>CM076575.1:768128610-768747173 GCA_034641835.2 Pinus albicaulis | reverse complement strand
ACCTCTGTGAAATCTACTTTGAGATCGACCCACTGCTTATGCAACTCGAGGCTACAGCAAGTTACCATGATGACGCACGATGCTTCTGATTGCACTCGATGGATGGAGTTCTCCCTAGTTGAGAGGAGGCAATTTGGACAACTAGGTCCAAACTCCATGTTGTGATGCTCAGATTAAGAGGCTAATATTTTTGTTGGATTCCTCTTTCAGAGAGGTGTAAAATCCATATAAAAAATATCTTAATCCGATGAGCAGAACATTTATTTTGAATTTATTATTTATAATAAATTATATGTGCAGGTCGGCCTTAAGGTTTTACACCCCCAGCAGATGTGTCACACACCCCAATGATGGATATAAATACAGGCAAAGTTGGAGAGCATTCACAACAACTCAACTCACATCTTCTTCTCTCATCTGATTTAGTACGAGCTCCTTGGAGGACAAGTTCAGCCCACACGTGTGAAGAAGAAGGACGAATCTGTACGACCAAGAAGAAGGACGAAAATTTTGCAGCTAGGGTTTTGCTGGAAGTTTGACCAGCGTTGACTTTGGTCAACGCATGGTCCGAAAGGGCTGAAAATTGTTGGAGAGTTCGATTTTGGGAGGCCGTAACACTTTGGCACAGAAATCGAGGTCAAAAGGTTGACCAAATTGTTGCTGCGTTGACTTTTAGCTTGCTGCCTTGCGTTGAATTTTCTGGACAGCATTGACATTTCTGAAGTTGACTTGGGTTGACTCGGTAGCTGATTGGAGGATTGTTGTGACACATTCTGGGTTGGCTGATTAAGGAGACTTTGCTGGTTGAATCATCCTGTTGACCGTCGTAACGCACAATCACATTTTTCTGTTTCTGGTTTGTCTTCTATAAGATCCACTTATATGTTATATCAGAATTTTACTTAACTATTTGTGTGATTGCTGTAAGAAAAGTAAAGTTGCTTCAAGCATAGAACATCTACAAAATTTACACAACTGGATTGGCTTTGGTCAATAAACTGGTTCATTGATGGATGTTCTATCCATCCATAAACAGTTACTAAAATTGAAAGGAACAAAATGGGATTTTATGATATTGAAATGAAGATTAGAATACAACAAGAATTTCCAGTACCTTAATTCATAACCTAGCTACATCAATGCCTTTGGCTTATATTGTCTCGTTGTGTCTTATTTCACAATAATGGCACGAATACCTCCTCTTCCTCCAGGCAAGAGAAGAAGTCAAGGGAAAATTGATGCCCTGCTCCGACGACCTTGACATGAGTGCCTGGTTTGACTTGTATTCATTTCCATGGGCTCACATGTGCATTCAAACATTTTAATCATGCCTGAAACCCTTGCTACAGATCTCACAGAAATGCATGTGCTTGCCTCTGAACTTCCCGCCTAAAACCCTTGTGACAAATCTCACAAAATTGTGTGTGCTTGCCTTTGAAATTCCTTCTCCCAAACTTTTGGTATACTCAACCACAACCTTAGCCAAAGGATGCTCACTGTTTACCTGGCGCATAACCCAATATTGAAGTTAGCTAATGAGACATATAATCCCTTAGCTTTGAACATAACCAAAACTGCAGAATGTTTGTGAATATAAATTTAAGTAAATATCAATCAGTATTATGTTTGGAATAGTTGGGTATACAGGAATAGATCAGTGTGCAACCTATCAATCCCTGTACTACGACTTCAAGAACAATCTACAAATGAGGTCAATTAGGTCACCCAGGATTCAACATATCCCAACTTAAACGTATTGAACCAATCAGTCATTCAAGACGAGAGATTTCTCCTCCTGTAAATTGATTCTGCCTTCAAACCCTACATCGCTCGCTTGGGGATTTCCCAAATCCTACCCCTACCGGCGACATTCGATTTTCAGCTTGGATCTCAACACAATCACCGATGTCTAGGACTGATTGAACATTGAACGATTTTGGATTCATGATTTCTCAGTTCTGGACCGAGAATAACACAGGTGTCATGGTCAAAGATGTCGACCTTATTGAATTAATGCCTCTAGCCACTGAGCTTCCTGGTTATCCATGTCTCGGAACCAACCACCTGGGGAATAAGTAACAACATCAAATCAATGGCTAAGGAGAATTTAAACATCTAAAAAAATATCGAACAATGCACACAAAAGACAGCAAGGCAACAGGTATGTTGTTTTCAAATAGTGATGCCTTATGGCGTAATTATAAAAGCATGTTTTCTTATCCACATCACACATGCACTAAATAAAATGCATAAAAAATATCAATCATGCCTATTATTCCTCATTTCATATACATTAACTAAATTTATACAATTATAAAAGTTTCCCTATTCATCCTTATTCCAAGTGCAAAACCACCTTTTACTATATAATAGTAACTTTTGAACGAAGGGTGTGCATGCAATTATAAAACCATGACTTGTTTTTATCTATATCTCAAATGGAAACCATGTTTATATTAGTTTGCATGTGAATAATGAACATGCATGCAATTACAAAACCATGTCTATTAGAATAAATATCATTGTTAGCTTATAGTTCTACACATTAGAACCATGCAATATTTTCAAATAGGTTAACACACAAGAATTGAAAAATATTTTTCAAAGACATCAACATAGTAAATTTATATTTCTACCTGTAAAACCATGCACTAATTTCAAGAAAAATAAATAAACTGAACCTATGTCTCTGCACAGAAGAACATGAAATATTTTCGACAAAGAAAACCTAGTTTACCTATCTATGTGCAAAGGAATTCATGAAATATTTTCAACAAAGTAAACCGAGTGTATCGATGTCTTTGTGTACAAGAATTCATAAAATATTCTCATAATTAATTTTATCTTTTCACACAAGAATAATAATTTTCTTTTTCAAAGGAAATTATCATGATTCAATTATACCTTTACAAAAATTATATAATGTTTCATAAGAATTTACCATAGTCAAAATCTACCTTTATGAAAAACATATAATATTTCAGAAGAAACTATCGGAGAGTTAACAGTGCGGAAATCATACATCTTTGTAAGAATTGTTGTTAACATGGGTTTTCATAATGGATTGAGACCAATTTTGCATAAAGGAACCAACAAACCCCATCATCCATAAAAGTCCAATCATGTTAGATTTTGGTGGTTATATCAACCAAATCGGGTCACTCTTAGAAAAGCAAAGGATTTTTTTGGTCCCTTCTTGGACCTGATCTAAATTCTCTTAGCTACTGGAATTAACCAATATCTTTTACTTCTACGATGTTAGTCGAATTTCATGTGAAAGAGTGTGAAAAATCACATGTGTATACTTTAAGGAATATGAAAGACAAAGGAAACCATCAAATAAAAGAATACACACAATTTTATAACATAGTTCACCCAGTGTGGGTTACATCTCTAGGTCCAATGTCAAGAGTGGGGAGGCCGCTTCATTAAATGTTGCAAGATGATGATGAGTACATGATGTATTCTATGTCACTACAAGGATGAAATCTCTTAACTGTACTGGCATATCTCTCCACGAGATGCTCATCTGTAAGAACTCTCGCTCATAAAATCTCTTTTTCAATATGAAAAAAATAGTAATCTCTCACATAAAATGGCATACCAAGAACCTCTCACAATGTAGCATACATGGATCTCAACATCAAATCATCTTCTCATAAAAAATCAAAAGAAGACATGAAAATAATGCATCTTATACCTCCACTTTCGGGGATAGCCTAAAAATGCACACTATTGTTGAATAAGCAGACTGCACATATGAATTCTTGGCGAAAAACTGTGAAATATGACTGTAAACTCGACCCCCTTCTGACTCGGTAAAATTTGGACCCTTAGTAATCTAAAATATTCTCCATAGATTCCTTCCCATTGGTTCACTGAAATTTGGCTACCCAAGTGGCGAATCTGATTAAACTATTGCATTCCTTACGAAAAACTAAGAAAAATGAGTATAAAGTCAACCTAGTTTTGAAACATTCATTTTCAGGCCTTTATGAAATCTTAAATATTCCTCAAGATTCTACAAAGATTATTTTCTATAGATTCAATGAAATTTTGATGCTCATATGAGGAAATTGATTACACCGTGAGACTCTTTGCAAAAAACTGGTTCAAATGAGTATAAACTCGCCATAATTTTAACACCATCAAAATCAGCCTGCAATGAAATATTCCCTAACATATGCTCTAACAATATTCCTAGAATATTCTTGATAGTCATGTCTTCATTGGCCTGCTTGCACCCTCATCTCTCATTTATTCTTCGTGTTTCCCTTTGAACCATTTGAATGACATTTTAAAACAAAGTGCGAGGGTGAATAAGACAAAGTGCATGGTTGGCACAATGGTTGACATAGCCATATTAAGTTAGTTATTGTTGGGGAGGTTTTGGGTTTGAACGCCATGTACTCCTAAATTTTCTTTAATATGGTTTAAAGCCCAATTTTGTTTTAATATAGTTTTCAAACCATATAATATATGGAAATCACATTTCCATATTGTAACAACTCTGAAAACCATGAGAATAAGATAAAAAAGGAGGTTGCACCATCCCAAGGCCACTTCGGCCTAATTTTAGGTGCCATGTGGCACCCTGTGATTTGGCCATGTTGTAGTCCCTCATTGTTCCACATTATATGCCACCTCTATCACCTACTTTCCATGTGTCAACTTGTGGTGTTACTACGTCACTTGCTTGTGGGTCCACCTGGTTTGCTAACTGGGCTACCACATTAGCTCTATGGGTCCCACCAGGCCTACTGACTTTGTTTCTACGTGACACCCTAGGTTGACTTTGACTTTTACTTTTTCCTAGTTTGACCAAAACTTTGACTGGCCATAAATTTTGCATACGAACTCGGATTGAGGTTCCATTTGCACTTTTTGAAATATTGTGAAAAACTATTAGATATGACCATAGTTTCATTATAAATTTAATTTTTGAGCATTTATTGAGCCCCATTTGACCCCTGAACCTCTTTGGAGCCACTTAGATCAACACCATAACTAATTTTCACCATTTCTAGGTAGTTAGGAATCTAATCTGTCATGCGATGGCTCTTCTAATATTCCCAAAATAATAGTAAATAAAATTATTTCATTTTACCAACAAAATAAATATTTATGTTCTCATAAAAAAATTTACTTTTCACTCTTTGGCTTTTCATTCACATATTATCTTAGAAAATCATAGAAGTAATTTTAAATAGATTTTCCACTTTATATTGACATAATTTTTAAATGTTAATTTAAAAATAAATAAAAATTACAATTTGATTTCCACTATCATCAAATGTTTCCTTGAATCATTTTCAATTATGAACTCATGATTTCTTAAAAAAAAATTGGCCTTATTACTTGACTGTCCTCACAGTTTTGGCCTTCAATTGGGACATCCCATGAAATCGAACGATTCACGTGAATCATGACTATCATCTCATTTCTCACAAGTGGTGTTCTTTTTAAATTCCACCCACATAATAATCAACATGCATTTTAGAAATAACGTGCGACTATATCTTCTCTGCACAAATATTTCATGCCATGTTTTCATAATAGTAAACATTATACCTTCACATTTCTAGTCACAAATCACATTGCAACCTTTTACCTTTCACAGGTTCTTATATTCTATGCTATTAGGTCTTAGTGACGTCACTATGTTGACATTAAGCCACCCTTACTTAATCATCCTAGGAACATTAATAAAATTTCATTTCATAAAATCATACCTTTCACAAAATAATGTAATTTACAAAACATCTTGTCAAATATTTTCAAGATGCATTTTATTTTTCACATGGATCAATGTTCTCAATACTTCAACAAAGTAAGAACATTATTGGTCCTGTCAATTTTCAATTACATAAACGTTTTCCATTCTTTAATAGTAAGTATAGAAAATAAGGATACATATTCCTAAAATTCATATAAAGGAATTAAAACAAATTTTCCACGAAAATGTTTTCCATAATAGTGATTAAGGAAAACAACACCTTTTAAAATATATAGTCATTTTGATCCAAACATTATCATCCACCATATCTATAATCCATGCAAAATTATATTTTATTTTTATGCATATGTTTCTAACTGTAATTTTTTATTCAAAATTACTAACTTTAAGTCAATCATGGATAATTTTCTTCTTAAATAATCAGTATGCCAACTGATTCAAGTTCCCATCTAGATTTTTTTTAGTATTTATAATGAAAACACCATAATTATAAAACATATTGGACCTAATTTATTAGATTTAATATGTAGTGTCACCAACAATACTCATAAAGGATGAAAATGCAATATTTTGTTAGATGTGTGATTTTTATTGACTCATTCATATTAACACCATCTTTAATCATCAACTTGTAGAATTACATTTTTCTCTCTAAAGTTTGAGAAATAAATATAATCAACAACACCTAGATGCTACTAGTTCTATCATTAAGTTGGTAGAACATACATAATCTATTTAATCTCATGCAATTCCATTATTGAATAGTACATTATCAAATAAATTTTGATGCCCTTATCACACTAATTATCATTTATACATGTTCATATAAAGATCAACAATCCCTTTTCCTTTTTGTTCTTATTATTGACATAATTGTGCATTTATATTTGTCTCTTTTATAAGGCGAGACTATTATTGTCATCTAAGTTCTCGTAAAACATTGAAATATTTAAATGTATGGTTAAAAAAATATCTACTTCCGCAGTGATCATAGATTATCACATACTATCTTAATATGCATAAAATCCTATACAAAGATTTACTCATACAAGAACAATAGTTCACCTTTAGTACTTGAGTGTTGATAAAAAATATGGTATCAATTTAGAATGGAATCATACCCAAGTTCAACAACGTATTGTCACCATTAGACCGAAATCATGAAAATGAACTACGACTATCACATTGTTTACAAATTTTGACAATAATCTTCAACCAAAGACTGAATATTCTATATTCCAATAGATTATTGTCATCTACCTTCAGAAATAAGTCTAATATTTTTTCAACAGATCTATTGCATTTACGAAGGATGGTTCCATTAATATTTTGAACAAACACATGGTATCAAGTGATGTTAATTCTCATGAGGATAGTGCAATTGAATAGACAATTCCACCAACTATAATAAATTAAATCGACATCCAAGGTAATTTCATAACAAAATACCATAAATCATTAGTCATTATCATCACACTAAGTATCCCTTTACTCCACAATATATACCACTTGACTCATTTCTTACTCTCAACTATTTAAGGGTGTCCTCTTAATGTCTTTTTAAACATTCTATTATCCATTTCAAGGAAAACCCCTGTCTTTCTACATTCTTTCATTATCACATTATTTTCATTATTGACAAACCAATGCATAGATTCACTCTTTTATTACAAAAAATGCATTGAAAATCTAAGCATTTTTCTTTTTATGGACCATTAAACATTATGATAAAAACATGCATTCAAAGGCTAGTATTTAATCCACAACATCACTATTTGTAGTATGAGATTCAAAATTTTCCATGATTTAGCTACAACCAATGCAACAAAATTTCTAATCGTCTTTTATCCACATAAATACTCAAATTCCATGAGTACAATTATTCTTCAAAGTAGTCATTAACATTATCATTATTCAATGCAGTGATTAACACCATCATGCATCTCATATTAAATGTAGTCTACTATAGACATTGCCTTGTAATTTTATTTAGTTTCATACTTGAGCTTATATTCGATAGCGTCATACCTCTACGCCTCATTCTTATAGAACCCAAGAGGTGTCAATTCCACAAACTTGGCTTTGATACCACTTGTAACACTTCTCACTATACCTCATAAAAAATACACTAGTTAGAGATTTCTATTAGTTTTACTAACATGTAATATCTCCAAATAAATTATCCCATACTCGTTAATTGATAATCAAATGATATAATCATGATCATTAAGTAATGTTAGAAGATGATTACCTTGCCTCATAACATAATAATCATCAATGCAAATTATTAACATAATGCTTTCTGTTGTAACTTTGCATCATTATCATTGTTCATTTAATTAGATTTGTTAATAACACTATGAATTACGTAATTTCCAATATCATGCAAAGTATTAATATCATAAAGATAGAAGAATAGGAAAGCACATAAATGGACACATATATACCCTAGAAATGCCGAAGGGAAAAACCAAATTTTTTTTATTTTATTAAATGTTTTATGAGGGAGTTCATCCCTCACTCAATGGAAACAAGGGAGTCCATCCCTTTTCCATCGTTGAAATTTTACAAAGAAACATGACCTTTAATTTGAGCATAATTAACTAGAGGTCAATACATTCAATCCAATGTCATGTTTCTCAAACACTTTAACCCACATTTCTTCAAGTACAATGTCCTCATGGCATGATTTTTTTCTATGATATCTTACCTCTTGTAAATTTCATTTGACGATCTTCTATTCTACATGTAATAATAATTATATATATTGAACTCATCACCTGCAATAGTATTAGTAATAATCCACCTTTCAGATGTTGCAACATGAATGAATTAGAAACTATCAATCCATTCTTCACATAAGTCATGATTCTTTCATGCAACTGCTATCGTTAACAAACTCTAACGATATTATTCTACCAATCAATCTCTACCAATTATATTTTTTATGTCATAATCGTTAATATTATTCTATGCTTAATACATATTTTCATGTATCACTTTATTGCACGTGCATAAATAAAAGGAAAATTCATCCCTAATCACTTAATTTTGCATGCATAAGGAAGTACAACCCATAACTATTTAATACATGCAACACCTTAATTACACTATGCAAAGCCACACATTTAATCTTTTAATCAAAATTGAAACAAGTTTGCTCAACCATGATATTGATTTTCTAGCTATTCTTCTTATTTCCAGACCATGTGTAACAATCTACTTGTTCCCTCAATAAAAAACCATTTTAGCTTTTACCAATGTAATAACATTGGTTAGTAATAGAAGTACAACCATAATCTTCTTGTTTTTATTTATGTGCATTAAATAAATGAACATATAATTTTTTATTTTTTGCAAATGCATTAATAAATGCATACTACTATAAAACCACACATACTTATCTTTCATTAATTAAATGCATAAATTTATAAAAGCACACATTCTTATTCATATTTCACATAATTTAAAAACATGTGTATAATTATAAAAACATGTTTTCTTATCCACATCATGTATGCATTAAATAAAATACACAAATAATATCAAACATGCATATTCATCCTCCTTTCACATGCATTAATTAAATGCATTCAATTATAAAAGCTCCCATATTAATCCTTATCCCAATTGCAAAACCACATTTAACTATATAATAATAGTTTGCAATCTACATGTGAATTAAGAGTGTGCATGCAATTATAAAACCATGGCCTTATTTTTATCCATATCTCAAATGCAAAACAAATTTATATTAGTTTGCATCTGAATAAATAACGTGTATGAAATTGAAAAATCTTGTCTATTGAAAGAAATATCATGGTTAGCTTGTTTTTCTACACACCGAAACCATGCAATCTTTTGAAAAAGGTTAACACACAAGAACCATGCAATATTTTTCAAAGACATTAATACAATAGATTTATCTTTCTACCCACATAATGTTATCCTCACTCTCACGTGAGCAAAACAATTCTAAGTCCAAAATAATTAAATTAATTATTATCATGAAAGTTAGGATTTATTCCTACCTTTCTAGATTGGGTTTGTTCCTCATATTTAGGAGTCAGTTTAGGTCTAGTTAGTTGAGAGATTCTATCCAACTAGTTAGGCTCCTAGACTAGTGTTTTTTTGAGATTTTCGCAACCAAAGAGTCTAAGATAGACACAATATATTGAGACAAACCTCCTCATGTATCTATATGTATCATAAACATTATTTTAATAGTGTGAGAGGAATGCAGTGAGGCTCTCAAGCCTTTTCTGCCATGTATTTTTTTTTCTATGTCTCTTGTATTTTTTATAAGTGCTAACGTTAGTTAATTTTCTACATGTGGTATCAAAGTGAGGTTTGAAATATTCATTTTTGGTGATGATTTGATCGCTGTAGCTAAGGAAATTTATATTGAGAGTTAGAGGCAATGGAGCTCTTATATTATGTGGAGGTCTTCATGTTTTTTATTCTTTTAATTTGCTAAGTCGCTTGAGAAAACTAGAGAAATATTTGTGCTTGAAGTAATTAGGCAACATGTCTCTAGAGAGCTCAAGAGGTGGTCATACCGCAAAAGTGATTTCATCTTCCCCCCACATCGCTTGAGATGAGCTTCCAATTCAAAAATTCCGATTCCAAATCCTCCATTTTTGAATGTTAGTGGCTCCTGCTCGTAGTAGAGGAAATCTATGCAAATTTGGAGCCTCACTTGCCACATTTGGAACCTATTATTCATGCATGCCGGGAGATTGGGCCGGTGGAGGTTTGTGAAGAGCTTCCGATATGTTCTAGAATGAGAGTAGTGGTTGAATTGGAGAAGAGGGCCAAGAGGCCAGTTGATTAAATTTCCACCTCTTTTATTTGTGCACTTCTACAAATATGTATCTATTTAAATGTGGAAACAACGAAATAATGAGCACATGATGATTGTTGTGTATGTTTCCTAATACCCTTCTTGGCTTGTGGCCATCAACAGTTGATTCTGAAGCTTATCGTATTGAGCTATCTGATCATACACAAGATCTGATGTTGATGACTACCAATAACCCATCCATTAGTACTAGATGCTCGACCACTATTCTATCAACATAAAAATCCAATTTCTTCTTCACTTTCATTAAGTTATCCACATCGAGGCTCTGTATGGAAGCTCACTAGGGATATTCATTTGAAGTTCTTATTGGAGGAAAAATTTAGTACCAGTTACTGTGTCAAGAAGAAACTCTTGTGGCGTTTTCCTCATCGGTAACATCCAGTCATAAAACATCATTGAGCATCCCATGTAGAAAACTGCAAACAGATGAGTTTTATGAACACCAATACAGGTATGGAGTAATAACCGATACATGAGCATAATACACCATGTAATAGGCGAGCAATGGAGTTCTCCTCTAAATTTAGCATTTTTCGTGGCATGTATAAATGAGATGAAGTTGCATGTGCCTGAATAGCTGTTAGAGTTACTAAATCAAGCTATAGTATTCTTACTCTAGATAAACTGAGCACTTATCAAGTAAATGAACATGCGAAGTGAGACCTGTGAGAGAACTAAAATTTGCACCTCATTTACAACATAAACCTGAAGGACTACCATTTATTCTTCTACAACTTTGGGATATAACACATCAAATATCAGTTCCCTATTGGGCAACCAGAACTTTAGTTGCTTTTGGGATGTAAATGACACGAAGATCAACAACTTCAGTATCTGGCTTGAACTCCTCCTGAACGGTCAATGTCCATCATGTTTATATTTTGAGGTATACGACACAACAATACTGGATTGTGATAGAGGATACAATTACACAGGAAAAAGTATTGAGTCAAAGAGAAGCACAAAAAAATGAATATTGATCTCATCGTGCCGAGGTAGAACATTATTGTTTGTTTCGCATAATTTTTGACACCTTTTATTCATTTCTCTCTAGAAATATCATAAAAAAATTGTGATCATTTATTTACCTTAGTGATATTTTTCTACACTGTCTCCTTAACACGATGATTTTTAGATCAAGTGCATGTAATAAATTATGTTGTGTGAAGTGTGAAAATTTTGATCCCAAAGAACTTTGTGTCCAACACAGAAATAAGATAAACCTTGTGACAAACCTTGAGAAGAGCACAATTATACCTTTGAGTTTGCGCTACGGAGAAGAAGTGCATCAAAAGGAACCAGAATGTGTCCTTACTTGCGTCAATGGTGGGAATCGTATTGATTCAAAAAGAGGGTGCATCCATGGTGCTGGCAACATGCATTTACTGATTGGAATTAACTCTCTTCCATGCTCATCAATAATGCCTAGAACTGGTGATGAATATTGCAACGTTTTTCAAATTATAAATTCAATAGTGTGAGAAGGTTGTGATCTATAAAGTAAGTTTAGAGGAGGCTCAAGAAGCTTGAAAATGTGGCATTGTCCGCCAATGTGAATGGATTAAGAGCTATGTACAAGAAGTTGCAATTATTGTTGCGGAGGTTGAGTTGTTGCATGGATTAAGAAATAAAAAAATAGAAGAGTGAAGAACAATAGAATAACACATGATTAAGATTGAAATCCTTGGTATGTTTACATTCTATTTGGTGCATATGAAAGTTCACAACATCAAGTAAGCGACCATAGTGAAGCAAGTGTGAGTTCAAGTGTTGAAAGAAAACACAATAAGCAAGTGATCCAATACAAGCAGGTGTTCCATTAGAGCAATAAATCAAGTGTAGGTTTTAACCCTGTACAAAAATTATCTACAAATGAATCTTAAAACTGAAAATAAAAAATAGCGAGAGCATAAAACATAAAACAGATAAACACAGAGATTTTACCCTGGATCCCAAATCAGGATGACTAGCTTGATTTTTCATTATATTCCATTTAGTGTTACAACACATATATATACATGTCGAAGCATACATAAACCCCAATTCATTAACCCTCGATTAGAACATAACCATAGTTCCCTTGACTGGATCTACAAAATACTAGGGGATGAAAACCATCATGCCCAAAAACCATGTGCAAACCCATGCACAAAACCATGGATGGGTCCGCCCACCGAAAGATAAGGTCGCCCCCCCTGTGATCCCCTCACGCTTGATTAGTCATAGAAAGAATATAACACATAACCAACATTCTCCCACTTTTTTTATTTCCGTGGGGGGCCATAAGAGAGCTTAGTCATTAGCCCAGCTCTGCAACACCCATTGTTTCTCTACACCCAGAGAACTTCTGAGTGCTCATAGACTTTGTCAATGCATCTACAACATTTTTCAAGGTGTCCACCTTTACTAGCAACACCCTTTTAGCCTCAACCATATCTCTCACAAAGTGATATTGAACATCAATGTGCTTTGTCTTTGAATGATAAGAAGGGTTCTTAGCTAAGAAATTTTCACTTTGGCTATCATAGTCTATCCTTATAGCTTGCTGCATCAACCCCATACTTGAACACAATCTCTGCAACCAAAAAAATTCCTTGCTTGCATGAGTGGTGTTGTAGCCGCTACAAAAACACCCAAAATTTTTGGGTATATTTAAAATTTCGGGTTCCCCCTCTTCTCACTTAGTCATTAAAGTCTTTTTCCCGACCTGCAGTTATTGACATCCCAGTGACCTATCCCCAACCCCTCAGGAGCTTTCTCACCATCATGATCAGATGTTGTTGCTGCAATCACGCCATATGTGGGAGGGATCATCCAGCATACGCTCGAACACTCTTACCGCAGTCACGCCATGTGTAATGAGATTTCCATGTGTACATTTGAATGGAAACCTTTTTGTGTATTGAAAATTAAAGGCTCTCTCGCCATGGGTCATTAAGCATGTTGATTGAATACGTATTTTAAGCTCGCTAGTCTCATATGTTTTATCTAGGGACACCATTATCAAAGAGTAATTTTGATTTTGTAATGTTCCACATAGGTCGACCCCATGGGTGAAAAACTCCTCAATCTTGTCACGACATCAAGGGAAATAAAATTGAGCTCAACAATAAGGCCAAAGTTGTGAAACAGGGGAGGAGGAGGAGCAAGTGACCAGTACTGTTAAAAGGAGGATGGTGTGATACATGTTGAGCAGAGAAAGAACCTTTATGACACTGATGCAAAAGGCTTTCTTCAGTAGTGCGCACCAGATACTTAAAAACGCTTTGTTTGGGAATGTCCGTACCAGATGCCATCTCACATAAACTAGAAGCTTTTGCTATGATCTAAGCTTGCCAGATATCTCACCTTAAAGGAAGTTTGAAGATACTGCGCAATACCTGCTCAATGTCGATGTGTACACACAAAGGATCACATTTCACCAATTTGACAAAAGTATAGGCCGAGTGAACAAAGTGGACTTAGAAGATTTCCCTGAAGAAATACAATCTCATTCAAAGGTGTTTTCGTGCCGAGCTCTGGTGCGAAAGCACACATGTTGATGTTGGAAAGACAATGGCACAGCTAAAAGGGTTTCTTCTATTCTCCGCAATTGAATGAAATGGTTCACAGGTTCAAAATGCGTCTTGATAAGGATCAGAAAGGTCATCACTGTCAATTTGGTGATTAAGTATGGATTTACATCGAAAAAGTAGGAGTGATCTAGGAGTATGATCCAGTTTCTCCAAGTTTACAGGCCTCAATTTTTTTTGGGAATAACTATGAACTATAGAGTTCGTCACTTTAAATCTGACACTTCTTTCAGTTTCATCATCACCCATCAAAGTATGGTTGTTAGGTTTGATGGTTCAGGTAATGGGTGCATTGGCAAGTTTTGGCACAATTTCAAAAATCTAAACGCACCTTTGGGAAGCAATCTTTGTTAAACCTAAGCTACACGGTGGTTGCAAATCGATGGACCAAGGCTATGGTTTTAAATATCATATAATTAAACCAAGGCACAAAACAATGTATTTTCTAAACCATATAAAATGGTGAATCAGAACTATATGAAAACACATTTCAAATGGGCTTAAATATTTCTATGGTGGATATACTGATCAAAACTTATGTTTAAAGCATGGGGAGGAGTGTATGACAAACCTATAGTAACATGTCATAATAACTATGGTGCGTTACGACTGGGCGCAAAGGTTCGATGGTGGTTTTCAACTTACCATAAATGTTTGGAGCAAACATATATATACAGCGGTCAAACGTTATGATTAAAACACGAATCAGAGCTATAGGAAAATACATTGTGAATGGAATTAAACATTTCTATGGCGGAGTTTTATTCTTTGGAGAAGATATATAATATTTGGTCAAAATGTGCATTTAAACATGGAGTCAAACCTTGTAGTAGATCTACGACGGCAATGATAGAATAACTATTGTGTGGTTATAATAAAATGAAATGCAGAAGTGTGAAATATGACCATTTATAAACGGTGCAAAGCTACGTTTTTTTGGAGGAGGTTGCAATATGCATGATTGTAAATCATTTCATAAGAAAACACAGATTCATATGCCATAGTAAACGCCATAGTGATTGTCCACACGTCCCATTTCCCATCAAAGCTCTTGATACGTGTTCACGGTGAGCTGGACAGAACGAATCCCTACTCTTCATGTTGCGCTACATGGACCTAGGTTGCCATGCATGAACGATAATTATGGACACAGGTTGCCATGCATGAACGATAATTATGGATGCAGGTTGTCATGCATGAACGATAATTTTTTTACTACGCGCAAACGAAGGTTTTTTGATCGAAGAGATTGCTGACACACAGTTTTTCATAGATTGCTTGCTCTGCATTATCAATAAAGCCTGACATGCAAGGATATGACGCCCTTCTGAGCCACTCAAGTCTGGCATGTAGTAATAATGATCGGCTTGGTTGATATTCAATGTGGGAAAAGGGTCAAATCCCTTCAATTCTGGTTGTGTTAGCATGTCAAATAAAACTCTGAGAAAATAAGCGTTCTCTACAATACGCTACATCCAGTGCAAACTTCATGTCCTGTAAGTCCAAAATGTTTCCAACTGCGTCTCCAAGGCACCAAAGAAGTGACAAATCAAGCCCATAAATGCTGAAGACCATAGCTGGGTTATATTCAGAGTGTGAGAAGTTATGCGTAATTTTCATGCCTTATTAGCAGCCTGAGGAATTATTTCTGGTGAAAGCGTTGCCACAAAGTGAATACCTGTGCATGGCTCATCTTTGCAAATATTTTGAAATAATGGGTACGCTAAGGTTCTACACAGTCTCATCCCAAGAGGCACGCAGCCACCACTAGCCATCATGCGACCATGCAACCTCTGTGAGGTTGTATTTCATGAAAAATCAATAGGTCGCACTACTCTCAAATTGTTGGATCGCAGAACTAAGGAGTAGGTCGCAATGCGACCGTGCAACCTCTGCAAGGTCACATTTCGAAGGATAGCATTGAGTCACATTTCCCCACGGGTCGCTGGGTCGCATAAGCTCAGCAATGAGTCGGCGGCGCGACCCCTACTACATTGCGACCCTGCGACTTCGCTAAGGAGCAACACCCTCACCTTCACTCATCACGTCAACATCCAGGATCGTGAGCACACCTCTAGAGCTAGAAAATATTATTTAACAAAATCAATTTGCCCCTCCATGCTTAATAATTTGATCATCGCTCAGATTGAACCCCATTTCGAAGGGCCTTCCCCTCATTAATGTCTCGATGCAAATTGTTGAACATGAAATGAATATCGTTAGTGCATATCATAATATATGTCACGGAGAACATAATGATCATGTTGCCAAAGCCGACACTTCCGATCAATTAAGTCTGCATTTTGAACTCGGTCTACGACGATACTAATCTGCATTTACAATAGTTGAAGAGGCGCAGGGAGAGCCTACACCATTCACTCTGATGAGATAGTGACACAGCACTTGACCACACAGGGGTCCAACTAATTTTAGCTGTGATAAAGTTATTGCATTTTTTACGTTGATTCGCTAACATGTGTATATATATATATGTGGATATGGCTGATTTAAATTCACTTATCTGCAGGTTATATGAGAAGATGTCGATTTACTCTATTGTATTGAGAAACAGCTATGTCTACCCAAATTCAAATAAATACTAGCTCTCTCTGGACGATGCATACCTAGGTTTCAAATCAACCTCAAAACCTTGTGTTGTGTGGGTGCTCAGTATCCTGCTCAAAACAAAAACCATTCTCCCACTTATCATCACATGCAAATTCCCTTAGCATGGCAATGACATCACCAGGAATTAGAAGTTGTTGTTTCATGACGAGGGCTAAGGCTGGCCTCCGGAGAATAAGGTCATGATATCTCTGAAAGAGAAATGTAGAAGCGATGATCGAAGGTCTAAAGTCACAAATTTCCTCAGGTCTTTGGGTCGCATAGTCACACTCCCTGTTAAAATCCCGACGACACAACCCAGCGACCTAGCGACTAGGTCGCAAGGTCGCATGATTTGGGTAGGTCACAGGTCGCATATTTCCTCAGGTCGCAGGTCGTGGATTGCTGGAGGTCACAGGTCACAGAGGTTGCCAAGTCACTAAGTCACATCCCCTATTAATGCCTGACGGTGCGACCCAACGACCCAACGACTAGGTCACAATGTCACAGAACCCAGTCAAGTCGCAGGTCGCAACAGTAGCTCAGGTCGAAGGTCGCAGAACAGACTAGGTCGCAAGGTAGCCCAACAGTCAGGAAAGCAAAATGTCAGGGAGCCCAGAGGGCAAGCTTTACTCTATAAATGCTTCCTTCGGGAACTTGTAAAAAGATCTTTTTTTTGGGACTCGAGCTGAGTACATTGTATTACCAGAGGATTATACATTTGAGCATGAATACAAGCATTTTGAGAAATCCCTTTGTGGATCTGATGTTGTCATATGTATGAGTGCTTTTTATTATTATGTTTTCAGTTTCTGAACATCTTAGATTAAGGGAACTGCATCTTTAATTCATATCACAATTTCATAACAGTTTGCTGCGTATGTTAATGGTGGTTGAGTTCATTTCACTTTCTTAACGAACGCTGATGTCTTTGTTTATTAGCATTTGTGTTATCATTTAAAAATATTAGGAAGTGAAGGGTGTTATTGCCATGAGGAATTCTTTCTTTCATGGTCAGAACAGTTTACAAGCATGACCCTAATGAAGTGTTGTTAACGACACTTCCTTCGGTCTTCATGCTTTATTAATTCCTCTTGATACTTATAGTGTTACATGTACATTTAATGCATCAATCATATGTCTTGTATCATTTGATTAGGTGTGTATCCACTATTTTATAGAGTTTAAGTGAGACCCAAAGAAAGGAGAAATCAGTGGCAGCTGGACCCACACCCCAGACGGGATCCCTATTACAAATGGTTCAAGGTCTAATTGGGGCCTTTTACCGGGGAGATCCCCTGCTGGTTGCCAGACATATTTTCTCGTCAACAAGTGGCTACCATGTATTCTGCCTCTGTAGTTGAAAGATCCACTACAGACTATCTTTTACTCATCCAACTAACTGCACCTCCAAATAGGCTAAATACATACCCACTTGTAGATCTTCTTTGGTCCATATCTCCAGCCTAGTCTACATCAACAAAACCATGAATTTATAGCACTCTTTCCAATCCTAGTCTTCCCTAGTAGCACAAGCCATAATCACCAGTGCCATGCAAATATCTGAAAACCCGCTTCACTACTGTCCAATGCTCCTTCCCTAGGTTTGACATAAACCTACTCAATACTCCCATTGCATGTGCAATGTCTGGTCTGGTACAGACCATTGCATACATCAGGCTACCCACTACACTTGCATATGGAACATGGGGCATATCCTCTTCTTCTTGTGTCTTGGGACACTGTTCAGCAGATAGCTTTACATCTACAAGAATCAGAACATTGACCAGTTTACTATCCTACATATTGAACCTCTGTAATATAGTCTCGACATACTTCCTCTGGTTTAACCAGAGCTTCCTCTTTACATGATATCTCTTAATTTCCATGCCCAAAATATATTTTGCAGCACCAAGATCCTTCATGTCGAATTTGGAGAACAGTTGGGTCTACAAATCATAGATAATTTCTTTGTCATTTCCAATCGAAAATATATCATCCACATACAAGGCCAAATAAATAACACGGTCACCAATTAGTTTAAAATAAACACAGTGATCCTTCTTACTTCTGGTGAAGCCAAGTCCCCATATATAGGTATCAAATTTCTGATAACACATCCTTGGTGATTGTTTTAACCCATACAGAGAATTATTTAACCTGCATACGAGTTCTTTCTTCCCCTTCACTATAAAGCCTTTAGGTTGTTTCATGTAGATCTCCTCTTCCAGATCCCCATGAAGAAATGTTGTCTTCACATCCATCTGTTCTACCTCAAAATCAAATGTGGCAGCAAGAGACAAAAGTAATCTAATAGAAGTAACTTTGGCAACAGGAGAAAAAATATCACCAAAATCAATTCTCGGCACCTGGGAATAACCTTTTGCTACCAACCGAGATTTGTATTTCTCCACCTTGCCTTCTACATTCATATTCTTCTTGAACACCTATTTTCTCCTGATGGGCTTTCTTCCAGCTAGAAACTCCACCAGATCCCATGCCTCCTTCCAGAGTTTTCCATCCTCTGAATCTACTGCCTCCCTGATGGTTATGGGATCATCATTGGTTATAGTTAAAGAAAAATTTGAACAGAAAGAAAACGGACTATACCTTTCTGGTTGTATTCTTTCCCGAATTGATCTTCTTAGAGCTAGAGTTTGTGGCTCTTCCTCTTCTAAGTCTTCTTCTGTTGTAGAGTCTGATTCATCCTCCTTTAGCTCAAACTCTATCTTCTTAAGCTCCTTTGGTAGGACTTCATGGTTAACAACATCTTTCACCTCTCTAAACACGACATCTTGGTTGTACACAACCTTCCTTATTTCCGGGTTCCAAAGCTTGTAACCCTTTAAACCATCCTTATACCCAATAATGATGCACCTTTCAGATTTATTATCCAACTTGGTCCTTTTATCCTTTTGGAACATGCACATATGCATCACATCCAAATACCCTCAGATGTGAAAGAGAGGGTTTCTTACTAGTCCATACCTCATGTGGAGTCGTATCTTCTAACGCTAATGAAGGTGATCTGTTAACCATGTAACATGTAGTCTCCACTACCTCTGCCCAGAATTCTTGTCCCAACCCGGTACCACTGAGCATGCTTCTTGCCTTTTCCATCAACGTTCTGTTCATTCTTTCTGCAACTCTATTTTGCTGAGGCATGTATGGAGTAGTCTTCTATTGTGCTATCCCACACTTCTTACATAAATCTTAAAATTCCTTCTTGCAGAACTCCCCACCATTATCTGTCCTCAACACCTTTATCTTCTTCTCTCTCTAGTTTCCACCAGAGCCTTAAATTATTTAAATCTGTCAAAGACTTCAGATTTATTACTCAAGAAATATATCCATGTATTCCTTGAGAAGTCATCTATGAATGAAATATACTATATAGACTTACTAGTGATGGTACCGACATAGGTCCAAACACATCATTGTGCACAAGCTCTAATATCTTGTTTGCCCTCTTAGCACCAGAAGGAAAACTCACCCAATTCTTCTTCCCATATACGTAATGTTCACAGAAATCAGAATCTAGAGAGATATTAGACATACCTTCTACCATACCATTTCCATGTAATATCCGAAGGCCCTTCTTTCCAATATGTCCAAGCCTTTTATGCCATAGCATGGTCTTTTCTCCAAAGACCGCTAGGCTTTTCGCTCCACTTTTAGGAACCACATAACTGTTGCACCCATCAATAATAGTGCTGCCCTAAATCTTGTACAGAGTTCCAATCTGAACTCCCCGCATTAATATTAGTTCTCCCCGAACCATCTTAGGAGAAGTAGAAGAAACATGTGTTTTTTCTTTGCCTCTATTTGGTGTAACAAGTTCTTTTTGCTGAGTATTAGTTTGAGAGCTCTGCTTCTTTTTATTAGCAATTATGGGAAAATTTCTACTCCTTAAACCATACTTCCTTTGAACTTTGGTGAGGGCAGTTTGATATCCTCTTTGATAATCTTCAGTGCACATTAAAACTTCATTTGACATGGCATATTGTTGGTCTTCTGATGCACACATTTCTGCAGAATATTGATCTTCTTCAATGAGGAAAAAAAGGTTTCTAATTTTCCTCAAATAAATGATTTCCTTCAGAATTTTATTCTTCGTCATATTCATCATGGCCTTCAGTATAATTCTGTTGGAAAGGTATCGTAACTTTCTGTTGATTTTGTGGATCCTGACCCCTCTATTCCCTTTGTTTAATCCTATATTAGGGTTGCTGATTTTGACCCCTGAAATTGGGATTTTTTATATAAGGTTCAGCTTGTCTATAAATACTGGAAATCTTATCCATAATTTTCTCCATGGATTTAATTAAAGTATCAATTTTTCCTTTTGATGAAGTGGATCTTTCTTCTTTTACTGTGACTGTTTTCTCTGTTTTGACCTTGGACTTCTTAATAATAATATTTTCCTCTACATTCACTGCATTTCTTTGCATTTATTCCAAAGTTGATGGGTTTCTCTCCCTCAATTCATAGGCCATATTAGGTTCAAAACCATTAGGGTAATGAAGTAAAGCAAGGCCCGGGGGTCGTTTATTATTATCAAGAATTGAATGATATATCTTATTAAATCTAGCTGTGAATTCTTATACATATTCATTTGTATTCCTTTTTGATGCATTATATTCAGCTAGGATTTGTAGTGGATTTTTCTTCTCTTCCCATTTTTCCATGAATAAATCAATTAGATATTGTGATGTACCAATTGTACCAACTCCAAGGGAGTGAAACCATTTATTTACTTCTCCAGAAAAACTTTGAGAAATAATACACATCTTAGCATCATCATTGTCTATTTCTTCAAGGTCTATAAAATTAGTTACTTTAACCACATGATGATATGATATAATTTTTTATGTTCCATAAAATAGAGGCAGCCTCTAACCATAATTTTGAGGTAGAGAATTAAGTTGACATGGTAGAATCAATGGAGAAAATATGACCATGATTAATGGAGGAGGTGGTGGAGGTGTGATTTGTGGTGTGGATTGACTAAATGTTTGCAAAGGTAGAGATGGAATGAAAGGAGGAACAAATGATGTAGCTGTATGAGATGTTGAGGTAAAAAAAGTACCAAAATCCTGTTGTTGATATTGAAAATAGGCATTTTCAGAGGTTTCTTGAAATTTATCAACTAAGCCTTTAATTTTATGGAAATTGGATGAAACTTCAGTATCATTTTTAGAATCAGAGGTTTCAGAAAATGGTGAAAAGTAATCAAAATAAAAGGGTCAAAAGTAGCTTATGAGAGAAAATTTTTAGACTTGGTTCTAGTTAAACATCTTTCATATGAATGAGAAAAAGTAAAATCTTCTGAGACAAACCTCGTAGGCAGGGATTTTGATTTAATTAATGGAGGAAACAATCTTCCTCACTGTCGAGACATAGTCTTATGTTTTCTCATAATACTTTCAGGATTGTATACTAGGGGTAATGGATTATGGTCAGGGTTTGACCTGCTATATCTTTTAGGAGCCATATTAAGATTTGAATTTGTTGAACACCTAATTCTCTATGGGTAGGTGTGGAAGGCAAAGAGTCACAAAGGAGTCCAAGTGACCTTGAAAGATGAATCCAAGGGTCACCTCATTGTATTATAAATGTACATCATATCAATGGTAATATACAATGAATGCCTATCTTTCCTATGTGTGTGTTTATTTCCTTCTTTATACCATATGTGTGTTTAACGTGGTATCAGAGCGAGATCTTTTCCAAAGTGCATTGAGCAGTGTAGACTGCAGCAACAACAAGCATTGATGGGGGGGAATTTATCATCACATAGTGAATCAAGCTCTTCCCATGACTCCAGCATCTCCCGACTTCCAATCAAGGTTCATCTGTTTTAGGTTAAGGGTAAGGGTTTCCATCTTGCTTACTTTAGATTTCACCTTGTATTTTCCCTTGTTCTTGCCTTATACAGGGGACCCGGTGGATTCTGATCTATTTTTACGGTCCCCTTTGGACCTCATATATTCTACAAGGGCCAGTTACGAGGATGCTAAGGTCCATTTGTGATCATCTGAGGCCCTGGCCTATCCTCTAATCTATTCCCAAAATTTCCAGAACGATTAAGGGTTTGTCATGACTGCCAGCTTTGGGAAATCCAAAACTGAAGTTCACTCACCCTTAAAGCCTAATACTAAACTCTAAAAATTCTTACAGAAAATTCCTAGTAAAGCCGCTAATGGTAGTGCAATGATCTGCAATGTGTAACAAAACGATTGAGAGTTTCCAAAGTACATGAACCCTTGAGCAGTAAATCAATGAATTGAGCCCTGGATCTTCAAGCCTGAGTTCGAGACGCCAAAGTCACAATAATAAAACAAAGCATGGGGTATTTAAAAAGCTGTGGTGGTAGAGTATTATGTCTAGACATTCTGTCCTTTGTTGACAAATATTGCAAGCCAGGTGGTCAGAAGGAAAATAAATACAAGTCTGCTGCTCCGCCTGCTCGTGTAGGTAGAAAACATCATAAGCAGAAGGGTCTGGAGGCTGCTGTATGAATTCCCACTGTCACCCCTCTCACCAAATGCAAGCTCAGGCTGTTGAAAGAAGCGACATTTTTTACTACCCCTGTCTGTACACCAGGTCAGACATATTTTCTCTGAGTTAAATGAAGAATTGTCACTGTGTAGGCATAGAGTTTCTTCTTGTAAAATCCATAGAGTTTCTATCCTTAAAATTCAAATCCATTGTCAATAGGAAAATAGATGTGATGCTTCCTTCAGAAAAATTTGTAAGATATGTACCTTTAAAAAAAAAAGAAAAAGAAAAGCTAGTGCAATTTATTTCTCTTTTGGGAACTTAAGAGCGCCTCTAATAATTGTTCCCTCTCTCATACTATATTCCCTCTCTCGGTTGATATAATACCACTCGGCCCTTCACCACCGTCCTTATTTCCGGCATCAGCTAGTTCAAATCCTGGGATAGTAATTCATTAACATTCTACAAGGAAACAAACAAGGGGACAAATTCTTGACAGTGGTAGCACGATTTTCATTTTTATGAAGACCTAAATATCATTCTGTTGTTGGTCTAACTATTTGGAATTCCATAAATGTGACTTAAAATTGAGAAAGAAGTCGATTTTCCTTGTTAAGTGCTAGGGATCCCACATCACAGTTCTGGTTGTCTTTCCCTACAAGAGATAAGTTTGCTCCAGTGCAAAAATGAAGTTTTTAGTGACTGAGGTTTGAGATTATAGCAAAGTATCCTTCTGCATGTTTATAGTTGTTTTTACTTGCTGGTACAAATTGAGTAAGAGGCCAAGATCATATTTTACCAGTTGTATTTGTGACTCTAGTGGGAAATTTTTTATGCTCAAATTTCCTATTCCTTCAAAGGTCACAAATGCCAAATTTTTGGGTTATTAAAGGATTGTTATAAAGTTTTGGACCTGTGCCTTGTCTTGTGTGTTTAACAAGGACATAGTTTATTTTCTAAGCGCCATTACAATATATCACTGCAAGTAAACCATAAACGGGGAAGGAGAACCCATAATATTGATAGTTGGCATAAACTCTATAGTGAGGACATGGTAATTTGTGTTTCTATTAGTGTTTGAAACAGTGTGGCATGGACAATTTTACTTAGGTATCTGGACAGATTCCATTGGAAAACAATCACATTTTCCTCCTAACAATGTGATATTTCTTTGGATTTCTGTGGAATTTTTCTACAAGAATTTTGATTATTTAGGACCAATATTCAGCTCAGCTCATACTAAAAGAAGCTTCTAGAATCAATAGTGGTGCATTTCTAGGTTGTTATTTTTTGCCGAAATAATGGCCAAAGTTTATGAAATATTGGATTTTTTGAATAATCTAATACATTCCAGTGTTGATTAAATGGTAAACATAAACAATGCCTCTCTTTCAGATATTCAAAATTTTCTACAAAATGTAAAAGAAAAGATTGATTTTCTGCAACTAGAATCTCAACTTCAGCAAGAAGAATTACATCAATAGAGTCATCATTCTGAACTTGTTTTTTTTCAGAACACTGAGAAAGACTCCCATCAAAAATAAGAAATTGTATATGCAGTACCCATTTTAAGGGAATATTTGCAGAAAGAAGAAAAAATCTAGCTGACACCTCTGAAGCCCATCATCTGACCTTGGGAACAACTTGTCCACAACAAGCACAGAAAAGGTCTTGGATATGACAAAGAGTTGTCGTTTCATATTCCAGACTAATCCAAGCCCATCAAATTTCAGAGTGCTGGATTTATTCATGACAATACACCTTCAGTTGTTCTAGATCCTGCTCGTCTTCCACAGCAACAACAACAACAGATTGTAAGATGACAACACTATGATCGATTTGGCCATATGAAAGATCAATGTTTCGATCTTCACCCATGAAATCACTATGGTCAACACACCCATTCTTCACATAGATGATTCAAAAGCAAGTGTCCTACAAGAAAAATGATTCATCTTGGATGGATCGCTTCTTGGCAATGGGCATCAACAGCCAAGAGGATGTTTAAGTCACATGTCAAAACTTGTTCTAGAATATTGAACAAAATTGAAGTTGAGTTTTCGCCATCATCTCACCTTGTACCTGACAGGGGGGAAATGGTGGTCATCTACAAGCTTTGATGCCACATCAAGCGAGCCTGAGCAACAATCTCTCATTCTAGATTCAGAGTTGTAGCCAAAGACATAGCAGTTCAAGCGAGCCTGAGCTACAATTCGTCATTCTAGATTCAAAATTGTAGCCAAAGACATGGGTGCCCATGAGCATGCCTTTGGTTGGTGGACAACCTTAAACCATCTATGGGAGGTTGATATTCTTCCTCTTTCATAACAGTTCCTCTAGCAGAAGACATCATCTTGGAAGAGTTCCAGGAATTGCATCAAGCATTCCAGTGTTGGTGGTCATCCTTAAACCATCACAGGCTGTAGAATTCCCTTATTTTAGGTTGAAGGTATCCCTCTTCAAATATAAGGGACACTTTTTCTAGCAGAAGCCCTTAGCTTCTTGCCAGTTTTGGAAGATTTCAGGGAACTATAATAAGCATCGTGTTCCAATGTTGGTGTTCATCCTTAAACCACATTTTTATGTCAACATTTTAGAGAGATGATTCAGCCTAAGTGTTGCAATGCATACTTTGCATATTTGTATTACAACTCTCTTCTTGGGCTCACACATACCCCTTCAGATTAAGGGGGGAATGTTGAACGCCTAATCCTCTATGGGTAGGTGTGGAAGGAAAAGAGTCACAAAGGAGTCCAAGTGACCTTGGAAGATGAATCAAAGGGTCACTTTATTGTATTATAAATGTAAATCATATCAATGGTAATATACAACGAATGCCTATCTTTCCTATGTGTTTATTTATTTTCTTCTTTACACCATATGTGTGTTTAACAGAATTATATGTTTTGGCTCAAATTTTAACTTCATCATGTTTAGACAATATTTCCCAGGGAATATTTAACAATCATTCCCTGACAACGACGCCAGAAATGTTATCACTGTCCCCAATTTCCTAGGCTGAAATTAGGAGTGAAAAAGGGTAACCACATACCAACTTCTAGCTAGGCAGTTAGCCCTACCAAACTAGAGAGGCCTCTCTCTATGTCACTTTTAAATATTCAATTTTAGATTGAGTACCAAATTTCAGGCTAGATATGAATAAATTTGTTTTAGAATTTGTTTAATAATTCGTTTGGTGGATAAAATTATAATTAATGAAGCTAAAACTGATTTCAAAGGCTAAATTGCAGAAAACTGAGCAAGGCAAGATAGGAAAACTATTTGAAAAAATTTAGTCTGTCATTTGTGTATAGCGGTAGAAATTTTTTTGCTAACTACATTCTAATTACATCATGGAAATAACTTTAATTTGTTGTGCTGGCACTAGCTATAACTGAAAAATGTCGCTGAAGAAAATAATCACGGGATGTGCTGGCTAATAATTGACTGTTGATCTAGAAAATTTTGACTTTTCTACGTTTATCAGTTACTCCTGAAACTCACAGAGCTCTTCCCAGCATTCTCCATCAGGGATAGCTAATTTTATTACCTTACGGTAAATCTCATCTACTTCAGTGTATTTGGAAAAAGTGGGTTTCACCACAAAGACATGTTTGATCTCATATTGAATGTAAATATCATTGATTAATTTTCCTAATAGTGCCCTCCCTGCCAAAGTGTCTTTAATATTTGCAAACTTTGCAGTATCCCTAGAAATTTCCTAAGGTATCTTTCAATATTCTTCTCTGGTCATTAATTTATCATTAATTACAAAAAGAGAAGGCAATCCTTTTTGTGTCAGTGGTTCTATTCTACTAAAAAATCTCTGAATTGTAGTCTCTAGAGTGGGGCACTTTTCTTCAAGCTGAAGAATCAAATTCTTCTTTGTGAGCACTTTCTTCACTTCCAGGATGATGTTGTGAAACCAACTCCAAAAATAGAAGAAAAGAGATATCAACGCCTTAGAAATAAGCCACTTCAAGGGGGAAACCTCCAATACATTACATGAATGAACAATTTTTGGATGATACAAATTACAAAACCTCCTTTCTATATATAGGAGTCCATGGAGCCACAATGTAATCCTAGTGGGGCCACAATGTAATCCTATCAGACCTAACAATAATAATTTAAGGGCACAATAATAATAATATGGGGGTTACAGGGGTACAATAATAACAATAAGGGGGTTACACTAACAAAAATAAGGGACTATACTAGTAATATATGGACCTAACATGCCCCTCTCCTTCAAAAAAGTGTTGTCCTCAATGCTTGAGTAGCTCTAGGTGCTTCTATATAAAATTCCCATCCTCCCATGTAGAATCTTCAGTGGGTAAGTTCTTCCACTTGATGAGATACTCTGAAATTGATCGATTTCATAGCTGTCGAGTTCTTGTTTCCATGACTACTTCAGGTTCCACTATGAGTTTTCCTTCCTCATCAAGTTCTGGCAATATTGTTGAACTGGAATATTTTCACGTATAACCTTCTTTAAGCATGAAACATGGAAAACTGGATGCACTCGTGAAGAATTAGCAAGCTCCAATTTGTATGCCATAGTACCAATATTTTGCAACAAATTGTAAGGACCATATTACTTTGGAAATAATTTATTATCCTTCTTAGCTTGCTTGAGGGACATTTGTTTGTATGGATGTAGCCGTAAAAATACCTAGTCTCCTACATCAAAACTTCTCTTGCTCTGATGTTCATCTGCCTATTATTTCATTTGATTTTGTGCCAAATTCAGGTTATCCTTTAAGAGTTGGAGAAATTCTTGTCGATGCTCGATGTGATCTTCCACTGCTTGAACCTTCGAATTTTCTCTTAAAGATGATGTGATGGACAATGGCTGATATCCATAAAGTGCCTTAAATGGGGTCATTTTTGCTGCAATATGGAAGGAAGTGTTATACCACCATTCAACGAGAGGTAACCACTTGACCCATTGTGTTTGTTTATTAGATACAAAACAATGAATATATCCTTCCAAAAATTTATTTACTATCTCAGTTTGACCATCGGATTGAGGATGAGAAGATGAGCTACGAGCTAATTGAGTACCCAAACAAGAAAATAGCTTCGTCGAAAAATTTCCAGTAAAAATGGGATCTCTATCACTCACAATAACCCTTGGGTTTCCATGTAGATTTTGAATTGTGTCCATAAATGTAGTAGAAATTGTATGTGATTTAAATGGATGAGATAATGCACAAAAATGTGCATACTTGGTAAGTTTATCAACTACCACCATGATGACACTCTTTCCTTTGGACATAAGTAAACCTGTGATAAAATCCATTGAAATCTCCTCCCAACATTGACTTGGAATGGATAAAGGTTGCAGAAGACCCAGGGTCTTAATTGTCTCAACTTTATTCTATTGGCAAACCAAACATTCTGCCACAAATTTTTGAATATATGATTTAAGGCCATCCCAAAAAAATTCTTTCTTAACCCAATGGAAAGTTTTTAAAAATCCCGAGTGTCCTCCTAAAGGAGAAGTGTTCAATTCCAAAAGAATATTTTGTTTTAGTTGGGAATTCTAACAAATATATAATTGATCTTTGTACCAGAAGGAATCATTTTTCCAACTAAATGTATCAGATGTACTAGGATTTTGTTGCAACTTTTGAATGAGTGTCCACACTTCTTCAACCTTCCTCCCTTCATCCCTTGCATCGGTTATCCAATCTGGTTGGATAATAGATATGACACAAAGCAATGCTTCCACCTCTTCATTCTTTCTTGAGAGTGCATCTGCAACAACATTTAGTTTCCCTTTTTTTGTAGATTATTTCAAATTCATAACCCAACATCTTCGTGACCCATTTTTGCTACTCTTCTTAAGATAGTGTTTGTTCCAAAAAGTTCTTAAGACTATCATGATTAGTTTTTACCTTGAAGTTTCTTCCCATTAGGTAAGTTCGCCATTTCTTTAGTGCATGCGGGATTGCTAACATTTCCTTCTCGTAAATAGCTTTCTATAAATACTTTCATTTGATTGGACAAATTTCAAAAGAAATGGGTCTTCCTTCTTGCATTAAAACAACACCAATTCCATTTCCTGAGGCATCACATTCCACAATAAAGGTTTTTGTGAAATCTGGCATAGCTAAGACTGGTGCTATGCACATTGCTTCTTTAAGATGTTCCAAGGCCTTAATTTCTTCATGAGTCCATGAAAATGCATCTTTCTTTAGTAATGTTGTTAGAGGTGCTGCTATTCTCCCATAATTATTAACAAACTTGCGATAATACCATGTTAACTTGAGAAATCCTTGCAACTGCTTTATGGTTTTGGGGACTTTCCATTCCTTAATGGATTTAATTTTGTTAGGGTCTACCTTAACACCCTCATAAGATACAATATAACCCAGATATTCCACCTCTTGTACTCCAAAGAAACATTTGGATGTTTTTGCATATAATTGTTTCTCCTGCAATAGTTTAACTACCCTGTCAACATGTTGAACATGATCCTTCTAAGACCTACTGTAGATTAGTATATCATCAAAAAATACTAGTAAAAATTTTCTAAGGAAGGGTTTGAAAATGGAATTCATCAACCCTTGAAATGTAGAAGGTGCATTGGTAAGGCCAAAAAGCATGACCAAAAATTCATAATGACCCTCATGAGTTCGAAATGTTGTTTTCAGAATATCTTCAGTCTTCATTCTAATTTGATCATATCCTGAATGAAGATCCAATTTGGTAAAATAAATTTCTCCATGTAATTCATCCAATAGTTCATTAATCACAGGAATGGGAAATTTATCTTTAATGGTGAACTTATTTATCTCCCTATAATCCAGACACATGCACCATGATCCATCCTTCTTGTGTACCAATACTATAGGATCAGAGAAAGAACTTTGACTAGGTTGAATTATACCAACCTCTAACATCTCTGCAATCATACGTTCAATTTCGCTCTTTTGGACATAAGGATATCTATAAGGCTTGATTTTTGGAGGAACAATTCCTGGAATAAAATGAATAGCATGATCATGATCAAAAATAGGTGGGAGTCCTTTGGGAGTTTCAAACACCTTGGAATGATTGTCCAAGACTTTTTTGAGATATGAAGAAATAGATGATTTTGATGTTGCAACTTCTAGTGAGAATAATTGTGAAATTATGCCGCATTGTTATTTCTTTAGAAGCTTTTTCATGACATTAGAGATTATTATCTTTCCTAGCTTCCCTAAAATACCCCGTAATTCAAATTCCTTTCCATCTGAAAAAAAATTCAAGAAAATTTCTTGAAAATTAAAAGCTACCATCCCCAAAGATTGTAACCATTTTACTCCTAGTAAAACATCAGCACCTTCCATAGGAATGGAAAGCATTGAACTATTCAATAAATATTCCCCCATGGTTAGCTTGATATTATGAAATTTTCCAGAGAAATTTATAGTTCCTCCATTTGCAACCATCACTTGACATTCTGGTGCTGGGTATAGGAAACAATTCAATTCTTTGGCTACCTTAAAATGAATAAAATTATGGGTACTACCTGAATCAATCAACATTATTACCCTTTTCTTCTTGATATGTCCTTCTATCTTGAGAGTTTGAGGAGTGGCAATTCCTACTAATGCATTACACGATATGGTCGGACTCATTTCTTCCTCTTCTGGGGTTGGTTTGTGGTGTATACCCTCTTCTTTTGAATATTCTTGTTCATTTTCTTCTTCCTCTTTTCAATCTATGTAAAATAATTTCTTCTCAGCACACTTATGACCTTTAGTGTATTTCCTATCACAACTGTAGCAAATCCCTTTTGCTCTTTTTTCTTCCAATTGTTGTGGTGTCAACCTTGTAGGTTGTGAAAATCTAGGAGTAGCAACACTTCCCTCTTTATATAAGTGAGTGGTAGGTTTTCTTGTCGCCATAATTTTACATTCAATTTTTATGGCCAACCTGAATGCCTTCTCCAATGAATCAGGTTCCAAAACATGAAATTCATGTTGGATGTTATCCTTTAAATTACCTATGAAGAGATCAATCCTGTGTTCCTCTAAAATATCAGTTATCATTATATTCCATTTTTGGAAGTCCTAAATTTGCTCCCCCACTAAACCCTTTTGTTTGAGATTTATCAATTGGCTAAAGAAGGTGTTGCTCTTTGTATCCTCATAATGTGCTATCATTTCCTCCGTAAAAATTGACCAAGTGAAATTTTTTTTATGGGAGATAAGCCATCGATAACATACAAATGTATTTTGTTCTAAATGTAAAGTTGCAATGCATACCTTTTGTGTGTTATGCACATTATTGAGATCAAAATATTGCTCCATCTGTAGTATCCATGTTACAGGATCCTTTCCATCAAACTTCCTCATATCAATTTTTGGAATATGATGGTTCTTCCCTCCAACATTAGAGTTTGTGAAATCATGATTAACATTTATTTGTTTCTTATCCTGAGTTTCCTCTTCTATCTTTTCACCATTAGGAAAAGTTTCTTGCATCAATTTTGCTAAACCTTCTATGTCTACTTTTAGATCACTCTTCATGTTTTCCATGTTGTCTTTCATTTTTAAATCAACGTTAGCTTCCATGCCCACTTCTATGCCATTCATCTTAGCTTCTAAACCATTCATCTTAGCTTCCACACCTTTCTTCAAAACTTTTATTTCATTTTTTGTTGCTCTTTGCGAGAGCGAAATTTGTTGCAATTGCTCTTGTAATTTTGATATGTCATGTTGCCATTCTTCATCTTCATGAATCATAGTAGAGCCTTCTAAAGGCTTAATGGGTGTTGAATTATTTTTAGGGGCCATTTTAGAATCCAATACTGATATATATTCTATAATATGCCCTTGGAATCAATTCAACTTGATTCTTTAAAAAAGACTTATGCAATTCAAAAAAAAAATACACACATTTTACTTGCTTTTGAGGAGCTCAATATTGAAATTGAATTATCTTTATAATTGTGGATCCTAAATATCTGAAATTCATCCCTATTGTAGCCCTCTGAAGCTTATTTCAAATGCCATAGGTTTGACCTCATTTGTATTCTTCAGGGCAAAGTTATGTCTAATCTCCCACAATGACCCAATTATGGACTAGTTCAGTAAAGCGAAATTGTATGACTTGCCACATGTCACTGTTTCCTCCTTTGGATCTGAAATTGATAAAAAGAAAAATAGAGTCTGTGTCCTTGTGACAAATTTTTACATCATTCCAATCCAATGCTCAGAGAGAGAGCTATGAGGATTTTTCCACAGTCGCCTCTTTGAGATGAAATTCTGAAGCCTGAACAAGACCTAACTTCCATAGATCATATCTCTAAAACTATTATGAAATAAGATCTGAAATTTTTCAATGATGTTCCTTAGGATTTTGGCTAGATACTCTAAAAATTTCAGCTTTTGAAACTTGGTAGAAAACAAGTTATAGCACAAATTCCACGATGACCTTTTTAGGTTAAATTCAGGAGCCTGCAAAATGATCTAAATTCCATATATTATATCTCTGACAATATTGCGAACCAAGCTCTAAAATTTTGCGATGATGTTCCTCAAGATTGTGGTTTCACACACTAAAATTTTCAGCTTTTCAACCTTCATAGGAAAAAATGTATGGCGAAAATTCCATGATGACCTGTTTGGTGCAGCAAAACCCTAGAATCCAAAGCTCTGATACCAAATGTTGTGAAACCAACTCCAAAAATAGAGGAAAAGAGATATCAACGCCTTAGAAATAAGCCACTTTGAGGGGGAAACCTCCAATACATTACATGAATGAACAATTCTTGGATGATAAAAATTACAAAGCCTTCTTTCTATATATAGTAGTCCATGGGGCCAAAATGTAATCCTAGTGGGGCCACAATGTAATCGTAGCCGACCTAACAACAATAATTTAAGGGCTCAATAATAATAATATGGGGGTTATAGGGGTACAATAATAACAATAAGGGGGTTACACTAACAACAATAAGGGACTATAATAGTAATATAGGGACCTAACAGATGGTTTCTGTTCTATCATCAATGCCCAATTCATCGAGTTCATACATGTCCTTTGAATTCATAAATCTAATGATATTGTTTGTTGTGGTAGGCTTGTTTCCTATTTGTGCTTTGATTGTTGTAATGGCCTCATTTTCCTTCTGTATCAGCTTCTTTTGCTAAAATATGATCTATATACTTGAGCTATATTTCACTGATAGACTCTACGATGTCTACACATATGATCTCTTTCACCTGGCCCAGGGTATTTCCAATAGCTGACTCATTTTGTTCTTTTTCTAACCTTTCAATAATATTTTTGACCCTCTGTGCTTCAGCTGCATGTGAACTATCAACATTATATTTTTGTAATTGCAATAATTTTATCCGATCCTACAGTTTTTTTATCTCCTCTTCTTGAATCAACATGTTCTGAACTGCTTTGGTAAGATGCTCAGCTCCATATGCAATGCTTGTTGTAGACAATTGAGATATAGGAATATGTGCTAGTGGCACTACCTCTAAAGGAACCTTTGATGTTTTTGCTATTGATTCCTTTTCCTTTATCATCTTTTCTAATTATGATTCCATCTGCTTTAATTGCACATTCTGCTCCATTATCAACTTCATCATTTCTATATTTTGCCTTTCATTTTCTTCAATATCCTTTTCCAAAGGATCTGCTATAGCTAGGATTTTCAATTTCTTCCTCAATGCTACTATATCAACATTTTTCTTCTTCATAATTTCTTCAATGGCATCGACATTGGATGGATCATATCCAATTTTTACCATGTTTTTATTCTTGTGTCCTTTTCAAATGGAGACACTTTCTCCATTTTCATTTGGGATTGTACATTTTCCAATGAAACCTGCAGTTTTGATAGACTCAAAGAAATATTAGTGAGAGTTGATGAAATAATCTCACTAGTTTTCTTATGTAGCTCCATTTTATCTATTGTATGGATTTCTTTTGTATCAAATTCAAATGTAGCTCTCTTATAACCTGCTTCAGATTTTGGCTATGGAATTTGTGCTTGAAGGAATGAAAAATGCATTTTCCCCTTTTTAGAATCAAAGGGTGAAAGAAACCTACTTTGTGAAATGGGAGTTTGTTTCCAAAACCAATTATATCTACTTGTATTTAACATTTCATTCTTCATCTTTATCTCTTTGAAAGTGTCAAAGTCAATCTTTTCTTTCTCACCTGTAGCAGTTGTGCTAGTCTGAATGGTTTTGTATTAATATTGAGAAGCTGATGTTTGTTGGTATTTAGAAACAGTAGAAGTAGAAGGAGTAGTATAAGTTCCTTTATCACATGTTTTATAGAAGGAGGTGTCTCTTCAGTAATGATGATCACTTCTTTCTCTGACTCCTTGTTGGGATTGAAATTAGGATTTAGCTTTGTTTTCTTCCTATAGTGAATTTTTAACTCTTTACTAGATGAATCAGTCATTGGAGATGACTGATCTTCTCTAACTCTTTTTCCTACTCTTTATTGTGCAATAGGAGTCTATAATGCTGATGTGGAAAGTGTTTGTTATTTAGCCTCCTGTAGTGTACCTTCTTTCCATTCAAGTTAATTCATTTACTTTTCAATATCTGGTCTAGGTGTATTAAAGTATGGTGTAGATTTATTCTCCGCCCTTAGTTTTGAAATGACACCGAATGGGTCATAAGAACATGTAAAACTTGGGCTAAACAACATTTCTTTAAATAAATTATCTGCCTCCTCCCCCGCTGTCCTGCAATTATAGATAAAAAGACCTATCTGTATTTTAAATTTAAATTGAGATTTATTTTTAGTAGAGACAAAATGAATTTCATATGCATTGATCATTTGTCTAATATACTCCAATGGAAAAATCCTCATAGGGAGGAATTTGGGCAACTAATAAGGGGGGAGTTCACATCCATAAAGTCCGAGTTGTGTATAATTTTGGTAAAGGTACCAATCTCATATTCTGGCTTTATCTTATAGCTGCAATACCTTTCTAATATCTTCACTAATCCTTGGCTCTGGAGTGATATTCAACAAAATGGGTGTTGGATGAAGAAATATTTCCAAAAAATGTTTATATGAATATTATTTATTTTCCTTCATAACTAATGAAGTCTAGAAGATAATTGAATTTTGATTTCCTTCTTCATCTAATTTTTGTAAAGAAAATTTAAATTTGTCTCCCTGAGAGTACAAGAAAAAGTAAACTAACACAGAGGCATAAATGAAAACCTCTTTAGTTGTGAATTTCACTAACTGATCATGGATAGAATCTGCAATAAACTTATTGAAATTGAAAATGATGGAGGGTTTGGAATCAGTGGAGAATATGGAAAAAAAACCCTATGATGGATTCATCTACCCATTGGTCTAAATAATAAACAAGAAGGTAGGAAATGACTGTGATGATTTGTTTGGACCTTTCAGGGAATATGGATACTGGAAATGGAGGGTTTTTCTTAGGTAATGGGTCATTTTCAATCATGGATAGCTCAAGAGTTTGAAATCTCTTTGCAAGATCTAATTTCTCGTATATTTCTATCAAGGTTTCTTGGGATAATGACATGAAATTCTTTGTGGTTGGGGCTTGCATCATTTGTTCAATTTTTTGGGCATTGATAGTTCTAAAATATCTCCTGTAGGAGCGATAATATCTATTTGGTTTCACATATACCAAGCTTGACATTTCCTAAAAAAATATTTGGCACTATGGGTATCAGGAAAGATGAAATTTTGGAGATTGGAATCCCATATTCCTATGTCATCTGATTTATCCAGGAATTTGTCTTCTAGCCAGCAATATGACTCAAATAGTTCAAGGTCAAACATAGTTTCATGTATTTTGTGATTTTTGTATGCTAAGGGAATGTGATGAAAATAAACTGGAGGATGTAATAACAGACTTATTGGCCTCTCAATTCCTTTGTTTTCTAGAGGCATGGTTGGCTCTGTTGTAATGGTGGAAAACAAGAATTATCTAATACACAATAGAGGTCGAGACTGAGGATTAGCTTTGCAACTAGAAGAAAATCAGTAGCTGCAAGAGAAGGCTTCAAACACTAATGAAATTGATCCCTAGAACTCTGGTAATATTTGTAAACTAGTAATCCTTTGTAGAGGAGTTTCAAAAGAAGAATAAATTTTTGAATAAGGCATTCAATGGTGACTTTATGGGCAATTGGATTATTTCCCATTTGAAAAGGGTGCAGGTATGTTGCCTAACGGTTAGAAATTAAATTAATTGGCTAACAGTTATGGTAAACGTGGGAATTAAGTTGATTGGACGGGTTATAGTCCACGTTGTCATGCCATGATTGGTGGGAGGAGTGGTGGTTTTAATTAGAAGTTAAGCGATATTTCGAAGGGGTGTCAAGGTAGTAAATGATTACGTGTAGGACGTCAGGGTGGGGGGTGCAGAATCTCCTACTAGTGACACGTATTAGTGGGGTAAGTATTTAGTACCACTCTCTTCAGACAACCCCACCAGATGTTAAGTCTCCGACAATGAGGGGGGGTGAATTCTAATACGGGCCTTTGGATGAAATGGAGATGTGATGGATGATCGGCTAGATGGGGGAGGATTAATCGTGCAATGAATTTTAATGATATGATGGGGTAGGGATATGATGTTATGAAACCAGGTCCAAAAATAGAAGAAGAGAGAGATCAATGCCTTAGAAATAGCCACTTTGAGGGGGAAACCTCCAATACATTACATAAATGAACAATTATTTTATGATACAAATGACCAAAACCTCCTTCTATATATAGGAGTACATGGGCCCACAATATAATCCTAGACGACCTAAAAATAACAACGTAAGGGCACAATAATAACAATATTCGGGTTAAAAGGGTACAACAATAACAATAAGGGGGCTACACTAATAAAAATAAGGGACTAAAATAGTAATATAGGGACCTAACATGCCCCTCTCCTTCAAAAAAGTGTTGGCCTCAATGCTTGAGTTGCTCTGGGTGCTTCTATAAAAAATTATCATCCTCCCATGTAGAATCTTTAGTGGGTAAGTTCTTCCACTTGATGAGATACTCGAAAATTGATCGATTTCATAGCTATTGATTTCTTGTTTCCATGACCACTTCAGGTTCCAATATGATTTTTCCTTCCTCACCAAGTTCTGGAAATATTGTTTTAATTGGAAGATTTTCACCTATAACCTTCTTTACGCATGAAACATGGAAAACTGGATGCACTCACAAAGAAGCAGAAGCTCCAATTTGTATGCCATAGTACCAATATTTTGCAACACCTTGTATGGACCATAGTACTTTGGCGATAATTTATTATCCTTCTTAGCTTTCTTGAGGGAAATTTGTTTGTATGGGTGTAGCCGTAAAAACATCTAGTCTCCTACATCAAAACTTCTCTTGCTGCGATGTTGATCTGCCTATTGTTTCATTCGATTTTCTGCAAAATTTAGGTTATCCTTTAAGAGATGGAGAACTTCTTGTTGATGCTCGATGTGATATTCCACTACTTGAGCCTTATAATTTTGTCTTAAGGATGATGTGATGGAAGGTGGATGATATCCATAAATGGCCATAAATGGGGTCATTTTTCCTGCAGTATGGAAGGAAGAGTTATACCACCATTCAGCGAGAGGTAACCACTTGACCCATTGTGTTTTTTTATCAGATACAAAACAACGAATATATCCTTCCAAACATTTATTCAATATCTCAGTTTGACCATCAGATTGAGGATGATAAGGTGAGCTATGAGCTAATTGAGTACCCAAACAGGAAAATAACTCCGTCCAAAAATTTCCAGTAAAAATGGGATCTTTGTCGCTCACAATAACCTTTGGGCTTCCATGTAGCTTTTGAATTGTGTCCATAAATGTAGTAGCAACCATACTTGCTTTAAATGGATGAGATAATGCACAAAAGTGTGCATACTCAGTAAGTCTATCAACTACCACCATGATGACATTCTTTCCTTTGGACTTAGGTAAACCTATGATAAAGTACCTTGACATCTCCTCCCAACGTTGACTTGGAATGCATAAAGGTTGTAGAAAACCTGGGGTCTTAATTGTCTCAAATTTATTTTGTTGGCAAACCAAACATTCTGCCACAAACTTTTGAATATCAGATTTAAGGCCATCCCAAAGAAACTCTTTCTTCACTCTGTGGTAAGTTTTTAAAAATCATGAGTGTCCTCCTGAAGGAGAAGTGTGCAATTCCAAAAGAATATTTTGTTTTAGTTGGAAATTCTTACAAAGATATAAGTGATCTTTGTACCATAAGGAATCATTTTTCCAACTAAATGTATTAGATGTACTAGGATCTTGCTGCAACATTTGAATGAGTGTCCACACTTCTTCTTCCTTCTTCCATTCATCCATTGATTCGGTTATCCAATCTAGTTGGATAATAGAAATGGCACAAATCAATGCTTCCACCTCTTCATTCTTTCTTGAGAGTGCATCTGCAACAACATTTAGCTTCCCTTTTTGTATATTATTTCAAAGTCATAACCCAACATCTTTGTGACCCATTTTTGCTGCTTTCTGAAGGTAGTCTTTGTTCCCAAAAGTGTTTAAGACTATCATGATCAGTTTTTACCTTGACGTGTTGTCCCATTAGGTAAGGTTGCCATTTCTTTAGTGCATGTTATATTGCTAGCATTTCCTTTTCATAAATAGCTTTCTGTAAATACATTCATTTGATTGGACGACTTTAAAAAGCAATGGGTCTTCCTTTTTGCATTAAAACAACACCAATTCCATTTCCTGAAGCATCACATTCCACAATAAAGGTTTTTGTGAAGTCTGGCGTAGCCAAGACTGGTGCTAGGCACATTTACTCTTTAAGATGTTCAAAGGCCTTAGTTGCTTCAAAAGTACATGAAAATGCATCTTTCTTCAATAATTATGTTAGAGGTGCTTCTATTCTCCCATAATTCTTAACAAACTTGCAATAATACCTTGTTAACCAAGAAATCCTCGCAACTGCTTTACGGTTGTGGGGAGTTTCCATTCCTTAATGGCTTTAATTTTGTTAGGGTCTACCTTAACACCCTCGTGAGATAAAATATGACCCAGATATTCCACCTCTTGTACTCCAAAGAAACATTTGGATGTTTTTATATATAATTGTTTTTCCTGCAATAGTTTAAGCACCTTATCAACATGTTGAACATGATCCTTCCAAGACCTGTTGTAGATTAGTATATCATCAAAAAATACTAGCACAAATTTTCTAAGGAAGGGTTTGAAAATGGAATTCATTAACCCTTGAAATGTAGAAGGTGCATTGGTAAGGCCAAAAGGCATGACCAAAAATTCATAGTGACCCTCATGACTTCGAAATGTTGTTTTCAGAATATCTTCAGTCTTCATTCTAATTTGATGATATCCTGAACGAAGATAAAACTTGGTAAAATAAATTGCTCCATGTAATTCATCCAATAATTCATCAATCACAGGAATGGGAAATTTATCTCTAATGGTGAGCTTATTGAGCTCCCTATAGTCTGGACACATGCGCCATGATCCATCCTTATTGTGCACCAATACTGCTAGAGAAAAGAAATAACTTTGACTAGGCTGAATTATACCATCGTCTAACATTTCTGCAATCATACATTCAATTTCGCTCTTTTGGACATAAGGATATCTATAAGGCCTGATGTTTGGAGGAAAAATTCCTAGAATCAAACGATGATCACAAATAGGTGGGAGTCCTTTGGGAGTTTCAAACACCTTGGAATGATTGTCCAAGACTTTTTGGAGATATGGAGAAATAGATGATTTTGATGTTGGAACTTCTAGTGAGAATAATTGTGCAATTACACCTCATTGTTCTTTTTCATGACATTACAGCTTATTATCTTTTCTAGCTTCCCTATGATACCCCATAATTTGAATTCCTTTCCTTCTAAAAAAAAATTCAAGAAAATTTCTTGAAAATTAAAAGCTACCATCCCCAAAGATTGTAACCATTGTAATCTTAGTCCAACATCAACACCTCCCATAGGAATAGAAATAATTTTATTCAATACATATTCCCCCATGGTTAGCTTGATATTATGGAATTTTCCAAAGAAATTTATAGTTCCTCCATTTTCAACCATTACTTGACATTCTGGTGTTGGGTATAGGAAACAATTCAATTCCTTTGCTACCTTACAATGAATAAAATTATGGGTACTACCCAAATCAATCAACACTATTACCTTTTTCTTCTTGATATGTCCTTCTATCTTGAGAGTTTGAGAAGTGGTAATTCCTGCCAATGCATTACACGATACGGTTAGACTCATTTATTCCTCTTCTACAGTTGGTTCCTGGTGTATATATTCTTCTTTTGAAGATTCTTATTCATTTTCTTCTTCCTCTTCACAATCTATGTAAAATAATTTCTTCTCAGCACACTTATGACCTTTAGTGTATTTTATATCACAACTGTAGCAAAGCCCTTTTTCTTTTTTTTTCTTTCAATTGTTGTGGTGTCAATATTGTATGTTGTGGAAGTCTAGGAGTAGCAACACTTTCATCTTTATATATGTGAGTGGTAGGCTCCCTTGTTTCCATAATTTTACATTCATTTTATCTTGCCAACCTGAATGCCTTTTCCAATGAATCAGGTTCCCAAACGCAAACTTCATGTTGGATGTTATCCTTTAAAGTCCCTATGATGATATCAATCCTGTGTTCCTCTTGAATATCAGTTACCCTTATATTCAATTTTTGGAAGTCCTCAATGTAATCCACCACTAAAACCTTTTGTTTGAGATTTATCAGTTGGCTAAAGAAGGTGTTGCTTTTTGTATCCTCATAATGTGCTATCATTTCCTCTATAAAAATTGACCAAGTGACAATTTTTTTACAGGAGCAAAGCCATTGATACCATACAAATGTATTTTTTTCTAAATATAAAGTTGCAATGCATACCTTTTGTGTGTTTTGCACATTATTGAGATCAAAATATTGTTCCATCTGTAGTATCCATGTTACAGGATCCTTGCCATCAAAATTCCTCATATCCATGTTTGGAATATGATGGTTCTTCCTCCAAAATTAGAGTTTATGAAATCACAATTAACATTTATTTTGTTCTCATCATGAGTTTCCTCTACTATATTTTTGCCATTAGGAAACATTTCTTGTACCAACTTTTCCAAATCATTCTTCATGTTTTCCATGTTGTCTTTCATTTTTTCATCGATCTTAGCTTCCATGTTAGTCATCTTAGCTTCCATGCCCACTTCTATGCCATCCATATTAGCTTCAAAACCATTCATCTTAGCTTCCATGCCTTTCTTCAAACCATCCATCTTAGTTTCCATGCCTTTCCTCATAACTTAAATTTCATTTTTTGCTGCTCTTTATGATAGTGAAATTTGGTGCACTTGCTCTTGTAATTTTTATATCTCATGTTGTGTTTCTTCGTGTTCATGAGTCATAGTAGAGCCTTCTGAAGGCTTGATGGGAATTGAATTGTTTTTAGGGGCCATTTTAGAACCCAATACTAATATCTATTCTTCAATATTCCGTTGGAAAAAATTCAAACTATTTTTTTTTTTTTCAAACAAGACTTATGTAATTCAAAAAAAATACACACCTTTTTCTTGCTTTTGAGGAGCTCGATATTGAAACTGAATTATCTCTATGATTTCTAATCTTCAATATCTAAAATTTGGCCCCATCGTAGCCATATGAATCCTCTTTCGAATGCCACATGTTTGACCTGATTTGGATTCTTCAAGGAAAAGTTATGCCCAATCTCCCACGATGAACTAATTATGGACTGGTTCAGTAGAGAGAAGTTGTACAACTTGGCACGTGTCACTGTTTCCTCCTTAGGCTCTGAAATTGATATTATGATAACTGTAGTCTGTGTATTTGTGGCCACTTTTTACAGAATCCCAATCCGACGCTCAAAGAGAGAGTTATGTCGCTTTTCCCACGGTCACATTTTTGAGATGAAATTCATGAGCCTGAAACAATCCTATCTTCCACAAATCATATCTCAAAAAATATTTTGAGCCGAGATCTGAAATTTCTACAGGGGATTCCTTGGGATTTCAGCTTCGTTTTGAGAAAATTTCAGCTTCTAAACCCTTTTATAAAAAAAGTGATAGCGAAAATTCCGCGATCACCTTTTGAGGTTGAATTCAGGAGCCTGCCCAATTTCCTAACTTCCACAGATCATATCTCTGTAAATATTGAGAACCAAACTCTGAAATTTTGTGATGATTTTCCTCAGGATTTGGGCTTGGTGCTCTAAACCTTCATAGAAACTAATTTATAGCGAAAATTCCACGATAACCTATTTGGAGCAACAAAACCCTAGAATCCAAAGCTCTTATACCAAATGTTATGAAACTAGCTCCAAAAATAGAAGAAAAGAGAGATCAACGCCTTAGAAATAGCCACTTCAAGGGGGAAAACTCCAATACATTACATAAATGAAAAATTATTCAATGATACAAATGACCAAAACCTCCTTGTATATATAAGAGTCCATGGGCCCACAATATAATCCTAGCCGACCTAACAATAACAATGTAAGGGAACAATAACAACAATATCGGGGTTACAGGGGTACAACAATAACAATAAGGGGGCTACACTAATAACAATAAGGGAGTAAACTAGTAATATAGGGACCTAACATATGATGCGACATAAATGACAGGCGAATAAGGGAATATAACATGTCATGATGGTACTGGAGAATGCGATAGTGGAGAATGACGATGGTGAAATATAACACCTAGGATTTTTAACCTATGGTTTAAAGAATTATTTTCAAAATATTAAAGATAGAATCTTAATAAAATGTGTTTTGGAAAATATCTTTTTGTAGTAAAGCTCTGTATTTTTCTCAGATATAGTGACAGAAGATGGAATTCTCATGACACAAATTTTATTTTTGGACTATAAAATAGACTTACTCCTTCAACTAGACCATAATGGATGAGATGGAAATTTGGCTAACCTTTTTAATAATAAAAGCTAAAGATTTTTTATGGAAGTTTAAACCCTAAACTTGACCTATATGTGATGGAATGACATGAATGTAGACCTCTGAATGGAGATGAAAAAATGTGAAGGAGTAGCATATATTGATAGGACTCATTCAGTGATCAAAATTATTGCTGAAGACTAACTAAAAAATATTTATTTATTTATTTATTAATGACTTGATGGAAAAATCTCAAAAACTCTATCTTCGATCACTAAAAAACAAACTCTAATACGCAGGTTCAGCAAGATGTGTGTTCTGATGCCATGTAAAAATCCAATCAGTAGGCAAGAAGCAACAAAATTGTTCTTTAGACAAATCTAGGTGCACTTTAGGATACCAAGGAGCATCATTTGAGATAAGGATACAATATTTCTCAGTGCATTCTGGACTACAGTATGGGATAATATGGATACAAAGTTAAATAGATCTACAACATCCCATCCAAAGATAGGTGGGAAGACAAAACTATTCAACAAGATTTTGTTGTAGCTTCTGAGGGAATACAACGATAAGAATCCAAAGACTTGGGATGAAAATATGATATATTTATAACATTCTTACAACATAGTAGTCCACACTTCTAGAGAAAAGTGTCCATTTGAGACTTTTTTTTGGATATTTCCACCTTCACCTTTGGATATTGCATATGGGAATGAAGGAGGAATGAGGGAAGATCTTACAGGAGATGCTTTGAGGAATGAAAAAAGTATAAAAAAGATCAGGAAGATCCATCTATAGGTATAAGGAACATTTTAGAAGTCGCGGGAGAAGTATATGGGAAGACATGATCAACATAGAAAAATAAAGCATTCAAGGTGGGAGATCGATTATTTCAACAATGGAAAAGGGAGATGATGCAGGGGCTTGGTAATAAAATCTAGGCTTTGAGATATGGTCCCTTTGATACATTGGAAAAGGTGGGTAATAATTCCTATAGAATTATTCTACCACCATATATGCACATTTACTCATTTATGAATTTAGAAAATTTCAAACTCTATGAGCCTTCCATGCTAGACCAAGAAGAGGAACATATCCTAAATTTTGTGGACGATTTGGCGCCCGACACTTAGGAAGGGTTGACAAAATATACCATTTTTCAAAAGAGGTCCATAAATACAAGACGTAGGGAGCATTAAATTTTTAGTATTGGGTTGAAGGGACAACTTCCTGGCATAGGTAAATGGTACACTAGAGAGAAGGTGGAGGAAGCATTTCCTCACCTCATTCAGTAAAATATTTTGAGAACAAAAAGCCTCCCAAAATGGCGAGGTGTGGTGTGGATTGAATCATTATGTTGTTTTCTCATCCATCTCAATTCATTTAGAGTGAAAAAGGGGGAGGAATTATCTCACAAGATCATTTTTACCGACAGGACCCAGTTTAGCGAAACAGGGTCTGACACTTTCTGAGAGAATTTTGAGGCAACAAATGAATTTTTTTTTTTTTTTGGGGGGGGGGGGGTAAATATGTAATTATTTAGCACTACACCTTTTCATGTTATTATACACACAAATATATTTCCAACAACATAAGAACCACGTCAATCAGAGTCTGTATGCAAAAGTTATGCCACTCAGAAATTGACCTTCCAATTTTCACACCTATAGTTTAGGAGGATGCCACATCATCCCCCATTATTCATCGAAAAGGGGATAGCCACGTGTTTGTGATGTAAAATAATATATAAGAGTCTATTTTGTAACTCTATTTAAGATTTGGTTTTGAATTCAAATATTTTCATCAAATTTTATGAGACACGGTAAAAAAACGCGATGAGAGAAAGGGATTCTAGGTTAACACTGCAGAAACCCTAGAATTCTTGTAGACCTGCTCAACTGTGACAACACTTATTCATCCTGCACACAGTGATTGGTGACCAGCCATGGATACAAGCTCGGGGGGGGGGGGGAAGGTCAACCCCCCCTGCAAATAATGAAGGAACCCGCATCAATCCTGACCAAAGCAAGAAAACCGCTGACAATAAACAGGAAGCGACAGCGCCTCAGATGTCGACCACACAGAATCGGAAGGATGCAGCGGCTCCCACTTCCTCCACCTACAAACCCATAGCTCCATAAAGGCCCAAGATTGATCTGCCAAGCCATCGTATAAATGCACGAATCCAATACATGAGGGATCATGCCCTGATCGGAAAATTCATCGGCTTCTGGCCAACTGAAAAAGCTCTCCAAGGATGGGTTTCCTCCAAATGGAAGCCCAAGGGACATGTTACGCTCCAGCTGGGACCGAAAGGTTTCTTCACGGCTGTCTTCCACTGCATTGAGGATCGAAACAGGGTTATGGATGAAGGGCCCTATTTTTTCAACTCAGCTGGGTTATATCTCAGAAACTGGGTGGAATGATTTAACCCAGATAAAGAAAACTTCAACTGGGCACCAGTTTGGATACACCTATACTCGCTGCCGCTTGAATACTGGGAAGAAGACACTCTTGAAGAAATTGGCAAAGGACTAGGAGAGTTTATCAAGATAGCAGAAGAGACAAAGCTCCGCAGATATACCTCCTACGCAAGAATTTGTGTCTACATGCACTTGGACAAAGCCCTGCCTGATGCGGTAAGTATATATCATGATGACTTCGAATGGATCCAACCTTTAGACTATGAACATGTTCCATTCAGATGTTGCAGGTGTCATGCTCATGGGCACTTGTTCAGAGATTTCCCCCTTAACTCTCAAACTCAGAATAAAGAGGCAAAAGACAAAACGGAACAAGATGGCTTCACCAAGGTTCCTCTGCATAGGAAGCATAGCAAGAAACCCTCTGTGACGGGTAAAAAACCTAACCCCTCCTCTAATGCACCTTCTACCAGTAATATTTTTTCCATTCTCTCCAACACGGATCCAGCTTCAGATTCCTTCCATATCTCTCCTGACACTTCCCTCAAACCCTCGGCTCCTTCAGCCATTCTCGCTCACCTTGGCCCCATGCATTCCCAAAATGCCAAGCTTTCCAACGAATTTTCCATGCCCAATGCTACCCCAGAAACCAAGCTCCTGACCTGGCACACCGTCATCATGGACATTGATGATTCGCAAGCCAAGTCTAAAGCTACCATTGAGGAGAATCCTAGCAGCAGTCAATCGAATCCCATGGAAGATGACTCAGAAGGAATAGACCTTGGGGAGCTTGACATCCTAGGGCTATAAGATGCCTACAGAAGAAAGGAATTCGATAAAATCAATCAAAATAAAATTGATAAAATTGAAATGGCCCTGACCAGAGTCCAACAGCAAAAGAAACTAGGAGTTCAGTTGGGAAGCCATTGGGACAGGCTAAAGGTCACAAAAGAGTCCAAAAAAAGGGGTCACAAACTAGAATGGCAACGCACCATCACTGTAGGGGAAATTTTGGTGAATTCAGGGCAATATCCCAAGCTAACAAGGTTTTTCAAACCCCTTCCAAATAGTTCTCCATGAAGCTCATATCATGGAATGTTAGAGGGCTCAATAGCCCTGGGAAGCACAAGATGATCAAAAACATGATTCAGAAAGAACGACCAAATATTCTCTTTCTACAAGAAACAAAATGTAATAGTGAAGCACTAGGCTCAATCTTATCCAAGGTTTGGCCTAGCTTCAGCTCAATCAAAATTGATGCCTCAGGTTCTTTCGGAGGCCTTGCAATAGCTTGGGATACACAGTCCATTGCAATAACAAACTTTCATGCAGCGCATAATCTTATTCAGGCTACCTTTCATCCCATCGGCACAAACATACATGGGCACCTTTCAAATTTCTATTTTCCCCAAGACTATGCCAGGAAAATAGAGTTGCTAAACACCATGGAAATTCTGAATTCTCATAGAACCTACCCTCTCTGGATTGTAGCAAGGGACTTCAACATGATTACCAAGATGGAGGAAAAGACTGGCGGAAGGCCACGATTGGATCCAGAAAGCTCTCACTTCAAAGACTTCATAACCAATAGTTGGCTAATTCACCTCCCCTTCTCTAATGGCACATTCACATGGAACAACAGAAGGATGGGTAATCAGCAGATCGCCTCAAAATTGGACCGATTCCTCATATCAGACAACGCCATCTATTTGGGAGGGGATCTTTCTGCTTCAATACTTCCGCTGGCAAGATTGGATCATTGGCCCATTTTGCTTCATTGGCAGAATATTGGCACTCAGTCAAAAAAAAAACTTCAAATTTTAAGCTTTCTGGCTCTCTCATCCCTCATTCAAATCCATGGTCACTAAGGCTTGGAACAGCTTCACTCCTCCTGAAGGATCGAAAATTTACAAATTCCAGCAAAATATAAAACATTTCAAATTGATCATCAAAGATTGGAACTACTCGGTCTTCAGGAACATATTTCATGATATAAATCTCCTCGAGAAAAAAATGGCAGAAACTCAACAAAAAATCATCCAAGAGGGAAGAAAAAAACACCTAGCCTCCAAACAACAGGATCTATAGAGGCAGCTCGAAGAGAGGTGTAAACAAGAGGAAATCTTGTGGAAAAAAAAATCTAGAATACGCTGGTTAAAGGAGGGTGAAAAAAATACAAAATTATTCCACAGGTCCACAGTTCAACGAAGAATGCAAAACCGCATTGTCCACATCACCAATCAGCAAGGAGAACAAGTGGAACAACATGAGGAAACCGAGCAAGTGTTCCTGGACCACTTCAAAAGAATCCAGCAAGAAGAAAGCACTATAGATAGGCAACCAGCCATCAACAAAATCTCCCAGCTGATCCCCAAGATTGTCACTGTAGAGCACAATCAGATGTTACTTCGCCCTGTTTCCCTTCATGAGGTTGAAACAACAATGGCTCAATCTAAGGACGGAAAGGCACCTGGACCCGATGGTTTCACCTCTAATTTCTTCCATCATTTCTGGGATCTCATCAAAATGGAAGTCTGGCAGCTGGTTGAGGAGTCAAGAGCCTCTCATTGGCTTCTCCCATCTCTGAATGCCACCTTCATAGCTCTGGTCGCAAAAGAAGAGCACCCGAGCACTCTTGAAAAGTACCGACCCATTTCTCTCTGCAATGTGATTTATAAAGTCATCTCCAAAGTCATAGCCAACAGACTAAAGCCTCTTCTTCCACTTCTCATCTCACTGGAGCAAACGGGATATGTGGAAGGATGCCAAATTGTGGATGGCATTATCTTAACTCATGAAGTTATTCATTCCCTCAAAAGCACCAAGAAGCCAGGTATGCTCCTCAAAATAGATCTTTCTAAAGCTTTTGATAAACTTTGTTGGCGTTATATTCAGCACATCCTCAGTGCTTTTTGTTTCGACCAGATGTGGATAAGATGGATAATGAGGCTCATCTCAACTCCCCTTTATTCCATTCTAATCAATGGAATCCCCTCCACTCCTTTCTCGCTGTCTCGAGGCATTAGACAAGGAGACCCTCTGTCCCCTTTTATTTTCATTCTCTTGTCTGAAGGCCTTAGCAGACTTATTCATCATGCTGTTCAATCTCAGCAGCTTCGTGGAATCTCCCTGCATGGCTCTCCCACCACAACCCATCAGCAATTTGTTGACGATAATATGCTCTTTGGATTCCCTTCTGCCCAAGAGGCCCGCTCCTTTAAAGCCATTCTAAACCTTTTCTTTGTAGCCTCTGGCATGACAGTCAATGATTCGAAATCCCATCTCTTCTTCTTTAACACTCCTCCTATGACCCAAGCTAGCATCTCTTGAATTCTTGGTTTCTCCATTGCTCTCCTCCCTACCAAATACCTGGGTGTGCCACTCATTGATGCTACCATCAAGCATTCCTCTTGGAATCTTATGTTGGAAAAACTGGAAGCCCGACTCTCCTCTTGGACCTTCAGAGCTCTCAACTTGGCCAGCAGACTCATCCTCATCAAAGAATTTTTGCAATCCATGCCCCTCTATCTCTTTTCCGTTCTGGCTGCTCCAAAATGGGTGCTCAAATAGATCAATATCTTGCAACGTCGATTCCATTGGGGGTCTTCAAACCAGAATCAAAAGTGGGCCTTAGTCAACTGGAACTTGGTCTGCTCCCCTAAGGATGCAGGAGGACTCGGGCTCAGGGATCCTCTTCACAGCAACGGAGTCATGGGAGCCCGTCTATGGTGGAATTGGCTCTTGAATCCTCATACACCATGGGCTAGGCTCTGGACAGCCAAGTACGCTAACAATAGACCACCTAAATACCTGATCAGGCTCTCCCCTAGCATCACTAGCTCCCTTATATGGAACGCTGCCAAGCAGCATTTTTCTCTCATCCAGCAGCACAGCTTCTGGGAAATTCGCAATGGGCACACGGCCAGATTCTGGGAAGAATCCTGGTAGTAAAACCCAAAGCTTATTGATACACTCACCCACATCAATGGAAGAATAATCGAGGGTCCGGAGGAAGTCAAGGTTAGCTAGTGTTGGGCCCCCACAAACTGCAATGAATTCAGGCAATGGAAGCACCCTTCTCACATCACTCCTCTAGTTCAGGACAACACTTGGGAAGCTCTCAGTGAGGAACTTAATCGCCGGAAAATCAGATGTTCGGAGGAACCAGATATTCTTCGATGGGGATACTCGACTAGAGGCAAATTCAGTACAAAAGAGGCCTTCTCTCTCATGCATCCAGCCCCTCTTCCGCGTGATCCGATCTGGAAATTTGTTTGGGCACCTGGTACATGGCCAAAAGTCTCAACGTTTCTTTGGTTACTCAATCACAAAAGAATCCTCGCTTGGGACAACTTTCTCAAACGAGGATTCTGCGGTCCCTCACAATGTCCAAACTGTGAGCAAAGTAGCAAAATGATCCAACATCTCATGCTCTCCTGCAAACTAGGCAACACTCTATGGGAGAAGATATGATTTAGATGTCAAAAAAGCAAATCGAAAGGGGCCTTAACTAGTATCATGTGCCACTGGCCCAGACATCCTTACAACAACTCTCTTCTCAACACTCTTTGGCAAATCATTCCAGGCTTTCTCTTTTGGTCTTTGTGGAAAGAACGAAACAAAAGAAAATTCAAGAATCAATCCACTCCTTTGGACTTGATCTGGAACAAATTCAGCAATAATCTCCAAGAATCGCTAGCTTTGCATTCTTGGAGGGATGAGGATCTTCCCAAGCAGCCAAAGGAACTCGCCATATGGAAAAATTGGCAGCTCAAAATCTCGACCATTCCTATCCTCAATAGACAGAAAACTCCTTAATCCCCTCTCGAATGGTCTCCTCCGCCTCCAGGAATCTTCAAGATGAACTTTGACAGAGCCTCAAAGGGAAATCCAGGACCAACCGGCTTTGGTGGCATCTTCAAAAACTCACAGGGAGATGCCCTTGCTATGTACTACGGCTCTATTGGTTGGGATACCAACAACTCGACAGAACTGGAAGGGCTTTGGCAAGGGCTACAGCTAAGCCAACTATTCAACCTCTCTCCTATCATAGTGGAAGGGGACTCCCGGATACTCATCAGTTTGGCCAACCAACTGCTTCAGGGTACTAGTTCAGCAAAAGTAGCCACCAGTTGGAGAATGGCTTCGAGAATTGAAAAAATAAGTAACTGGCTGAAAAGCAACCAGGCAATTTCCTTCATCCACACCAAAAGGGAAGGCAACAAAGTAGCATACCTCCTAGCAAATTTTGGAGTTGACAGCATCGATACTCTCCAACATGGTCCTCCTCAGATCATCCATGATAGAGAGATCCTTCAGAATTGTCTCAATATGGTCCATAATGATCGCCCACTTCCGGATGTGGATGATTCATCGGAATGACGGGACATCAGTTCCTGGGCCTCTCCCATGGAGACTTGCATGGGATAGCCAACTGGTCCCCTGCGACTCCATTAATATGCCAGCTCTCGACGCATTAGTTCTCCATCGCCGGCATTCTCCCCGCCTCGTTCTGCTCCGTCAGTTCATTATGGCCTTCGTCTCCAGCTATCCAGAACATTCTTGCTCCGCCTGTTGCTCTTTGCATCTCCTCTGCAGCATTTGCCCTGAAGCATGTGCTGAGGCCAGTCCCTGCACATAGATAGGGCGGCGTTGCTCCTTGCTCAGTTGTATTGAAACCACGCTGGGCTCTCATTTTTCCCACAGTGCTTTCTGCTTCTCCAACGCAAATTTGCAGATTCCTCTTGGATCTCAACGTGAGTTCGATTCAGCCCCATCTTGCTCTAATTGTCTCAGGCCTTTGTAAGCAGACGAGCCCGCCATGCCTAGGCTTCGACATAGGATGAGATGCCACCGTGGTACAACCCGTGGTCGGCCTGCATGCTCGAGACCCTCTTCCAGTAGGGGCGAAGGGACTTCCTCCGAAGATGCTGAGGGACGACAGGGCCAGGCCACCCGCAGTCACTGGGGAAGTGACGGTTCTCCTGGTTCTGGTCACGAAATTCAGCCCCCTTCGCATCCCTCAAGACCCTTCTCCACTGCGCGACGCCCATCGGGCAGTCATATCTTGAGGAAAACCTTGCAGAGGGCAGAGCTCTGCTTCAACTTCTTGTTTGATCGACCCACTATTACTGCTTACATTACTGTCACCTTGCGTGAGGAGTCGACTCTCTCTCCTCATCCTTTTTCTGGGCCACCGCCCTCCCCTTTTGGTCTATGCCCTACCCCAGCTGTGTTTTCCTCTAAACCTTCGGTCGCTCCCCCTACTACTACTCCTCCCACCTTGGGTCAATTTGCAATGCAGGAGGATGAAATGCCTACGGGCAATGAAGGTGACCAGAACGATGGCGCAGGTGATGATGGTGACCAGAATGAAGATGCAGAAGATTCCGAGGATAAGTACTGGTGTCGCATAGTGGAGGAACCACCTTCACCAGCCCACAAGCAGTGACTCTGGTTAGCCTGGTTTCTACATGGTTTTTGAGTTCCTCTTTTTTGAAAGATGCACTATTATGTTAGCTGTTTACAGCAGCAGAAGCTGCATGCTACTGCATTTTTTTTTTTCTTATGTTGTATGTAATGGACTATGTATCGGTTTCCCTGTTAAGGGCAGTGAAATCTCTCCTAACAGAACTAGTTTCCCATATAGGGCATTTCTTCACTCTGTCAAAGCATGGACATCAAGCCCAGCTTCAGGCTCACACAGCTGAACTGAGGCAGTTTTGTAATACTATGTTTCTATAATAGAATTAGCATAATTTAGAAAAAAAACTCTATTTAAGAGTTGATATAGTCAAACTTAACCACTAGTAGGCATTGTGTTGTTTTATAACTAAGCCACTAGGACGAAGAGGCATTCCATTCTTTCAAGAGAATTTTGTTCCATAGTTGAGCAAAGATAGCCATCAGAGATAGGAGGTGGAGAAAACATAGAGGGTATTTTCCCTGTAGCAGCCCATGAGCTACATGCTTTAGTTCTTTCTACCTGCAACCTTATGTTCCAGACATAGAAAGAGAGTGAAGCAACCTCACCTTCCAGATTGGGTTTATCCCGAAATGGTTTCCCAGAGCATATTTTGTGTCTTATGTGTGTGTGTGAGAGATTGTTTTATCATCCTCTACTTTTATTCATAATTTACATTCGCATACATGCACTAATTTTAGTTAAATTTACACATCTAGAGATTTAAATAAACTGTAATACTGTAGAAATTCATAATTTTAATATATTATTATCAGATCTGTTGTGACAAATTGTCCAGTGGAATATCCATGACAATTTATGGCCCAAGTGCATATTTAGCCACAGATTGTGTTTCTTTTTTCTTCCTTCTCTAGAATTATATACATTGGAATATGTGTTATTCCTCCCTTGGAATTATATACACTGAAATATTTGTAGTTTCACACTGATGGAATCATCAAATTTCAATCACTATTATTTTGTAATTATTCTATTAGTATATATCTACCACTATTTTTTTTTACTGATTTGTTTCTTTATAATTTAATTTAGTTTGAGCTAGAGCATGGTTTCGACTTGTATTTTTTTGGGTTATTATTATGTATTTGTGTTGAAAAAGTTCAAAGTCCTGAGAATTTTATTGCAATTGATAGATGGTGTGTGTCTGCAAACCTTACTGGAGAGAAAAGATAAATGTTGTTTTTGTTTGTAGTGTGTTGTGATAAAAATGGGTGAAGAGGTCTATGAAAAAGGATATAAATCTACATTTCCAGGTTGGGTTGGTAGGTTTGAGGTTGACTACAAATCACCAAATATTTTTTGAATTCTCTGAGGCTCTATGCTTTGTATTGAATGATACTAACAAACAAACTAATGAATTGTTATCGTTAAACATTGGCATGATATCATATGCATTGTCTACACTTCCCTCAATCAGGATTTCCTAAGCATATATTTATTGATCTGAAGTTTTGGTCAAAATCATTGTCACATGTCACTCCCTTTAGTTTGCATGGGTCTATGTTGGCTAACCAGAAGTTGTCTTATTTTTCCATTAGTGCAATAGTAAGACAAAGTATTGACCAAAAGGATTTTCTAGTAGCATATGCCTTTTGTCTACATGGTTCTATGTTTCCTAACCAATGGTTAGCTTTGTTTTCCATTAGTTCAACAATGAGACAAAGGCATGAAAAATCATTTTAAAATGATTGAGATGTCCTATTATTTCTTCATCATATGCTCAAAACCATCTTGTTTGATTCACAACTTGTGGTTGTGACCTAAAACCGGGAGTACTTAAGGAGAGCCTGAGGGTGATTCTTGGTGATAAACACTATAAATATCTCTAATTGTTCAACAATGAAGTTGAATACCTAATATTTTGTTTGTCCATGTGTAGTTTCCTTTGCTATTGTTTATATTTATAAACTTCTATTCCTAGCTTAGGTCGTCTATAGTCTCTTGGCAAGGTTACCTCCCTATTACACCAAAGGGGTGTTTAAGACATTTATTCAAGAAAAAATTATCGTTTCATCTTAAAATTAACATTTCGTATCAACTGTTTATTTTAATTATTTTAAATTAAAAATTTACATCACAGGTGCTTTCCAATGTCATTGACTTAATCTTATTGTTCAAGATACAAAGTTCTCAAATATGAGTGTGATAGGGTTTAGGGTTTTGAGTAGAGTGTTTTGAGGTTTCTATTCTCTCTTGTATCTCAAATTATAGGAGAGAAAGCATAAAAACCATGGGGACATACATGATGTTGGTCAGAGCTTTGACTACCCATTCCTTCTTCACCCATACACACAATGCAAGGCAAGCCATCATCACCATTATTCACAAATACATATAGGTAGGTCATGGGGATGGTGGAGAAATCGTAGGAGGTATTTGATGTAGCAGTCGAGAGGCGCCACTGCAAGATGAAGTTGTGCATCGAGCCACCCATAAAGCCTTTGCAACATAACCATGACTATGCCTCGAGGGAGGTCATGAACAACAGGAATTGAGAGCTCTTGAAGCCCATCAATGTCTTGGTGGGTGACTAATTGAGCCTCCACAATTGCATCTAGACACTGTAGGGATAGAAAGCTTGAGGAGGCCAATCTCGACGACAAGCATAGCATGTACTGTAATTTCCACCCAACCCTCTTCACTTGAAACTCCATTGTTGGAAACCTAAATTGATTAGGTTAGCATGATATTATTGTTTCTATATATAAATTTATCAAACAAGTTGGTGTTATACCAAATGTCATTACATATAATGTAGTTTTGAGCACTCATTATGAGAGGTTGGACATGGAAGCCTCATTCAATATGATGAAAACCATCTACAAGACCAAGATGAAATCGAGTATAGTGAATTTTAATAATTTAATGAAGGCCCATTTTAGGCTAAATAAGTATGAAGAGATCATGAGGATTTTCAAGGAAATGTTAAAGAAATGAAATCGGGATGATCCTCCTACATATTTTTCTATTTTTGATGGTTTTTATGCAATGAAGATAGTGGTGGAGGTATACTTGGATATGAGAAGGGGTTTTATCTTTATTGAAGTTATTTTTTTATAATTTTATTAAGATATTTTTCAAGGCATGAGAGGTTTACAAGTCACTGCATGTGTTTTCATTTATTATGGAGGAGTTCAAATCGACTATCATGTGGTATGATGTCATGATTGATGGGTTCTTCAAGATTCATTGAATTTAGGAGAGATTGTAGTATTTGGAGAAGATGGAAGAGATGAATATAATCCCTAATAGTACCTCATATAAAATTTTGGTGAGTGGGTATATTAAATGCGGTGAATTGCAGGAAGATAAGAGGCTTTTTGGATCAATGATAGAAAAGGGATGTGTTCAAGATGTTGTGGTATATAACATGTTGTTAGATAATTACTTCAGAGAGGTGGATGATTGCAAATTTTGAGAGTTTTCCTGATGAGATGGTGGAATAATGACGTGATCTTGACGAGGTCACGTATAAAATGTCGATAGACGAGTATTCAAAATTGGGTAAACTGGAAGAATCCTTGAAGATATTTGATAGAATTATTGAAGTTGGCTTTATACCAGATGAAATGGTTTAGGGTTTTATGCAAAGAAGGAAAATTGGAGAAAGCTTAGAAGCTCATCTAAGCTATGGTGGAATGAGGTCAAAAGTTTAAAATGTTGATGTTGTGACATATGATTTTCTAATATAACCATCATAACTACAATTAGAAATTTTCTACTCGGCTACAATCATTTTTATTGAATATTTTACATTAATTTAGTTAGGGATTTCTTATGCATTTGATTAGACATCTAGGTTCCATCATAGAAAGTTATAAGGGATCCCTTTGCAAAAATTTGTGGGAGATTTTATTATTATTCCTTTGAAATTTATTCATCGAGAACACTACTAAAAAACCTATTTACAGCGTCATTTTTATAAAAGTCAATGAACCCTCGATGCTTCTCCAACTGTAGGGTATCCGTTTGTAAAATTTCGTATGAAGCTTTTCTGGAGTAGAGTTAGAGCTAGTTTTATCTTTTATGATAAAGAAGCCTTTATAAATAGTCTAATTGATATCCTCCAATAATGAAACCTTCCTTTTTGGGTGGGGAATTTTTAAATCTTTGATATTTATTGTCGTTGTGTAAATCTCGTGCAATTTATTTTATTGCAGACATTCTCTAAGATTTTATCGAAGTTTTCTATCACAATCCTGGTAGGCCTTTGTTGTTTTTTGAGGAAATGCCATGACTAATATTGGATACATCACCAATAAAATTCTTTAGACACAACACATAAATTCAGAACATAATTTTCTTGTTTGGTGTATTTTTTGTGCCCACCAGTGTGCATGGAGCAAACTATAGTTTCCCTACAAAGATTTAGAAGGGGGAAATAAAGAAGTTTCCCACTTCCTTATATATGAGTCCTGACTCGTTAATTAGTGAAAGTTTATATTTCCATACTATGGATTTACTACTTTATTTTTGTGTTGATGAAGTGAAGCCAAGGGCACACTTTCACAAGGATAAACATACACTAATTTTTACAGGCTACTAAATTCATTTCTTGCAGCCATAATAAAAATGCAGCAAGGTTTGGGATCATGTTTTTACTTGATCAACCTTCTTCAAAGCTTACATTAAGTTGAAAATTGGATTTCAACGAAATTTTCAGTTCAATAGTGTTGGGAGTTCAAATTATTATTTGTTTCAAGATGTTGGTGTAAAATTCAAATGTGAATTCTCTCATTGAAACATTATGGAATCTCCTTGTTTTTTTAAAATGGGGGAAGGCCCTAATGATTATTATGTAGATTTTAAGGGTTAAAACATTCAAATACAATATTTCCTTCCAAATATCCTTAAATTTATTATGTAAACTTTACACTGTAATTTATAAACAATGTGAAATGTTTTGATACCTTGTGAGCCTTTTTTTTTTCAAGGAAATTTGAATTCTTTATTGCATATAGAAATTCCAAACATTATTACATGAGAGAATTCCTATTATCCTTTTCTGAATGGAAAATTACAATAGTCAACCAAGTCGGCTTGAACCCCAAATTCTAAGTTACATCCATTTTTCCTAGTTAAGGATGATACAACATTCATATTTTCTAGTTCATGAGTGTTGTTTATCATTTTTGAAAACATATGAGATGAAATGGAGAGGAATGGGTACTTTCTATAGACAACAACAATGGAAGGTGGGAAAATTAGCCTTCATAATGACTATATTCTCAAGGTAAATGAATTTGGAGGAAAATCTAGCTATAATTCAAATTTTAAATAAATGAAAGTAACAAATATGCTGAAATTAAGTGTTGTACAATCCACATGTATGAAAAAATGTTGGACTTAGATTTTTGCAAAAATAGTTGGAAATGACATGCTAAAGGGAATCTCTGGTGGGAAAAAGAAACATGGCACAAATGGTATGAAAGATAATCATATTGAAAATTCCTCTTGAAAAACTAGAGAGGTGTAATTTAAGTATATATGTCATTTCTATGATTGAAATCAACAAGTTTTATTATAATTCATAAAATTTTCCATTTTATAATGAAAATGATTGTTGGACCTACAAATATTATTTTCATGGATGAAATATCAACAGGGATGGAAAATTCTACTACCTATCAGATAGTGAAATTCCTGCATTAGTTCACTCATCTCATGTATGCAACAATTCTCATGTACTTGTTGCAAGTTGCACCAGATATATTTGATATTTTTTATGACATAATTCTGTTATCAAACAGTTAGATTGTTCACCATGTACCTAGGGATAACATCCTGGGTTTTTTTTAAATTCATGGATTCAAAATACCTTAAAGAAAGGGCACCACAAATTTCTTACAAGATGTACTTCAAACTATGGAAAGTTCAAAAAAACTTGGCTTTTCAATTTGTTGCAATATTATACTTCCATTTCCTCACCAATATCTAGAGTTGTAGGTTACATCAAAAAAGGATCAAGATCAATACCGGGAAGACAAGAAGCAACATTATCGCTACATACATATCGAGGAAATTCTATTAATATTCAAGTAGTTTCATGCAAGTTTACATTTGGAAAATAAAATCTCTATTCCCTATGATAGGAAGAGAAGTCACATAGTAGCTTTGGTGTTTGCTAGGAACCCTATGCTCAAAATGGATATCTTTAAGACCTATTTTGCAAAAGAATGGCTTCTGGTTAAGCAGAATTGCTTTGTCTAAATCTTCAAGATAACAAAGGTAATATCACAACATATAATTTGGCCCGATTTGGGATATATCATAGTTTATTTTGAAAATTTAATCTTAGTCGAGAAGCGGATGGAAATGTCCTTGTTCAGTATTATGGAAGGAATTTGTAGCGCAATTATATTAGCTAACAATGGAGGATTTTTATCTCTTCTTATAATTTTCATGATTGGTAGATTCACAAACCCTAGAGGTTAGAATTTTAATTTCTTTCTCACTCCCAAATATATAATACTCTTAAGAAATCATCTCAACATTGATGTAAGAGTAGAATCTAGAAATTATTATTTAACAAGAAGGGATTACTTGTCACTTTAATCATACGGTAGACTTCTAAAGTTTCAACAATAAAGTATAAATTTACATAAATATTGATAATATATTTTTTATGCAGAGAGCATCCCAAAATGGCAGATATGGGGAAACTAGTGTTCCCCTTTGATGTATACACAAGATGTGATTTCTATGAATGAGATGCTCGCCCCTAGATTTATAATGCTAAGGGTTTAACCATTTAATGCATTGATAACTCCATAAAATATTACAAAATAGATGGGAATAACCTATCATGATCTTAACTGAGGGAATGTTTTATCTATAAAGAGATTTTCAAGTCTATTTATCTAAGTGACTTCTGTCATGGAACTCTGTTGGCCTTTAGAGTTTAGATAAAATCACAAATTTGTGTGTCTTTGTACTAGAAAGTCATCAAAAATTTCCACAAATATTGGTATTGACCAAGAGTTGGTGCCTTATTAGGATTTTTATTACTCTTCAATGCAATTTTTACCTTTTCTCTTGCATATATAAATCATGAGCTTCCTCACTATAGATACATGTATGTCCTTCTCTTTCCATTCATATTTCTTTAAGCAATTCCTAAAAAAATGAATAACATGTGATTCATTTGTGAATAACCCTTAGGAAACCTCAATTTGTCATTTCCAAGTAATCTCTTAAAGGAATGAAAGACTAGGAGAATGGTACAACACAAGGATACAATAGAAAGCTATCAATATTTAGAGGAGGGTCGTTTGAAGATGACAATAATACTTGTAGGGAAAATATTAACTTACTCTGGTGCTAATTTTCTTGAAAAAATCAAGGGGAGGAGATGGAACATGTACTCCATGATTTTTAGTACTATAAAAAATCCTTCATTGTTTGGTGTTATAGTTAAAATGCAGACGATGAGAATGAACAATATGTCAACTAGTTTAGAAAGAAACAATGTGTAGGGTTTGGAGGTTGCAAAAGAAGTTGCATGCAAGAGAGGAGTGATTATTCAATTTGGATAGCCAACGATGGATTTTTCATATGTTAATTACCTCATTGATATGCCCGTATATGGAATTTGAGCCCTGATACTACTCTATTATGTAAATTATCTATTGTCACCTTTGTGGTTTCCATTGCTTGAAGGTTTTTCCTGACAAGTTTTGAATTTGTCTACAAGAAATGAGGGAGCAATAAGTGAGTGAAGGTATAATTTTCTCCAACATGTTATTGGTTCATTAAATCCTGATGTTTGATGATTTGTAGTATTGCAAAAATAATGTTGTAACATCCAAGGCTACCAACTTAAATTATCAACTCAGGGTTTGTACAAACTTAAGGGTGCCTGACACTGCATGTGTAGTAGACACCTTCCTCTTCCTAGTCTGGCTCCCTTTGATGAAATTGAAAGAAGGAAATGAAAAAAATTTAAATGATAAAATATCTAGGTAATATGTCAATCCTAATTTTCAAAAGGAATAAATAACAATAATAAAACCTATTCTACTTTTGCTGGAAAGTAAATGACAAAAAAGAACTATATTCTATTTGAAAAAATGTAAAGCATAATGAAAACCAAGAAAATATAATCTATATTTCTAGAAAGGAAATCTAATTAAAGGAAATATATTCTGTTTTGTAGGAAAAAAAAGTCCTTTGTTTCTTTTGCAAGAAGGAAAACACACTTTTCTTAAAGTAAATTGCAGAAAGGAAAACTAGATTAATTGTATAAATCAACATTCGAGAAGCAAAAAATGCAAGAGATAAATGGTGAACTAACAAAGCCTCATCTAAACCAAAGTTGTCTTAGAGAATTAATAGACCATAAATATTCTTATATTATGATTTTGGAGTGAATCTGGGCAAGGAATATCTCGAAAACAAATTTCTACAAGATTGCTACATGATTGTTGTTTCTCGCGTTAACTTCCAAATTCCCAAAAAAATAAAATTCAAATGAGATGGGGTAATTTTTTTTTATTAATTAGGGTATTCTAGGACTCCAATCCAAGTGGAATCACTCAAAAAAACCCTTGATAACATGTGTGAAAAAATAGCTTAAATTTACTATAAAAATCATAAATTTTGGAATTAGTGAGCATGTTAACCTAACAAATTCCTACACTAACCAAGTGAAAATGATATGTGGTAAAAAAATTTATTAAGTAGAATTTTTTAGTACTCAATCCAAGTGTATTGAACTCAAAATATGTTCATTACCACGTGATAAAATTCAACAAAAAATTACTACTAAAAACCAGAAATTTCAGAGTAATGAACTAGTGAGTTGATCAAATTACCCAAATTACTAAGTTCATCAAGTAAAAATGTTTTGTGGTAAATTTTTTTATTAAGTTTGATGTTTTTAATATTCAATACAAGTGGAATCAACTCAAAATTAATATCATTAACATGTGCTAAAATGTAGTATAAAATTACTACTATTTTTTTATAGGATACTTCCAAAAATTCCAAAATTGTGAACTAGTAAAGAAATCCAAGTAGCTTGATGATGAATATGAATTTGCAAACTTTTAATAAGGACGAATCATGGTTGTATATATATAGATGACTTTAAAAATCGTGTATTTCAATCCTTTAGCTAATCTAACCTACAACAAATGAGGCATGAATATCATGTGCAAAAAATAGAAATGTAAGTGAATAAAACATTCAAAGAAGAACGAAATTATATCGCAGGGCTCTAAGGCTCTTGGAATGGACCATCACAAGGATAATCATTGTACTATGAATAAATCCAAGCCTTAGACATTGAAAATGACACAAAATATCATTATTTGAATCAATCCATGTACATCCCTACTAGAAATGAAAGTAAATTTTTTAGATGACACATTTTCTTCACAAGAAGACTAATAAAATCATGTCCCTAGAGGAAAATTCGATTTATTAACTATAAAAATTGATGGGGAAGCATCCTCCTTAAAAGGAGGCAAGTTTCCCCTCCAAAATCCCTCAAAAGGTGTATCTAGTCTCCAACAGTAGGAATCTGCATTAAATGGCATTTAGCACATTCCTAGATTTTCTCAATCACTCGAGATCTAAAATATGTTCAATAATTTCATAATATATCATTAATTTATAATCCAATATTGGTCGATCCTATAGCTAGGAGAAATTCCTTGTATTATCGCATTCAAAGCTTACTCAATTTTCTGCAAAATGAATAATATTAGGTACATAATATGCAATTATATCTAAAGCAATGAACACATTATAGCTCAAAAACATGTCATCAAATAAAAAGATAGAGGTTAAATTTGTCGAAGGATGGTTAGATGGGTCTTAAGTTGTATCTGATTTTGAGGCCCATCATACCCCCTATTAAAAGTGTTGCTCATCCTTTGAGCAACCTAGTCACCTAACTATACCTCATTCATGGCCGTGGTGGTTTCATTAACATCCGAAGCTACCTATGAAGGAGTATTGGAAAATATTCTCTTGCTACAACCTCTTCTTATTTTTCACTAGCCTCTTCTTTTTATTCTGTAACTTCTTATTTTGCAAATCTATCCTTTTCTCCAAGTTCTAATTAGGTTTGCTCTTGTGTCTTAAGAAAAGCCTCCTTGGATATGTACAAAATGTTTTTACATGATACAATTTTTTGAAAATTGTCCATAGCACATGATAATTATCGTCCATAATGATTTTTTGGACTCTCTACGATTAAAGAAACCCCCCATGATTCTCACTTTGATTTTCCAAAGTTTGGAAAAACAAAACTGCCTATCCGTTACCGATTTTAGAGATTTTTTGAGTAGTGAAGGTTTTAGGACAAGGGTAAAATATAAGGTTATTAAAAATTTTTAGAGGAAGGAAAGCTTCATACTCAACTCAAAAAAAATCTCATTTCCTTTCTTATCATGCTTAACTCGAAAGAAAAATTCACATTCAATTTTTTAATTCCCAAACTGCTATCAACATTTTGTTACAGGATGTACTGTTAAAGGAATGAGAGGTTTCACAATTTTCTTGTCCAAAAATGGTAGAGAAAAATGTGTAATTATCATTATCCTAATTTCCCTCTTCAAATATAGGGTTTGGTGGATGGAATTTCTTAAAATGAGGCTCTTTTACAACGTTCTAGACTTTCATGTAGCACATTATTTTATCTTGTAGTAGACTATCTCAATCATGTAGCAATATGTTATGATTATATATTTATGCATTTTTTGTTTGTATTTGCTTGGCCCTAGTTTCCATAGTGTTTGGCCTTATTTGAGAGGCATGAGGGTGCTTTCCTTTGGCCTTGAGGGAGGTGATTTCTTGAAATTTATCCTTTCCTTGTCCTAAATCCCCTTCTCGGTGGCTAAAAAATTATTCGATTATGATTGGGACTATTAAAGGAGGTTGAGGCTTCCTTTCTATTGAAGCATTATCCCATATTATCTGTCATGGCTCCTCTAAGTTTCTTTAAAAGGAATTTAATTAAATTATCAATTTCTGGGTAGCCAAGGGTTTCAAAATAAGGATGGGATGATTGGCATTCATCTTCTGAACAAATGTATGAAAATTATATTCCACACTCAAAACAAATTCATTCTTATACTATTATGCTTTCCACAAATAAAAGCACGGGGTTTGGAAAATCTCAATTTCAAGGGTTTTCTAGAGGATGCAAAAATTGACCTAGGCTTTTCAATTTTCTTGCATGGCAAGGAAAATGCATGACTTACCCCTCCATTAGAGACTCGTTTATGGGTTTTTGGATTTTCAAGGATAAGTTTCAACAAATTGAGCCATTTTCACCCCTCGGGCCAATCATATAGCAACTGGTTACAATCCTATATGAGTTGTGTGAAATCCTATAACACTGAACTTCAATCATGTAACATATAATGTTCGATCTTGTAGCACCTCTGTAGTAGCCTAGGGGACCCCTGTCGATAGATATCTTGAATCTCAATGATGTATTGGGCCTATCCTACCATTTTTTGGAATGGATTCTAGGTACAAATGAAGTTTGATCTTGTCCTTTATTCCTTTTGTGGTTTGGTGGTGGGCTCATCACATTGTATTCCTTCTTTTCTTTATACATATATTTTGAGATGTGCTTTACTGAGTGTTGTCACTGTAGGTCTTGCTGATGGTGGATCAAGTTGTTGTTGTTGGAGATGAGTAGTGACCTTGTAGAAGGCCTGCAAAAGTTTTTTTGCTTCCCAAGATCAAGGATATGATCACTCAATGCTTCATGATGGTCAATTCTTTGTTCTAGTGCTTCCAAATGCTTTTGATTGTGGTCGTGGATGGTTTTTGCATATTTCTATAGGATTGGGTCCTTTATTATATTTTTCACACATATCCCCCTATGATCATAAAAAAATTAATAAAATGCATCCAAAAAATCCTATAATTCATGTTAAACTCATAGAAAATGATTAGAAGGTTTAGTTTTGATGAAAATAATGAGAGTGGTAAAAATGAGGTTTTTTAAGGACAAAGATGATTATTTGGGTGGAGAAGTCGCCGAATGGTGTGGATGATGGGTGATGGAATTATGGTGGACCTACCCTTTCATTTCCCCATGGAAAACATAGGATCTGAACCCATTGTTTATGCCAATTACAATCCTATAGCAAATATGGGAAAATCCTGTAGCAATACAAGACAATCGTGTAGCAAACTTGTTTAATCCATATATCTCAAATAATAGATTGAATTCATCTGAAATATTTTTAACATGTTTCCATCATCCTTATGCATCTCCCCATAAAAACTCTTAGCTAATGGATCCATGAATCTTGAGAAAAATGAAAAATGGTTTTACGAGATGGTGGTCAATTTCTCGAAAAATATGCACTGGAATATGCTAAAATTTTGTATGCATATTAGCATAATCCTTATGCATCTCCCAATAGAATATTTTTTCCATTGGATGCATGGTTTTCAAGATATGGTAAAAAAAATTACCTACATATTTTAGCAATCCTATAATAGCACATAATTTTCCTATAGCACTTTAGGACAACGAGGAAAATGAATGGTAAAGGCTTCGAAATGATCGGAAATGTCACGGGGATGCATTGTGAGGATGGAGAGAGATGTATGGAGTTTATCTTGGCCATGTTGAGGCATATTAGTATAGAATGTGGAACACTCAGTGCTGATTGCCCTTGACTAGATGATTTTTTTTTTGACAAACTTTTTGTTTCTTGTGCAAGTTGGAGAGAACCTAAATATATACTTGGAGCAAAGGATCGTTCTTTTTCATTTTCCATTTTTTTCTCTTTCTCTATTATTTTTTTCTCTTTTCTAGGCCTACTTTCCACCTCAATGAGGTTTTCAAATTGCAGGTCTTCCTAGGCGTCTCAGAGGAGGTTTTCACCTAGTATTTTATTTTATTTTATTTTTATTTTTATTTTTCTATTTTTCCCAATACATTGGTTGCCTCATAGAGGTTTTCAACTAGTGAGGAAATCTTAGGCGCCTCAGGTTTTCACCTGAGATATTTTTTTCCTTTTTTTTTTCTCTTTTTCTTTCTTTATCTTATCCTACTTTTCTTAGAAAATAAAGTATCTTTCAAGAATAGGAATACTTCCAATGGATCCATGTACATACCGAGATGATAAATGAAATGATATGCTGGTTTGAAATATATGATTTTATATGTACCATAATAGGAAAGATCAGTTTATTTGATTGAGATTATATCAAGTAATATTGAATAAGTGTTATGAAACCAACTCCAAAAATGGAAGAAAAGAGAGATCAATGCCTTAGAAATAAGCCACTTCGAGGGGGAAACCTCCTTTACATTACATAAATGAAAAATTATTGGATGATACAAATGATCAAAACCTCATTATATATATATGAGTCCATGGGATCACAGTATAATCCTAGCCGACCTAACAATAATAATGTAAGGGCACAATAATAACAATAATGGGGTTACAGGGATACAACAATAACAATAAGAGGGTTACACTAACAACAATAAAGGACTATACTATTAATATAGGGACCTAAGATGCCCCTCTCCTTCAAAAAAAAATTTTCCTCAACATTTGAGTAGCTCTAGATGCTTCTCTATAAAATTGTCAGCCTCCCATGTAGAATCTTCAGTGGGTAAGTTCTTCCACTTGATGAGATACTTTGAAATTGATCGATTTTGTAGTTGTCGAGTTCTTGTTTCCATGACTGCTTCAAGTTCCAATATGATTTTTCCTTCCTCATCAAGTTCTGGCAATATTGTTTGAACTAGAAGTTTGTCCCCTATAACCTTCTTTAAGCATGAAACATGTAAAACTCGACGCACTCGTGAAGAAGCAGTAAGCTCCAATTTGTATGCCATAGTGACCAATATTTTGCAACACCTTGTAAGGACCATAATACTTTGGCGATAATTTATTATCCTTCTTAGCTTCCTTGAGGGACATTTTTTTGTATGGTTGTAGCTATAAAAATACCCGCTCTCCCACATCAAAAACTCTCTCGCTGAGATCTTGATCCTCCTGTTGTTTCATTCGATTTTGTGCCAAATTTAGGTTGTCCTTTAAGAATTGGAGAACTTCTTGTTGATGCTCGATGTGATCTTCCACTGCTTGAATGTTAAAATTTTCTCTTAAATAAGATGTGATGGATGGTGGATGATATCCATAAATTTCCATAAATGGGGTCATTTTTGCTATAGTATGGAAAGAAGTGTTATACCACCATTCAGTGAGAGGTAACCACTTGACCCATTGTGTTTTCTTATCAGATACAAAACAACGAACATATCCTTCCAAACATTTATTCACTATCTCTGTTTGACCATCAGATTGAGGATGATAAGATGAGCTATGAGCTAGTTGATTACCCAAACAAGAAAATAATTCCATCCAAAAATTTCCAGTAAAAATGGGATCTTTGTCACTTACAATAATCTTTGGGTTTCCATGTAGCTTTTGAATTGTTTCCATAAATGCAGTAGAAATTGTACTTGCTTTAAATGGACGAGATAATGCACAAAAGTGTGCATACATGGTAAGTCTATCAACTACCACCATGATGACACTCCTTCCTTCGGACTTAGGTAAAACTCTAATAGAATCCATTGAAATCTCCTTCCAACATTGACTTGGAATGGATAAATTTTGTAGAAGACCCGGGGTCTTAATTGTCTCAACTTTATTTTGCTGGCAAACCAAAGATTCTTCTAGAAACATTTGAATATTTGATTGAAGGCCATCCCAACAAATTATTTCCTCACCATGTGGTAATTTTTTAAAAATCATGAGTGTCCTCCTAAACGAGAAGTGTGCAATTCAAAAAGAATCTTTTGTTTTAGTTGGGAATTCTTGCTAATATATAAGCAATCTTTGTACCATAAGGAATCATTTTTCCAACTAAATGTCTTAGATGTAATAGGATCTTGCTGCAAGTTTTGAATGAGCGTCCACACTTCTTCGTCCTTCTTCCATTCATCCCTTACTTTGGTTATCGAATACGGTTGGATAATAGAAATGGCACAAAGAAATGCTTCCACCTCTTCATCCTTTCTTGAGAGTGCATCTGCAATAACATTTAGCTTCCCTTTTTTGTAGATGATTTCAAAGTCATAATCCAACATTTTTGTGACCCATTTTTGCTGCTAGTTTGAAGAGTGTCTTTGTTCCAAAAGGTGTTTAAGACTATCATGATAATTTTTTACCTTGAAGTGTCTTCCCATTAGGTAAGGTCGCCATTTCTTTTGTGCATGTAGTATTGCCAACATTTCCTTCTCATAAATAGATTTATGTAAATACTTTCCTTTGATTGGATGTCTTTCAAAAGAAAATAGTCTTCCTTCTTGCACTAAAACAACACCAATTCCATTTCCTGAGGTATCACATTCCACAATAAAGGATTTTGTAAAGTCTGGTGTACCTAAGGCCGGTGCTAGGCATATTGCCTCTTTAATATGTTCAAAGGCCTTAGTTGCTTCAGGAGTCCATGAAAATGAATCTTTCTTCAATAATGTAGTTAGAGGTGCTACTATTCTCTCATAATTCTTAACAAACTTGCGATAATACCCCATTAACCCCAGAAATCCTTGCAACTGCTTTATGGTTGTGGGGACTTTCCATTCCTTAATGGATTTAATTTTGTAAGGGTCTACCTTAACACCCTCATGAGATACAACATGGCCCCGATATTCCATCTCTTGTACTCCAAATAAACATTTGTATGTTTCTACATATAATTGTTTCTCCTCCAATAGTTTGAGCACCCTGTCAACATGTTGAACATGGTCCTTCCAAGACCTGTTGTAGATTAGTATGTCATCAAAAAATACTAGCACAAATTTTCTAAGGAAGGGTTTGAAAATGGAATTCATCAGCCCATGAAATTTAGAAGGTTCATTGGTAAGGCCAAAAGGCATGACCAAAAACTCATAATTACCCTCGTGAGTTCGAAATGTTGTTTTCATAATATCTTCAGTCTTCATTCTAATTTGATGATATCCTGAACGAAGCTGCAACTTGGTAAAATAAATTGCTCCATGTAATTCATCGAATAATTCATCAATCATAGGAATGGGAAATTTATCTTTAATAGTGAACTTATTTAGCTCCCTATAATCTAGATACATATGCCATGATCCATCCTTCTTATGCACCAATACTACTAGAGTAGAGAAAGAACTTTGACTAGGTTGAATTATACCAACCTCTAACATATCTGCAATCATACGTTCAATTTTTTTCTTTTGTACATAAGGATATATGTAAGGCCTGAGGTTTGGAGGAACACTTCCTGGGATCAAATAAATAGCATGATCATGATCACGAATAGGTGGGAGTCCTTTGGGAGTTTCAAACACCTTGGAATGATTTTCCATGACTTTTTGGAGATCTGGAGAAACAGATGATTTTGATGTTGGAACTTCTAGTGAGCATAATTGTGAAATTACGCCTCGTTGTTCTTTCTTCAAAATATTTTTCATGAAATTAGAGCTTATTATATTTTCCGGCTTCCCTGCGATACCCCATAATTTGATTTCCTTTCCTTCAAATTTTTTTTTCAAGAAAAGTTGTTGAAAATTAAAAACTACTATCCCCAAAGATTGTAACCATTGTACTCCTATTCCAACATTAGCACCTCCCATTGGAATGGAAAGCATTGGACTATTCAATACATATTCCCCCATGGTTAGCTTGATATTATGGCATTTTCCAGAGAAATTTATAGTTCCTCCATTTGCAATGATCTCTTGACATTCTGGTGTTGGGTATAGGAAACAAATCAATTCCTTGGCAACCTTATAATGGATAAAATTATGGGTACTACCCGAATCAGTCAACACTATTAACTTTTTCTTCTTGATATGTCCTTCTATATTGAGAGTTTGAGGAGTGGTAATTCATGCCAATGTATTACATGATATGGCCGGACTCATTTCTTCTTCTTCTAGGTTTGGTTCCTGGTGTATATCCGCTTGTTTTGAAGTTTTTTTTTCATTTTCTTCCTCCTCTTCAAAATATATGTAAAATAATTTCTTCTCAGCACACTTATGACCTTTATTGTATTTTTTATCACAACTGTAGCAAATCCCTTTTGCTCTTTTTTCTTCCAATTGTTGTGGTGTCAACCTTTTAGGTTGTGGAAGTCTAGGAGTAGCAACACATCCATCTTTATAGATGTGAGTGGTAGGATTCCTTGTCGCCATAATTTTGCATTCAATTTTTCTTGCCAACCTGAATGCCTTCTCCAATGAATTAGGTTCCAAAATGTGAAATTCGTGTTGAATGTTATCCTTTAAAGTCCCTATGAAGACTTCAATCCTATGTTCCTCTAGAATATCAGTTACCCTTATATTCAATTTTTGGAAGTTTTGAATATGCTCCCCCATTGAACCATTTTGTTTGAGATTTATCAATTGGCTAAAGAAGGTGTTGCTCTTTGTATCCTCATAATGTGCTATCATTTCCTCTGTAAAAATTGATTGAGTGATAATTTGTTTACGGGATCAAAGCCATCGATACCATATAAATTTATTTTGTTGTAGATGTAAAGTTCCAATGCATACCTTTTGTGTGTTTTTCACATTATTGAGATCAAAATATTTCTCCATATATAATATCCATGTTACGGTATCCTTGCCATGAAACTGCCCCATATCCATCTTTGGAATATGGTGGTTCTTCCATCCAAAATTAGAGTTTATGAAATCACGATTAATATTTATTTTTTTCTCATCATGAGTTTTCTCTACTATCTTTTAGCCATTAGGAAACATTTCTTGTATCAACATTTTCAAACCTTCCATGTCTGCTTTTAGATCATTCTTCATGTTTTCCATGTTGTCTTTCATTTTTTCTTCCATGTCATCCATCTTAGCTTCCATGCCAGCTTCCATGCCATCCATCTTAGCTTCCATGCCTTTCTTCAAACCATTCATATTAGCTTACATTACCTTCTTCAAACCATCCATGTTAACTTCCATGCCTTTATTCAAAACTTTCATTTCATTTTTTGTTGCTCTTTGCGAGAGAAAAATTTGGTGCACTTGCTCTTGTAATTTTGACATGTCATGTTGCGCTTCTTCCTCTTAATGAGTCATAGTAGAGCTTTCTGAAGGCTTAATGGGTGTTGAATTCATTTTAGGTGGAATTTTAGAACCCAATGTTGATATCTATGCTTCAATATGCCCTTATAATCACTTTAAACTGATTTTTCACACAACACTTATGCAATTCGAAAAACAAATACACACATTTTTCTGCTTTTGAGGATCTCGATATTGACACTAAATTATCTCTGCGATTTCGGATCTTCAATATCTTAAATTATTCCCTGTAGTAGCCTTCTTAATCTTCTTTCTAATGCCATAGGTCTCACCTGATTTGGATTCTTCAAGTTAAAGTTATGCCCAATCTCCCACAATGACCTAATTATGGATTGGTTTAATAGAGTGAACTTGTATGACGTTCCACATGTCATTGTTTCCTCCTTTGGCTCTAAAATTTATATAAAGGAAACTAAATTTTGTGTACTTGCGGCCAATTTTTATATAATTCCAATCTGACGCACAGAGAGAGAGTTAAGATTATTTTCCCACGGTCACTTGTTTGAGATGAAATTAGAGAGCCTGAAAAATCCCTAACTTCCACAGCTCATATATCCAAAAATATTGTAAAACAAGTTCTGTAAGTTTTACAGGAAGTTCCTTAGGGTTTCTGATTCACTCTATAAAAATTTCAGCTTCTTAAACTTCATAGAAAAAAATTTATAGCGCAAATTCCACGATGACCTGTTTTAGGTGAAATTTGGGAGCTTGAAAGAACACTAACTTCCATAGATCATATCTTCGAAAATCTTGTGAACCAAGATCTGAAATTTTTACACGACGTTGCTCAGGATTTCGGCTTCGCTCTATAAAAAATTCAGCTTGTGAACCTTCGTAGAAAAAAAAGTTATAGAAAAAATTCCATGATGACCTGTTTGAAGCAGCGAAACCCTAGAATCCAAAGCTCTGAAACCAAATGTTATGAAACAAGCTCCAAAAATAGAAGAATGGAGAGATCAAAGCCTTAGAAATAAGCCACTTCGAGGGGGAAACCTCCTTTACATTACATAAATGAACAATTCTAGGATGATACAAATGACCAAAACCTCCTTATATATATAAGAGTCCATGGGATTATAATATAATACTAGCCAACCTAACAATAATAATGTAAGGGCACAATAATAACAATATTGGGGTTATAGGGGTACAAAAATAACAATAATGGGGTTACACTAACAACAATAAGTGAGTATAGTATTAATATAGGGATCCATGTACATGCCCAGATGATAAATGAAATCATACGCTGGTTTGAATTATATGATTTATATGTACCAAAATAGGAAAGATCTATTTCTTTGATTGAGATTATATCAAGCAATACTGAATAAGTTTTATGAAACCAACTCCAAAAATAGAAGAAAAGAGAAATCAACACATTAGAAATAAGCCACTTCGAGGGGGAAACCTCCTTTACATTACATAAATGAACAATTCTTGGATGATACAAATGACCAAAACCTCCTTATGTAGGAGTCCATGGGATCACAATATAATCCTAGCCGACCTAACAATAATAATGTAAGGGCACAATAATAAAATATTTGGGTTACAAGGGTAAAACAATAACAATAAGGGGGTTATACTAACAACAATAAGGGACTATACTATTAATATAGGGACCTAACAATAAGAGTGTGATGCTCCATCTAGTTGATTTTCTTGAACCAAATTTCAATATATATTTGATGCCCCTGGTTCACTTTCTTATTAGGATAATATGTCATGTGTTATTTTTCTATGCCACTGAAATATTACTATTTTTTGCCTATTCTCCTAAAGGCACAATAAAAATTCCTTGATCCCAACTTCTAATGGCTAATATTCATCAAAGGTGGTCCATGACTCTTTATTATCCTCTGGATATCCTTCTTATTGATGTTTTTATTTAATGAAAACACATGAATATTATTTTCTAAATAGACTTCTTGATCTAAGATGAATGTCATTTAGATCAAGATGAGCTTTTGAAAAAAAATCATCTTAGCATCGTAAGGGGGTTGAGGTATTTTATTCTTGGGGTTGAGTAGTGATTGTGTAGGTATTTGAGAGGGACTGCTCTTTGAGATGTATTTAGAGGAGGTTGATGGTATTTTTGTTGAGATTGGAGTGTAGGATACTAAGGATATTGAGTGAAATACGGATCACCCCATTAAGGAGGATTGTGTGAACATAGGAATTGAGGATATTGAGGAAAATATGGATCACCCCATTGAGAAGGCTTGTGTTAATATGGATGTAAAGGAGGAATGGAATATTGGAGAGGATAAGACCAGGAATATTGAAGAAAATATGTATTACCCCACTAAGGAGCTTGGTGTTTATATGGATGAAAATAAGGAATGGAATAAGACCCTTGATATGGTTGAAAAGGTTGGGGAGGATAATACCCTTGTCGATATGGGTTGATAGAGTAGAGTTTCTCCATGCCTCCTTCTAACTTATCTACCACATATTATTCTTCTACCTAAAAAAGTGGATGGTGGGGGGTTCGTTGTGTTGAATTTTTTGTTTTGTTTTTTTTTTTTATTATATGAAAACTTGAATGAGAATGCTAATGCAATGAGAGATGCCCAATGAAATTTTTTATTTTTGAAGAAAATATGAATGCAGAAAAGAAATAATGAATCATTCCAAGAATAATAAAGTTTTTTCTTTGACACCATCCCCGACAATGACACCAAAAATTGATGAGCCTTGGTATTGCAATAATAATTTTGTAACTCCCAACGATACCAACTTAAATTATTAACCCAAAGTTCATATAAACTTAAGAGGGGATGAAATTGTATGTTGAGAAAACAACTTCCTCTTCCTAGTTTGAATCCCTTTGATGCAAGTGAAATAAGGCAATGAAATAAATTTAAATGAGAAACGATCTAGGTAAGTTGTCAATCCTAAGTTGTGAAAGGTAAATAACAATAAACAAACCTATTCTACTTTTGCTGGAAAGTAAATGACAAAAAGGAAATCTATTATATCTGAAAAAATATAAAGCACAATGACAACAAAGAAAATATAATCTATCTGGATATAAAATAAATGGAATGAAAGGAAAAATATTCTATTTTGCAGGAAATAAAAGTCCTAGATTATTTTGCAAGACGAAGAGCACACTTTTCTTAAAGTAAATTGTGGAATGGAAATCTAGACTAATTGTAGAAATCAACATTTGAGAAGCAAGCAATGTAAGAGATAAATGTTGACCTAACCAAGCCTTAGCTCAACCAAAGTGGTCTCAGATCATTCATAGGCTATAAATATACTTCTACCATGAATTTGGTGTGAATCCGGGCAAGGAAGATCTCAAAAACAAACTGCTACAAGATTGCTACAAAATTACTACAAGATTGTTCTTTCTCAAGTTAAATTTCCAAATTCACAAAAAGATAAAATTAAAATAATATGGAGTTCATTTTTTTATTAATTAGGGTATCTAGTACTCCAATCCAAGTGGAATCACTCAAAATACCATTGCTAACATGTGCTAAAAATTAGCAGAAAATTACTACTCTAAAAATTAGAAAGTCTGGAATTAGTGAGTGAGTTAACCTACCAAATGCCTAACCTAACAAAGCGAAAATTACATGGGGTGAATTTTGTTATTAAGTAAAATATTTTTAGGACTCAATTCAAATGGAATCAACTCAAAATATGTTCTTTAACACGTGATAAAATTCAGCAAAAAATTACTACTAAAAACCAGAAATTTCAGAGAAATGAACAAGTGAGTTGATCTAAGTACCCAAATGCCTAAGCTAATTAAGTGAAAATGTTGGGGGGTAATTTTTTTTATTAATTTTCATTTTTTAAAGCTTCAATAAAATTGGAATCAATTCGAAATAATTTCATTAACATGTGCTAAAATTTAGGAGAAAATTACTACTATTTTGCTATATGATACTTCTAGAAATTCCAAAATTGAGAACTAGTAAACCAATCCAAGTAGCTTAATAATGCATATGTCTTTGAAAAGTTATCCTGAAGATGCATAATTCTTGTATTTGTATAAATTACCCATAAAATCACTTATTTCAACCATTTAACTAATTTAACCTACAACAAATGTATCATGAATATTAAGTGCATAAATAGGAAATGCAAGAATAGGAAATGAAAATGAACAAAATATTGAAAGAAGATAAATAAATTGTACAACAAGGCTCCGAGGCTCATAGGATGGCTAAGCCAAAGGATACTCAGAGTCCTATGAAGGAAACCAAGCCTTAGAAGTTGAAAATGGCACCAAACTTCACTTTTTCAATCAATCCTAGTACATTCATGCTAGAAATGAAAGTAGAGCTACTTAATTAAAATTTTCTTCACAATAATACTAAGAAAATAATGCCCTTAGAGGAAATTTCGAATTGGTAACTATACAAATTGATGGGGAGGCATCCTCCTTGCAAGGAGGCAGATTTCCCTTCCAAAATCCCTCAAAAAGTGTATCTGGTTCCCAACAATAGGAATCTGCATTAAATGACAAGGACCACATTCTTAGATTTTCTCAATCACTAGAGCTACAAAATCTGTCTAATAGCTTCATAATATTGTTTTAATTTATTATCCAATCTCGGTTCATATTTTATTAGGGAGAAATTCCCTATATTAGCTCATTCAAAATTTACTCAATATTATGCAAAAATAAATAATATTAGGTACATAATATGCAATTATCTCTAAACCTTCCTAATGAACACATTATAGCTCAAAAACATGTCATCAAATGCAAAGAGAGAGGTTAAATGTGTTGAAGGATGGTTATATGGGCCTTAAGTTGTATATAATTTGGAGGTCCAGCAATGTTCTTATAACATTGATGGGTTTTAGTAGCAGGGTTAAGGCAACTCTCTTAGATGTGTTAGCTAAAAGAAATATTGGAGGATGCATTAGGGGTTATATCTGAATCTTTTGATTTCCCCAAAAATAAGTAAACTTTTTCTCCCATTTCATGTTACTATGAACATAACAATATACATTCTCCATAGGTCACTATATGGGAATCCTTGTTATATTCAACATTTTTTGGACTTCCAAAGGATGTTGACAAAGAAGCCATAATTTTAAGTCAAAAAATATCTGTTTTTTGGTCTATTGACTAATAATGTGACAACAAATTGTCACGTTACTAAGTTGCAAATGATTCTATTTTGTCATGTTACTAAGTTGAAAATGATTCTATTTAGGTATTTGTTGATGAGATCATGGAACTAGTGGAATTAGACAATGTAAGGGATGCACTGGTAAGTCTTCCTGATATATCTAGATTATCTACTGAACAAAGGAAAATGTTAACATAACTATGGAGCTTGTTGCAAATCCTTCTATAATTTTCATGGATAAACCCACATTTGGTTTGGATGCTAGAGCAATTACAATTATGATGCGAACTGTTTGTCAATACATACCCGAAGGATTTTTTTCTATATCAATGATCAGCCTAACACTGATATCTTTGAAAATTTTGGTGAGGTAAACCAAGGTTAGATTATAAGATATCTCAATTTTGTTTGTTTCATAGATTGGTGTATATTTTTTACTTTACCATGATGTGTTGTGCTATTGTTGATGAAAAAAGGAGGGAAAGTCATTTTCTTCAGACCACTAGGACCAAATTCTCACAAGGTTATTAAATACTTCGAGTTAAAAACTCAATAGATTCTTGCAGTCAATAGAGAGGGAATATTTTTTAATAAAGCATTGCTAATTTAAAGTATAGATCTGAGTTAATTTTTTTTATATTTGTCGTGACAACTGTGGGTTATTCCAAGGGTTCCACAGATCAAAGATAAATACAACCCAACTACAGGGATGCTGGAAGCTACCTCTGTTGTTGTTGAACATGGTTTGGGGATAGAATTTTCATAGAATTACAAAAACTCTTCCCTTTATAAGTAAGCATTAAACACATCAATATTTTCCAACTAGAATCCTTATCCTTATAATAGATAGCATTAAAATAAGTATACAAAATAAAACATATCACCTTTAAACTCACATTCTAACAATCATCCCTTTTTTGGAAAATAAAAAAATTGTAATGTATTGGTGAATGAGCTCAACACTCCATTTCTAGAAGAAAAATATATTTACTTTGTATCCCAATACTCACAATCATTCTTTGGACAATTCAATTTGTATTCCTAGAAGCAATGGTGGAATTATTGGCAAATTATTTATTATAACACTATTAGATTCATCTTGAAATTATTTGTGCCCTTGGAACAATCTTTTGGAATGCTGGCACAAAAAAATGTGTACTTAAGTTACAAATATGTGAGAAAAGGTTATTGTTCAAAACCTTTTGCTGTTTGGATTGACTAACAACAAAAATGTTTTATTTTGTTATTTTATATGGTAGAGACTCATCTTCTCAGCTATTAAGGAAGAGCTTGACAGGATATATGATATTAGGGACAAGATCAATTAACCTTTTATTGTTGTGGGGGATTTATACGGAGTAGTTACATTCTTATGGATTAAAAAGTGTTCAATTGTACAACCTTTTCTTGCAATAGAGAGAACTATGTTCTATAGGGAAAGGGATACAAGATTATGCTATGGTTTTCCTTATGCTCCAGCTCATTTTAGTCATAAATTGTTAGGTACCTATATCACTATTATAAACCCCTTATTGTTATTATTGTACCCTTGTAACCCCCATTTTTTTATTATTGTGCCCTTAAAGTATTATTGTTAGGTCGGCTAGGATTACATTGTGGCCCACTAGGATTACATCATGGCCCCATGGAATCCTATATATAGAAAGGAGGTTTTGTAAATTGTATCATCCAAGAATTTTTCATTCATGTAATGTATTGGAGGTTTCCCCCTTGAAGTGGCTTATTTCTAAGGCATTGATATCTCTTTTCTTCTCTTTTTGGAGCTGGTTTCACAACATTTCGTATCAGAGCTTTGGATTCTAGGGTTTCGCTGCTCCAAACAGGTCATCGTGGAATTTTCGCTATAATTTTTCTTCTACGAAGTTTCAAAAGCTGAAATTTTTAGGGTGCGAAGGCGAATTCCTGAGGAAGAGTGTCTAAAATTTTTAGAGCTTGGTTCGCAACATTTTCAGAGATATAATCTGTGGAAGTTAGGTCTTTTTTCAGGATCCTAAACAGGTCATCGTGGCATTTGCGCTATAAATTGTTTTCTACTGAGGTTCATAATCTGAAATGTTTATGGTGCGAAGCTAAAATCCTAAGGAAACGTGTCAAAAAATTTCAGAGCTTGGTTCACAATATTTTTGGAGATATGATATGTGGAAGGTAGTGCTTTTTCAGGCTCCCGAATTTCATCTCAAAGAGGTGATCGTGGGAAAATTTCAATAACTCTCTCTCTGAGCATCAGATTGGAGTGCCGTGAAAATTGGTCGCAAGTACATGGACTTTAGTTTCTTGGCTATCAATTTCAGAGGCGAAGGATGATACAATGACACGTGGAAATCCGTACAAGTTTGCTATACTGAACCAGTCCATAATTAGGTCATTGTGGGAGATTGGACATAACTTTGTCTTGCAGAATCCAAATCAAGTTAGACCTGTGGCATTCAAAAGAGAATTTAGAGGGCTAATTCAGTGCTGAATTTCAGATATTTAAGAGTCACAATCACAGAGATAATCCAGTTTCAATATCGAGCTCCTCAAAAGCAAGTAAAAGGTGTGTATTTTTTTTCCGAATTGCATAAATCTTGTGTGAAGAATCAATTTGAATTGATTGCAAGGGAATATTGTAGAATAGATATCAGTATTGTATTATAAAATTTCCCCTAAAAAGAATTCAACACCAATTAATCCTTTGGAAAGATCTACTTTGACTCATGAAGACGAAGAATGGCAACATGACATATCAAAATCACAAGAGCAAGTGCAACAAATTTCTCTCTCGTAAAGAGCAACAAAAAATGACAAGGAAGTTTTGAAGAAAGGTGTGGAATCTAAGATAGATGGAATGGAGGCTGGCATGGAATCTAAGATGGATGACATGGAAGCTAAGATCAATGAGAAAATGGAAAACATGAAGAATGTTCTAAAAGCAGACATGGAAGGTTTGACAAAGTTGATACAAGAAATGTTTCCTAATGGTGAAAAGATAGTAGAAGAAGCTCATGATGAGAACAAAATAAATGTTAATCGTGATTTCATAAACGCTAATGTTGGCGGGAAGAACCACCATATTCCAAAGATGGATATGATGAAGTTTGATGGAAAGGATCTTGTAACATGGATACTACAGATGGAGCAATATTTTGATCTCCATAACGTGCAAAACACACAAAAGGTACGCATTGCAACTTTACATTTAGAACAAAATACATTTGTATGGTATCTATGGCTTTGCTCCCGTAAAAAAATTGTCACTTGGTCAATTTTTACGGAGGAAATGATAGCACATTATGAGGATACAAAGAGCAACACATTCTTTAGCCAATTGATAAATCTCAAACAAAAGGGTTTAGTGGGGTAGCACATTGAGGACTTCCAAAAATTGAATATAAGGGTAACTGATATTCCAGAGGAACAAAGGATTGATCTCTTCATAGGCACTTTAAAGGATAACATCCAACATGAAGTTCGTGTTTTGGAACCTGATTCATTGGAGAAGGCATTCAGGTTGGCAAGAAAAGTTGAATGTAAAATTATGGCGACGAGGAAGCCTACCACTCAATTCTATAAAGAAGGAAGTGTTGCTACACCTAGATTTCCACAACCTACAAGGTTGATACCACAAAAATTGGAAGAAAAAAGAGAAAAATGGCTTTTCTACAGTTGTGATAGCAAATACACTAAAGGTCATAAGTGTGCTGAAAAGAAATTATATTACATAGATTGTGAAGAAGAAGAAGAAAATGAACAAGAAGAGGATATACAGCAGGAACCAGCCCTAGAACAGGAAGAAATGAATCTGACCATATCGTGTAATGCACTGGAAATAATTACCACTCCTCAAACTCTCAAGATAGAAGGACGGATCAAGAAGAAAAAGGTAATAGTGTTGATTGATTCAGGTAGCACCCATAATTTTATTCATTGTAAGGTAGCCAAGAAATTAAATTGTTTCCTATACCCAGCACCAGAATGTCAAGTGATGGTCGCAAATGGAGGAACTATAAATTGCTCTAGGAAATGCCATAATATTAAGCTAACCATGGGGGAATATGTATTGACTAGTCCAATACTTTCCATTCCTCTAGGAGGTGTTTATGTTGTACTAGGAGTACAATGGTTACAATCTTTGGGGACGGTAGCTTTTAATTTTCAAGAACTTTTCTTGAAATTTTTTTCATAAGGAAAGGAAGTTGAATTACGAGGTATTGCAGGGAAGCCAGGAAGGATAATAAGCTCTAATATCATGACAAAGCTTCTAAAGAAATAACAACAAGGTGTAATTGCACAATTATGCTCACTAGAAGTTCCAACATCAAAATCATCTATTCTTGTAGATCTCCAACAAGTCTTGGACAATCATTCCAAGGTTTTTGAAACTCCCAAAGGACTCCCACCTATTCGTGATCATGATCATGCTATTCATTTGATTCCAGGAAGTGTTCCTCCAAACATTAGGCCTTGTAGATATCCTTACATCCAAAAGAGCGAAATTGAACGTATGATTGCAGAAATGTTAGAGGCGGGTATAATTCAACCTAGTCAAAGTTCTTTCTCTGCTCTTGTAGTATTGGTACACAAGAAGGATGGATCATGGCGAATGTGTCTGGACTATAGGGAGATCAATAAGCTCACCATTAAAGATAAATTTCCCATTCCTGTGATTGATGAATTATTGGATGAATTACATGGAGCAATTTATTTTACCAAGTTGGATCTTCGTTCAGGATATCATCAAATTAGAATGAAGACCGAAGATATTCCAAAAACAACATTTCGAACTCATGAGGGTCATTATGAATTTTTGGTCATGCCTTTTGGCCTTACCAATGCACCTTCAACATTTCAAGGGTTGATGAATTCCATTTTCAAACCCTTCCTTAGAAAATTTGTGCTAGTATTTTTTGATGATATACTAATCTACAGCAGGTCTTGGAAGGATCATGTTGAACATGTTGACAGTGTGCTCAAACTATTGCAGGAGAAACAATTATATGCAAAAAAATCCAAATGTTTCTTTGGAGTACAAGAGGTGGAATATCTGGGTCATATTGTATCTCATGAGGGTGTTAAAGTAGACCCTAACAAAATTAAAGCCATTAAGGAATGGAAAGTCCCCACAACCATAAAGCAGTTGCGAGGATTTCTAGGGTTAATAGGGCATTATCGCAAGTTTGTTAAGAATTATGGGAGAATATCAGCACCTATAACAACATTATTAAAGAAATATGCATTTTCATGGACTCCTAAAGCAACTAAGGCCTTTGAACATCTTTAAGAGGCAATGTGCTTAGCGCCTGTCTTGGCTACGCCAAACTTCACAAAAACCTTTATTGTGGAATGTGATGCCTCAAGAAATGGAATTGGTGTTGTTTTAATGCAGGAAGGAAGACCCATTTCTTTTGAAAGCCGTCCAATCAAAGGAAAGTATTTACAGAAACCTATTTATGAGAAGGAAATGTTAGCAATACTGCATGCACTAAAGAAATGGAAAACTTACCTAATGGGAAGACACTTCAAGGTAAAAACTGATCATGATAGTCTTAAACACTTTTTGGAACAAAGACTATCTTCAAAATAGCAACAAAAATGGGTTACAAAAATGTTGGTTTATGACTTTGAAATAATCTACAAAAAAGGAAAGCTTAATGTTGTTGCAGATGCACTCTCAAGAAAGAATGAAGAGGTGGAAGAATTGCTTTGTGCCATCTCTATTATCCAACCAGATTGGATAACTGAAGTAAGAGATGAATGGAAGAAGGAAAAAGATGTATGGACACTCATTCAAAAGTTGCAGCAAGATCCTAGTACATCTGATACATTTAGTTGGAAAAATGATTCGTTGTGGTACAAAGATCACTTATATCTTTGTAAGAATTCCCAACTAAAACAAAAGATTCTTCTGGAATTGCACACTTCTCCTTTAGGAGGATACTCGGGATTTTTAAAAACTTACCACAGGGTGAAGAATTTTTTTTTTTGGGATGGCCTTAAATCTGATATTCAAAAGTTTGTGACGGAATGTTTTGGTTTGCCAGCAGAATAAAGTTGAGACAAGTAAGACCCCATGACTTCTACAACCTTTATCCATTCCAAGTCAACGTTAGGAGGAGATTTCAATGGATTTTATCACAGGTTTACCTAAGTCCGAAGGAAAGAGTGTAATCATGGTGGTAGTTGATATACTTGCCAAGTATGCACACTTTTGTGCATTATCTCATCCATTTAAAGCAAGTACAGTTGCTACTACATTTATGGACAGAATTCAAAAGCTACATGGAAGCCCAAGGGTTATTGTGAGCGACATAGATCCCATTTTTACTGGAAATTTTTGGACGGAGTTATTTTCTTGTTTGGGTACTCAATTAGCTCATAGCTCATCTTATCATCCTCAATCTGATGGTCAAACCGAGATAGTAAATAAATGTTTGGAAGGATATCTTCGTTGTTTTGTATCTGATAAACAAACACAATGGGTCAAGTGGTTACCTCTCGTTGAATGGTGGTATAACACTTCCTTCCATACCGCAACAAAAATGACCCCATTTATGGCACTTTATGGATATCATCCACCATCCATCACATCATCTTTAAGAGAAAATTCGAAGGTTCAAGCAGTGGAAGATCACATCGAGCATCAACAAGAAGTTCTCCAACTCTTAAAGGATAACCCGAATTTGGCACAAAATCGAATGAAACAACAGGCAGATCAACATCGCAGCGAGAGAAGTTTTGATGTAGGAGATTGGGTATTTTTACGGCTACAACCATACAAACAAATGTCCCTCAAGCAAGCTAAGAAGGATAATAAAATATCACCAAAGTACTATGGTCCTTACAAGGTGTTGCAAAAGATTGGTACTATGGCATACAAATTGGAGCTTCCTGCTTCTTCGCGAGTACATCCAGTTTTCCATGTTTCATGCTTAAAGAAGGTTATAGGTGAAAATCTTCCAGTTCAAACAGTATTGCCAGAACTTGATGGGGAAGGGAAAATCATATTGGAACATGAAGCAGTCATGGAAAAAAGAACTCGACAACTACGGAATCGATCAATTTCAGAGTATCTCATCAAGTGGAAGAACTTACCCACTGAAGATTCTACATGGGAGGATGAGAATTTTATACAGAAGCACCCTGAGCTACTCAAGCGTTGAGGACAACACTTTTTTTGAAGGAGAGGGGCATGTTAGGTCCCTATATCACTAGTATAGTCCCTTATTATTGTTAGTGTAAACCCCTTATTGTTATTATTGTACCCTTGTAACCCCCATTTTGTTATTATTGTGCCCTTAAATTATTATTGTTAGGTCGGCTAGGATTACATTATGGCCCACTAGGATTACATCATGGCCCCATGGACTCCTATATATAGAAATGAGGTTTTGTAAATTGTATCATCCAATAATTGTTCATTCATGTAATGTATTGGAGGTTGCCCCCTCGAAGTGGCTTGCTTCTAAGGCGTTGATATCTATTTTCTTCTCTTTTTGGAGCTGGTTTCACAACATAAATAATTGTTTAATTCTTATTCTAGACCCAAAATGTCTGAATTCAAACTTTATAAGTTCCAAATATTATCTAATAATGCAAAATATTGGTTCTATTTCATTTCCAATTCAAAATAAATCCCTGGGGTCCATATCCTTTGGTTAATATGCCAACATATTCCTGTATTACTCATATCTAAATTACACAATATTTCTAATATTGATTTTATTTTAATGTATTCAAATCCAAATCTCCATATGATAGGTAATAATTTATCAAACTCCATGTATGGGCATGCCATAGAAAAATCCTTCTCTTGAACTTTCCATATGCCATTATTTTTAAATCTATCCTGAGATGTTTTAATAATTTAAAAAAAAAGAATACAAACACCACCTATTTTACGAGAAGGTATTGATATAAATAAATTTGAAAATTAGATGATGAATGAAGAAAATAGTCTCCACTTTGGCGAGTTCATATCCTAGGAAATGCCTTGGACCACCACCAAAAGGCATAATTTTTTCTGCCCCTGATATCTTCCAAATAATATATGTGGTATCTTTCTACTATTCTTGTATAATATAATTTTATGAATGAAAATGTATATAAACCTAAAATTTTGGACCTTCCACCTCCAAGAGTTAAATTTTGCAACATTTATGTAGATATTCATCCAATGCACCATTGTTAACATGGGAAGCACCTCCTACCCTGAAGGAGTTTGGAATTCTAAAGAGAAAAATAAATATAAATTAATCTATTTATTTCTCAAAAAAAATAACAACTAAAATGATATAATGAATAATTGATTTAATACCATGAAAGAAAAAAAGTCTCTTATCTAGGAGTAATACCCTTAAATTCAATGTCCTTCAATGCTTTTCTATGCAAAACTATTAGTATATTGCTTATTTGTATAAAGGTTTGACATTCCGCTCATATATTTGTTGTTATGGAGGGAAACCAATAGGGTAGCATAGTCCCATATCTTTTGTGACGAACTACTTTTAAGTTGTTTACTTCTAACTTAAAATTTTTAAAGTGGATTATGTACCCCGATCAAGTTTCTGATATCCAAGAATGTTTGTTGCAAGTCTTTATCGTCATCAACTAATATAATTATTACAAATGAGAAACACATGGCATGGAAATGCTCAGATATGGTAATTTGGCTTTTCTTATTTACCAATTTTGTTTCTAGAGCCTAGATTCATCTCTAGGGATAGGCATTTTGTGAAATTATTAATGTTGGTTGGGAAGCAACCAAATTATGTATCCTTGGAGTAGCTTGTAAACCTATAATTGTGCTCAATTATTGGACATCCATTGAAGTTAATGAAATAGAAAACAATGAATCACATTATTTATTGCATATTATTGATCCAAAAATAAGGAATTAATGAGTTCAAACCCTTCACTAGTTCAATTTCTAAGTAGAAGTTTCCCATCTCACCATATTTATTAGGGGTTGTACAATATCCAACGCATCTATTGAGGGAACGTGATGCTTGTTGGCATAGTCAATGGTGATTAATTTTATGGAATCCCTAGTGTTAAAATGTGTTGCATTTATATTTGGGATTGAAGCAATGGTTGAAAAAACCATAAAAAATATCTAATTGTTAAAATTTAATGGATCCCTCTCATCCTTGACTATGTATTGGTTGATCTTTCGTGACCAAGTTTGTATATACATGAATGCTTGTTGCAAGGTTTTCTCCCCATTATCTTAGAAACATGTGTTGTATTTATATTTGGGATTGAAGCCATGATTGATAGAACCATAAAAATATAGAACTACTAAACTTGAAGTGATCCCTCTCAACCATGGCTTTGTATTGGTGGATATGACCAAGTTTTCATATCCATGAATGTTTGTTGTAAGGTTTTCTCTCTATGAATTGAGAAACATGTGACCATAAAATGATAAGATATAGTAATTTAGCTTTTCTTATCTACCAAATATTTTCCATGGCCCATCTTTATCTTTTTAGAGATCCTTTTTGAAATTGTAAATATTGTGTGAGAATCAACTAGCCTTATTTCTATGGAATAATGCTTGTAAACCTATAATTGTGTCCTTGTGATGTAAAAATTATACTTGGTACGTCAATAAATTGGTGGAACATTGGAGTGGACTTAATATTCATTTCATAACCCTTTTGGGTGATCATTATGCTTGCACAATCATAAATGATAATGTTGGCATCAATGGAGTATGTTATCCAATTCAATAATTTGACTTTTCTTATCTACTAAATATTTTTCCAAAGCCATTTTTATCTCTGGAGAGATTCTTTGTGCGTTGTAACATTGGGTGGGAGGGATTCATAAATGTTGATGTTGACATTGGAGTTTAACTTCTCCAATTGTTTAACACCCATGAAATTTGATGAATATAAACCATCAAAACTCCCTTCCTTATATATCTTTGATCCATAAACAAGGAATTGTGTAAATTAAATTCTAACCACAACTTCAACTTCAAAGTAGAAGTTTCTCATCTCATCAATCCTCTCTTCTGAAATTTTACATTCACTAGCCCATTTGTCAAGGCAGCTTGATGCTTGCTAGCAGAGTCAAAGCTCACTAATTTGATGGAATCCCAATATTAATATTTATTATTTTAATATTATTCATCTTGTTGATATAACAATGTGTAGATCCTTTCTATTTATGTACCGTTTTGATTCAAAACATCAGGTAACATCATTTTTATTCACTAATATGACAATGCATGTTGGCTCATTTATTTTTATCTTTTCTCATCGAGATAACACATTTCTTTAAAGGGTTCTAGCTCAATGGAAAAGCCTCTACCTTTCAAGCATGAGGTTGGTGGTTCGATTCCATTGTGCCATAACATGAATTAATAACTAAAGAAACAAAAATATTCACATTATATAACTTTTTTCTAAAGGGTTTTTTTACTGTCTCTAAAAATACAATAATTAGGATTAAAGAAATATTGTATCTATAGAGGCAATACTTCTTTAGCCATAACTATAGTCTCTTCAAAGACAAAAATGAATTGTCTCTTAAGAAATAATAATAGTTTTGTTAGATATTGTCTTTATAGAGACATTTTTTTAAGACAATAATTTGAGACACTTGCTTAAAGACAATTTACAATTTTTTTTGTCTAAAGTCAAGACAATTTTCTCAAAAAATGTCTTAAATATTTCCTTAAACCCCCCCTCTATGCAATAGTGGATACATTTAAAATGTTGTAATAAAATTCAAATAAAATTAGAGTATTATTCTTAAATAAAAGGTTTTTCTCAATCAAGTTGGAGCTAAATGATATATTACTAACTTTGTTTCTAGAATCAAAGAAATCCATTATAAGCTTGGTGTTATTACTGAAAATAATTGTAGTAATGATCTAGTAACACTTACATTAAATGGATGTTGTTGGATAATTATCATATGTTTATTAGTGGACTTGTTGCTAGGAAAAAGGCTGCTACATTTGATGAATTGATAGACATTCTCCTTCTTGAGGAAGAAAGAAGGAATACAAAGGGAAGCAGTAATACAAAGAAATTCCATGAGATAAGAATAAAGGAGACATGTCGCAGTCAAAACCACATCAAGGCACAACACCACTAGGGAAAGAATACTTATATGAGGAGGAAGGATGGATGATTCCATTGTGGTAAGCTTGCAAATTTTTCTAAAGATTATGATAAAAAAATTAATATGTCAAAACATAGAAGGAATTCAGGAAATTTAATTGATAAAGAAGCTATAGTTAGTGATAGTCTCAAAAATATCAAATCATTTATTTTAGATGCTACTTTATCATTATAAACTGATCATATTAATGCATGTTTCATTGACTCTAGTATTTGAATTCATATGAAATGCAAAATGGAATGGTTTGTTTTATATCATGAAAATAATAATGGTGCTCACATCTATCTAAGAGATTATAGATCTCATGAAATCAAGTGATGTTGGCATATTTCCTCTGATTGTCAATAATATGGAAGGAATGCACTTCCTTCACCCAATTGTGGGATTGTAACATCCTCAGTATACCTCATACAAAATACATAGGATTAGATTTTTTTTTATCAATTTTACCATCATATAATATTTCCAAATAACTTATCCCAAACCCAGTAACTAATAATCAAATGATATAATCATGACCATTAAGTAAAGTAACCTTAGAAAAAGAATAGCAAGTCTCATAATGTAATAAGCATTAATGAAACTTGTTAACATAATGATTTATGTTGTAACTTTACAACACACTTTGAATGATGTAATTTCCAACTTCATGCCAAGTAGAAATATGATCAAGATAACAAAATATGCAAACACATAAATGGACATGGATATACCTTGGAAATTCCGAAGGGAAAAAAAAAAGTTTATTTTATTAAATTTTTCATGAGGGATTTTGTCCCTCACTGAATGGCAACAAGGGAGTCTATCCCTTGTCTATTGTTAATATTTTACAAAGAAACATAACCTTTAATTTGAGCATAATTAACTAGAGGTCAATACATTCAAACTGATGTCATGTTTCTCAAACAATTTACCCCACATTAATTTGAGTACAATTTCCTCGTAGCATGGTTGTTTTCTTTGGTAGGTTACACCTTGTAAAGTAAATTTGAAGATATTCAATTCTACATATAACAATAATTATACATATTGGCCTGGTAGCTTGTATGATCCACCTTTCAGATGTTACAATAGGGATGGATAAGAAACTATTAATCCATTTTTCTCATAAGTCAAGGTTCTTTCCTAGAAATACTATTGCCAAGAGACTCTAACATCATAATTATGTAAAATATCGATTTATCGAACCCAAAATATTCAAGCTCTATTGGTTTTTGTTTCTATGTCATAATTTCTAATAATCTTATGTGCTTTATACATCTTTTCATAAATCACTTCCTTACACATGTATAAATAAAAGTCAAAGTAATCTCTTATCTTTTACTTTTTCATACATCATGAAGTGCAACCCATAATTGTTTAACACATGCAAAACTTTAATTACAATCTACAAAACCATAACTTTAATGTTTTTAATCAAAATGATACTTTTAATTCAAAATGCGAAAAAAAAATTATGTTATCATGATATCATTTCTTTAGTTCTTCTTATTTCCAAACTATGTGTAACAATCTATTTATTCCCTCAATAAAAAACAATTTTTGAATTTACCAAAATAATGGCATTGTTTAGTAATAGAAAGCAAAAGCTTATTTTCTATGACATATACTATCCACACTTAAATTTAAATGACTAATAACCCAAGAAATAAAACTAGTCATAATAAAAACACAACTAAAATCTTATTGCTCTTATTCCAATGCATCATATAAATGCACATACTTATAAATTCAAGTCTAATTGCTAAGTGCATTAATAAATACGTACAATTAAAAAACCATGTCGACTTATATTGCATTAATTAATTGCATAAACTTATAAAAGAATGTGCTTCTTATTATCCGTGCCCGCAAGGCAGGTAATACGCACTCCATAATGCATTAAATCTCAAAAAAAAAAACTTCTTTGACCAAAACTTAAAGCAATTTTGTAATTTAAACTTTATGAAATAAAATAGTTTATTTTTTTAATTATATTAATTTTATAATTTTTTGAATTCTAATTGGCCAAAGGTGCAAGGGTCTTGATAATGAAGCTGTTTATCTAGGCAGTGGAATCACTAGGATGGCAGTTTTTTGAGAGTGTTTGGAATCCATTTTTTATAGTAAAAAATAATTCAGCACTATCAAAAATTCTTAAGACACTTAAAACACTAAAGTTCAACAACTGTAAACAAGCCCTAAAAGTCATAAATCATGGATCTGCGATAATGACAAAATGATTATCACTAACAGAATCATTACAGAGTGAATGTAGACCATTCTTTTTCTATTTAAAATTTCTTTGCATTCACTCTGTCCACCCCCTTTCGAATCGCCTCGGATGCATGATATATATATATATATATATATCAAAGTTGTCTTATCGTGTAACCGTGTCGCTGTAGAGCTGAGATGGGCTAAGAGCCTCGCGTCAATGATACCACCTATAAGTATCAATGGGGCACAATCCCACGTGAAACACGATTACATTTCTTAATGAATATTCAAGCTAAAGCAACAAACGAGGGCTCCCAAAATTTTGCACTCAGTCGAAGAAAACCGGAGTTGGATTTTTCAAATAGCGCACGATAAGTAAATACCAGGCAACAACCTACGTCATGGATGACATAATTGGTTATAACAATACTGCCATTATATATAAATCAACGCAAGGCGATAGAGATTTATATATAAGGAGAGTCCCAACAATTAAATTACAGCCTGGATCCATCTAATCCATGTCGCATACCACGTGATATCTGTTTCCATGGGAATCTAAAAATAATTTAATGAACCGAGATTTTTCTCAACATTAATGTGCGGATAGCATATCCGAGTTTTGTATTTATTTATTTATTAAACGTCTATCTGTTCCAATCCCTCATTTAAAATATGTAAGTTGATTTAAAATATATCAGTTTATTTATAGTAACTCAAGATTTATTTGATGATGATTTGCCCGGTCAATCAGGTTGCAAGTCTTTTTGGGTACGGTTCCGTCATAGTTTTGTCGGGCCTCTAATTATTGAGTGCAGAGAATAAATCATTTTATGTGAAGAAAATTTTCTACATTACATTGTTAAAAAGCATGGTTAAACCTTACTGAACGTTGTGTATTAAACTGCCATTAACCATTGAATGTCCACGAATTTTATATTCTATGTACTAGAAGGATTAATTTGGCCCCCCCCGAAGAGGGATATGGTATTTAAAAGAAATCTGTCTCTTCATCCTTTACATCTGTAGTGAACTAAATGCATATGTCTGTAATTAAATTAAATGCAAGTTTTGTGGTTTCAATTAACGAGCTACCCTGTCCCAAAACGTTTGAAAACCTTTGAAGGTTGGTTATAATTCCAGTTGTAAGATAATTTCAATTTACGAGTTACCGGATCCCAAAACGTTTGAAAACCTTTGAAGGTTGGTGATAATCACATACTACAGTTTTGTATTTATTTATTAAACTTCTATCTGTTCTAATCTCTCATTTCAAATATATAAGTTGATTTAAAATATATCAGTCTAGTTTTATCGTAATTCGTTTTTGTTTTTTATCTTTACTAAACTCGTTTTCGGCCCAAATTTGAATAACCTAAATTTTTTTTTTTTTTTTTTTAAACTAATGAGATGTACAGTACAGGTAACCATATTTAAAAGAACCTCCACTTTCAACACAACTAGTGGCAACAAAATTATAAATTCCATACACATATACATCATAACTAACCTAATTGGCTCACCTTTTTTTGCTTTTCAAAATTTTGAGTTAATTAATTTATTCAGTTGTATTTCATAAGCTAATTAATTTATTGAGTTGTATTTTATAAGGTAATAACCATAATGAGATTAATAATATAGTTGATAATATTAATACTAATAATATTAATAATAGAACTATTAATAATAATACAAATAATAATATTAATTTAGAGAATAGTGTTAGTAACATTTTGCCTCTTTTTATATTTAATAAAAATAGTAACCCTATTAATAACCATAATGAGATTAATAATATGATTGGTAATAAATTATTAATAATAAAAATAAAAATAATTTAAATTATTTTTCTTTAAAGAGGACGGTTATCAATCTCTCTCGTTTTTCTTTTGATCGTCATGTTTATAGTTTATTGGAGAAGGGCCTTAATTATTCTCTTGCTCCTAGAAAAATCCCTATTCGGGACATCATTTGTGTTATAGAGTACGGGATTAGAGATCTGCGTGATGCTACTAAAGACACCATTAGGCAAGACTGCTCTGTGATTCTTAGAAAAGCTAAGCCCCCTAAGAGCAACATTAGCAAACTAGAGTTTGAGGCTCTTAAATCCTTAAACAATAACCAAGACATTGTTTTTCTTAAGGCTGATAAAGGAGGTGCCACGGTGATTTTAAACAAGGAGGATTATCATAATAAGATGTTAGATCACCTTCTTAATAGCGGAAGCTACAAGAAGCTTGACAAAAATCCCCTTAAAAAAGTGTCTAAAGCAGTTGCTTTGGCGATTAAATCAAGTAGCACTGTCAGCTCCCTTAGTAAAAAACTTATTGAAAGTAACCCCCTCACCCCTAGGATTTACGGTCTTCCTAAGATTCATAAGGATGGTGCTCCCCTTCGCCCCATTGTCAGCACCATAGGTGGTCCAACTTATCTGCTCGCTAAACTTTTAGCCAATAAGTTGAAGCCCCTTCTGGGTCACACCGATTCCTTTGTCAAGGATTCTTCTTCCTTTATTAATGAATTGAAAGACATTAAGTTGGATCCTGATGATAGGTTTGTAATTTTTGATGTTGTATCATTGTATACTTGCATTCCCATTAAGGAAGCCATTGATGTTATCTCTCGTATCACAGATTCTGATCCTTCTCATCTCGTAGAGATCTGTCTTACCTCGACCTTCTTTAGTTTTGAGGGTGAATTATTTGAACAAACTTGTACTGTGGCTATGGGTTCCCCGCTTTCACCTGTGGTTGCTAATCTATTCATGGAAGACTTTGAATCGAAGGCCCTTTCCTCCTCTCTCTTTCAACCTAGGCTTTGGAAAAGGTTTGTTGATGACACTTGTGTTGTGTGGCCCCATGGTAAAGAAAAATTGGACCTTTTTTTCCAGCATCTTAATGACCAATCAGATTTTATTAAGTTTACCATGGAATTCGAAGTGGATGGTAGCCTACCCATTCTTGATGTCCTTCTTTCAAGAAATGATGATGGTTCCTTTTCTCATCAAGTCTTTAGAAAGAAGATGCATACTGAGTAGTATTTACATGCTGGTTCTCATCATTTCCCTGCTCAGAAACTTGGGGTTCTCAGTACCCTAGTCACTAGAGCCTTTAGAATCTCTGATGTTCACCATTTTGAAGATGAAATATCACATCTCTTGGATGTCTTCTGTAAGAATGGTTATAGTAGGGCTCAATGTCTTAAAGCTTTTCATAAAGCTGAAAAAGGTCCTAGGGCTAAGAGAGATCCCCGTGAGTGGTTATCTGGAGTTCACCTTTCATTTATCCAAGGTACTACTGATAGAATTTCTAAGATCTTGAGGAAACATAATGTATCTTCAACTTTCAGGCCTATCCGCACTATTTGAAGTTCTCTTAGGTCGGTTAATGACCCGATTGGCCCTTTGGATAGTAAGGGTGTTTACTTGATTCCTTGTTCTTGTGGGACACCTTACATAGGTGAAACTGGTCAGTCCATATATATATATAAGGTTCTATGTTAAAAATAATTTTAAATTATTTCAAAAATTATTGATGATTTATAGTAAATTATACTCGAATATAATTAAATATAAAAATGATTTTAAACTATTTTTAAGAATTATTGATTATTAACATTAAATTATAGTCATATATAATTAAATAAAATTAATTTTAAATTAATTTTAAATTTTATTGATTATTAATATTAAATTATATTCAAATAGAATTTTTGAGAACTATAAACAAAATTTTAATAAAATTTGATAAAAAATTTTATTCAAGTCAAACTAGCCATTTTTCCAACGACTAGATGGAGCTGTCCCTTTCTATTTAAATAGGTTTCTTCACCAGATTTCTCATCTTGTCCTGATGATGAACCACACTAGCTGGTTCGAAACGCATCCACACAAATATCTTATATGTGATTTTTACCGAAAATTTCTGATACAATGCTTATTTTAATTATAAAGTAAGTATTTAGTTGTATTTTAATTATAAGGAAAAAATTATAATTAATTTTGGTTTTTTTTTTTTTTTTTTTCTTTTCATCATTCTGATTCTTGTTGGGATTTGAAACATGGACAATTGTTCTTTAACTCTGTATTATTATAATTAATTTTATAATATTTATAAAATTATGAAAAAAATTGTTAAGAATTTGAAATTTAAATTTAATAAAAAAATAAATTTGCAACTATGATAACATTTAAATTCTATTAAAAAGTTTCATTTTACAAATAGAATGATAAATAATCCATGTAGTTTAATATTACAAATAGGGTAATAGACATTCAAGTTTAGACATAGTATTGCATAAATGTTGGTATTACTTTAACAAAAGAATAAATTTTCGTATTTATAAAAGTTTATTTTCACCATGTTATGATAACTTATTTTAAGATTCAATATTTCATAATCAAAACAAGGGGCACCGAATAGCTATGCTGCCTTCTTCATATTTCACATACTTTAAATACATGCATATAATTATAAAAGCATGTTTTTTTGTCCACATCACACAAGCACTAAATAAAATGCATAAAAAATGTCACGCATGCTTATTCATCCTCATTTCATATACATTAATTAAATTTATACAATTATAAAAGTTTCTCTATTCATCCTTATTCCAAGTGAAAAATCACCTTTAACTATATAATAGTAACTTGCAATGTGGGTTTGAATGAAGGGTGTGCATGCAATTATAAAACCATGACTTTTTTTAATCCATATCTCAAATGGAAAACGTGTTTATATTAGTTTTCATGTGAATAATGAACATGCATGCAATTACAAAACCATGTCTATTAGAATAAATATCATTGTTAACTTATAGTTCTACACATTAGAACCATGCAATATTTTCAAAGAGGTTAACATAGAAGAACCATGCAATATTTTCAAATAGGTTAATACACAAGGACTGTCCAATATTTTTCAAAGAAATCAACATAGTAAATTTATCTTTCTACCTGTAAAACGATGCACTAGTTTCAAGAAAAAATAAATAAACTTAACCTATTTCTCTACACACAAGAATTCATGAAATATTTTCAACAAAGTAAACCTATTTTACCTATCTATGTACACAATAATTCATGAAAAATTTTCAACAAAGTAAACCCAGATGTATTTTGTGTGCAGGAATTCATAAAATCTTTGCATAATTAATTTTATCTTTGCACACAAGAAAAATAATTTTTTTTTCAAAGGAAATTATCATGCTTCAATTATACCTTTACACAAATTATATAATATTTCATAAGAATTTACCATAGTCAAACTCTACCTTAATGCAAAACATATAATATTTCAAAAGAAATTATCAGAGAGTTAACATTGCATAAATCATACATCTTTGTAAGAATTGTTTTAACATGGGTTTTCGTAATGGATTGAGACCAATTTTGCATAAAGGAACCAACAAAACCCATCATCCATAAAGGTCCAACAACTCGTATCAATGCATCATTTCTTTGCAAAATGGCCAAGTCTCTCACATTCTTGGTGCCTTTGGTATAATGCATTACATCCTTCTCAAAATGGATCGAATCTCTCAAGTCTTTCATAACCATACTAACAATAGTTACTTTTCTTTTTCACCATAGCGATAAACACTTAATAATAAGTCACGAAGAAATGAAATAAATTGCAATAGTTACTGACAGAAAGAAAAAAGAATGGACCAGTGAAATCCCCTGCACTCCTCATTTTAGATTAAAATATGATGCAAGTGGCAGAAAATATGAATGTGCACCCTACACTACTTGGATCTATAAGAGTTAACACATCGGAAAACTAAAATCACATACACAACAATTAAACAATGAAGACAAGAATTAACGTGGTTCACCCAACCAATTTGGGCTACATCCACCAAACAGAGGTATCAGCAATCTTATTCATCAACAAGAGATTACAACAGTAGATTTTCACATCTGCACTTCCTCTTCCACACACCTCACACCTCATACCTCATATGTTTTGCCTCTATAAGCTTACAATTTATAGAAGAGAGAAGAAACTGAATAATTAATTCTATCACACCAAAATAGGATAGAATATCTCCTCATCAGGATTTAATGCAATCGGTTTAGGAACAAATCCTATTGTTGGCATATCCATGAGATTTTTAGCCAAATTAATATAAAAAAAAACTCAACAATCTCCACCTTGATAACAATTAGACTGATACCTTGTTCTTTTTTTATTTTCATTTTCTCTACAAGCCAAGAGAAGCCAGACACCATCATAGCTTCTCTAATAAAACTGGTTTCGTGAACATGTCTGCACATTTTTCCTTTGTATGCACTTTTTCAAGAGCGACTCCCCGTTCAGTGATAAATTGTCTTACTAAATGGTACTTTATAGGTATATGCTTTGATTTACTATGATAGGCTAGATTTTTAGCCAAGTGAATTTCACTTTGACTATCACAAAATAACTTTGTGTTGTCTTGCAACCTACAAAACTCACGAAACAAACCTTTCAACCAATCCGCTTCTTTGCAAGCATGTGAAGCAGCTATGTATTCTGCTTCTGTAGTGGATAAAGCAACAATGTTTTGTAGCTTTGACATCCAACTAATAGCTCCACCTGCAAGAGTAAAGACATATCTTGAAGTTGACCTTCTCTTATCCAAATCACCTGCAAAATCAGAATCAACACATCCGCAAACAAATTCACTACTTCTGTCATAAGTGATACAATAATCACTTGTTCCTCTCAGATACCGAAGCACCCATTTCACTGCTGCCCAATGCTTTTTCCCTAGATTCGCTATATACCTACTGACAACTCCAACTGCATGTGAAATATCTGGTCATGTACAGACGATCGCATACATCAAAGTTCCTACTACATTAGCATAAGGTATTCGAGACATATATTCCTTTTCTTCATTTTTATTAGGACATAAACTTGAAGAAAGCTTAAAATGGGAAGTTGAAGGGACTGAAACTGGTTTCACATTGTTCATACCAAACCTTAAGAGTATTTTCTCAATATAATTCTCTTGTGATAACCACAGCTTACCATTTCTTCTGTCTCTGAAAATCTCCATGCCCAAAATCTGTCTTGCTGCTCCTAGATATTTCATATCAAACATCCTAGCCATTTGAGCCTTTAACCTATTGATCTCAGTTATGCTTTTTCTTGCTAAAAGCATATCGTTAACATACAACACTAAGATAATGAATATGCCATTACTTAATTTCTTAAAGTAAACACAATGATCATATTCACTTCTTATATAATTTTTTCTCATCATGAAAGAATCAAATTTCTTGTACCATTGTCGAGGCGACTGCTTTAGACCATACAATGATTTCTTGAGCCTACAGACAAATTTCTTGTTGCGATTTTGAACAAACCCTTCAGGTTGTTCCATATAAATCTCTTCGTCTTGATCTCCATGTAAAAATTCAGTCTTAACATATAGTTATTCTAATTCTAAATCAAGTAAAGCAACTAATGGTAAGACAATCTGAATTGAAACAATTTTAACAACTGGTGAAAATATCTCATGAAAGTCAATTCCTAATTTCTGAGAAAAACCTTTTGTGACCAGCCTCGCTTTGTACCTGTCTCCTTTATCATCAACACCCCTTTTCAATTTGTAAACCCATTTACATCCCACAGTTTTTCTGTCTTTAGGAAGTTCCACCAGATCCCATGTGGCATTCTTGTCTAATGCCTTCATCTCATCCTTCATAGCTTCTTTCCATTTATTACTATTAGAACCTTCTACAACTTCCTGATAGCATAAAGGTTCATCATCATTAGCAGTTAAAGCAACTGAAGTAACATAATCATCATACCTTTTAGGAGGATGTCTGATTCTCGTGGACCTCCTTAAAGATGTTTTTGGTTCTTCCAAAATTTGTTGATTATTATCTGTAGGAACTTCTTCATGATCTGCATTTGAAACTTGTTCATCTTGACTACCATCAGTATTTGAACTGGTTTCAAACTTAATATGTTGAAACCTAGGTACATTTTCCTGTTTCAATTTATTATCTACATTTGGATTATCAAGTGAAGATTCATTGAATTTAAAATCTCTATTAATGATGATCTTGTGAGTAGTAGGATCCCACAACCTATATCCCTTAATCCCATCACCATATCCAAAAAAGATGTATCTTTTTTATTTAGGATCTAATTTAGAACGCCGATGTTTCGGAATTAGAGCATATGCATCACAACCAAAAAATTTCAATTTAGAATAATCACAAGGATGACCTTCCCATACCTCTTGAGGAATTTTGCATCCTATTACAGTTGATGGTGATCGATTTATCAAATAGCAAGCCATAGATACTACTTCTGTCCATAATTCCTTCTGCAAATTGGCGTTAGTTAACATACTTCTTGCTCTTTATAAAAGAGTCTTGTTCATGCATTCAACAACTCCATTTTGCTGAGGAGTGTAAGAATTAGTTCTATGTCTTTCGATTCCAACTTCCTTGCAATAATTATGAAATGCCTTTGAAGTAAACTCACCACCATTATCAGTTCTTAAAAATTTAATGGTTCTTCCAGTGATTTTTTCTACTAATGCTCTAAACCGCTTGAAAACTATGAATACATCAGACTTTCTTTTTAACATGTAGACCCATAATTTTCTAGAGAAATCATCTATAAAAGATACAAAATATGATGATCCTCCATATGAGGTTGTAGGAGATGGACCCCAAACATCAGAATGGATATAATCAAGGATTCCCTTACTAGTATGTTTTCCAGTTTTAAATTTTGGCTTGCTTTGTTTCCCATATATACAATGTTTGCAGAAATCTAACTTAGAAGATTTTAAACTAGGAAGTAACATATGATCAGATAAATTTTTTAATCCTCTTTCTCTCATATGGCCCAACCGTTGATGCCATAGTCAAATAGAATCACTGTTGTTTCCAGATACAGTAGAAGCATGATCTGACTCTGTTCTTCCTTCTAACTAAAAAATATTTCCAACCTTCTTTGCTTTCATTACTAATAGGATTCCTTTGTAAATTTTCATTACTCCACTTGAATAAAAGTTTTATATCTATTTGTGTCTAACACTCTTAGAGAAATAAGATTTTCTCTAAGTTCAGGCACATGTCTTACATCAGTTAAGATTTTATTTTTCCCATCAAACATTTTAATCTGGATGCTTCCAATTCCCACAACATTACATGAGACATCATTTCCCATGTAAACTACTCCATGATTGATTGATTTATAAGGTTTAAACCACTCTTTATGAATGCATATGTGATTGGACACACCATAATCTAATAACCAATGTTGATCCCGATTTAACAAATTAACTGATAGAACTTCATAACTTACACCTGAACCAGATGTTGAACCTGAACCTGTATCTGTCATGTTTGCCTCTTTATTTTTTGTTGACGTGTCTCCTTTGGATTTTTGTTGTCTCTTCCAATATTCCTTCTTCAAATGTCCATATTTGCCACAAAACTAGCATTTTAGCTTACTCTTCTTCCCTTTCGATTTTGACCGAGAGTTGTTTTTCTGACTGAAGCATTTTTCTTTAGAACGACCTCTAACCATCATTGCATCTGATGTAGAGGTTTCTAAATTTGACCTTTTCCTAGTTTCTTAAGACAGCATAGCTCCAAAAACATAATCAAATTCAAGGGTTTAGGATGAACTAAGACTTATAGAAGTAACAAAATGATCCCATGACTCAGGCAAAGAACAGAATAAAGTTACAGCTTTATCTTCTGAATCAAATTTTACTTCTATGCTATCTAACTGCACCAAGACAATATTAAAGGTATTCAAATGATCATTTATTGATGTACCTTCCTTCATGCGCAATATGTACAACTGTATTTTCAGAAGAATCCTGTTGGTTAAGGATTTAGTCATGTATAGTTTTTCTAACTTTGTCCATAAACCAACATTTGTTTTCTCTGACGCGATGTTAAATAACACATCATCTGCCAAACACAACCGTATGTTGCTCAGTGCTCTGTTATCGATGTCACTCCATTAGTCATCTGTCATGCTGTAAGGTTGTTTGGATTTTCCCAAAAGTGCCTTCACCACACCTTGTTGTACGAGTAGATCCTGCATCTTGACTTTCGAGATCTCGTAGTTATTTCTCCCATTAAAATTCTCGATCTCAAACCGAGCACTTTGAGCTTTTGACATATTGAGTAGTTTGTTTCCAGAATTTCCAATTTCAAATCTTAATAAATGAATATTTCATTTTAATCAAAATTAATAATTTTGATAAAAATTCCCTTTTTCAAAAAAACATGCCATTATTTTCACCTACAAATGGAAGCTCTTTCGGAAAATCGACAGCACTTGTAAACAAACATTCCACCGTCGAAATCCTAGGCCCTAGGCCCTAGGCCCTACCTAAGTCCATATATCAAACTTTAAATAAATCAATATATTACCACCATATATCAAACTTTAAATAAATCGATATATAAAGTCAACTATGGCATTTCAATACAATGATATTTCAATACAAAGAATAAAAAAAAAATACTCCGGCATTTCAACAATCCACGACATTTGAATACAATGACATTTAATTGCAACACAAAGGAATTTCTACTCACTTTACTGTTTCTATGGGCAATCGACCACCCCATCTCACATAAATAATTCCTCCATCATTCTTGTTAACACAACATTAACACACCCTTCAGCTGACCCTCACATAAATGAACACAACTTTCGCAATTGTTCCTGACAAACTTAGCCCTCACAGTCCAGATTCAGCTCACCAGCTATTGCGACCTCAGCAACAGCCACGGTCCACAGTTATCCATCTCACGCTATCATTTTCACGGACCACGACTTCTCCACAGTGGAAAACTAATCAATAGTCCACGGAACTTCATGAATTATTAAAACAGGCAGTGGCTTCTTAAGAGTTAACACAGCCAAATCCTCTATGGATCCACGCACAACGTTTCCACACTTGGCTGCCGATTAGCACAACTTCCCACAATAGATCTACTCATCTTTGATCGCTCACACGGCCACGAACAAAAAATCGATGGTAGTTTTGCTTTGATACCAACTCACACGCAGTAGACCCGGCCTCACGGTCTCTCGGTCCACAGCTGCATAGTCTCACGGAGTTATGAATCCATGCAAAACTTTCCAGTGCTCCTTGCCAAACATATTTCCACCATATTTTTTACTTATTAAACTGGCTTCGATACCAATTGTAAGAGTTAAAAAAGTGGAAAACTAAAATCACATACACAACAATTAAACAATGAAGACAAGAATTAACGTGGTTCACCTAACCAATCTGGGTTACGTCCACCAAACAGAGGTATCAATAATCTTATTCATCAAGAAGAGATTACAATAGAAGATTTGCACATTTGCACTTCCTCTTGCACACACCTCACACCTCATACCTCATATGTTTTTCCTCTACAGGCTTACAATTTATAGAAGAGAGAAGAAACTGAATAATTAATTCTATCACACCAAAATAGGATAGAATATCTCCTCATCAGGATTTAATGCAATCAGTTTAGGAACAAATCCTATTGTTGGCATATCCATGAGATTTTTAGCCAAATTAATATCAAAAAATCTCAAAAGGATCTTTTCAATAACACAAAGCCACAGCTATGTATTAGATATTTCCCCTATTTTCACATGAATTCTTTCATACAAACAACTACCTCCTTGGTGATAACATAGTCTCTAGAAACAAGATATCTCTTGAAATCAAACAATATCATTAATATACATTGTCTCAAATGATTCCAACATTTAAGGCACTCACTACCATCTCATCTACATTCAGACGTATACTTTATTCATTCATTTTCTACATCTGAGTGACATGACAATCTTTGTTCTTTATTATAATCCAAAAAATACTTAAAAAAACAAAAAAAATACTTGCCTTCCCCCCAAAAAAATAGAATAGGAACGACAAAATATAAATTTAAATCAAAACCCCAAGTTCAAAAATACGCTAAGAATTCATTTCAAAATGTTTCATAGTTCTTTCTTGAATTAGTTACCAACTGATTTAAGAACGGGTTCTTGATGCCACATGTCAAACATATTATCATCATAATATTTTCATATTATTAAATCAACCAATGCCAAAAATAGATTCTAGGGATATTAAATTCCCCCCTTTAAAGATAACACTATCCTCAGTGTTCATATCGCAATCATTAAATTTTTTTCTAGTATTTATATTGTATTAGAACTTTGTTTTTTTATTTAGATTCCTTTTGTTTCTTGAAATATACTTTTTAGATCATTGTTCACTCACGAAATCTATCTCTAGTCATGATATGTTTGTAACCAAAACAAACAAAAGGGGATCCTTCCCCTACAAAATGAAGGATTTTATTTCCATGAATTACCAATAAGTAAAAGTAATAATGTTTCATAAATATTTTCAATTATGTACATATTCAAATTTTACTTTCAACTACGACCACTCCATACAATATCAAGTGGGTTTTCAGCTTATCAACCCCACAAAGAGCACCTTGATAGTTTATCAACATTAAGCTGATAGATAGTGGCATATTGACCAAGGAATCCAGTGATTATTTTTCAATCATAGTCACATTATTTTGAATCACAACTATCAATAATCTAGGTAATTTTAGGTGCTAATCACAATATTTTTAACTATCAATCATTTATGAAACCATTCAACAAAGTATTTTTGAAAGTACTCATAGGCATATAGTTGTCTAATCACAGAAGTGATGAAATTAGTGATAAGTTCATGGAGTGCATACTATCTTAGCCATTTCTAAAGACATTCACAAGTGTAGTATCATGAATTCCTATAAATTAAATAGAGGTCATCGTTGAACTACAATTCCAATAGTTCCTCGATGAGTGCTAGGCTCCTTTCTTACTAAGAAATTAATAAGAAATATTTCACATATTTACACTTCCTTAACCCAAGTCACATCCTACTAGATCTAGGTACAATTCTAGTCTTTATCTCCTACTAACACCTTTAAATTCAAATTGCATTTATCTCTCGCAGTCTATTTGATACATCATCCACCCATGACATTTATCTCTAGTCATGCTATCTTTTGGTGGTCCTTCACCCATGACATTTATCTCAAATCATGTTAGATTTTGGTGGTTATATCAACCAAACCGGGTCACTCTTAGAAAAACAAAGGATTTTTCTGGTCCCTTCTTGGACCTGATTTGAATTCTCTCAGCTACCGGAATTAACCAATATATTTTACTTCTATGATGTTTTCCGAATTGCATGTGAAAGAGTGTGAAAAACCACATGTGCATACTTTAAAGAAGATGAAATATAAAGGAAACCATCAAATAAAAAAATACACACAACTTTATAACATAGTTCACCCAGTGTGGATTACGTCTCTAGGTCCAATGTCAAGAGCGGGGAGGCTGCTTAAATTTTGCAAGATGATGATGAGTACATGATGTATTCTATGTCACTACAAGGATGAAATCTCTTAACTGTAGTGGCATGTCTCTCCATGAGATGCTTATCTGTAAGAACTCTCACTCATAAAACCTCTCTTTCAATATGTCAAAATAGCAATCCCTCACATAAAGTGGCATACCAAGATCCTCTCACAATGTGGCATACATGGATCTCAACATCAAATAATTATCTCAACAAAAATAAAAAGAAGATATGACAACAATGCATATTATACCTCCACTTTCGGGGATAGCCTAAAAATGCACACCCTTGTTGAAGAAGCAGACTGCACATATGAATTCCTGGCAAAATACTGTGAAATATGACTGTAAACTCGACCCTCTTCTGGACTTGGTCAAATCTGGACCCTTAGTAATCTTAAATATTCCCCATATATTCCTTCCCATTGGTTCACTGAAATTCGACTGCCCAGGTGGCGAATCCGATCACACTGTTGCATTCCTTACAAAAAAACTAAGAAAAATGAGTATAAAGGCATCCTAGCTTTGAAACATTCATTTTAGGGCCTCTAGGGAATCTTAAAGATTCCTCAAGATTCTACAAATATTATTTTATGCAAATTCACTGAAATTTCACTGCTCAGATGAGGAAATTTATTACACCATGAGACTCTTTGCGAGAAACTGGTTCAAATGAGTATAAACTCGCCATAATTTTGACACCGTCAAAATAACCCCCAATGGAATCTTAAAATTTCATCAAAGATTCCTCATAGAGAATATTATTTGGAATATTCCCTAACATGTGCTTTAACAATATTCCTAAAATCTTCTTGATATTCATGTCTTCATTGGCCTGCTTGCATCCTCATCTCTCATGTATTCTCCATGGTTCCTTTTGAACCATTTGAATGACATTTTAAAACGAGGTGTGAGGGTGAATAAGACAGAGTGCGTGGTTGGCACAATGGTTGACATAGTGATATTAAGTTAGTTATTGTTGGGGAGGTTTTGGGTTCGAACCCCATGGACTCCTAATTTTTTTTTAATATGGTTTAAAGCCAAATTTTGTTTTAAAATGGTTTAAAGCCCAATTTTGTTTCAAACCATATAATATATGGAAATCGCATTTCCATATTTTAACGACTCCCAAAACCATGAGAATAAGATGAAAAGGGAGTTTGTACCATCCCAAGGCAACTTTGACCTAATTTTAGGTGCCATGTGACACCATGTGATTGGGCCATGTGGTAGTCCCTCATTGTTCCACATTATATGCTACCTCTGCCACCTGCTTTCCATGTGTCAACTTGTGGTGTTACTACGTCACCTGCTTGTGGGTCCACCTATTTTGTTGACTTGGCTACCACATCAGCTCTGTGGGTCCCACCAGGCCTACTGAATTTGTTTCCACGTGACACCCTAGGTTGACTTTGACTTTTACTTTTTCCTAGTTTGACCAAAACTTTGACTGGCCATAAATTTTGCATACGAACTCGGATTGAGGTGCCATTTGCGCCGTTAGAAATTTTGTGAAAATATATTAGATATGACCATAGTTTCATTGAAATACAATAAATTTAATTTTTGAGCATTTACTAAGCCCTCTTTGACTCCTGAGCCTCTCTAGAGCCACCTGGATCAAAATCATAACTGATTTTCACCATTTCTCGGTAGTTAGGAATCTAATACCTCATGTGGTGGATCTTCTAATATTCCCAAAATAATAGTAAATAAAATGATTTCATTTTACCAACAAAATAAATATTTCTGTTCTCATAAAAAAAATTACTTTTCACTCTTTGTCTTTTCATTCACATGTCATCTTAGAAAATCATACAAGTAATTTTAAATAGGTTTACCACTTTCTATCGACATAATTTTTAAATATTAATTTAAAAATAAATCAAAATTACAATTCGATTTCCACTATCATAAAATGTTTCCTTGAAGCTTTTTCAATTATGAATTCATGATTTCTTAAAAAAAAATTGGCCCTATTACTCGAATGTCCTCGCAGTTTTGGCCTTCGATTGGGACATCCCTTGAAATCCAATGATTCACATGAATCATGAATTTCATCTCATGTATCACATGTTGTGTTCTTTTTAACCCCCCCCCCCGCCATAATAATAAACATGCATTTTAGAAATAATGTGTGACTATATCTTCTCTGCACACATATCTCATGTCATGTTTTCATAATAGTAAACAATATACCTTCACAGTTCTAGTCACAAATCACATTGCAACCTTTTACCTTTGACATGTTCTTATATTCTGTGCTATTAGATCTTAGTGACGTCACTATGCTGCCATTAAGCTATCCTTACTTAATCATACTAGGAACATTAATAAAATTGCATTTCATAAAATCATAACTTTCACAAAATAATGTTATTTACAGAACATCTTGTCAAATATCTTCAAGAAGAATTTCGTTTTTCACATGGATCAATCTTCTCAATACTTCAACAAAGTAAGAACGTATTGGTCCTATCAATTTTCAATTACATAAACATTTTCCATTCTTTAAGGGTAAGTATAGAGAATAAGGATACGTCTTCCTAAAATTCATATAAAGGAATTAAAAAAAAAATTCCACGAAGATGTTTTCCATAATAGTGATTAAGGAAAACATCACCTTTTAAAATATATAGCCATTCTAATCCAAACATTATCATCCACCATATCTATAATCCATGCAAAATTATATTTCATTTTCATGCATATGTTTCTAACTATAAGTCGTTATTCAACATTACTAAGTTGAAGTCAATCATGGATAATTTTTTTCTTAAATAAATTAGTATGTCAACTGATTCAAAGTCTCATCCGGATTCTGTTTAGTAATTATAATGAAGACACCATAATTATACAACATATTGGACCTAATTGATTAGATTTAATATGTAGTGTCACCAGCAATACTCATAAAGGATGAAAATCCAATATTTTGTTAGATGTGTGATGTATACTGACTCATTCATATTAACACCATCTTTGAATCATCAACTTGTAGAATTACATTTTCATGTCTAAGGTTTGAGAAATAAATATAATCAACAACACCTAGATGCAACTAGTTCTATCATTAAGCTGGTAAAACATACATAATCTATTTCATCTGATGAAATTCCATTATTGCATAGTACATTATAAAATAATGTTTGTTGCCCTTATCACACCAATTACCATTTATACATGTTCACATAAAATGCCACAATCCCTTTTCCTTTTTGTTCTTATTATTTACATAATTGTGCATTTATATTCGTCTCTTTTATAAGGCAACACTGTTATTGTGATCTAAGTTCTCGTAAAACATTCAAATATTTAAATGCATGGTTAAAAAAATATCTACTTCCGCAGTCATCATAGATTATCACATACTATCTTAATATGCATAAAATCCTATACAAAGCGTTACTCATACAAGAACAGTAGTTCACCTTTAGTACTTGAGTGTCGATAAAGAATATGGTAACAATTTAGAATGGAATCATATGCAAGTTCAACAACGTATTGTCTCCATTAGACCGAAATCATGAAAATCAACTACCACTATCACATTGTTTACAACTTTTAACAATAATCTTCAACCAAAAATTGAATATTCCATATTCCAATAGAATTATTGTCATATACCTTCAGAAATAAGTCTAATATTTTGTCGACAGATCTATTTCATTTACCAAGAATGTTTCCATTAATATTTTTAACAAACACGTGGTATCATGTGATGCTAATTCTCATGAGGATAGTGCAATTAAATAGACAATTCCACCAACTATAATAAATTCAATCAACATATAAGGTAATTTTATAAAAATATACCATCAATCGTTAGTCATTATCGTCACATAATATCCCTTTACTCCACAAGATATACCACTTGACTCATTTCTTACTCTCAACTATTCAAGGGTGTTCTCTTAATGTCTTTTTAAACATTCTATTATCCATTTCAAGGAAAACCCATGTCTTTCTACATTCTTTCATTATCACATTATTTTCATTATTGACAAACCAATGCATACATTCACTCTTTTATTATAAAAAATGCATTGCAAATCTAATAATTTTTCTCTTAATGAACCATTAAACATTATGATAAAAATATGCATTCAAAGGCTAGTAGTTAATCCAAACCATCACTAGTTACAGAATGAGATTCAAAATTGTCCATGATTTAGCTACAACCAATGCAAAAAAAATTCTAATCGTCTTTTATCCACATAAATACTCAAATTCCATGAGTACAATTATTCTTCAAAGTAGTTATTAACACTATCATTCTTCAAAGCAATGATTAACACCATCATGCATCTCATATTAAATGAATTCATCATAGATTATCACATACTATCTTAATATGCATAAAATCCTATACAAAGCTTTACACATACAAGAACAGTAGTTCACCTTTAGTACTTGAGTGTTGATAAAAAGTATGGTAACAATTTAGAATGGAATCAGACCCAAGTTCAACAACGTATTGTCTCCATTACACCGAAATCATGAAAATGAACTACCACTATCACATTGTTTATAACTTTTAACAATAATCTTCAACCAAAAACTGAATATTCCATATTCCAATATGACTATTGTCATATACCTTCATAAATAAGTCTAACAGTTTTTCGACAAATCTATTGCATTTACCACGAATGTTTCCATTAATTTTTTTAACAAACACATGGTATCATGTGATGCTAATTCTCATGAGGATAGTGCAATTAAATAGAAAATTCCACCAAGTATAATAAATTCAATCAACATCCAAGGTAATCTCATAAAAAAATACCATCAATTGTTAGCCATTATCGTCACACTAAGTATCCCTTTACTCCACAAAATATACCACTTGACAGATTTCTTACTCTCAACTATTTAAGGGTGTTCTCTTAATGTATTTTTAAACATTCTATTATCCATTTCAAGGAAAACCCCTGTCTTTCTACATTCTTTCACTATCACATTATTTTCATTATTGACAAACCAATGCATACATTCACTCTTTTATTATAAAAAATGCATTGCAAATCTAAGCATTTTTCTTTTAATGAACCATTAAACATTATGATAAAAATATGCATTCAAAGGCTATTATTTAATCCAAACCATCACTATTTACAGTATGAGATTCAAAATTGTCCATGATTTAGCTACAACCAATGCAACAAAATTTTTAATCATCTTTTATCCACATAAAGACTCAAATACCATGAGTATAATTATTCTTCAAAGTAGTCATTAACACTATCATCCTTCAATGCAGTGATTAACACCATCATGCATCTCATATTAAATGCAATCTACTGTAGACATTGCCTTGTAATTTTCTTTAGTTTCATACTTGAGTTTATATTTGATAACTTGTCATACCTCTATTCCTCATTCTTATAGAACCCAAGAGGTGTCAATTCCGCAAACTTTCCTTTGATACCACTTGTAACATTTCTTAGTATACCTCATAAAAAATACACTAGTTAGAAATTTCTATTAGTTTTACTAGCATGTAATATCTCCAAATAAATTATCACATACTCTTTAATTGATAATAAAATGATATAATCATGATCATTAAGTAACGTTAGAAAAATAATAGCGAGCCTCATAACTTAATAACCATTAATGAAAATTATTAACATAATTCTTTCAATTGTAACTTTGCATCATTATCATTGTTCATTTAATTAGATTTGTTAATAACACTATGAATGGTGTAATTTCAAATATCATGCAAAGTATTAATATGATTAAGATAATAGAATAGGAAAGCACATAAATGGACACATATATACCCTAGAAATGTCGAAGGGAAAAACCAACAAACTTTTATTTTATTAAATTTTTTATGAGGGAGTTCATCCCTCACTCAATGGAAATAAGGGAGTCCATCCCTTTTCCATTGTTGAAATTTTAGAAAGAAACATATCCTTTAATTTTAGCATAATTAACTAGAGGTCAATACATTCAACCCGATTTCATGTTTCTCAAACACTTTACCCCACATTTCTTCGAGTACAATGTCCTCATGGCATGTTTTTTTTCTACGATATCTTACCTCATGTAAACCTCATTTGATGATCTTCTATTCTCCATGTAATAATAATTATATATATTGACCTCATCACCTGTTATAGTATTAGTTATAATCCACCTTTCAGATGTTGCAACATGAATGAATTAGAAACTATCAATCCATTCTTGACATAATTCATGATTATTTCATGCAAATGCTATCGTTAACAAACTCTAACATCATAAGTGTATAATTTATAAACTTATCAAACCTAAAAAATTCAATCTCTACCCATTATAATTTTTATGTCATAATCGTTAATAATATGCTATACTTAATACATATTTTCATGTATCACTTTCTTTCATGTGCATAAATAAAATTAAAAGCCATCCCTAATCTCTGAATTTTTGCATGCATCATCAAATACAACCCATAACTATTTAATACATGAAACACCTTAATTACACTATGAAAAACCACGCATTTAATCTTTTTAATCAAAATGCTACTTTTAATCAAAATGGAAACGAGTTTGCTCAACCATGGTATTGTTTTTCTAGTAATTTTTCTTATTTCCAGACCATGTGTAACAATCTACTTGTTCCCTCAATACAAAACTATTTTAGCTTTTACCAATGTAATAGCATTGTTTAGTAATAGAAGTACAACCATAATCTTCTTGTTTTTATTCCAATGCATTAAATAAATGCACATGCCTATAAATGCACATCTAATTTTTCATTTTTTTCCAAATGCATTAATAAATGCACACTATTATAAAACCACACATACTTATATTGCATTAATTAAATGCATAAATTTATAAAAACACACATTCTTATTCATATTTCACATACTTTAAATACATGTGTGTAATTATAAAAACACGTTTTATTATCCAGATCACATGCATTAAATAAAATACATAAAGAATATCTAACATGCATATTCATCCTTGTTTCACATGCATTAATTAAATGCATTCAATTATAAAAGCTCCCATATTAATCCTTACCCCAATTACAACCACATTTGACTATATAATAATAATTTGCAATCTACATGTGAATTAAGAGTGTGCATGCAATTATAAAACCATGGCCTTATTTTTATCCATATCTCAAATGCAAAACACATTTATATTAGTTTGCATGTGAATAAAGAACGTGTATGAAATTACAGAATATTGTCTATTGAAAGAAATATCATGGTTAACTTGTCTTTCTACACACAAAAAACATGCAATCTTTTCAAAGAGGTTAACACACAAGAACCATGCAATCTTTTTCAAAGACATTAACATAGTAGATTTATCTTTCTACCCACATAATGTTAGCCTCACTCTCATGTGCGCAAAACAATTCTAAGTCAAAAATAATTAAATTAATTATTATCATGAAAGTTAGGATTTATTCCTACCTTTCTAGATTAGGTTTGTTCCTCATAGTTAGTAGTCAGTTTAGGTCTAGTTAGTTGAGAGATTCTCTCCAACTAGTTAGGCTCATAAATTAGTGTTTTGTTGAGATATTTTCTCAACCAAAGAGTCCGAGATAGACACACTATCTTGAGACAAACCTCCTCATGTATTTATATGTATCATAAACATTATTTTAATAATGAGTGTGAGAGGAATGCAGTGAGGCTCTCAGGCCTTTTCTTCCATGTGTGTTTTTTCTATGTCTTTGGTATTTTTTATAAGTGTTAATGTTGGTTAATTTTAGACATGTGGTATCATAGCGAGGTTTGAAATATGAATTTGTTGTGACGATTTTATCTTTGTAGCTAAGGAAATTTATATTGATACTTCGAGGCAATGGAGCTCTTATATTATGTGGAGGTCTTCATGTTTTTTATTCTTTGAATTTGCTGAGTTGCTTGAGAAAACTAGACAAATATTTGTGCTTGAAGTAATTGGGCAGCATGTCTCTAGCGAGCTCACGAGGTGGCCATACCATAAAAGTGATGTCATATTCCCCCCACATCACTTGAGATGAGCTTCCAATTTTAAAATTCTGATTCCAAATCCTTCATTTTTGAATGTTAGTGGCTCCCGCTCATAGTAGAGGAAATCGATGCAAATTTGGAGCCTCAATTTCCGCATTTGGAACCTTTGATTCATGCACGCTGGGAGATTGGGCTGGGGAAGGTTTGTGAAGAGCTTCCGATTTGTTCTAGCATGGGAATGGTGGTTGAATTGGAGAAGAGGGCCAAGAGGCCAGTTGATTAAATTTCCACCTCCTTTATTTGTGTACTTCTACAAATAAGTGTCTATTTAACTATGGCCACAATGAAATAATGAGCACATGCTGATTGTTGTGTATGTTCCCTAATATCCTTCTTGGCTCGTAGCCATCAATAGTTGATTCTGAAGCTTATGGTCTCGATATATCTGATCATACACAAGATCTGATGTTGACTCCTGCGAATAACCCATCAATAAGCGCCAGATTCTCAGCCACTATTTTATCAACATAAAAATCCAATTTCTTCTGCACTTGCTTCAAGTTATCCCCATCGGGGCTTTGTATGGAAAATCACTAGGGATATTCATTTGAAGTTCTTATTTTATGACAAATTAAGTACCAAATACTGTGTCAAGGAGAAACTCTCATGGAATTGTCCTCATCGGCAACATCCGGTCATGAAACATCATTGAACATCCCAGGCGGAAAACTACAAATAGATGATTTTTATGAATACCAGTATAGGTATGGAGTAATAACCGGTACATGAGCATACTGCACCATGTAATAGATGAGGGATGGATTTATCCTCTAAATTTAGCATTTTTTGTGGCATGTATAAATGAGACGAAGTTTTATGTGCCTGAATAGCTATTACAGTTACTAAATCAGGTTATAGTATTCTTACTCTAGATAAACTCAACGCTTATCAAGTAAATGAACATGCGAAGTGAGCCCTATGAGAGAACTAAAATTTGCACCTTGTTTACAACATAAACCTGAAGGAATACCAGTTATTCTTCTGCAACCTGGGATATAAGACATCAAATATCACTTCCCTATTGGGTGACCAGAATTTCAGCTTCATGTGGGATGTAAATGACACAAAGATCAACGAATTCAGTATCTGGCTTGAATTCCTCATGAACGGTCAACGTCCATCATGTTTATATTTGGATTTATACGACACCATAGTACTGGATTGTGATAGAGGAGAAAATTATATAGGAAAAAGAATTGAGTCAAAGAGAAGCACAAAACAATGAATATTGATCTCGTCGTGATGAGGTAGAACATCATTGTTTGTTTTGCACAATTTTTGACACCTTTTATTCATTGCTCTTTGGAAATATCATTAAAAAAAATTGTGATCAATTATTTACCTTAGTCATATTTCTCTACATTGTCTCCTTAACACACTGATTTGGAGATCAAGTGCATATAATAAATTATGTTGTGTGAAGTGTGAAAATTTGGATCCCAAAGAAATTTGTGTCTAATGCAGAAATAAGAGAGAATTTGTGACAAAGCTTGAGAAGAGCACCATTATACCTTTGAATTTGAGCTATGGAGAATAAGTGCGTCGAAAGGAACCAGAAAGTGTCCTCACTTGCGCCAATGGCGAGAATCATATTGATTTAGAAAGAGGGTGCATCCATGGTGTTGGCAGCCTGCATTTAATGACTGGAATTAACTCTCTTCCATGCTCATCAATAATTCCTAGGACTCGTGATGAATATTGAAACATTTTCAAATTATAAATTCAATAGTGTGAGAAGGTTGTGATCTATAAAGCAAGTTTAGAGGAGGCTCAAGAAGCTTGAAAACATGGTGTTGTCCGCTAATTTGAATGGATTAAGCGCTACATACAAGAAGTTGCAATCATTGTTGTGAAGGTTGAGTTGTTTCATGGATTAAGCAATAAAAAAATAGAAGAGTGAAGCACAATAGAATAACACATGATTAAAATAGAAATCCTTGGTATGTTTACATTCTATTTGGTGCATATGAAAATTCGCAACATCAATCAAGAAATCATAATCAAGTGAGTGTGAGTTCAAGTGTTGAAAGCAAACACAATAAGCAAGTGAGCCAATACAAGCAAGCATTCTATTCAATCAAAAAATCAAGCGAGCGTATCATTCAAGCAACAAATCAAGCGATAAAATTCAATCAAACAGGTTCAAATCAAGTGATCAAGTTCAAAGAAAGACATTCAAATCTATGACAAGTGGGTTTTAATTCAAGCAAGTGAGATCACATGGCGAAACACATTCCACTGTTCCAAGTTCTTAACCATTTGATTCTATCATCAACTGACGACATGGTGAAAATGAACAAAAAAACTCTTGTTCATATTCAAGTGCATATTCAACAAGCACATGAAACAATGAGTTCCTTCAACTGGAGTCGCAACTAAAATGAGATGAGTTGCAACAAAAGAGTAATGCTTCCAACTCATTCAACCATACTGATGAAGGTAAAGATGTTGATTCCAAGTCACTTATCCAGACAATTTCAAGTGTAGAAGTTGTCCATGATCAATTTTAAATTTCTTCTTCCAAGCCAATAATAAATCCTTGGGAAGAGAAGAAATCCAAAGTAATAAAAATCTACGAGGATTAGGATATGACAAATAAGACAAAAACTTGCATATCCCAGATTATTCAAAGCCAATCAAGTTCATCAGTGCATTATTTCTTGATAAAATAAAATCTACAAGCCACGAGAAAGTTGAAGACAAACTCAAATGCACACATTGTCAAATAATAGATCATATGGAAGATCATTGTTATGATCTCCATCCTTATCGCCATTGTGGTGAGTAGAATCATTCATCAAAGAAATGATGCAACCAAAACCACCCAGCTAGATTGAAGATCGATTATGCATGGATTGATCGTTGGAAATGGTCATCAACAGTCAAAATATTGTATAAGTTTTACAACTGGATTCAATCATACCTATTGTAGCCAACATTCAAATGAATATGGTACTATCGTGCAGTTGAATAGGGGAGTGCACCAGTTAAACACTCCTACACCTGAAGGGGGGAGTTCAAAAATATTTTGTAGATGATTGTCTCTCCTTTCAGCTGACAAAGGGGGGGAAATGATATTGAAATTAAAGGTGGTTTTTAGACTAAAAGTCTCAACAACATCAGAAAAAGAAACCATTGGAAATCTTCATTAGCTAGTGGGCAATTTCAACATCAAAGAAGCAATTTTGACGTTAGCAAATTCTTTAGTGGGCGTTCTCAATATTTTGTCAGTGTACAATAAAATTCGCCAGTGGGCGTCATCAACAAATTTTCAGTGGAAAAAGGATGTTTATTGCAATAAAAGGACATATAGATCCTTTTGTAGCTTGGCACGTGATGGAGTTTTCAAGAAAAAGTCATAGATGAATAAAACTTGCAGCTGATTCATGTTCTCTTTAGGTTGGAGTTTTTTTCAGCATCCATTTTTGGCAGTTTTTCAGGCAGTGTTTTTGAGGATCAACAGTTTCAGCATGATAAATTGGAAGATGGTTCTCAGTTCTTATTTTGGACTTATGATTGAGGGGGCAAATGTTAGCCTCACTCACATGTAAGAAAACCAATTCTAGGTCCAAAATAATTAAATTAATTATTATCATGAAAGTTAGGATTTATTCCTACCTTTCTAGATTGGGTTTGTTCCGCATAGTTAAGAGTCAATTTAGGTCTAGTTGGTTGAGATATTCTCTCCAACTAGTTAGGCTCCTAGATTAGTTTTTTGTTGAGATATTTTCTCAACCAAAGAGTCCAAGATAGACACACTATCTTGAGACAAACCTCCTCATGTATTTATATGTATCATAAACATTATTTTAATAATGAGGGTGAGAGGAATTCAATGAGGCTCTCAGGGCTTTTCCGCCATGTATGTTTTTTCTATGTCTTTGGTATTTTTTATAAGTGTTAATGCTGGTTAATTTTCTACACATAACCATGAAAAATTTTCAAGAAAAATAAACATAGTTAACCTATCTCTCTGTGCACAATAATTCGTCTATTCTTTTCAACAAAGTAAACTTAGTTTACCTATGTCTGTGCACACAAGAATTCTAGAAATGTTTTCAACAAAGTAAACATATTTTATCGATGCCTTTCCACACAAGAATGCATGAAATCTTTTCATAACAAATTTAATATTTTCAAAAAAGAAAAATATAATCTTTTTCAAAGGAAATTATCATGATTAAATTCCACCTTTGTGCAACTTAGATAATATTTCATACAAATTTACCATGGTAAAACTAAAACTTTACACAAAATTAAGGGTATTTCAAAATAATTTATCAGGGAGTTAACATTGCAAAAATCATACCTCTTTGTAAGAATTTTTTTTAACACGGGTTTTCATAATGGATTGAGACCAATTGTGTGCAAATGAACTAGCCCACCCTATAAGTTGTAAAGGTCCAAGGGCTCGTACCAATGTGTCATTTCTTTGAAAAAATGGCAAGAGATGTCGTGTTCTCATTTCCTTTGGTCTCATGCATTACATATTTCTCCAAATAGATCGAAGCTCTCAAGTCATCCATAGCCATACAAAAAATAGTCACTTCTATTTTTCTCCATGGCGATAACTAATTAGTACTGACATAGAAATGAATAAATAAATTTTAATGGAGGCTAACAAAAATAAAAATGAATGGAATAGTAAAATGCCCCACTCTCCTCATGGTAGCTCAAAATACAATACAAGTGGTAGAAAATAGGAATGTGCACCATACTTTGCTCGACTCTTATCAATAATAGAGAGCACCAAATTTGTATCAACTCTTTCCCTTCTTCCCAAATGAACTCATGCATAACAACAAATACCTCCTTATCAACAACACAATCTCTAGCAATAACATATCTCTCGACTAAAAAATAGATCATTAATATACATTATCTCAAAAAATTCTAACATTCAAGGCCCTCAATACCATCATGTTTTTCATTCAAAACTTAATTTATTCATTCATTTTATACATCTTGGTGACATGATAATATCTATACTTTATTATAATCCTCAAAACTTTGAAAACACACAATAAGAATTCTTAGTAGCACCCCCAAAAAATAGAATAGGAAAGACAAAAAAGTAAATTTAGATCAAAACCCAAAGTTTAGAAAGATGTTAAGGATTCGTTACAAGTCATTTCATAACTCTTTCTTGAATTAGTTACCAAATTATTTTAGAACGGGTTCGTGATGCGACACATCAAGCATATTATCATTATAATATTTTCATATTATTAAAATAACTAATGAAAAATATATATTCTAGGAATATTACAGGGATTTAAATTTTTTTCGTTCTTGGATCAAATCATGACTATGAAACAATTTCTTCTTATAACCACAGAGTTCGAGGGTTATTTATATAAGCGCATGTATATGCTGAATATTCAGGGTAGAACCACCATAGAAAAGACTATAAATATAGTCTTATAATCATGATTATGGAGCGAAGGTGCTATAACATAAAATTCCTTACCTTTCTATAACACAGGCCTAAGTATTTGTTGTATCCCTTGTTCATATTTTAGGCTCCTTTTCTGCTCCTTGTGACTGAAACATACAATATTAGTGTTCCTTTGATAAAACTTAAGCCCTCAATGCATTGTTTAGATCATTTTTGAATAAGGCCTATGAATTTGATCACCAACCTTTTCTATTGTGTGCACTACATTATCGACTAGGACATGTCAATTTGTTGAATATTCCTGCGTTGATCTCGTTGTACAACATGCCAGCTCCACGTCACTGTCCTTACATGTCAGCTCGAACTTAAAACACCCCGACCTTTCTCGAATGAGATCAACTTTCAATCACCCAGGAAACATGTTCTAGGACATGTCACCTTGGTCTTCAATTTCTCCGCTCCTTTTTAATACTTGATGCACCTAGGAAGATCTTCCTGGAGGAATTAGAAGAAAATGCGACCACTTGACAATGTTGTTTTTCAATTTGCAAGCTCCACATCACCCTGGCCTATTTCACATCACCAAGCCTCAGTGAAATCCCGAATTATATCACCCCAATGCTTTCCAACGATACATAAGGAATTAAACTCTAGGATATGGAACATGGGGAAAGGGAAAATTCTGTCTCTGTAATTTTAATAGTTTGCTGACACTTTGTAATCCATATCACCTTAGCTCCATTAATTGAATGAATTTAGCAGACCCCAAATAAACTACGTCCTCACCCTGTTACTTGACAGAAGCTCACTCAGCTTGTTAACTCATTCATACTCTGAATCTCAATGCTTCCATTTCACTCATTCTCTGATTGAACTGGATCATTTCTCGGATGCATTATTTAACAATAAATGATTAACATGAAAACTATCTAGCTCTATTCAAAGGGTCTTCACCTCTTCTACTGCACTCTGATTCTTCATGAGCCTTTAATTCCTCCTACTACATTTTCTTTCTAAGACACACTCTCCCTCCTAAGATTAACTTCACCTAACCTACATTACCATCGTATTCATTAATAAAGTGGAATTATACATTATCAGAACTGATAGACTGAAGCTCATTTACACAAACTTCAAACACATAAACAAATGTTTCCATCATTAATAAAATTACACACATACATGAATTTAAAAAGGCCTCTCCTGGCCTGATTTGCATTAGTTTGACCCTTCTTAGCCTTGTGGCCATATTTCACCTCCAATTATTCCTATTCTCCTCAAATAATCTCCCTTTGTTGGAATTCTCTAATGCCATTTAGGATTACAAAATATACAAAAGGATCTTGAACTAGAATTAGTTCAGATCCACAATATGCTCAACTAATGAGCTTGTCTCTAGATCCTCGAGATTCACATTTCCCTCAAAATATTTAACTGAATCTAAAATATCTCTAAATAATATATGTCTTCTAATTACACAACAATTACTCCAATATTATAATCTATATAATATTCCTATAAACATAAAAAATTACAAATAATTACAATTGAGGACCTAAATCCCCTAGTAAATAAAAGACTCCTAGGTCTTAGTCAAAGGTATTTGACTTGAGGTTTCATACTCCTGCATCGTACTCCGAAGGTAAATTAGATTCATGGTCTCCTGACCACGTGCTTCCATAGAATGATTAAAATCGTCCTAGATCCCATATATTATGTTGTAGTTGTTATGCTACCTTGCTACAATATGCTCTTTCTTTGTCATCTCGCTGCGTTATCTTTTTCACATTCTCCTTTCCAGGATCCCATTTCTTGCTATTTTTCCTTCTTAACATTTTTCTAGTGCAATCACTCTTATTCCATGTCAACTTATTGTTGACTATGCTTTCCACTCTATGGAAACTCCATCTGGTTTCCTTTCTCGTCAATCTCGATGCTTCACTAATTCCACTATCAAGATTTGTCTTACAAATTAAAACATGTTCATTAGGGGAATTTTGAGGTCTAAAATGGACCTCCTAAGGAAAATATAAAATAATAATGGAAATAATAAAATAATATTTGATTACATCATCAAATTTTGGAGGGAGAAAAAGAAAAAAATATTTTTTCAACTCGTATTTTCAACTTATCTCCCAAATTGTTTACTCAAATTGCTTGCGGGAGTACTCGTTGAATGCGAAATTTTATTCCTTATCCAAGGAGTACCAATTTTTCTTTCTTTTGATGGACCCTCCTACACAAAAAATGAGAAATACATGAAAATTGGAATCACGTTTTTCATGTATTTCTCATTTTTCATGTAGCAGAATCCATCGAAAGTATGCAACATGGGTACTCCTTGGATGAGGAATTAAATTTTATATCCAACAAGTACTCTTGCTCGAAATTTGAGTAAAAAAATTGAGAGATAATTTGAAAATACGAGTTGAAAAAGTAGCTTTATTATTTTATTATTTTTTAATATTTTTACCCCTTTACTTGAAAAATTGTGAATTATCCCCCATGGTTGACATCATCATCTTGAATCCTATTGGTTCTTATAAAGTTTATTTTTGTTGTACATTTTTCATAGGAGGCCCAATTTAGACCTCAAAATTCCCCTATTGATCCCTTAAAGCATCTTACAAAATAAAATAAATAGTAAATTTTACACAATAAGCTAAATGTTCAATGTTATGCCAACATGTTTCATTTTAATGTGTTGTTGTGATTAATCAAGAGACAAGTATGGGGGAGAATTAAAGGCACATCTAAACAATGTTTGGTCACCACTGAATGATAATGGAAGGTGTTGAACACCCTAGATGTCACCATCCCATGAAAATTTTGGAATGTTGGGAGTGATATAGCTTCACCACCCAACCCAATTGACATGGTGTGATTTTCTTATGCTTCAAGTAGATGATAATGAATATTTGTGGTTGATAGTGATTGATAGGGGATGGGATAAGGTAGTGGTAATTCCTCCCCTATACCAAATTATTTGTAGAGTATTAAGGAAAAAATCATTCAATCAGGATTATTATGATAAGGTGGTGGATTTTTAAGAAGGATGAGGTGGTTATTATAAAGGTTGTGTTATAAGATGACAAGATCATGAGGCTCTAAAAAGATAACTATATTTCAGTAGTTGTATCTACTGGTAGTGCCAAAGGGCTAGAGGGTGATCAAAATTATAGAGTTAGCAACAATGTTAACTATGTTGTTATGATTGTTAGCAAAGGTGGTTGGGGGGTGAATATCCTAGAACAGTGTGGTTTTCAACAAAGGTTGGGGGACCAATTTGTGTGTTAGGCATCCAATTGAACCAACCTATCACATATAATGATGGAAGAGGGGGTAATCTGGCTATTCGAGAGTATAGGTGAAATCATAGGCTTTTGATTCTCACGAAGTAACTAGAGCCGAGTAGTTCGTTCCCTAGGACAAGAAAATATTCCTCCACCATGGCTCTCCAACTGGTGGTAACTTGACTATGAATGATTTCGATTGAACAGTGAGATATATATGTAAGGAAACAATGGTAAAAGAGGTGGTTTCTTAAGTGAAAATATGGGTAAGGGACTTGGGAACTACAGGACCTGTGAAACAAATGCTTTTGGTTAGTATAAATGCACTTGGTGCTAAAGACCTTGGTAGCCAAGCAATTTTCTAGAATGCTATGAAATTAAGGATTTGAAACAACAATTGGATAAATTCAAAGCAAAGTTTGAAGCTTTCGTGAAATGAATTTTTGGTATTGATATCTTGGTGAAGAAAGTGGAGAGATCCCACTAAAAAGGCACCCATGACGACCCCATTACATTCTAGAAAACCCTTAACCAAAATATGCTAAATAAAAGATTAAAAAAATTAAAATTAATTTAAAAAAACATGTATTTACAAATATTACATACTTACGTAGTATGTAATGAATAATTTTAGTATACCAACTATATAAATGATTCATTCCCTAGGACAAGAAAATATTCCTCCACCATGGCTCTCCAACTTATGGTAACTTGACTATGAATGATTTGGATTGAACATTGAGGTATATATGTAAGGAAACAATGGTAAAATAGGTGGTTTCTTAAGTGAAAAGATGGGTAAGGGACTTGGGAACTAGAGGACTTCTGAAACAAATGTTTTTGGTTAGTATAAATGCACTTGGTGCTAAAGACCTTGGTAGCCAAGCAATTTTCTAGAATGCTATGAAATTAAAGATTTAAAACCCCAATTAAATAAATTCAAAAGAAAGTTTGAAGCTTTCTTAAAAGGAATTTTTGGTATTGATATCTTGGTAAAGAAAGTGGAGAGATCCCACTAAAAAGACACTCATGATGACCCATTACATTCTAGAAAACCCTTAACCAAAATATACTAATTAAAAAAAAAAAAATTTAAAAAAACATGTATATACAAATATTACATATTTACGTAGTATGTAATGAATAATTTTAGTATACCAACCGTAGAAATGATGAATCATTTTAATGTTTAAAACACCTTATAAAAAAACTAATACATTTCTGAAGTGTAAGAATGTTTTGAAGCTAAATGATGTACTTTCCAAACGTAACGCGTGATATTCAACGTGCAAGCTAAATATTCAATTTTTAAAGTGTGAGAATGAAGAGTTTGTAATTATTTCATTAAGTATGTTTTCCTAATGTTTTATTGATCGGCTTAAAACTAATGTAATATGATGTTTATATTAGTTATGTTGATATCTATGTGTATTTTAAATGAAAACGTTGTAATTCTTTTATAACGTAACGTTTGTTTATGCTTATTAAATTGACTTAAAACTAATGTACTATGATGTGTATATTAGTTATGTTGGTATGTATGTGTATTTTAAATGAAAACGTTGTAATTATTATACCTGCTGCTACACATTAGGTTTCTTGTGATGTACACATTAATTGGTCTATTTGCAGAAATTTTTTATAGTTGAACATTAATTTTTTTTATTGTTTATTTCTTTAAATTATTTATATTTATTTTTCTTAAATTTTACTGGCTTTTAGTTTTCACTTGTTATTGTAGCTAGCGTATGAAAAAGTTTAAAGTCTTCCAGTTTGTCGGCGATGGTTGTATGAGTATTAAAAGGATTCGGGAACATCAATGCTACATCTCAATAGGAGCAGTATGAGTAGTCGCATAATAAAAAAAAGTAGCCAATAAATATTAATTACGAGACCAATTTGATAGAAAGCGATCTCTTGTCCGTCCAAATTTCTTTTTAAAAAGGCATAGACCCTTCATCGACTTCTACGTAGGTTATATATTTAGCCCAGGTGGCATATGCGTAGACTGCTAATGATTTTCCATTACATTCGAGGATTTCATTTAAAATGTCCAAGCAGGCGAGTCTTACCCACATATCATATCCATCATATCAGTGTAGTATAAATGCTCCAGAGGTCCTAAAAGTAATAATGCAATGCCATTCTCGAAAAAGCAATGAAAGATCATAAAAAAAAACTTTAATTTATATTATTATAATATTTTTTAATTATAATTTTTATAATTATATTTATTTATTTTTGTGGTTTATGAATTGAAGATTGATAAAATATGTTTATGGAATATTTATATTAAGTAGAGTCACTTGAAAGAATCACTCCCTACCAATTTAATCACGGAATCTAATCAATTAAACCAGTGACCTCCTTAACTAGTCACCTTAGGAATGAAGAGAACACAACTCAACCATTGAATTTGACCGGAGAGTGTCAAATCTTTGACCTCTCTCTAACAAAAATATTTTTAACAATAAAATTCAATCAACCAGTACTACTATATAGCGCATAAATTTTTAATTTTTGCTTTAATTTAATTATATTTAAACTAAATTAAGCAGCAACTTTATTACAAAGAAAATCCTCATAAGCATGCTCAAACTCAAATTGCAACAATTATTTCTAATTTAATTTAACTATACTTTATTACAAATAAAATCTTCATAAACATGCTCAAACTCAAATTACAACATCTCTATAATTACATTAAGCGACATGTAATAGCTACCCATAGACATTTTCAAGACCACATTGCAACATTACTATATTTAAATTAAGCAGCAAGTAGTAGCTACCTTGTAGCCTTGTTTTATAATGGAACGTTTCTTTTATGTTTATTAAATTGACTTAAAATTTAAGCATAATTATATATAAATATATTCGTTAAGTCGATATTTTGAAAAAGAATTTTCAAAAAAAAATTATGTTTGATTTAAAATTTATATATATAAATATATTAGTTAAGTCGATATTTTGAAGTAGAATTTTCAAAATTTTAATTTAGCTATTAATAATTATTTATTTTAATTTGAATCAAAATACATTTTGTATATATATATATTTATATGTGTATTTATGAGAATATACTTAAACTCTGTATTGGAAATAAGTAAATACAATTTTATCATCCATTTAGGACTAATAAACTATTTGTTGACATTAGAAAATTTTGAGGTATAAACCTCGCAACAAAACAAAACAAAAATGTATTATATATATATATATATATTGTTAGTCATCAGTAATTTTTAGCCTTGTTGATGACTAAATGATTATCTCAATATTTCTAGAAACAATGTTTATAGGCATTGCGAGTTCTAGAAATCTCACTGCCTTCATCATCCATAAGATAATTTTTCACTATTTCATCATTTCATTATGTCTAATTCTGCCTACCAGTCCCTGAAAACCCATTAGGAACCCATGTTACTCATCTTCTGTATATCTTGTCATCCTTGGCCCAAATCCTCTATTTTGTTTATGCCTAAACACCCTCACTGCTACCTAAGCCCACTAATCAAACAACTTTATTGTGTCTCCCAAAGGTACCCGTCGCATTGATGGTCTCCAAAGTATCTATGTAGGCTCTTTAGATAAATCAAGTACATTGGATTTTGGATCTTCAAAACATTAGTTTATCATGAATTTTATCTCACTCTTGATAATCCCAAGTTCTACGTTTCAGTCCAAAAGCCAAGCCCTAGAAAGCCTCCACTAGGTCACCTAGTGTTTCACAAAGTCATAGGGTGGATTTGGTGCCCTACAAAATCTGTTTTTTCTCTATGAAGATACTACATTCAAAGAAGAAAAGGACATGTGATCTTTTAGAAACTGATCAAAAGGGTCATTTAAGGAAGACCCTTTGGTCTAAAGCATAAATCTTGCAAGGGGACAACTGCCCTTTGCTCACATTTATGCAAGTAGATCAAATAGCCATAAAAATAGCAATGGGTAAGGTAAAAGAGAAGACCATCACAGGAAAACCATTCACAACAAAGAAGAAAGCAACAAGGTATGTGTTTGATGGGAATCAGGGTTTGTAATAGTTTTGATCAAACAAGGAATTAGTACTAGGGTTACAAAGGCAAAGGCCACCTCAACCCCTTCAAATTCTCATTGAAGACTTTTAGAAATAATTAATGAGTTTTGATAAGTTTTGAGAGCTTAGAAGACAACACTATTTACTTTTTTCTAAGTAGTCCTAAAACCTAGAAGTTTGGGGAGATGCACAAAAATGGTCTGACATGACAAAGAGCCTCCTTCATAATAGTAGATGGCTTCAAAGGGTTTCAAGCTGCCCTCTAGGGTTTGGAAAACAGGCATTAATTCCACCTCACCAAAGGTACAAAAGGGAAAAGAGTATTGGTACAAAAGTATGAGGTTTCAAAAGGTAAAATCAGAGAACTTAAGCGATCAAAGGAGGCAAACATAAAAAACAATTCTCCACTACACCAAAGGAAGAAAGATGATGAAGAGTATCAACAAAAGGGACAGAAATATCAGTTCAAGGGTCTGATTTCTCAAAGGAATAGTCAGAGACATTTCAAAGGGCCAAAGAAGACAAGCATGAGTTAAATTTACCCTAAGAGGTGTTTATGATAAGCATAAGTTCACTGTTGATAGAAAGAGGTGTTAAACTCCAAAGGGATAGTGATCAAAAGGCATAAGTGTGTAGGTACTTGCAAGAATAGAAGTAGCCAGCAAAAACACAAAATGATTTCAAAAACTGCTTGTTTTTCCAACCAGAAATATGTCACCGTCAACATGATCAAAGAAACAGACATGTAGCTGATCTAAGAGCAGTAAAACCCCCAAAACGTTTTCCTTATCAAAGGTATATTCTGCAAGATATATATTAACCCTGAGTGACACTTCTGCAGGACTGTCACAAAGGGTTACCTACAGGAAAATTGATAAGGACAAACAAACCTGATGTTTCTCACCAAAATGGCACACATAAAGACTAAAAAGGTTGTTGGTGCCAAATTGATAAGGTTTTTCACACCAAAAGGTTTGTTTCACTGTCTCAAAGAAATACATTATAGAAGGTGATTTAAAGGAAGGTTAAAACTCTCCTTTTCAATCTCTCAACCAAGAAATTAAAGGTATGAACCTGCAAGACTAAAAACCCTAGGAAAGATGCCAACATGATCACAAGATTATTGTTTACAAGCTTTGAATTTCATGAAAAGCAATAGAAGTGAAGAAAACCTTCAAAGAAGAATACTAATGTCACCAAGAGACCTTTTTGTCAATAAACTTCTCAAAACTGCCACTAATAGGAGAAAGGACCCAAAAGACAGTGAAAAAATATTTTTTTAGGCAACTTCGGCAAAAACATTTAGGCACTGCGCATTGAGGCCGGTGCTGTGCACAGGCGAGGTGGCCACAATATAAATTTACATAGCACTGTGCACCGGGAGGGCGGCACTACGCACCTGAGCGGGCTCTGTGAACAAGCCCAGATCGACCTGACTGCCCATCTTTGCACGTTGGTGCTATGCTTCGAGAGGCCCAGAACGGCTCGACTACTCATCTTTGCATGCCAGCGCTGCGCTATGACAGGCCCGACATGCCCATTTTCTGTCCTGACTTGACCCAGCGCTGTGCACAAACCTGCCAGCCCAACCCGACCTGAACGTGCAGTTAGATGGCACTGCGCTCCTACAAAGTTTTTGTTAAATTTGCCCAAATGTGCCCAAAAGACAAATTTTTGTCTCCAAGCTCTTGACAAGGGTTTAATAAGGTTGGTGGTCTCTTTTTTTTTGACCTGCAAGTAATTTTTTCCTTTCATAGTCAAAGAAGAATTTCAAAACCCTAAAAATGGGCCAAACCTTAAATCTTAATGGAAATCAATTTTTTACCTTCTAAGGTAGGGTTTTAAATTTGGAGAGTTTTCATCTACTTGAACAACACCCAAGACAAAGCTTAACCCCCTCCTAGAAACTATGAACCTCTCCTAGATCTACTTCATTTTGCCTCTCCATTTGCTAAATTTTTTTCTCTCACCATCCCTCTTTCTGTCCTCCCTAGACTTAAAAGTTCTCATCAAGTGAAAAAACCATTTTTTCATGCAAATCTAAAACCTCAATTCACCAAAATTCGCTTTCCACCTCACACTCACTTACCTCCACTCCTTCATATCCTTCACATTTTCCTTCGCCACAAAGAAACCTACCTATTTCCTCTTTTTCCTGATGCATTAAAAAAAGAAAAAGAAGAGGACAACAGTACTAAGGAAGAATATGATGGTAGTACCCATGAAGAACAAACAAAAAACAATAAAGATAAAGAATACGGTAAGAAAGAGGTTGAGTCTAATAAGGAAGACCAAGAGAATTATTATGGCATGGAGGAGAGTGAATTGAAATGGAAGTCAAGAAAAGGAAAACAATGAGCAATTAGAGCAAGATAATGATAGTGATGACACCGATAAGTCACTCCCAAGTGCAGAAAAGGATTTTGATGATGATCAAGATGAAGACTAAGAAATTAATGAAGAGAATAATGAATATGGCAGCCAACAAGAAGGTTCACATGACAGCCATGAGAGAAAGGTACTTGAGCATCACAGTGAGCATAAAAATAATGAAGACAGTGACAAAATGAGTGAATATGATGAAAGTGAATATACAGAGGTAGATGATGAAGAAATTAAAGACCAAGAGCAAGTAGATGATGAAATTGAAACAGAGTTTGAAGGGGAAGTCACTAACCAAGGCAATAACACCAATGAGACAGTCAATAATGAGCAAAGGAATAGTCTTAACAGTCATGACAACTATCATGACTGTCATGACACAAATCAACTTCTAAATGTTCAAAGAAACTCAAAGTGATAGTGCAAGAAATTGACCAAAAGGAGGACCTCAGTGAAGGACAGAACCAAAGAGAAGCAAGTGAAGAAGGTAATGATCATTTTGAAGGCCTAAGTGAGCAGCAGGTAAAAGTGGCACAAAAGTTAGAAGTATGAACAACAATGAAGATGATGGTAGTGCCAAAAACAAAGAATTCATTGAAAATTAAGCAATCAAAGAAAGTAAAGACCAAGAAAAACTCAAATACATGACTCAAGATTTTTCATAGGCTTCTCAAAACTCTTGAGGGACCTCTTGACCAAGTTTGGGCCAAATTGAAGCAATTTTTGTCTTTTTGAATTTCTGACCCCTTTGTGCGCAACACCCTAGGTGCTACGCACATAATTAGTGCATCCTAAACTTTAAAAGTTTGTATTTTTGGATTTCTCACATCACCAACAGTCTTCTCACCAATTTTCATATCATTTGGAGCATTTTTTCCTCCCCAAAAGGTCAAAAAACATCAAAAATTTGACCTTTCTGCCTCATTTTCAGACCAAGCGCTGCGCACAGAGAAGTGTTGGGGAAATTGATTTTTCAATAGGAAAATGGAATCCACTCATCACAAATTAAACATTTATGGAAAGTAGACTCATAAGGATTTCCAACAAGCCATCACGAAGCCAAATCTGGTGTCGGGAAGGGGTCCAAAACTCAGCTGCAAGAGGCCCTATTTTCTGTTGAAGTGGCACTCTGCAAAGTGGCTGCCTAGTGTGCTTTGGACCAAAAGTAAAAAAAACACACTCATTTATTGCAAAAAGATATTTTTGAGTTTTTGGAGGTAAATTAAGCTAGAATTAGGTGCAAATAGTTATTTTGGCATTTATTTCTTAGGATATTATGTGCCTCGGGCCTTTCATTGTCTCTTGGCCATAAATGATATTTATGACTATATTTGACATTTTCCTACCACATTTAGGGTTTTAGTCCTCATTTCCTCCATAAAAAGAGCATGAGGCCCCTATGTATTTTTTTGGCATTTGATGAGCTTGAAGAGAAATATACATGGTTTTATGAGCTTGGAGAAGAAATTGGTTTTGTGAGTTGGATGAATGGCTTGTTTGAATTGATGATGGAGAAGCTTGTTTGCAGGATTCCATAGCTTGGTCAATGGTGATGTCTTATTAACTTGTTAATGTTTTCTTGTTCTCATTTTGTTTCATTCTTCTTGGCTACTATAGATCAGAAAAGTATAGGTTGAGACATGTTCTTTGAGGCACCGAAATCCTCCTGTTTGCTATAGTTTTGATGTTTTCCTCTTTTGGCCATCTTAAGGAATTCTTAATTGCTCCTTAGGTCCACCAAAATTTGTTTTTAGTTTCATGACTAGTTAGTATGCTATCTTAAAAGTATGATTCATGGTATGCCTTTCTTATTTGAAGTTTTCAAAACCCTATCTTGAAACCTTTCTATGGAATATGGATTGCTAGGTTAAGTCAAAGAGGTATCGTTCGATCTTGCCCTTTGTCCATGCTTGTCAACTTGTTTCAGAGTTCCCAATAGCTTGAAATATGATGTTTAGGAGTTCCCTCTTCATAAATTGAGTTTTTTGTTTGATCTTATATGTTTTCCCAAAATCTGAAGGTGAACTTATAAAGTTAGGAGTTCTAATGCTTCTATGTTTCACTGGAATGTTCATCTTATATGTTTATCAGTTTGAGTATTGTTCATAGAGTTTAATGGTTTGCCCTACCTCATGAGTTGTTGCTTCAAACTATATAGGTGTAAGACCTCTTAGTCTTTTCCCAAATTTAATGTTCATTACACCTCATACATCACCTTAAGGATCCATTAACATTGCTAAATCTGCCCTACAATACACTCTGTTTCATCATTCATACACTCTTGACTTCATTTAACTCCATAGCCCAATGGCTTTGATATCCTCTCACTCCTCCTATTACATTTGACCATCTTACCCATCCAAAACAATAAAAAACCCTACACTTCACAACTAGCTTAAAATCAAAATCCTAGAGCAAAAAGAATACATCCTTTGCACCCAATAGAGAGATCCCTCTCTGAGTCCAGGAAGGCTAGGTCCTAGGAATCCAAAGCTTGGTTCCATGTTACCCTGTCATTTGGTATAGCAATCTGCCAAATCACAGGACCTTAACATTCTGGAAATCACGGTGGGACCTTCTGAGTACATAGTTGCCTGACAAACTCCTATAGACTCATTTAAACCTTTAGTTAAGCTTAGAGAACCAACTGATAGTATCTAGTGGTTTATCTGCTACCTCATCACCTCACTAACACAATGGTGATCATAATGGAAACTCTAAGTCTGTGACAAACTAAGTAACCCTTAGTACTTCAATTACCTTTATCAAATCATTGAGAATCACACTATCAACCAAAGAGTAGACTCTTTTTGTTTCACCATTCTAGAAAAATGATGACTCATCTATAGGACACTCACACAAACCTTAGGAAACTCAGAAAACCCCAAAACATCCTTAGATCGTATTTTATACTTATTGGTGGTGGACCATAATATATTTTACCTTCGAAAAAGATAAAAATTTCCACCTGGTGACTCCACTAGCCTCTAGTAGGCCTATTACTTCATTAGCACTCATTTGACTTTCTAGATTTGTTACATACGAACTCCTAATTTTTTTTTTTGAGCCCCTTATATATTGTAAGAGTTTACCAAACATTGGGAGAGGAAAACCTTAAGAAAAAAGTCCTAAAACTTTTAGCATCTCTGAATTTTGAATTTTGAAATCTGGCTTCACATAGGATCAGTTCAGATCTTATCTGGACCCAAACCCTCCCGACATAGTTGACAACCCAAAAACGTTTTTGTGGAAAACTTCTAGCTCTGGAAACTTAAACACTGTTATGACCATCCTTAGAACAAGATCCGTACCTGAACATCTCACAACTTTACAATATTCCTAGTTTGACTTGCACCATACAAGGAACCTCTTCATAAATAGGTCTCAAACTGATATTGACCAAACTGACCTTGAACCCTTAGATTTGAAGCAGAGTTCTAGCAGAGAAGCCTCTCCTTCCACACCACCTGATTTTTAGCTTCTCCATCACTTCAACTATTTCCATACCAAATCTACTCAAATCCAATTTGTTGGTCCAAGTACTTCCATCACACCCATCCATACCACCACTGTGAAAACCACTCCACTTCATCCCACACCCCTCTCACAACTCCACCTCTTGTAAATCCTCCATTGGCTCCCGTTATGGCAGCTTGGTATGCACCCTTGGTTTTACCTCAGCCTCTAGTGCCTTTGTCGAATGACTATCAGTCCAAGATCCCTCATTTCACAGGAGTTGAATCCACCACTGCTCAAAAACATGTAGATAGGATCAATGATGCTTTAGATTACATGGAGATAGAAGAAGAAACTATTAAAATGAGGATTTTTGCAGAAAGTTTAGGAGGAGAGGCCAAAAAATGGTTCAAAGCATTAACTCCTAATTCAATAAATGATCTCCCTTCCCTCTATCAAACTTTCATAAACAAGTGGGAAATCAAGAAGAACCCCCTCCAAATCCTGTATAAATATAAAAATCTTAAAAGGAATGTAGGGGAGAGTGTGCAAGACTATTGCACTAGGTTTAACAGTGTGTAAAATTCCCTCTCACCTCACATGAAACCTCCACAAGGCCTAGCACTAGTGAAATTCCTTGAAGGTTTTGACCTTGACATGAATTTCAAATTAAGAGAAAGGGAATCTGAAACCTTAGAAGAAATGAAAAGGGCAGCTATTAGTGGAGAGGTTAACTTGATTGAAAAGAGAGCTAGGTTGAAATCAGAAAGGAGGGTAACCTACAAAGATGAAACCATGCCCTCAACCTCTTCTTCTAATACCAAAATAGACAACTTAATGAGAACTATAGAGAGGATGATAGAAAAGATAAATTTGAATGAAAGGATTCCTCCTAGGGAAAACCAAGCTAATACCCAAAACATAAATAGACCTCAGAACTTCAGAAGAGACACTCCTCAAAACAAACCAAAGGAAAACGATCAAGAAATCAGACCTCCCTTTCAACAAAATTGTGTAGATGAAGATGAAGGAGAAATTATAGAACCAGAAGAAAGCCATATAGATCTAATAGGTTCTAATAATGAAGAGGATGTTTTTCTCACTGAAGAAGAACAAGGTTTCTTCTCTTCAGATCAAACTGACATAAACTATGAAGAATCTGAAGACTACCGCTTGGGGTTTGAAAATGCTATCATGGAAATCCATAAGCAGTATGATCTTAGAAGAAAAAATTAGGTAGATTCAGCGAAAAAAGACCAAATAGATGCTTCTGTTTGGAAAGTACCTGAAAACACCCCTAAGAAAATAGCAGAGAATGACAACACCATGGCTAAGAAAGTTGAAACAAGCAAAGGGAAATTCAACCAACCAAACAATGACCTTAGCTATCCTATTACCTCCACCAATCACCCTAAGAAAGCCATTCTATATAAAGCTACAAGTCAGGATCAACAGATAAAAAATGTGGAAAAGCTCAAGGCTAAGAAAGCTAAGGTAAACATGTCCAAAACACAAGTACCTTTCAACTTTGAGGGAGAGATTGCCAAAATCAAGATTAATATGCCCCTCACTGAAGTGGTTACTCAACCAATGTTTAGGTCTCAGGTTTTAAAAATACTAAACATCGGAAATGATGCTGACATTTTGCACTTAGCCGATGACACACCTGAGTTATTGTTTGGACCCAAAATAGAATGAAAGTATCAGGAAGGAGTCATTCCCCCTTTCTATGTCAGTTTGAATATACATGGCAAAATATTACATAATTCCATGCTTGATTTTGGTGCTTCCCACAATCTCATGCCAAAATTTGTGATGGATAGATTAGGCCTAGAAATAACTAAACCTTACAAGGACCTCTACTCGTTTGATTCGAGTAGGGTTAAATGTTTAGGCTTGATCAAGGATATTTATGTCAACCTGGCACAAGTCCCAGCTAAGAATCTAGTCATGGACATAATAGTGGTAGATATCCCTCCCAAGTATGGCATGCTTTTATCCAGACCTTGGGGAGCCAAGCTTCAAGGGAACCTTAAACTAGATGTGTCTTTTGATACCATCCATACTTTCAATCAGACTATAATATTATATAGGGAGTCACATATGAAATATATGGTTAGCAATCAAGACAGACCAAAAAATACTCCTCTTTATTCTATTCATTGAGATCTTGATTCTTTCATCTTATGCAATGAATAATATTTTCACGAACAGGTGTATGAAGTTGAAACACATCAAGCCACACTACAACAGTCAAACTAGTCTCCACATAAAAAACTCAACATTCAAAACTATCGCATCCTTGAACAAACACATGATGACAAAACCAAACTTGACTTCCTACAAACTAAACATAAAATCTCAAAAACAGGAGCCAGTTTAGAATATGAATAAGGTTGCTCAAACAGAGGTCAAAACTCAAAAACACAAATATTCCCTTTTACCAACCCCAAAGCACTAAAATGCCCTCACAGAAAAATAAGCTTGGGAAATCTGAATCAAAGGAGTCTTATGTTTTTACCTTATCTAGACACCTCATTATCATAAAGTCTTGTCCCTCCAGAAAAGCTCTTGAATCTCACTAATGTTTCCATCAATCCTAAAGGTATGTCTGTTGAAACTCATATAGAGGGATACAATATAGGCAGGCTAAGAAGGCCCAAACTAATTAAGTTATACAAAGCCTTGCCATTTCATGCAAAGCTGAAATACTTAAGGTTGTGTAAAAAGTTTCAAGATGCTTTTGTATATAGGTGTAAAAGCTCAAAACCTGACGATATAGACATTGTCCAAAAGAAGCCTTTTCCCAAGAAGAACTAAGAAAATTTTGAGAAAATTCTTGGACTAACAAAGAAAACCAAAGGAGTCAGACTCTGTATAGACTTCAGAAACTTACGAAAAGCCTCCATGGAATCTAAGTACCCTTTTCCTAAGATATGTCATCCTATGCCAAGAATTGAAATTTCTAACAAAGTGACATTGATTCATAGTGTCTCAGGTTTTCATGAGTTGATACCAATTCAAATCAATCAACACAAAGAAATTTTTAAAGTTCCTTGGAATGACTGCATGCTTGACCAACTTTTTCCTGGAATAAAGGATATTGAGGACACCTTCAAAGAGGCCATGTCACATGTTACCAACTTCTCCACTATGATATACATTGATGATATTTTCATTTGTTTGAAAGATGATCAAAAATGCCTTCTTCACCTAAACAGTTTCTTTCACAGAAACAAGGTTTAGAAACAGAACTCCAAGAATGTATATAAAAGAGAACTTGGCCTGTTTGAAAGTTTTTGGCATGAATATTTCACCATGCCCTCAAAGATAGACAACCATGTTCCTTATCAACAAAATTTGAATGAAAGAAGGTTGTTAGATGATCCCGGGGATGATAGGGTAATCAAATACCATGGTTATTTAGACTTTTAGTTTGAAATTTTCACTCATTATACATATCACTATTTGATGAAAATATATAGAGAGAAAAAATACAAAAACAAGAAAAAATTGAAAAAAGAGGGCAGATTTGAAAAGAGGTAAAGCCCCATACCCAAAAAATAGAACTACTGAAAGTGTGTAAGCCTATATACCACTACTAGTGCATAAAGGAGTCTTGTTTCAGTCATCTAGCCTAATCATGGCCAAAACATGTTTTAAATTTATTTTTGATATGTTAGTGAAAGATAGATTGGTCAAATTATTCAAGCTTGACTTGTCAAATGATAGATTAGGCAGAAAATATACTGGTTCCACATGCTTAAAACAGAACCAAAGAGAAAAATAGAGATGAATAGCAAACAATGTCTCCTAGCCCTAATTTTTCTAGTCTCACTTGTACACAAATAACATTTTTGTGAAGCTTGTTTTTATGCCACAAAAACATGGTAAGTCAGATTTTCTAATCTTGATTTAGCCATGCTTTCAATTTCATGTTTTTAGCTTAGTGAATGAATCTTGTCAAATAGCTTAAACTTGAAAGTGGAGTAGTCTAGGTAGAGAATAAAAGGATTTCATTAGCCTAATCTGAACTCCTGGAAGAAATAAGTGTAGAAGTAGATAGTTTTTTTTCTTTCAAAAATAAAAAGATGTCAAGGTTGCTAGTCCAAATGCACCTAAGGAAGAAAAAATGTTAGGCAAGTAGGTTGGGTAGGTAGAGATGAAGTTTATTTAATCATGTCTTTTAGATTGTTGAGATCATAACTTCAAGAAAACATCAACAAATGAAAAGAGGTGAAAATCTGCCCAATGGATGAGGCATTGGTATCCATAAAGCCAAAGATCTGAAGTTCTAGACACCTCCTGAAAAGGAGCTGCCCTCCCCAAGTGGAACCACTATTAGTCATCAGTAATTTTTAGCCTTGTTGATGACTAAATGATTATCCCAAGACTTCTAGAAACAATGTTTATAGGCATTGTGAGTTCTTGAAATCTCACTGCCTTCATCATCCATAAGATAATTTTTCACTAAATCATCATTTCATCCTCTCTAGCTCTTCCTATCAGTCCCTAAAAACCCATTAGGAACCAATGTTACTCATCTTGTAGATATACTGTCATCCTTGGCCCAATTACTCTATTTTTTCTATGCATAAACATCCCCACTGGTACCTAAGCCCACCAATCAAACAAATTTATTGTGTCTCCCAAAACTACAACTATCATTGATGGTATCCAAAGTATCTATGTAGGCTCTTTAGATAAATAAAGTACATTAGATTTTGGATCTTCAAAACATTAGTTTATCATGAATTTTATCTCACACTTGATAATCCGAAGTTCTAGGTTTCAGTCCAAAAGCCAAGTCCCAAAAAGCCTCCACTAGGTCACCTAGGGTTTCATAAAGTCATAGGGTGGATTTGGTGCCCTAAAAACTCTGTTTTTTATCTATGAAGATAATGCATTCAAAGAAGAAAAGGATAGGTGATCTTGTCTAAACTGATCAAAAGGGTCATTCAAGGAAGACCCTTTGGTTTAAAGCATAAACCTTGCAAAGGGACAACTGCCCTTTGCTCACATTTATGCAAGTAGATCAAATAGCCATCAGACTAGCAATGGGTAAGGTAAAAGAGAAGAACATCATAGGAAAACCATTCACAGCAAAGAAGAAAGCAACAAGGTGTTTGTTTGATGGGAATCAGGGTTTGTAATAGTTTTGACCAAAAACGGAATTAGTACTAGGGTTACAAAGGCAAAGGCCACCTCAACCCCTTCAAATGCTCATTGAAGACTTTTAGAAATAATTAATGAATTTTGATTAGTTTTGAGAACTTAGAAGACAACACTATTTAATTTTTTCTAAGCAGCCGTAAAACCAAGAAGTTTGGGGAGATGGACAAAAATGGTCAAAATATGACAAAGAGCCTCCTTCATAACAGCAGATGGCTTCAAAGGGTTTCACGCTACCCTCTAGGGTTTGGCAAAGAGGCATTATTTCCAGCTCACCAAAGGTACAAAATGGCAAAGATTATTGGTACAAAAGTATGAGGTTTCAGAAGGTAAAATCAAAGAACTTAAGGGATCAAACGAGGCAAACATAAACACCAATACTCCACTACACCAAAGGAAGAAATACGATGAAGAGTATCAGCAAGAGGGCCAAAAATATCAGTTTAAGGGTCTGATTTCTCAAAGGAACAATCAAAGACATTTTCAAAGGGCCAAAGAAGACAAGCACGTGTTAAATCTACCCTAAGAGGTGATTATGATAAGCATAAGTTCATTGTTGATAAAAAGAGGTGTTAAACTCCACAGGGACCATGATCACAAGGCATAAGTGTGTAGGCACCTGCAAGAACAGAAGTGGCCAGGAAAAACACAAAATTATATCAAAAACTGCTTGTTTTTTCAACCCAAAATATGTCACTGTCAACATGATCAAAGAAACAAACATGTAGCTGGTCTAATAGCAGTAAAACCCCAAAAATGTTTTCCTTATCAAAGGTATATTCTGCAAGAGATAGATCAACCCTAAGTGGAACTTCTGCAGGACTATCACGAAAGGTTACCTACAAGAAAATTGATAAGGACAAACAAACCTAATGTTTCTCACCAAAATGGCACACATAATGACTAAAAAGGTCGTTGGTACCAAACTGATAAGGTTTTTCACACCAAAAAGTTTGTTTCAATGTTTCAAAGAAATACATGACTGGAGGTCATTTAAAGGAAGGTTAAAACTCTCCTTTTCAGTCTCTCAACCAAGAAATTAAAGGTGTGAACCTGCAGGACTGAAAACCCCACGAAAGATGGAAACATGGTCACAATATTATTGTTTACAAGCTTTGAAGTTCATGAAAATGAATATAATGAAGAAAACCTTCAAGGAAGAATACTAATGTCACCAAGAGACCTTTTTTTCAATGAACTTGTCAAAACTACCACCAACAGGAGAAAGGACCCAAAAGACAGCGAGAAAAGATTTTTTTGGGCAACTTTGGCAAATTTTTTCAGGCGTTGTGCGCTAAGGCTGGTGATACGCACCTGGCCATCAGCACTACGCACATGTGAGGTGGCTGTAGTCTAATTTATTGTGCGTTGTGCACAGGGAGGGTAGTGCTATGTACCTGAGCGAGCTCTATGCACAGGCCCAGAACGGCCCGAGTATCCATCTTTGCATGACGGCGCTACGCTCTGACAGGCCCTACAGGCCTAGAGAGGCCTAACTACCCATCTTTGCATGCTGGTGCTTTGCTCTGATAGGCCCAACAGGCCCATTTTCTAGCCTGACTCAACCCAACATTATGCATAGACCTTCCAGCCCGACCTGACCTGAACGTGCAGTCGGGTGGCATTGTGCTCCTGCAAATTTTTTATCAAATTTTCCCAAAGGTGCCCAAAAGACAAATTTTTGTCTCCAAGCTCCTGCCAAGGGTTTTATGAGGTTTATGGTCCCTTTTTCTTTGACCTCCAAGTAATTTTTTCCTTTCATAGTCAAAAAAAATTTTCAAAACCCTAAAAAATGGGCCAAACCCTAAATCTTCATGGAAATCAATTTTTGACCTTCTAAGGTAGGGTTTGCAATTTAGAGAGTTGTCATCTACTTGAAGGAAACCCAAGGAAAAGCTAAACCCCCTCCTAGAAACTCTAAACCTCTCCTAGACCTACTTCATTTTGCCTCTCCATTTGCTAAAAAATTTTTCCCTCCCCATCCCTCTTTTTGTCCTCCCTAGAATTAAAAGTTCTCATCAAGCCAAAAAACCATATGTTCATGCAAATCTCAAACCTCCATTCATGAAAATTCACTTTCCAACTCACACTCACTTACCTCCACTCCATATCATTCACCTTTGCCTTCTCCACAAAGAAACATGCATATTTCCTCTTTCTCTTGATGCATTAAAAAAAGAAAAAGAAGAGGACAGCAATACGAAAGAAGAAGATGTTGGAAGTAGCCATGAAGAACAAAAAAATAGCAGCAAAGATAAAGAAGACAGTAAGAAATAGGCTGAGTCTAGTAAGGAAGACCAAGGGAATGATGATGGCATTGAGGAGAGTGATTGGAAATGGCAGTCAAGAAAAGGAAAACATTGAGCAATTGGAGCAAGATAATGATAGTGATGACACCAATAAATCACTCCCAAGTGCAGAAAATTGTTTTGATGATGATCAATATGAAGACTAAGAAAGTAATGAAGAGAATAATGAATATGAAATCCAGCAATAATGTTCACATGATAGCCATGAGAGAAAGGTACTTGAGCATCATAGTGAGCACAATAATAATGAAAAAAGTGACAAAGTGAGTGAAGATGATAAAAGTGAATATACAGAGGGAGATGATGAAGAAATTGAAGACCAAGAGCAAGCAGGTGATGAAACTGAAACAAAGTTTGAAGGGGAAGGCACTAACCAAGGCAATACCACCAATGAGATAGTCAATAATGAGCAAATAAATAGTCTTGATAGTCATGACATATATTATGACAGTCATGACAAAAATCAACTTCTAAATGTTCAAATAAACTCAAAGTGACAGTGCAGGAAATTGACCAAAAGTAGGACCTTAGTGAAGGACAGAGCCAAATAGAAGCAAGTGAAGAAGGTAATGATTATTTTGAAGGCCTAAGTGAGCAGCAGGTAAAAGTGGGACAAAAGTTAGAAGTATGAACACCAATGAAGATGATGGCAGTGACAAAAACAAAGAATTCATTGAAAATTAAGCACTCAAAGAAATTAAAGACCAATAAAAACTTAGAGACATGACTCAATATTTTTCATAGGCTTCTCAAAACTCTTGAGGGACCTCTCCACCATGTTTGGGCCAAATTGAAGCAATTTTTGTCTTTTTGAATTTCTGACCCCTGTGTGAGCAGCACCCTAGGTTCTACACAAAAAATTGGTGCATCCTCAGCTCTAAAAGTTTGCATTTTTGGATTTCTCACATCACTAATAGTCTGCTCACCAAATTTCATATCATTTGGAGAAATTTTACCTCCCCAAAAGGTCAAAAAACATAAAAAAATTTGACCTTTCTGCCTCATTTTCAGACCAGGCACTGTGCACAGTGTAATGTTGGGGAAATTGATTTTTTAATAGGTAAATTGCATCCACTTATCACAACTGAAACATTTCTATAAAGTCGACTCTTCAGGCTTTCCAATGAGCTATCACAGAGCCAAATCCGGTGTCGGGAAGGGGTCCACAACTCAGCTACAAGAGACAGTATTTTCTGCTGAAGTGGCGTTGTGCACAGTGGCTACCTAGTGTGTTTTGGACCAAAAGTCAACAAAACACACTCATTTATTTCAAATAGATATCTTTGAGCTTTTTGAGGCAAATTAAGCTATAATTAGGTGCAAATAGTTATTTTGGCATTTATTTCTTAGGATATTATGTGCCTTGGGCCTTGCATGGTCTCTTGGCCATAAATGATAGTTATGACTATATTTGACATTTTCCTACCATATTTAGGGATTTAGTCCTCATTTTCTCCATAAATAGAGCATGAGGCCCCTATTTATTTTGTTGGCATTTGATGAGCTTGAAGAGCAATATACATGGTTTTATGAGCTTGGAGAAGAAATTGGCTTTGTGAGTTGGATGAATGGCTTGTTTGACTTGATGATGGAGAAGCTTGTTTGCAGGATTCCATAGCTTGGTGAATGGTGATTTATTCTTAACTTTTTAATTTTTTCTTTTTCTCATTTTGTTTCATTCTTCTTGGCTGCTATATATCAGAAATGTATAGGTTAAGACATGTTCTTTGAGGCACCTCAATCCTCCTGCTTTCTATAGTTTTGATGTTTTCCTTTTTTGGCCATCTTAAAGAATTCTTAATTGCTCCTTAGGTCCACCATTTTTTTTTTGAGTTTTATGACTGGTTAGTATGCTATCTTACAAGTATGATTCATGGTATGCCCTTCTTATTTGAAGTTTTCAAAACCCTATCTTGAAGCCTTTCTATGGAATATGGATTGCTAGGTTAAGTGAAAGAGGTCTCGTTCGATCTTGCCCTTTGTCCATGCTTGTCAACTTGTTTCAGAGTTCCCAATAGCTTGAAATATGATGTTTAGGAGTTCCCACTTCATAAATTGAGTTGTTTGTTTTATCTTATATGTTTTCCCAAAATCCGAAGCTGAATTTCTAATGTTAGGAGTTATAATGCTTCTATGTTTCACTGGAATGTTCATCTTATATGTTTATCAGTTTGAGTATTGTTCATAGAGCTTAATGGTTTTCCCTACCTCATGAGTTGTTGCTTCAAACTATATATGTGTAAGAACTCTTAGTCTTTTCGCAAATTTAATGTTCATTACACCTCATAGATCACCTTAAGGATCCATCAACCTTGCTAAATTGGCCCTGCAATACACTCTATTTCATCATTTAGACACTCTTGACTTCATTTAAATCCATATCCCAATGGATTTGACATACTCTCACTCCTCCTATTACATTTGACCATCTTACCCATCCAAAACAATAAAAAATCCTACACTTCACAACTAGCCTAAAATCAAAACCCTAGAGCAAAAATAATACATCCTTTGCACCCAATAGAGAGTTCCATGTCTGAGTCCAGGAAGGCTAGGTCCTAGGGCTCCAAAGCTTGGTTCCATGTTACCATGTCGTTTGGTATACCAATATGCCAAATCATTGAACCCTAACATATATATATATATATATATATATATATATACTTCTTTTAGATCAAGACAAAAAGGAAACAAAAATAGAATTATGTGGTAGTATTATGTTAAATCTTCTAGTAAGTGGTCATTTATAAATATGCGATGACAAAATTGGAAATGTTCATTTTCTATGAGCTCATAGATGTACGAGGGACTTTTAACCATATCTAGACCTTCTTTAGATAATCGATTTGTTGGAGCAAGAGAAATATGTAGATGAATCTTTGATCCTCAATATGTCATTCAAAAATAGAATACGAAGAAAATTATGACATTGTTGCATCTCTTTGGTCCATTTGATAACCAACAAAGAATCTCCAAAAACATGTATCCAGTCACATCCCCTATTCTTTGTAAATAGCAACAGTGGTTTAAGTTCTAAAAGTTTTGCAAAATTGTTAGTTCCCATTTGAAACCCATTTTTGTATGAAATAAATGGGTGGTTGAGAGGAAGAGAAAAAAAAATCACTCCACTTGTTAGATTTTCCTCTTGAGAAGCACCATCAAAGTAGGCTCAAGAAAAATTTTGTTCTAGCTTTTCAGCCATAACTTGATGAGATTGTTCTTTTATCTGTGGTTATGAAAAAAAGAGAGGATTTCCAACCATTTCGCAACAGCCTTTTCTTGAGGAATAAAATATTCTTAAGAGATGTGCATATTACATGCCAACTAGATACCCCATGAATAAATCAAAGGTAAAACTTTGAAGGTTGCAGTAGTGTAATTTTGAAACCAAATCTACCAACATTCATCTAGGTTTGGCCCTTCCCATGAAAAATTCAGATCCAAAGAGCTTGACAAGAATTCCAAACTTGTGTTGTATATGAACATTCTGAAAATAGATGTTGTAACGGTTTCTTCACTTGATTTACACAAGTAACACAACCCATGAACAATGTTAGATCTCTTTTCCATAATATCCCAGGTGAGTACTCGTTTACATAGGCTAGACTACACGAACGTTTGAGACTTTAATGGACATTATACTTGCCATATAATCTTCCACCATCAGACCAAATCATTTCAATGAATGTAAATACTAAAATGTATGTACCCATGCTTTGGCAAGTATGTACATGAAGGACAATGTACCCAAATCAATTCATCCTCAGAATCACTCAATATGACATGGGACACCTGTAGAGGTATCAAAAACGTGTCCCATTATTATTGATGCTCACCTTCCAACCCCAAAAAACTCACTGAGATCCAACTCTAATTCCATAAGGCTGTATTATGTGGATGGGAAATTTGGTTTAGCCTTGTGAAACCTCTCTCATGAAGTAATTTTGTGACCAATTAAGATAATCCAAACATATCCCTACTGCCAGCCCAACGATCAACACTGATTCATACTTTCCTCCCATCTCCAACTTTCAAGGCCAAACCCAAGATAATGAGCTTTAACCAATTTTATACAACTCTCCACACAATATAAATATTCAATCTAAGCTTAGATTGCAGACAAATCTAGTGATATAGCAAGAGAAGGGTTATGTATTTATGAGTAACCACTTGAGTCCACAGATTGTTTGATGAGATAAACATCTATCTACACTTAATTTCTAATTGTGATGAAAGGAAAAAAATTATTTGGAGGCATCAAACTCCTAGAGGCTTAGGTAATACAATACACTACCATCTTAGCTATGGAACCACAAAATGATCTTTATGACTTTCCTACATATAAGAGAGGAAAATTATTCTTATTTTTCTAAAATTCCCTTAAGAATCGAATCTAATGACATCGAATATATTTAAATAGCCTCCAAAATGGATTTCATGAGAGCCACTCGCCCCACCTATGAAAGCTGCCTAAAACTCCAACTTTGAGTATTTTATCTAATTTTTCCAATAGCCAATTCTAATTCACATTTTTATAAAATTTGGGCTTCAAACATAATCCAAAGTATTTCATCCCATCTTCGATACCTATCATTTCAAAGGGAAACAATCATGTGAGATGAAACAAATCTTAATTATCCAGGTTTTGACATGAAAGAACAGACTTCTTGTCATCATGTTTCATATTAGTTTCCCTCCCAAAAAGCAATAATACTTCAAAAAAATTGTCAGCATCCCGAGAGGATCCATCACAAAAATGAGTATTTTCATCAGCAAAGAATAAGTGAGTAATTACAAGACCTTGAGATATTTTCACTCCATGGACCTCACCTCTTCCTTTGGTATTAGAGAACAATTGGCTAAGACCCTCAAAAACCAAGAGGAAGAAGAGTAGTTATAAGAGACATATGTGTCTCATTCCCCCTTGTGCATGAAAGAGATGTGATTTCAAACCATTGATTAACACCACTAAGGAAAATTATTGTATACAACGCATGATCTAGTTGAAAAGGGTTGACAGGAAACCAATTTTAGAGAGGATAAATATTCACCCTTTACATAATTCATATATTTTTGAAATGCTTATTAATTTTTACTTGGATTAAATTTTACATCACACAAAAGAATTTCAACTACATAATTAATATATTAGAGATACTTATTATTTTTTACTTTTGGAAAATTTAATTAAAATATATATTTTTAACCATCATATCAATTTATTTAATTTACATATCTCAAATACTAATTATTTTACTTTAGTCAATTTATCTCACACAAACACTTGACCCTCTTCACTCTGAATCTACCATGCATTTAGAGGGATCAAATATTTTGAGGTGAAGACCTTTCCTCAAAATGTTCACTTAAAAATAAATTTTCATCTGAAGAGATTTGATACCTCTCAACATTTGGTAGATATGAAGATTAGATTGGATCTATATTGGTTCATACTATAGGACGTATACCAAGCCTTTGAGAGGTATTGAATCTCTCGAGGTGCAAACCTTTAGTCAAAATTTTCACTCAAAAAAAGGTTTACACCTTAAGAGATTTTATCCTCTTGAACCTTGATAGATCTATGTTTAAGGCGGATCTAGGATTCTTGGTAGAATGATAGTTAAAAGTTCATCTAATATTTACACTAATATGGATTGATCAAGTATAAATCAAGCAATTACACATTACCAAAATATAGATAATATAAAGCACAAGAGACAAGAGACACCATCAATTAGGCTCTAAGGCAGGGCACAAATCCGCTAAGGGGGAACTCCAATAGTAATCCTTCTCCTATAAAATCAAAATTCCAAAACTACCATCAAAAACTTCAAATTCAAGCCCTCCACTAAGTCAATTCCACATGCAAAGTCAAAATATATTAAATTGGTCCTCCTGAAATTTCGGTCTTCAAATTTCAGCCCTTGAAATTTCAAGCTTGCAATTAGCTTCTAAAATTCATTCGTCCTTCGCTAAAAAATCCTTTACACATGCAAGCCTCTACTTTTCTTCTTCTTATTTTATAACTCCTTTGTTGGTGTAACACTTTCCTCTCACACTTACCCAAGTTCACTCGTCCACCGACATAAATATGTCAGAAAGAGTTACTATGATATGATTCAACCTCCTAGATCACCTTAAGGAAGTGGAATTGAAAAAAAAAAATCTCAATGAATTCCCTCAAGTTCTATAGGACCTCGAAGGGCTAAAAAACCCTTCTAAGTGCCCAAACCCTGAGCTAACTTTATTTTTCACTGACATAAACTCCTAGTTGTATGCACAAGCCTACATCCATGTGTCTGAAAGCCTCTAGTCACTTGCAGAAGCCTACAAGGGTACAACTGCAGTCATAATTTCACAGTTTTGTGCCTGCTATCATGAAATATGTGCCACCTTTTTAGGGACAGACTCTAGGCCACTTCCAAGAACTTGATGAAACTTTTAAAAAATATTAATTACATAAAGAAAAATATTTCCATACAAAATTTAGACAAGAAATTGACATAACAAGGCCCGAACATGATATTCATTCCATCAAACACATCATGAACGTGCAATCTATAGGTCATAATTACACATATGAACATAGGGGCCTCATACTTATCTGAAAATCATCCAGAAGGTTTCATTAGCTCTCATAATAGATGCAATATCATCTATTAGGTCATGCATTCATTAGCATTTCATTTACTAACCAAAACATGATGAGAGCCATAATTCAAGTATATCATAAAACCATACTTATAACCAACACATAAATAGAGAATTATCAATGATAGAAGAGCCATTAAAGTCACATAATAACAAGTACATTTACTCACAAAATACAAGAGGAAAATAGCTCTTATTATCATATGAAAATCCGACTAAGTCAGGGACTTCCACGCAACACTCGACCATAGATAGGGCTGAACCAGATATCTCTTTCAGGCAATCACCCTCGCATAATATTCCAATCATGAATGTGGTATCTCATGGAATAAACCAAGAAAAACCAAACCAGGGCTTCTAGATGCCAAACCGCCTCAACCCTAAACCAACGGTTCCTCCTTACGGTCAAACATCACTAGCCATCACTAGATCGGTCTCTACCAAAGTTATCTAGGCATGTAAAGTGTTTATTCCAACCCAATTTTTAGGACTAGTAACTCAACCCAAAGCTACCACAACGCTCTAGAGAATTTTTCCAACTAAGGCTCCAAGAAAATTAAGTCAACCTATCAAGGGATCTAGAACATTTGTCCAACCAAGGTTTCCAAAACTAGTAACTCAACCCTACTTGTTCCAAGGCTTCTAGAGAATTTGTCCGAACAAGGCTCTAGGAACTAGTAACTGAAACTACATCCATAAGGAAAATGAGCACCAATTAGAAAAAAAATAGGAAAACCCTCAACACTATGGCTACACGGGAAATGACAAGGCTAGGAAAAACCACTATAAACCTAGGAAATCCTCCATGCGAATGAAAACTCGTAACCAAGAAACCACATGCATGTACCATGCATGCCAAAACTAGAAAGGAAACCATACAAGCAACTCAATACCTGCAAATTAATCCATCTATAGCCGTTGATCCCCTATCCCCTTGCACTTTCTTGATTTTCTTGGCTTTCTTTCACTAAATCCAATGTGCTCCAAGAATAATCCAAGAAATATATAAGTGTGCAAGAGTGTGTGAGATAGATAATAGAGAGATCTCCAAGCTAAAAATAACAAAATCTAAACCAGAAAAAGCCATGAAAAAAGCCATGAACTGATCCTTAGAAGCCTTTTTATCATTGATGCTTCTAATTTCTTCATTTTCCTTCATTTTTCCTTAAATTTACTTCTCCTGCAAATTTGTGACCGTTCACCTCACTTTTCTCCTATTTTGCTTTATTTCATAAATAAAGTGTGAATTAATTACTCTCTCCTTCGCCAATTTCCTTAGCCATAAAACCGAAATGAACACCCACTAGGATGTTTTTCCCACCATTCATGTTGAAATACATGTCCCATGACCTTGGTCTTATTTTTCTTTTATTAACTTCATTACATGGATTTTTAACCAGGGATGCTATAGAACCCAACCCCCCAGCCCCTGGGGGAATACCATCCTCGGTGTTCTATGAAACCTATGAAACACAACTCATTACAGTATTTACAATAACAAACACATATATTCTCATACACATTTTATTCAACTAAAAAATAATCATAATGTCTCTAGAGATTTATAACACAACTCGATACAATATTTACAATAATATACACATATACACATTTTCTATAACCATAAAATAAAAGGATATGATTCCTGCATTAGCAACACGAGAATTTAGAGGCTCACACCTCCACCCTCAAAAGTAGTACCAGGGTTCACCTCCTTCCCAGGAAGTCCATAATCCACTTCCAAATTAAAACCTACATCTAATGTCCAGCGCTACAATCTTGCACCACTTCTCCTCTCAGTGAACAATTATTGACTCATTGTTCTAGGTAACACTCATAATGTGATTTTAATTCCATATGGAAATGCTAATGCAAAAAAAAAAGATCATCCTTGACCTTCCCTTCTCTGCTACACACTCCCTCGCGAAATATGGTCACACCCTTCCGTGTAGTCACACACCTTCCAAGTTTTGTGGGCATCCCCTTCCCTGCTACACAGTCCCTTAGGTGACCCCCCCCTTGGCAAGGTTTTCTCCCATCGGAAGGCCAAAAAACCAAGACATATCCTTTCCTGAAAACCATTATACCAGTCATAGCATGCTCATGGAAATTAATTTACACTATTGGGTACCAGTGTCCCCCAATGGGCCTGCTCCTGAAGTGATTTTTACCAACACACTACTACCTATTCCATTTCCTTGTATTGTCGCAACTAATTCTTGTACTCAATTTCAACCCCAACTGGGCATTTTCATGATTTCCTGTACCATGAACATAATTTCCATTACATTCAAAATAAATTAAAACAAATTCAAATCCTACCTCACAGGCTCATCAATAAGTTACACTTCATGTTAAGTTGTTTTTACTTCCTGTCACAATAATTCAAACTAGCATCTTTGACCAAATCATCATGTATAAGCATATCACATCCGGTTAGGTCAAAATACAACCATCATAAATCAGAATCATAGATCACATGTAACCATCATAATTCAAAATCATAGATCACATGCATAATTAAAATTGAAATAACATTATATTGATAGTTATCCTTTAATCGATTATTTTCTTCTACCTTTGTTCTTTTTCCCTTTTTTACACACATCAGATCAATTTCCACACCTGGAAAGTACCTAGTGCTTCTCTTCTCTTCAACCACATACACATATATCCAATGTACATCACACGCATACACCCACACATGGTGTACCATAAAACATATAAATCTACACTCGGTGTACCCCACAACACAATTCATACATATACATCCAGTGTACAACACAACAGATACACCTATACCTAGTGTACAACGCAATGGAATACATAGACCTACACTCAGTTTACAACACAACAAATATATGTACAAAAATTACAACAAAACGAATATAGATGTCACGATACAATGACTACAAAATACACATAACATAGTACCACATATGAAAAACACAATGTGTATGATGTGTACACAGTACCACATGTGCATAGTGCCACGTGCACAACGTGTAAACAACACCACATACAGAACACCACCTACACAACGTGTAGAACACACCATATATACACAACAACACCTACACAACGTGTAAACAACACCACATGCACGACATGTACACAACATGACATGTACACAACACCACCTACAGACAATACCCCATGTACAACATGTACCAAACACCACATGTACAATAATGCACACAACACCACATGTACATATCACCACATATACAACATGCACACAACGCCATATGTACATAAAACTGCATATGAAACATGCACAAAGCACCATATGTACAAAACACCACATATCCAACATGCGCAGAGTACCATACGTACACAACATTGCATAAAAAACACCATATGCACATAACACTACATAAACAACATGTACAAAACACTATATGTACACAATACCACATAAACATGTACTAGAAACCATATATTCACAACATCAGACACATAAATACATCACAGTAAGAAATATACAACTTATAATAATAGTATCGCACATCCAAAACCACACGTTGCCTCTACCAAGCAACCTTGCTTTTAATGCATTTTTACTATCTATTCTTGTCCTAGAATGCCACAAATTTCACTTCTTTCATTTCACTGATGTATCCCTCAACATAACATGCCCGTAACATAAATATAAACACAGTATAATCACATAATATAAATTAATATCCACATGATACTAACCTCAAAAATATTCTAGGGCTACTCTTCCCACTTGATTCCTCATAAACAAGGAACCTCTTCATGCCATTCACCTGTATAAGAAATCATTCCTACACAAGAATGATCCTTGGAAACCCTGTCAGACAATAACATACATACATACATACATATATACATATAAAAATTATCATAAAACATTCATGATCTATGACGACCTTGTTTGACAATGGCATAAAAACATACACACACACACACACACACACATATACATCAACATAAAAAAATCATGATCCCTAATGACCCTATGAGACAACGACGTACATACATACATGCATGTATGTATATACATCAGTTTAATCATGATCACAACATAATTTCCAGATATCATAAAGTATAAGTTCAAATAACTCCCTTTATGCATACACAACATGAAAAACATTGAGAACACGAGTTCCCAACATAACCAAGGCATATGACACCACAAATCCATTTAATTTACCCTTATTGTTACCTTTCTCATGAATGTTTTTCCACCATCCATTTATTCCAATGGACTCAACCAACTCAACTGACTACTATATTCTTGCCTTCAGCTACCCTTTACTCATGCATCGGGATTCGTCCAGGTCTTACATTACCTATTTGGTTTCATTTAGATCTCCCTGAGCTCCATTAAATTTCCTCCTTCCCCAAGAAATTCCCAAGACCATCAAGACATAAAATACAAAAATAAGAAATAAACAAGAAGAAAACCATAAAAAAAATAATAATACGACACCACAAACAAAGTGGCATGGCCATGCACCATATATATCAAACTGCAAATCAAACATAAAGAAATCACAAAATATCGAAAGCACAAAACTAGAAACAAACATCATGACACAACCCCATGGCTTCCTAATGTTTCCAAGGGTAAGCTAAACCTGATCCTTCTTCAAGATTTCACAACAGTATATTTTTCCACACAATCCCCTGTATCATACTACCATAAACACATAACAGTCAACGCATAAATAAAAATAACAATATACCGATTGTCTTACCTTGTTGTGCCAAGCATGTTGCTCTCAGAATCGAACACATCCATGCTACCCCCTTGCTGACCCACCCCTGGACGTATCTAGCCAGAACTGAAAACCAGTTGTTATACCTATCAAATACATGCTTATGAACATAGCACATATCCACATAATATTAGACAAAAAAAAGGTTAAGAATAATTATTGTATTCATACAAAGCACTCTTTGATTTGGAATTGTGGTTTCCAAACATAGCCAAAGGAATTCTCACCCAATTCCTTTCTTTTACCTTTTTCCTTTCTGAAATTAAGTCTTATTAGGTGCTATCACATCGCTCAACTATTAGTTATATAGAGAAATCAATTGTTACCTTGTCATTATAATACCAAGTATGTTTCCCTGCAATCGTTCACACATGTTAGTCACATGTTCCAAATATAAAGACATTGTATCTATTAATATGAAATCAACCGCTACCAAGACTAATGAAAATGTGATGATCTAGAATAAACTCATAATAATTAATCATAATACTACAACTATCACCTACTTACACTCAAGCACATATCAATTGTCTCAACACATAACGTGTTACTACAACCGTCTTGAAACATGATTATTCATTCATGAAATCTTATAGATGCATGCTCATATATTTTACTAAATCAAACAATTAAACAACTTTTAAATATACCACGTTAGATAAGCCAAATGGACAACATAATCAAACTCATACCTCAATGTATCTCAGAGGAGGCTATCACATCTGCACAATTCATTCCATATTAGTACGACACAATATCACATGTATATCTACTCATACCTGAATATCATAATCGTAACCATATGCACAAACCAATCCAATTAGCATGATATAAAACCAAGATCTTAACTGCAATGACCATAATCATCATACATATTACCGAGATGCATATAACAACAATTTACTACCATTCATGACTATTTAACTCATGTGCATATGAAAACACTGAACAAATAACATCTATCATGCATGTAACCGTAACAAAAATATAAAATACTTACATGTACATAACCATGATGAATATAACAACCATTAACCGACATACCTATTTTCCCAATATAAAAACCTATAAAATGATTTATTCTTACTCCAAGGTACAGTGCTGCAACGTCACTCTAATAATTTTCATCTCCTGTTCTATCTCAACCAACATCATTATCAACATACTAACAAATAGCATCAAGGATGGGAACAAAATGAAAAAAAAACATTGAATATCATAATGCGTGCATAAAAATCACATAGAAAACTATCTTTCATGCATAACAAACACATTACGCACATCTAGTCCAAGTGTTGAACCATGCTCTGATACCACTCTATAACCACCCTCCTCCCACACTTACCCAATTTCACTGGTCTATCAGGGAAAATATGTAACACAGAAAGTTACTATAATATTATTCAACTTCCTATGTCACCCAAGGAAGGAATCGACAAAACAAAACTCATTGACTTCCCCTTGGTGTCACATATAGCCCCATGTCTCAAACAAACCTTCTGCAAGCCCCAACCCAGATGAAACCCATTTATACCAACCTAAACTCCCGCCGCATGCACAAGAATGAATCCATGCATCAGGCCCCAACACATTTTAATAATCTTTCAAGGGTGTGACCGAACTCACTCTACATTTTTGTTCTGTACTGCAAAATATGCTTAACTTTTTCCACAACATCACAAAACACGTCTATAATCTCTGATGAAATCAAAAAACAATGAATGATACAAATAAAAAGCCTTCCATCCATAACTTAGACAAGAACTTGACCTAACAATGCCCAAACATGACAATCATTCCATCAAACACTTAAGTGATGTGTAATTTACAAGTAATACCACATGTTTGACATCTCTGTGTTTCATGTTTATCTCAACAGAATCAATGTTTGATGACTTCATAATAGCTTCATTATCTATTAGTCATGCATTCATTATAATTTTCCACACACCAAAACAGATGACATCTATAATCAGAACATGTTTATAAACCTACACAACTTTATAACCAGAAAATATCAATGATAAGAAGAAGCACAGTCACACAGAATAAAGTACTGTTTCATTTCATTTGTAAACACGTGAGAGGAAAGAGATCTTATTATCAAATGAAATACAACTAAAATGCAGAACTCTACTCTACTTACATGACTATGATCAAGATTCATCAAATATCCTTTCAACCAATCACCCCGCACTAAATTCCAAGCATGTGAATGTTGATATCATGGAATATACACAGTGTCTTCACAAATGCCCCACAGAGTTCAAACAGACCAACCTCAACTGATTCTACATCATGGTTTGCTGTCATCATCCTGATTGGTATCCACCAAAGATAAACCTGCCACTTGAAGAAGGATCAGCTTGGCTTCAAGAAACTGCACCAGTCCCCACCACCATGTGGCTTTATTAATTTTTCCAACTGCATGCCTCTAATTATTGCTGTCTCAAAACTAAGGGTTCAAAGTGTTTTTCCAACAAATGCTTCCAAGACTAGTAACTCAACCCAAGTTGCTATAGGGATTCCAGAGAATTTTCCAACCAAGGCTCCAGGAACTAGTAACTCAACCCAAAACCATAAGGAACATGAGGACCATAAGAAACAATGAATGCAACAGCAACAACATCAACAGACCAATCAAGCCACCTAAGGCTAGAAACCCATCAATCCAAGAAATCCTCTATGCCAATGAAAACTCATGACCAAGAAACGACATGCATACCAAAACTAGCAAAGAAACCATACATGCAACTCGATACTGCAGTGGTCCTGCCCATAGCCATTGTCCTGCTTGCCTAATTTCCATGCAGCTTCTTCTTCAATCCAATGTGCTCTAGAATGTTACTAGAAGACTAAGGAAAAGAGTGCGTGAGAGAGAATAGAGTGAGCTCCAAGCTAAAATCGATAAAAAAGTAAACACTAAAAAATACAAACCAAAAAATCCAAGCCAAAGCCAGAACTGATCCCTCGTGTTTCCTTTATCATCGAGGCCTTCCACTTCCCATTTCTTCATTTTCAATTTCTTCTTCATGGAAGTTTGTGACTCACCTTCCTTTTCATCCTATTTTCTTTATTTCAAAATTAAAATCAAAATTTATTCATCCTTCCCCACCTCTCTACCAATTTCAGCTAGTAATAAACCGAAATGAACACCCAATAGGATTTTTCACCCACCATTTTCCTTTTTTAGCTTTATTACATGGAATTTTAACTAGGGTTGTTACAGTTGGGTTCATAATATGTATATGATGATTATGAGTGATTTTCTCCCAAAGTGATCAAATTGTCTTTGTTGGGAAAAATACTGAGAGGGGGGGGGGTGAATCACTATTTACTGCATAATCAAATCCTTTTACTTTCATTCCCAGCCCTCTGTTTTCATCATTCAAGAATCCGAAGGCATAATACGCGGATCCCCTTTATGAAACTAGCGTATACATAGAGATTTAGATATGTCATTAAATCTTCACTTAAACCATTCCATCATTTATTCATCAGATATTCAATAAGCAGTAAACAGGTGCAGTAAGAACAGAATAAACCATCACACAAAGCATCACACATGAACACCCGGATTTTTAGGTGGAAACCCAAATCGGGAGAAAACCACCGCTGCAGTTGCTCAGCCTTCAATATTTTATTATAGAGAAAACATCTTACAACATATGTGCTGGCGCAGACTTGACCAGCACGCAGGCACCCACCTGCGCTCGTTTACCAGCCTCTCCCGGAAGGGAGCTACGACCCCCTGACTCGTTTACCAGCCTCTCCTGGAAGGGAGCTACGACCCCCCGATCTCGTTTACCAGCCTCACCTGGAAGGGAGCTACAACCCCCTGACTGAAGGCTACAACCCTCAGCACCACCTTGGACCACGTTTCATCAATTTTCACACCGGATCCAACAACTTCAATAGAACACCACTTGCAGGCCACATTTCATCATATTTCCAGACTGGACCCTTTCCAAACTTTTAAGCACAAACATACATCACCAATAGATACTTAACAACACAGATCAGATAGCAGAAACACAGCAGAACAGATCAGATATTTCATACCCCTTGCTTCAGCAAACCCTAGTTTGCATACGCGCTTTCCCTTTACTGATGTCGCGTATATACGCGCTTCCGTCCACACAAACCAGCGTATACCTCAGTGTATATTTCATTGCGCATACACGCTTTTACTTCAGCGAAGCCGCGTATATACGCGCTTCCTCCGCGGCGAAGTAGCGTATAGATCTTCAATCATTACAGAGCAGCATACTTCATCAGATCAGATGTTCAGTTCAGATTCAACCCTTTACTTCAAACAGATATTCGCCTAGATGTTCGCCTCATCACAGATCTAAGCCTTCCATAAGCAGATCTAGTAGAAACAAGTGCATTTCAGATCTAGATCCCCTTCTTCATCATTGGTGCATCATACATTCAGATTTATCTTCAAGTGTAACCCTTTCCATTCAGATCTACTTCAGAGAGAAGTATTCATTCAAGCTCAGACATCTTGCACCCACACTCATGTTTTGCACAATTAATTTCTTCTCCTTATATAGGTTTATCCTTTTTCAATACCATGAGCCCCTTTTTCAATACCATGGACCAAAACAATACCATAAGCCCAAAACTACCTGGACGGGGTCAATTAGGCAGATCATTACCCAATACAATGGGTCAATACCATGGTGGTTACCCTTGGTTTTGCACTTTTTGAGCGCTTTAGCCCATACGCGACTTGGCACGTTCTTTTCCGCGTGCATACGCGACTTCCCTTAGGCCAATCCGCGTATACCAAGAGACATACTCTTTTTCATCATACTTTGAGTACATTCTGAAATCCTTTCTTCATAGCCTTCTGTACACACTGTAGAAACATCATATTTTCTTCATCAAGGACATATTCTATCAAGCACAACTTCATCAAGTGGGTTTCCTTTCAAGGACAACACTCAGCATCATATTGTCAACAAACATCCGATTTTCATCATTTTGGGTTTGCACTTTTGAGCGCTTTTGCCCACACGCGACTTGAAACGTTATTTTCCGCGTGTATACGCGACTTCACCTAGGCCAATCCGCGTATACCAAGAGACATACTCTTTTTCAACATCGATTTAGCACTTGCTGACTTCTTTTCTTCACTGCCTTCTGTACACACTGCTGATACATCAAATTTACTTCATCAAGAACATATTCTATCAATCACAACTTCATCAGTGAGTTGTCATTATCATGCAACATAGCATCATCTTGCTAACTAGCATCATATCACATCAGATTTACATCGATTACCAAGACCATCAAGTCAAGCATAACTTCATCAGGTGTATTTCCATCAAGGACAACACATGTCAACTGTCACATGTCTTCATTTTCATTCAGTGGGTTGCCATCAAGGACAACACTCTGCATCCTATTTCCAACAATCTCCCCCTTTGGACTTGATGGCAACTATGATGGTGTTTGGTTACTACAACAGATAGTTTAGGTACCATATCACTCTCCCAAATATGTCACTCTCCCAAATATTTGACATCATTATCTTCTCTTCATTAAAACACTTCTCTTCATTAAAACACCATGTCACTCTCCCCCTTTGACATCAAGGGCAAAGGGCGGATCAAAAACCAACACTCTCCTCCTTTTCTCCTCATGTGGAAGAAACATTCCGCAGATCTGAAATGTGCTGAAGTGGCCAAAACTCCCCCTGAGTTCATGCTGAATCTTCAAACATATTTGTCAAAGAAGTACATGACTCTATGAACTTCCTATCACCAAAGACTCATACTTACATCAATTATCCATCCAAGTGGATTTACATATGAGACTCAACTACCCAACCAAGTGGGTTTACAAAATTGACAAGTCCTTACATGACTGAATATTACAATTTTACAACATGGGTCTCCACCAGACCTTTTCATACAATACAAATATGACTTTTTCATAACCAATACCAAAAAGTCCTCAAGAAAGAGAACATATTTCAAAAACCATCATAATACCAACACTGCATTACACTCAGCAAAGCTAATGCTCCCCCTGAATCTGTGCAACCAAGCAATCTTTCCAAAGACTAAGGCTCCCCCTTAGTTTGTGCATCCTGAAAACTTCCACCAACAAAACATCAAGGCATCTTCATCAAAACATTGGAAACATAATTATGAGAACTGGAACACTGTCAGAGATACCAAACAGTATCAGAGATACCAAACAACACTGCAGCTGTGCTGAAGAATGCTGAACCAACCAAAAAAATTGTCAGCAACCAAACATACGCGGTTTTATTTGCATGAACTTGCGTACATACGCGGCTGTGTTTCAAGAAACCCGCGTATCCCAAGACATCTTCTAAATTTCAACCAGATTTGTTCTTTTGACTGGCAGAGACCACTCCCAGCTTCTGTCTTAGATACTCGAACGCTTCCCTGGGCAGAGGTTTGGTAAAGATATCAGCAGCTTGTTCTTTGGAGGTAACATACTCCAACTTCACTTTTTGCTCAAGCACTTGTTCACGTAGGAAATGATATTTGATGGGAATGTGCTTGGTTTTCGAATGCATAACAAGATTTTTTGAAATACTGATGGCACTTGTATTATCACACATAATGGAGATAGGAGTTGTACATTTGATTTGAAAATCTTGCAAGGTTTGCATCATCCATAGGAGTTGAGTGCAACAAGATGCGGCAGCTACATACTCTGCTTCAGCTGTTGATAAGGCAATAGAATTTTGCTTCTTGCTGAACGAAGATACTAACCGGGGCCCCATGTAAAGCGCACCACCACTAGTGCTTTTCCGATCATCAACACTTCCAGCCCAATCTGCATCAGTGTAAGCATGAAGAGTAAGATCAGCATTCTTCGGATACCATAGACCAAAGTCTTGAGTTCCTTGTAGATATTTGAAAATTCTTTTCACAGCCTGAAGGTGAGACTCTTTTGGATTAGCTTGGAATCGTCCAACAATCTCAACTGCATGCATAATGTCTGGTCTAGTCCCAGTGAGATAAAGTAGACTTCCTATCATTGATCTGTAATCTGGTTGATTCACCGTGGGAGAATCATCATGAGAGCTGAGAGTGCATCCGGTTATCATTGGAGTGCTTACAGGTTTGCATTCTTCCATGCCATACTTCTTCAGAATTTGCTTAAGATATTTTTCTTGTGATAGGAATATACCATTTGTAGATTGATGCACTTGCAAACCAAGAAAGAAAGTTAGTTCCCCAAGCAAAGACATTTCAAATTCTTGCTGCATGACAGAAGCAAATTTCTGACTCATAGATTCTTCGTTACTCCCAAAAATGATATCATCAACATATACAACAACAATCAATAGTTTATCATTTTCAACTTTTGTGTATAAGTTGCTATCAGCAGACCCCTTTAAAAATCCTTGTTGATGAAGATATTTGTCAAGACGATAGTACCAAGCCCTTGGAGCTTGTTTGAGACCATATAGAGCCTTTTTAAGTCTACAAACAAGATTTGCATCATTTCCCAAAATGAATCCTTCTGGTTGTTCTATATATACTTCTTCTTCTAGATCACCATTAAGAAAAGCGGATTTGACATCCATTTGATAAACTTTGATTTGTTGATAACTTGAAAAAGCAAGGAACATTCTGATGGCTTCAAGTCTAGCTACAGGAGCAAAAGTTTCTTCAAAGTCTATACCTTCTTGTTGAGTATACCCTTTACAAACCAGTCTAGCTTTGTTTCTTACAACATCCGCATTCTCATTTAACTTGTTCTTGAAAATCCATTTAGTTCCAATGACATTTTTATCATGAGGCCTTGGAACCAAATCCCAAGTGTCATTCTTCTCAATTTGAACAAGTTCTTCATCCATGGCTTGCCTCCAACATTCATATTTGCTAGCTTCATTGGCATTGTGTGGTTCAATTGTGGATAGAAGTGCCAAATGATTAGAAGATCCCATAAGAGTTCTCCTTGTTCGTACACCAGATTCCTTGTCACCCAAAATTTGAGATTCAGGATGATTCTTTTGAACATATCTGGATGGAGCTTTTTCAGATAGATCATCTTCAGGTTCTTCATTGGATCCATTGTCTATATCATTTCTATTTGATGTAGAAGGACATAGGTCACCATCATCTTCTTTTGTTGTTTGTTTTTCTTCTTTAGGAGCTGCAGGAGACTCATCAATAACAACATCAATACATTCAACAATCTTTAGAAGCCTTTTATTGTAACATTTGTATGCTTTGCTTGACGATGAGTAACCAAGAAATATCCCTTCATCTGATCTAGGTTCAAACTTGCCAAGCTTTTCATCATTATTTTTGATAAAGCATTTACTTCCAAAAACCTTAAAATGCTTTACAGTGGGAGAATTGCCATACCAGAGTTCATATGGAGTTTTGTCACTATTTACCCGAACATGAGCTTTATTGAGAATGTTAACTGCTGTATGTGCTGCTTCACTCCAGAACATGTCAGGAACATTAGAATCAGAAAGCATAGCTCTAGCCATTTGAACAATTGTTCTATTCATTCTTTCTGCTACACCATTTTGTTGCGGAGTGCCTGCTACAGAGAGCTGTCGTTTAATGCCATGTTGTTCACAAAATTCAAAGAATTCATTTGATGAATATTCTCCTCCTCGATCAGATCTAAGACACTTGATTTTTAGATCTGATTCATTTTCTGCCAAAGCTTTGACGTTCTGAAATTTTTCAAGTGCTTGATCTTTGTGTTTAATGAACCCGATCCAACACATTCTAGAGTAGTCATCAATAAATAAGATATAGTATTCTTCCCCACGTAATGACTTTTTTCTCATAGGTCCACATATATCAGTATGAATGAGTTCAAGAGGCTTACTTGGTGATCCTTCTTTGGCATTAAATCGTACTCTGGTTTGCTTACCAAATTGACAAGATTTGCATATGGTACTTTCTGGAAGATTGACCTTGGGAAGATCACGAACAGCTTGAAGTCTGCTAGCTTTGTTGATTTGAGAGAAACTCAGATGTCCCAGCCTTCTATGCCACGGCCAATTTTCTGAGGACTTGCTCAAGTAACATTGATCTATGCCATTTAGAATATACAGGTTGCTTGGATTTCTTTTTCCTTTTATAATGATTTTACCTGTGTCAAGATCACGAACCACACATTCTTTGGAACTGAAGACCACTTCTGCTCCTTGATCACACATTTGACTAACACTTAACAGGTTATGCCTTAATCCATCCACATACATGACATCTTTAGCCTTCACTTTTCTTTTAGAAATACTGACCCTTTTCCTTTAATTACAGCAGGAGTATCATTTCCAAATGTAACTTTCTTTTCCTTTTCTAGAGCATTATAAGTATGAAGTTTGCTTTTGTCACCTGTCATGTGTCTTGAGCACCCACTACTCAGTATTACCATTGATTTTCTTCTATGCCGCAAAATAATGCTATCCCACAATTTCTAGCAATGGGTTCTTTCTTCTTCCACTTTTAGAGCTTGAGGGTATGTTTCTTTGAAGTTTTGTAGGTGTTCCTGCATTTGATTCTTCATGGCCAAGTTATTGCAATAAGTACATTCAACTTCACTTCAGAAGAGGAGAAAAAATTGTTATAGGTATTCTTCTTTGGTTCGGTATCAACCTTTTCTTTCTTGCTTCTCTTGTCATGATGGTTTTATATGCAACTTGTTTTCAGACCAGCTTTATGACCAAAAGTGTGACACGTGAAACATTGCCCATTGAAGTAGAAATTTCTGCGATCATGGAATCTTCTATTTGAATTTACCTGTTGGTTGTAGTGTCTTTGAAAGCTATCCCTGTTAGTGTTCCTTGAATTGAGATGGTCCTGCTTTCCCTGTAGAAATCCTTTATTCTCTTGCTGAGTGGCTGAATGATGTAAACCACATGTAACTGCTTTTAGAAAGTTTGGTGCTGAAGTTTGAGAAGATTCTCCGGTATATCCAAGACCTGTCTTTATAAGAGGAGAACGTTGTACCTTGATGATCTCATCTAAGGTTTCAGATCCTTTAGCAAATCTAAGATTGAAGGTTTTTGCTTTCTCAACTTCTTTTCTTTGACTTACCACTTCACATTCTAGTTTTTCAATATGTTTCTTTGCTTCTTCAAGCTGCTTTTCAATGGTCTCTCTGATTATCTTTTCTTCTTCTAAGCGTAGTTTGAGTTGATTATTTTCTTCAAGAAAATCATTCTCCTCTAGAGCATCCATAAAAGTATCCTTTTCTTCCTTTTGTTCAAAAGCCATGAGAAGTCTAAGATCTTCTTCACATTCTTCCTCATTATTAGATGACTCATCACTATCTTCATCAGCATAGTAACTTTTCTTAGAGCTAGATCGGTTCTTATTCCTTCTTACTACTTCTTTTCTTTTATAAGGACATTTTGCAGCATAATGACCAACTTTACCACACTCAAAACATTTGAAGGGAAGCTTACCTTTGAATCTTCCTGTACCTAGTTGGAGCTTTAGACTCACGAAATTTGCTTCTTCTTCATCGGATACATAGCTGGATTCTTTGATAACCTCCTTTTCCTTTCCTTTTGTAGATGCCTTAAAAGCAGCTTCTCTTATTTGAGAAGGACCTCCTTGTCTCATTTCAAAAGCAGTCAGAGTACCATGTAATTGAACAATAGTAAGTGATTGCAGATCTTGCCTTTCTTCAATAGCTGAAACTTTAGAGTCGAATTTTGAAGTCAAGGATCTTAAGACCTTTTCCACCAGAGTAGTATCAGTTATGGTTTCACCCAAATTTCTCATTCGATTTACAATATCATCCAGACGAAGAAAGAAACTGGAAACACTCTCATCACTATGCATCTTCAAATTTTCATATTCAATTCTAAGAGTTTTGAGTTTTGCACTTTTTACCTTTGTGTCTCCTTCATAGCTTAGAATGATTTTGTCCCATATTTCTTTTGCTGAATGTAGCTGCATCACTTTAGCAAATTCTGATTCAGACATGCTTCCCAATAAGACATTCACTGCTTTGGCATTGGTTTCATACTTCTTCCTTTCTGTTGCATCGGTAGGAATACTTGCCGGGTATTGATAACCTTCTTCCACGATTGCCCATACATCTGCACCAAGACTTTGCAGATAAGCTTTTGTACGTACCTTCCAGAAGATCAGATTGCTTCCATTGAATAGAGGTGGCTTTATAGACATTACTCCTTCTTGACTTCCCATTGCGACGAATCTCCTTTAAGCGATCAAGCTTCTGCACAAGGACCTGCTTTGATACCAATTGTTGGGAAAAATACTGAGAGGGGGGGGTGAATCAGTATTTACTGCATAATCAAATATTTTTACTTTTTCATTCCTTAAAACCCATACGCTACTTTACTTCAGTAAACTAGCGTATATACGTGGATCCCCTTTATGAAACTAGCGTATACACAGAGATTTAGATATGTCATTAAATCTTCACTTAAATCATTCCATCATGTATTCTTCAGATATTCAATAAGCAGTAAACAGGTGCAGTAAGAACAGAATAAACCATCACACAAAGCATCACACATGAACACCGGGATTTTTAGGTGGAAACCCAAATCGGGAGAAAACCACCGCTGCAGTTGCTCAGCCTTCAATATTTTATTATAGAGAAAACATCTTACAACATATGTGCTGGCGCAGACTTGACCAGCACGCAGGCACCCACCTGCGCTCGTTTACCGGCCTCTCCTGGAAGGGAGCTCCAACCCCCTGACTCGTTTACCAGCCTCTCCTGGAAGGGAGCTACGACCCCCCGATCTCGTTTACCAGCCTCACCTGGAAGGGAGCTACAACCCCATGACTGAAGGCTACAACCTTCAGCACCACCTTGGACCACGTTTCATCAATTTTCACACTGGATCCAACCACTTCAATAGAACACAACTTGCAGACCGCAATTCATCATATTTCCAAACGGAACCCTTTCCATATTTTTAAGCACGAACATACATCATCAACAGATACATATCAACACAGATCAGATAGCAGAAACACAGCAGAACAGATCAGATATTTCATACCCCTTGCTTCAGCAAGCCCTAGTTTGCATACACGCTTTCCCTTCACTGATGTCGCGTGTATACGCGCTTCCGTCCATACAAACCAGCGTATAACTCAGTGTATATTTTATTGCGCATACGCGCTTTCTCTTCGCTGAAGCTGCGTATATACGCGCTTCCTCCGCGTTGATGTAGCGTATAGATCTTCAATTATTATAGAGCAGGATACTTCTTCAGATCAGATATTCAGTTCAGATTTACCCTTTCACTTCCAACAGATGTTCGCCTAGATTTTCGCCTCATCATAGATCTAAGCCTTCCATAAGCAGATCTAGTAGATACATTTCAGATCTAGATCCCTTTCTTCATCATTGGTGCATCATCCAATCAGATTTATCTTAAAGTGTAACCCTTTCATTCAGATCTACTTCAGAGAGAAGTATTCATTCAAGCTCAGACATCTTGCACCCACACTCTCTTTTTGCACAATGAATTTCTTCTCCTTTTATATGATTACCCTTTGTCAATACCATGAGCCCCTTTTTCAATACCATGGACCAAAACAATACCATAAGCCCAAAACTACTTGGACGGGGTCAATTAGGCGGATCATTACCCAATACAATGGATTAATACCATGGTGGTTACCCTTGGGTTTGCACTTTTGAGTGCTTTTGCCCATACGCGACTTGAAACGTTATTTTCCGCGTGTATACGCGACTTCACCTAGGCCAATCCGCCTATACCAAGAGACATACTCTTTTTCAACATAGATTTAGCACTTGCTGACTTCTTTTCTTCACTGCCTTCTGTACACACTGCTGATACATCAAATTTACTTCATCAAGAACATATTCTATCAATCACAACTTCATCAAGTGAGTTGTCATTCAATGACAACACTTAGCATCATCTTGCTAACTAGCATCATATCATATCAGATTTACATTGATTACCAAGACCATCAAGTCAAGCATAACTTCATCAGGTGTATTGCCATCAAGGACAACACATGTCAACTGTCACATGTCTTCATCTTCATTCAGTGGGTTGCCATCAAGTTAACCTCTGCATCCTGCCGACAATCTCCCCTTTGGACTTGATGGCAACCACGATGGTGTTTGGTTACCACAACAGATAGGTACCATGTCACTCTCCCAGATATGTCACTCTCCCAAATATGTGACATCATTATCTTCTCTTCATTCAAACACCATGTCACTCTCCCCCTTTGACATCAAGGGCAAAGGGCGGATCAAAAACCAACACTCTCCTCATCATGTGGAAGAAACATTCTGCAGATCTGATATGTGTTGAAGTGGCCAAGCTCCCCCTGAGTTCATGCTGAATCTTCAAACATATTTGTCAATGAAGTACATGACTCTATGAACTTCCTATCACCAAAGACTCATACTTACATCAAATATCCAACCAAGTGGATTTACATATGAGACTCAAGTACCCAACCAAGTGGGTTTACAAAAATTGACTCAGCTACCCAACCAAGTGGGTTTACAAATTTGACAAGTTCATACATGACTGAATATTACAGATTTTACATCAAGGGTCTCAACATGACCTTTTCATACAAATACAAATATGACTTTTCATAACCAATACCAAAAAGACCTCAAGAGAGATCATATATCAGAACCATCATAATGCCAACACTACATTATACTCAGCAAAGCTAATGCTCCCCCTGAATCTGTGCAACCAAGCAATCTTTCCAAAGACTAAGGCTCCCCCTTAGTTTGTGCATCCTAAAAACTTCCACCAACAAATCATCAAGACATCTTCATCAAAACATTAGAAACAAAATTATGAGAACTGGAACACCACCAGAGATACCAAACATTATCAGAGATACCAAACAGCACTGCCCATTTGTCTTTGAAGAATGTGAACCAACCAAAAAAATTGTCGGCAACCAAACATACGGTTTTATTTGCATGAACTTCGTACATACGCATTGTGTTTCAAAGAGCTTAGCGTGTCCGACATCTTCTAAATTTCAACCGAATTTGTTCACCCCGGGCGGCGAGAGACACTCCCGGCTTAAATGCTTAGATACTCGAACGCTTCACGCAGGCGGAAGGTTTGGTAAAGATATCGTGACTTGTTCTTTGGAGGTAACATACTCCTTCACTTTTTGCTCAAGCACTTGTTCACGTAGGAAATGATATTTGATGGGAATGTGCTTGGTTTTCGAATGCATAACAGGATTCTTTGAAATACTGATGGCACTTGTATTATCACACATAATGGAGATAGGAGTTGTACATTTGATTTGAAAATATTGCAAGGTTTGCATCATCCATAGGAGTTGAGTGCAACAAGATGCGGCAGCTACATACTCTGCTTCAGCTGTTGATAAGGCAATAGAATTTTGCTTCTTGCTGAACCAAGATACTAACCGGGGCCCCATGTAAAACGCACCACCACTAGTGCTTTTCCGATCATCAAAACTTCCAGCCCAATCTGCATCAGTGTAAGCATGAAGAGTAAGATCAACATTCTTCGGATACCATAGACCAAAGTCTTGAGTTCCTTGTAGATATTTGAAAATTCTTTTCACAGCCTGAAGGTGAGACTCTTTTGGATTGGCTTGGAATCGTCCAACAATCCCAACTGCATGCATAATGTCTGGTCTAGTCCCAGTGAGATAAAGTAGACTTCCTATCATTGATCTGTAATCTGGTTGATTCACCGTGGGAGAATCATCATGAGAGCTGAGATTGCATTCGGTTATCATTGGAGTGCTTACAGGTTTGCATTCTTCCATGCCATACTTCTTCAGAATTTGCTTAAGATATTTTTCTTGTGATAGGAATATACCATTTGTAGATTGATGCACTTGCAAGCCAAGAAAGAAAGTTAGTTCCCCAAGCAAAGACATTTCAAATTCTTGCTGCATGACAGAAGCAAAATTTTGACTCATAGATTCTTCGTTACTCCCAAAAATGATATCATCAACATATACAACAACAATCAATAGTTTATCATTTTCAACTTTTGTGTATAAGTTGCTATCAACAGACCCCTTTGAAAATCCTTGTTGATGAAGATATTTGTCAAGACGATAGTACCAAACCCTTGGAGCTTGTTTGAGACCATATAGAGCCTTTTTAAGTCTACAAACAAGATTTGCATCATTTCCCAAAATGAATCCTTCTGGTTGTTCTATATATACTTCTTCTTCTAGATCACCATTAAGAAAAGCAGATTTGACATCCATTTGATAAACTTTGATTTTTTGATAACTTGAAAAAGCAAGGAACATTCTGATGGCTTCAAGTCTAGCTACGGGAGCAAAAGTTTCTTCAAAGTCTATACCTTCTTGTTGAGTATACCCTTTGCAAACCAGTCTAGCTTTGTTTCTTACAACATCCCCATTCTCATTTAACTTGTTCTTGAAAATCCATTTAGTTCCAATGACATTTTTATCATGAGGCCTTGGAACCAAATCCCAAGTGTCATTCTTCTCAATTTGAACAAGTGCTTCATCCATGGCTTGCCTCCAACATTCATATTTGCTAGCTTCATTGACATTGTGTGGTTCAATTGTGGATAGAAGTGCCAAATGATTAGAAGATCCCATAAGAGTTCTCCTTGTTCGTACACCAGATTCCTTGTCACCCAAAATTTGAGTTTCAGGATGATTCTTTTGAACATATCTGGATGGAGCTTTTTCAGATAGGTCATCTTCAAGTTCTTCATTGGATCCACTGTCTATATCATTGCTATCTGATGTAGAAGGCCATATGTCGCCATCATCTTCATTTGCGGTTTGTTTTTCTTCTTTAGGAGCTGCAGGAGACTCATCAATAACAACATCAATACATTCAACAACCTTTCGAAGCCTTTTATTGTAACATGTGAAAGCTTTGCTTGACGAAGAGTAACCAAGAAATATCCCTTCATCTGATCTAGGTTCAAACTTGCCAAGCTTTTCATCATTATTTTTGATAAAGCATTTACTTCCAAAAACCTTAAAATGCCTCACAGTGGGAGAATTGCCATACCAGAGTTCATATGGAGTTTTGTCACTATTTACCCAAACATGAGCCTTATTGAGAATGTTAACTGCTGTATGTGCTGCTTCACTCCAGAACATGTCAGGAACATCAGAATCAGCAAGCATAGCTCTAGCCATTTGAACAATTGTTCTATTCATTCTTTCTGCTACACCATTTTGTTGCGGAGTGCCTGCTACAGAGAACTGTCGTTTAATGCCATGTTGTTCACAAAATTCAAAGAATTCATTTGATGAATATTCTCCTCCTCGATCGGATCTAAGACACTTGATTTTTAGATCTGATTCATTTTCTGCCAAAGCTTTGAAGTTCTGAAATTTTTCAAGTGCTTGATCTTTGTGTTTAATGAACCCGATCCAACACATTCTAGAGTAGTCATCAATAAATAAGATATAGTATTCTTCCCCACGTAATGACTTTTTTTTCTCATAGGTCCACATATATCAGTATGAATGAGTTCAAGAGGCTTACTTGATGATCCTTCTTTGGCATTAAATCGTACTCTGGTTTGCTTACCAAATTGACAAGATTTGCATATGGTACTTTCTGGAAGATTGACCTTGGGAAGATCACGAACAGCTAGAAGTCTGCTTGCTTTGTTGATTTGAGAGAAACTCAGATGCCCCAGCCTTCTATGCCATAGCCAATTTTCTGAAGACTTGCTCAAGTAACATTGATCTATGCCGTTTAGTACATACAGGTTGCTTGGATTTCTTTTTCCTTTTATAATGATTTTACATGTATCAAGATCACGAACCACACATTCTTTGGAACTGAAGACCACTTCTGCTCCTTGATCACACATTTGACTAACACTTAACAGGTTATGCCTTAATCCATCCACATACATGACATATTTAGCCTTCACTTTTTCTTTTAGAAATACTGACCCTTTTCCTTTAATCACAGCAGGAGTATCATTTCCAAATGTAAATTTCTTTTCCTTTTCTAGAGCATTATAAGTATGAAGTTTGCTTTTGTCACCTGTCATGTGTCTTGAGCACCCACTATCGATGTACCATTGATTTTCTTCACCTTCTGCAAATAATGCTATCCCACAATTTTCAACCGGCGGTTCTTTCTTCTTCCACACTTTAGAGCTTGAGGGAACATGTTCTTTAGGTTGGATCTTGTTCCTGCATTCAGATTCTTCATGGCCAAAGTTATTGCAATAAGTACATTCAACTTCACTTTGAAGAGGAGAAAAATTGTTATAGGTATTCTTCTTTGGTTCAGTATCCAACCTTTTCTTTCTTGCTTCTCTTGTCATGAGGGTTTTATATGCAACACATTGAATAGCTTTATGACCAAAATTGTGACACGTGAAACATTGCCCATTGAAGTAGAAATTTCTGCGATCATGGAATCTTCTATTTGAATTTACCTGTTGGTTGTAGTGTCTTTGAAAGCTATCCTTGTTAGTGTTCCTTGAATTGAGATGGTCCTGCTTTCCCTGTAGAAATCCTTTATTCTCTTGCTGAGTGGCTGAATGATGTAAACCACCTGTAACTGCTTTTAGATAGTTGGGTGCTGAAGTTTGAGAAGATTCTCCGGTATATCCAAGACTTGTCTTTATAAGAGGAGAACGTTGTACCTTGATGATCTCATCTAAGGTTTCAGATCCTTTAGCAAATCTAAGATTCAAGGTTTTTGCTTTCTCAACTTCTTTTCTTTGACTTACCACTTCACATTCTAGTTTTTCAATATGTTTCTTTGCTTCTTCAAGCTGCTTTTCAATGGTCTCTCTGATTATCTTTTCTTCTTCTAATCGTAGTTTGAGTTGATTATTTTCTTCAAGAAAATCATTCTCCTCTAGAGCATCCATAAAAGTATCCTTTTCTTCCTTTTGTTCAAAAGCCATGAGAAGTCTAAGATCTTCTTCACATTCTTCCTCACTATTAGATGACTCATCACTATCTTCATCAGCATAATAACTTTTCTTAGAGCTAGATCGGTTCTTATTCCTTCTTACTACTTCTTTTCTTTTATAAGGACATTTTGCAGCATAATGACCAACTTTACCACACTCGAAACATTTGAAGGGAAGCTTACCTTTGAATCTTCCTGTACCTAGTTGGAGCTTTCTCACGAAATTTGCTTCTTCTTCATCGGATACATAGCTGGATTCTTTGATAGCCTCCTTTTCCTTTCCTTTTGTAGATGCCTTAAAAGCAGCTTCTCTTATTTGAGAAGGACCTCCTTGTCTCATTTCAAAAGCAGTCAGAGTACCATGTAATTGAACAACAGAAAGAGTTTGCAGATCTTGCCTTTCTTCAATAGCAGAAACTTTAGAGTCAAATTTTGAAGTCAAAGATCTCAAGACCTTTTCCACCAGAGTAGTATCGGCCATGGTTTCACCCAAATTTCTCATCCGATTTACAATATCATCTAGACGAAGAAAGAAACTGGCAACACTTTCATCACTATGCATCTTCAAATTTTCATATTCAATTCTAAGAGTTTGGAGTTTTGCACTTTTTACCTTTGTGTCTCCTTCATAGCTTAGAATGATTTTGTCCCATATTTCTTTTGCTGAATGTAGCTGCATTACTTTAGAAAATTCTGATTCAGACATGCTTCCCAATAAGACATTCACTGCTTTGGCATTGGTTTCATACTTCTTCCTTTCTGCTGCATCGGTAGGAATACTTGCCTGGTATTGATAACCTTCTTCCACGATTGCCCATACATCTGTACCAAGACTTTGCAGATAAGCTTTTGTACGTACCTTCCAGAAGATCAGATTGCTTCCATTGAATAGAGGTGGCTTTATAGACATTACTCCTTCTTGACTTCCCATTGCGACGGATCTCCTTTAAGCGATCAAGCTTCTGCACAAGGACCAGCTCCGATACCAATTGTTGGGAAAAATACTGAGAGGGGGGGGTGAATCAGTATTTACTGCATAATCAAATCCTTTTACTTTTCATTCCTTAAAAAACCCATACGCTACTTTACTTCAGTAAACCAGCGTATATACGCGGATCCCCTCTATGAAACTAGCGTATACACAGAGATTTAGATATGTCATTAAATCTTCACTTAAATCATTCCATCATGTATTCTTAAGATATTCAATAAGCAGTAAACAGGTGCAGTAAGAACAGAATAAACCATCACACAAAGCATCACACATGAACACCAGGATTTTTAGGTGGAAACCCAAATCGGGAGAAAACCACCGCTGCAGTTGCTCGGCCTTCAATATTTTATTATAGAGAAAACATATTACAACATATGTGCTGGCGCAGACTTGACCAGCACGCAGGCACCCACCTGCGCTCGTTTACCAGCCTCTTCTGGAAGGGAGCTACGACCCCCTGACTCGTTTACCAGCCTCTCCTGGAAGGGAGCTACGACCCCCCGATCTCGTTTACCAGCCTCTCCTGGAAGGGAGCTACAACCCCCTGACTGAAGGCTACAACCCTCAGCACCACCTTGGACCACGTTTCATCAATTTTCACAATGGATCCAACCACTTCAATAGAACACAACTTGCAGACCGCAATTCATCATATTTCCAGACGGAACCCTTTCCATATTTTTAAGCACGAACATACATCATCAACAGATACATATCAACACAGATCAGATAGCAGAAACACAGCAGAACAGATCAGATATTTCATACCCCTTGCTTCAGCAAGCCCTAGTTTGCATACGCGCTTTCCCTTCACTGATGTTGCGTGTATACGCGCTTCCATCCATACAAACCAGCGTATAACTCAGTGTATATTTTATTGCGCATACGCGCTTTCTCTTCGCTGAAGCTGCGTATATACGCGCTTCCTCCGCGTTGAAGTAGCGTATAGATCTTCAATTATTATAGAGCGGGATACTTCTTCAGATCAGATATTCAGTTCAGATTTACCCTTTCACTTCAAACAGATGTTCGCCTAGATGTTCGCCTCATCATAGATCTAAGCCTTCCATAAGCATATCTAGTAGATACATTTCAGATCTAGATCCCTTTCTTCATCATTGGTGCATCATCCAATCAGATTTATCTTCAAGTGTAACCCTTTCATTCAGATCTACTTCAGAGAGAAGTATTCATTCAAGCTCAGACATCTTGCACCCACACTCTCTTTTTTCACAATGAATTTCTTCTCCTTTTATATGATTACCCTTTGTCAATACCATGAGCCCCTTTTTCAATACCATGGACCAAAACAATACCATAAGCCCAAAACTACTTGGACGGGGTCAATTAGGCGGATCATTACCCAATACAATGGATTAATACCATGGTGGTTACCTTTGGGTTTGCACTTTTGAGCGCTTTTGCCCATACGCGACTTGAAACGTTATTTTCCGCGTGTATACGTGACTTCCCCTAGGCCAATCCGCGTATACCAAGAGACATACTCTTTTTCAACATAGATTTAGCACTTGCTGACTTCTTTTCTTCACTGCCTTCTGTACACACTGTTGATACATCAAATTTACTTCATCAAGAACATATTCTATCAATCACAACTTCATCAAGTGAGTTGTCATTCAATGACAACACTTAGCATCATCTTGCTAACTAGCATCATATCACATCAGATTTACATCAATTACCAAGACCATCAAGTCAAGCATAACTTCATCAGGTGTATTGCCATCAAGGACAACACATGTCAACTGTCACATGTCTTCATCTTCATTCAGTGGGTTGCCATCAAGGACAACACTCTGCATCCTATTTCCAACAGTCTTCTATATATATATATATATATATATATATATATAGATATATCTAGGAGGTCGAATGGGTGGCCCTTGGTGTTGGGAAAAATACTGAGAGGGGGGGTGAATCAGTATTTAGGGCTGGACTATTTTTCTTTTCTTTCTCTTTAAAACCTTATGTTACAGTACTGCATCCAACATGTATGTCCAGATATCTTATTATGTCTTTACTTTTAGCATTGCATCAGATAAGCATTAAGCATGAACATAAATAACAAAACAAACCATCAAACATACACAATACATATGAACACCAGGATTTAAGGTGGAAACCCAATTTGGGATAAAACCACCGCTGATGTAATCTCAGTCTTCAATATTTATTATAGAGAAAACTTTTTACAATATATGCTGGTGCAGACTTATACCAACACGCAGGCACCCACCTGCATAAGGCTACAACCTTCTCTCGTTTACCAGCTACCAATGGAAGGGAGCTACAACCCCCTCTCTGAAGGCTTCGACCCTCAGCACTACTGCGGCCTCGTTTCATCAATTTTCATACTGGATCCACCAGTTTCCATACGACATACCTTGCTGGTCACCAGATTTATTTATTTTCTGTATACTCACACCAGTTCTTCATGATATCATCTGTCATTCAAACCAGAGATTTATCATCGTCAGATTATATTCATGGGTGCATCGTAGTCTTAGATTTATCAGTTAAGAATAGAGCTCGCCCATACAGATATTATTTTTAGAAAATTTATTCACAACCCTTACAATGCAGACATCGTTCTTTATTTTCCTTCTCCTTATATAGTTTTCCCTTTATTAAAACCATGAGTCAAAACCACGAACTGCTAGTGGTATTCCTTTTAGTTTGTCCCACAGGGCTTTTGATCTCTTTTTAATTTATTTATCAATTTTAAAGAAATTGACACATAATTATATTTACAACTTTTTGAATTCCCTAGCCTTATATCTAAAGTTTAACCCTTCGGACTTTATAGAAACATCCAATGCTTCCAAATAAATTAATCTTGCGATAAACCTTTGATCCCGGGCCCACATACATAGTTAATATCCAATCCAATATGCCCATCGTACCACAGTAAACCTTGCACAATTCCAGCGTCCGATCACCGTTAGATTAGCAAGCTTCTAGATCAACGACATATATGCATATCGCTCGACCTCTGATGCCAAACGTTAATGGGCGATGGCCCACCGTACCTATTTTAATCTTCGCACACCTTCAATAAATGATGATCGTCCGATGACCCCTTCCCAGATCAACGACGCTCAATGATATCACTGGGCATCCTGGGTCGAACTATAACGCGCGATGGCGCATAGTGAAAAGCGGTTTTGTAAAATTGTGCAGGGTGCGTGTCGAGTATTCTATGGAATCACTCCTCATCCAAGAAATACCGCTTACTCCGCATAGGTGGTGCAATGAAAATCGTAAACCACCTTTATGGTTCCTCTCTTCCACGCAGGGTTCCGTCGCCTTTTAAATGTATTATTAGAATTAAATTGCGCTTAAATGTTTTGCGTTCCATCGTCACCAAGTGTTTCGCTACTCCATGAAACTGCACCATCTCCCATCAACTCCCTCATCAGATACAGAGTATCATTCAACCCTTCCAATTATACAGGACATCATTCGACTCCATTACAGAGATTATTCACACATAGGTTCAGGGGATTCCATACACGAATTACATCAGTCAAAACACATATAATACACATATCCTAACTCTGCAACGATGATTTCATTCTTCTCTGGGCACCGTAGGTATCCTTTTCCCATTATGAAATTGATCACACAGGTCATATATATTCCAGAATTACTTAAACATACTTAACACAATTCCATAGTTCTTCATCAACATACACAAATCTTGGCCAGATATTCAATTTTTCCTTCAATCTATTACCTTGACTCTTCCTAGCAGCTCTCCCTTTTGCCATCTCCTTTGCAAACTGTATTAAACCCCTAATTCAACTCTACTGCTCTGTCTCTAATTCCTCTGTTTCATCTGTTGCCTTTGCTACCTCTCTGTTTCTTTTGCCTTCCTGTCTTTGCTTTTCCAATTCCTTTGCCATCAATGACAATATTTATAACACTTGGAGGCCCAGGGCGACTTGTTTCGAAGGAGGGACGATTTGAAATCTCCCCCTTTGGCATTCATGGCAATACTCTTCCTCTGATGGCCTTACAGAAGCCCTTTGTTGCTTTTCCTCCCCCTTTGACATCAATGGCAAAGATTTTGATCAAGATCCTTTGAATAGATAATTCCATGCTCCCCCTGAGATCATGCTGCATCTTCAAACATAATATGACCAACAATTCATCCTTTTCATATGACCAATGCTCCCCTTGAGCCTATGCATTCAGGGATGCCTAAAAGCACCTCAAAACCAATTTAATCTTATGTATTTAAGTAGACCTGATACTATGCATGGCAGAGACTACTCCCAGTTTCTGTCTGAGATATTCGAACGCTTCCCTGGGTAGAGGTTTGGTAAATATATCAGCAACTTGTTCTTTGGAGGAAACATACTCCAATTTCACCTTTTGTTCAAGCACTTGTTCACGTAAGAAGTGATATTTGATGGGAATGTGCTTGGTATTGGAATGCATAACAGGATTCTTTGAAATACTGATCGCACTTGTATTATCACACATAATGGAGATAGGAGGTGAACATTTGATTTGAAAGTCTTGTAGGGTTTGCATCATCCAGAGAAGTTGAGTGCAACATGATGCAGCAGCCACATATTCTGCTTCTACTGTAGATAAGGCAATGGAGCTTTGCTTCTTGCTGAACCAAGATAATAACCTGGGCCCCATATAGAATGCACCACCGCTAGTGCTTTTCCGATCATCAACACTTCCAGCCCAATATGCATCAGTGTATACATGAAGAGTAAGATCAGCATTCTTTGGATACCATAGTCCAAAGTCTTGATTTCCTTGTAGATATTTGAATATTCTTTTCACAGCCTGAAGATGAGACTCTTTTGGATTAGCTTGGAATCGTCCAACAATCCCAACTACATGCATGATGTTTTGTCTTGTCCCAGTGAGATAAAGTAGACTTCCTATATAGATCTGTATTCAGGTTGATTCACCATGGGGGAATCATCATTAGAACTGAGATTAAATCCGGTTATCATTGGTGTACTTACAGGTTTGCAGTCTTCCATGCCATACTTCCTCAGGATTTGCTTGAGGTATTTTGCTTGTGATAAGAATATGCCATCTATTGCTTGTTGCACTTGCAAGTCAAGAAATAATGTTAGTTCCCCAAGAAAAGACATTTAAAATTCTTGTTGCATATCAGAAGCAAATTTCTGACTCATAGACTCTTTATTACTTCCAAAAATGATATCATCAACATATACAACCACAATCAATAGTTTTTCATTTTCAGTTTTTGTGTATAAGTTGCTATTAGTAGACCCTTTTGAAAATCCTTGTTTATGAATATATTTGTCAAGACGATAGTACCATGCCCTTGGAGCTTGTTTGAGACCATATAGAGCCTTTTTAGACAAATCCTCTTTGGGTTCTTCACTGGGTTCACTGTTTGTATCATTACTATTTGATGTAGAAGGATATGTGTCATCATCATCTTCATCTGTTGTTTGCTTTTCTTATTTTGGAGCTACAGGAGACTCATCAATAACGACATCAATACATTCAACAATCTTCCAAAGTCTTTTATTGTAACATTTATATGCCCTACTCCTACAGGAGTAACCAAGAGATATTCCTTCATCTGCTCTGGGTTCAAACTTGCCAAGTTTTTCATCATTATTCTTGATAAAGCATTTTCTCCCAAAAATTCTAAAATGCTTTATAGTGGGAGGATTACCATACCAGAGTTCATATGGAGTTTTATCACTATTTACACGAACATGTGCTTTGTTGAGAATGTTTACTGCTGTATGTGCTGCTTCTCCCCAAAATGTGTCAGGTGTTCCGGAATCATCAAGAATAGCTCTAGCCATTTTTTGAACTGTTTTGTTCATTCTTTCTGCAATGCCATTCTGTTGTGGAGTGCCAACTACAGAGAACTATCTTTTTATGCCATGTTGTTCACAAAATTCAAGGAATTCATTGGATGTATATTCTCCTCCTCGATCAGATCTGAGACACTTGATTTATCTAATTCATTCTCAACTAGTGCTTTGAAGATCTGAAATTTCTCAAATGCTTCATCTTTGTGTTTAAGCAGCCCAATCCCACACATTATAGAAAAATCATCAATGAATAAGATATAATATTCTTCACCACATGGTGAATTTTTCCTCATAGGTCCACATATGTCAGTATGAATGAGTTCAAGAGGCTTACTTGATGATCCTTCCTTTGCATTAAATTGTACCCTGGTTTGCTTGCCGAATTGGCAGGATTTGCATATGATATTTTCAGGTAGGGTAATATTGGGAAGATCACGAACAGCTTTAAGTCTACTTGATTTGTTGATTTGAGAGAAGCTCAGATGCCCCAACCTTCTATGCCATAGCCAATTTTCTGAAGATTTACTCAAATAGCATTGTTCTTTGGGGTTCTTCAATATATACAGGTTGTTTGGGGTTCTTTTTCCTTTTATAATTGCTTTACCTGTATCAAGATCATGTACCACACATTCTTTTGAACTAAAGACAACTTCAGTTCCTTGATCACACATTTGAATTACACTTAACAAGTTATCCTTTAATCCATCCACATACATGACTTCATTAGCTTTCACCTTTTCTTTTAGAAAAACAGACCCTTTTCCCTTAATGACCACAGGAGTGTCATTTCCAAATGTAACATTTTTTTCTTTTTCTAGAGCACTATATGCAAGAAGTTTGTCTTTATCACCTTTCATGTGTCTTGAGCATCCACTATCAATGTACCATTGGTTTTATTCATCTTCTGCAAATAATGCTATGCCACAATTTTCGACTTGTAATTCCTTCTTTTTCCATACTTTGGAGCTTGAAGGAACATGTTCTTTTGGCTGAACTTTGCTCCTGCATTTACATTCTTCATGGCCAAAGTTATTGAAATAAGCACATTCAACTTCATTTTGAAGAGGAGAAAAGTTGTTATAAGTATTATTCTTTGTTTCAATATCAATCCTTTTCTTTCTTGCTTCTCTTGTCATGATGGTTTTATATGCAACACATTGAACAGCTTTATGACCAAAATTGTGACATGAGAAACATTGTCCATTGAAGAAGAAATTTCTGCAATCATAAAATCTTCTATATGAATTTACTTGTTGATTGGTGTTTCTTTGAAAGACATTCATGTTAGTGTTATTTGAATTGAGATGTTCATGCTTTACCTGTGAAGATTCTTTATTCCCTTGCTGAGTGGCAGCATGTTGTAAACTAGCTGTAACTACTTTTAGATAATTTGATGCTGAAGCCTGAGAAGATTCTCCGATATATCCAAGACCTGTCTTTGTAAGAGGAGAACGTTGTACCTTGATAATCTCATCTAAGGTTTCAGATCCTTTAGCAAATCTAAGATTCAGAGTCTTTACTTTCTCAAGTTATTTTCTTAGAATTACTACTTCACACTCTAATTTCTCATTGTGTTTCTCCTTTTCTTCAAGATGATTTTTCAGAGTTTCTATGGTTATTTTACTCTCTTCTAAGAAAATTTTGAGTTTATTTTTTTCATCAAGAAAATCAGTGTCTTCTAGAGCATTCACAAAAGTATCCTTTTCTTCTCTATATTCTTTTTCAAATGCCATAAGAAGTCTAAGATCTTGTTCATATTCTTCCTCACTATCAGATAACCCATCACTATCTTCATGAGTATAGTAACTCTTCCTAGTGCTAAAACGTTTCTTAGTCCTTCTTGCTACTTCCTTCCCCTTTTTATGTGTTTCTTTATAAGGACACTTAGTAGCATAATGACCAAATTTTCCACAATCAAAACATTTGAAAGGAAGCTTACCTCTGAACCGTCCTGTGCCAAGTTGAAGTTTCTTTACAAAGTTTATCTAATATTATTTTGAGATATATCCCTGATCCTTCTGGTTTTTGTACTTCCTTCCATTTTGTAGAAGTTCTAAAGACTGCTTCTTTGACTTTAGATGGTCCTCCTCTTCTCATTTCATATGCAGTTAGTATGCCATGAAGTTGCACCATAGTGAGATTTTGAAGATCCTACTTTTCTTCAAGAGCAGAAACTTTTGACTCAAATTTCGTCATTAGTGATCTTAAGACTTTCTCAACCAAAGTAGATTCAGTTATTGTTTCTCCCAAATTTCTCATACGATTTAAAATATCATCAAGACGTAAAAATAAATTGGCAATGCTCTCTTCATTATCCATTTTTAGATTCTCATATTGAATTCTAAGAGTTTGGAGTTTAGCACTTTTTACCTTTCCATCACCTTCATAACTTAGAATGATTTTGTCCCATACTATCTTTGCTATATTCAACTGCATGACTTTGACAAATTCTGATTCAGTTAGACTTCCCAATAGAGCATTGACTGCCTTTGCATTTGTTTCATAATTCTTTCTTTTCGTCGGATCTGTTGGTACTGCAGCCGAATATTGATATCCTTGTTCAACAATTGCCCATACCTCTGCTCCCAGAGACTGAAGATAGGATCTCATCCTTGTTTTCCAGAAGATTAAATTGTTTCCGTTAAAGAGCGGAGGCCTGATAGATGTTGTTCCATCTTGATTGCTCATCTTGCTTGATCTTCCTTCTAGTGGCTAAGCATTTTCAGAAGGACTTGCTCTGATACCAATTGTTGGGAAAAATACTAAGAGGGGGGGTGAATCAGTATTTAGGGCTGAACTATTTTTCTTTTATTTCTCTTTAAAACCTTATGTTACAGTACTGCATCTAACATGTATGTCCAGATATCTTATTATGTCTTTACTTAGAGCATTGCATCAGATAAGCATTAAGAATGAATAGAAATAATAGAACAAACCATCAAACATACACAACACATATGAACACCAGGATTTAAGGTGGAAACCTAATTTGGGAGAAAACCACCACTGTTGTAATCTCAGTCTTCAATACTTATTATAGAGAAAAAAATTTACAATATATGCTGGTGTAGACTTATACCAGCACACAGGCACCCACCTGCATAAGGCTACAACCTTCTCTCGTTTACCAGCTACCACTGGAAGGGAGCTACAACCCCCTCTCTGAAGGCTTCGACCCTCAGCACTACTGCGGACCTCGTTTCATCAATTTTCATACTGGATCCACCAGTTTCCATACAACATACCTTGCCGGTCACCAGATTTATTTATTTCCTGTATACTCACACCAGTTCTTCATGATATCGTCTGTCATTCAAACCAGAGATGTATCATCATAAGATTATATTCATGGGTGCATCGTAGTCTTATATTTATCAGTTAAGAACAGAGCTCGCCCATACAGATATTCTTTTTAGAAAATTTATTCCCAACCCTTACAATGCACACATTGTTCTTTATTTTCCTTCTCCTTATATAGTTTTCCCTTTATTAAAACCATGAGTCAAAACCACGAACCGCTAGTGGTATTCCTTTTAGTTTTTCCCAAGGGGCTTTTGATCTCTTTTTAATTTATTTATCAATTTTAAAGAAATTGACACATAATTATATTTACAACTTTTTGAATTCCCCAGCCTTATATCTAAAGTTTAACCCTTCGGACTTTATAGAAACATCCAATGCTTCCAAATAAATTAATCTTGCGATAAACCTTTGACCCCGGGCCCACATACATAGTTAATAGCCAATCCAATATGCCCATTGTACCGCAGTAAACCTCGCGCAAGTCCAGCGTCCGATCACCGTTAGATTAGCAAGCTTCTAGATCAACGACGTATATGCATATTGCTCGACCTCCGATGCCGAACGTTAACAGGCGATGGCCCATCGTACCTATGTTAATCTTCACGCACCTTCAATAAATGATGATCGTCCGATGATCCCTTCCGATATCAACGACGCTCAACGATATCGCTGGTCATATTGGGTCGAACTATAACACGCGATGGCGCATAGTGAAAAGTGGTTTTCTAAAATCGTGCAGGGTGCATGTCGAGTATTCTATGGAATCGCTCCTCATCCAAGAAATACCTCTTACTCCGCATAGGTGGTGCGATGAAAACCACAAACCACCTTTATGGTTCCTCTCTTCAACACAGGGTTCTGTCACCTTAAAAATGTATTATTATAATTAAATTTCACTTAAATGTTTTGCGTTCCATCATCACCAAGTTTTCCGCTACTCCATTAAACTGCGCCATCTCCCATCAACTCCCTCATCAGATACAGAGTATCATTCAACCCTTCCAATTACACAGGACATCATTCGACTCCATTACATAGATTATTCACACAGAGGTTCAGGGGATTCCATACACGAATTACATCAGTCAATACACATATAATACGCATATCCTAACTTTGCAACAATGATTTCATTCTTCTCTGGGCACCGTAGGCATCCTCTGCCCATTATGAAATTGATCACACAGGTCATATATATTCTAGATTTACTCAACCATACATAACACAATTCCACAGTTCTTCATCAACATACACAAATCTTGGCCAGATATTCAATTTGTCCTTCAATCTATTACCTTGACTCTTCCTAGCAGGTCTCCCTTTTGCCATCTCCTTTGCAAATTGTATTAAACCTTTAATTCAACTCTACTGCTCTGTATCTAATTCCTCTATTTCATCTGCTGCCTTTGCTACCTCTCTGTTTCTTTTGCCTTCCTGTCTTTGCTTTGCCAATTCCTTTGCCATCAATGACAATATTTATAACACTTGGAGGCCCAGGGCGACTTGTTTCGAAGGAGGGACGATTTGAAAAAAATTGTTGGACTTTGACTTAGTAAAATTATTTTTATTTTCTTTACAAAATTCCAAATGAGACTAGAATCAAATACATTTTTATTTTTGAACATATTAAATTATTTTTATTCTTTTGACTCTATAAGCTTGAAGAACATTCTTTGACAAAAAATAAAATAATAATAATGGATATAATAAATACTTTGATCATGAAATTACAATACATTATGAAGAGTGACATTGGTTACATTTTCAACACTCCCTCTTAACTATGGAGGTATTCATAATGAAAAAACATGATACTCACAAGTTGAAATATTCATATAAGGATCTAGATTGATAAGCATTAACGATTATTTACATCATAAGAAGCCAACATTATCGAAATATCAAGACCTTGAATAACACACTCTATCTCTCTATTAGATCATAGCACAATGTTGGGAGGAATAAGTTTGAATGCCACCACCACTCAAATCATATACCCCAACCGGGTGTTACTAAGGTATGGCCTCGCGGGACCATTTCCTAATCCAAGGAAAATTACATCCTCGAGGTCATTCTTTACCAAGTCCATGTATCTTGTAACTGTTTCCTCCCATATTTACCCACTTTCATTGGTTGGCCTGGGGTAAACATGAGTTGAGGGTCACTATGATAAGACTCAACCTCCTATATGACTTTAAGGAAATGGATTCGATAACTTAAGAATTTACTGACCTCCCTAAGGTGCTACAGAACCTCCAGGGGCTATCCAACCCCTCCAGGTGTCCAAACCCTGAGTTAAATCTCTTTTTCACTGACCTAGAGCCTCATTATCTCTCTTTTCAAGGCCTCCATGTGACTGTAACCCTCTAGACTCTCTCATAGGCATGCTTCCTAGCAACTGTTGACTTTTCCTGTCAATGCTATGCTAGCGACCTCGAATTCTGAGCCACTTTTTAGGGCTAGGACTAAGTCCCCTTCCCAGAACTCAATGCAACTTACATAAATGATGAATAAAATAGAAAAAAATCTTCCAAATCAAAACTTGAACTAGTAATTTACCTGTCCCCTCCCAACCAGGACTCAAATTTTGTCAAACACATGATGAACATGCAACCTACAAGTCATGAATGCATATCTGAACATAAAGATCTGAAACTTATCTAAGGTTTAACAAGAAGGAATAATTCCCTTTCATTATCACTATCATAACAAAAATTATGTTATGCATTCATTATTCATTCATTTACTAATCGAAACATGATGATATTCATGATTAATATTTGTCATAAAACCATGCTTATAACCAACGTATAACCAGATAGATAACAATGATAAAAAAAACATTAAAGCCACATAATAAAAGGTATAATTACTCATCAAATACAAGAGAAAATTAACTATTATTAACCATATGCAAAAGCCAACCAAGTCAGGGACTTCCATGTATCACCCGACCATATATTGGGATGAACCAAATCCTTCTTTTATCCAATCACCCTGTGCCATATTCCAAGCATAAATGTTGGATATCATGGGATAAAATAATCCACAAACAACCAAGGGAATCCAAAGGAATCCCATGACAAATTTTACGGTATCCACACACCTTTTGAGGGCTTCCCGGAGAAAATTATCTCCACCCCCAACCCTTGGGATTTTTCTGAGACCACCTCACCCGGATCCAAAAACTTCCAACAATCAAAATCTCAACCAAGAATGAATCCCATCACACCATGTCTCTCAAGAAATGGAAAGGAAAGGCTAAAAGCCACTATCAAAATCCAAAAAAATTCATGCCAATGACAAAAAAATAACTAAATACTAACATTCACATACAATGCATGCCAAAATAAGCTACAAAATCATACATAAAATTTTTTACTTGCAAGTATTCCTGAAGCCGCTTGATCCAACATTTCCTTACTTGATCCTTGCTTTCCATTGCCTTTTATTTCCTTGTCCTTCCTTTGATTTCATTGCTTTATTTATCCTCTCTGAAACCAATTATGAATGTGTGTAAAGTTTTCGGTGAAAATCACATAAAAGAAATTTTTGTCGGCGCGTTTCGAACCTGATGATGAACCACACTAGCTGGTTCGAAACGCGTCGACAAAAATTTCTTTTATGTGATTTTCACCGAAAACTTTACACACATTCTATGGATCACAGAAGCCAAATTCCTAATATTGAAACCAATTATGAAACTGAACTAATAATAAGCCATGAAATGATGTTCTGGAGAATTTTTATTATTTATGCCTTTGATTTCTTCATTTTCCTCTATTTTCCTTCAATTTACTCCTCACATGCAACCTACAACCTTTCATCTTCATTTTCTCCTAATTTCCTTTATTTTCATAAATAAATTCCAATAATACCTTTTTTCCTTTTCAAAGCCTTTTCTATTTCTTTTTAAATTTCCCCTTAGCCATAATAAACAAGAAGTGATTCCCACTAGGATATTTTTACCAACATTCATCTTGGAAATTGTGTCCCATGACCTTGGTCTTATTTTTATTTTATTAACTTTATTACATGAAATTTTAACGTGAGGCTATTACATACCCCTCCCCCTCAGGGAACACTGTCCTCAGTGTTCTATGACACCTAAAACAAAAAAAACCATTGAAAAGAAAAACATGTTGCTTATGGAGCTTTATAACTTAGCTCATTACATTATTTACAATGAAAAGCTTTCTAAAAAGAAAAACCATCATGACAATCATGAAAAAATATTTACAATAGAAAACATACATAAATATGTACATATACCAAAAACTCATTTGCCTCCACCAACAAATAATGAAGGATGCATAGCCTACATCTGATCAACCATGTCCCATTTAGCTTCATCCAGTCCAAAGTGCTTTCACTACACTTTAACTCGCTCGATTATTTGGTTTCAGAGCATGAATTGTTTTTGGTGCAATATGCATTGAGGTTTCATCTGGAATTCTCCTTCTAGTTCCACCTGCAATATAAACCAATCAATAATATGATCAACATCTTTCACATATATTTTAGGAAATGCAACATGGAAAACATCGTGTAATTTCACTTTCAAAGGTAGTGCAGTCTGTAGGCCACTAGTATAATCCTCTCAAGGATATGAAAAGGATTCCAATACCGAGGTTCCAACTTGGAACATGATCAAATACTCGAGGATATCTTCTTGTGATTGATGCACAAATACACATGCTCCCCAACCTAAAACTCCTTATCTGCCCTGTGCTGGTTTGCATTACTCTTATTCCTATTCTGTGTTGCCTTTATATTCTTCTCTATAACCTACATTTCCTGTTCTATCTCCGCCAACATGTCTCATCCAATAAATACGTTTTCAATGGATCACTCCAGTTGATGGGAGTGTTACAACTTCTCCAATAGAGTGTCTACAATGGACTCATCTTCAGTGACTCCTGATACCCATTGTTGTAAGAAAAATCAACCAGTGGAAGATACTCCTCCCACCTCCTCTCACTATAATGAAAATACCCTCTAGCAGAGGTTATAACAGAGGTTTTTAGTGTTATAAAATTGGCCAAAATTTTCAAAAAAGAATTTGCTACAACATCGGTTTTTGGTAACGGAGGTTTTGGTAGATCTTATAATGGAATTTCAACACAATTGAAAAAAACTAGGTGACTAGAGGTTGTTATAGATGTTTTTCTCATCGGTGTGCTAATCAAGTGTCAACGCACCGATGCGTTGTACAGTGAATGCATCGATACTGTAAACCTACCAAGCACTGGGAAGGAAAATAAATTTAGGATGCCTCGAGGCATTTAGCAATGTCCTGGTGTGTGTCATCCAGACATTCGCATTGGGGTGGTTGAAGGTGCATGCACTAGGCCGTTAAGGTGTAAAACCACATCGGGTGCAATGTAGGTGATACAACGCACCAGGACATTCTAATTGGAATTCGTATTTGTGCGGTGCCCATAGGTTGTATAAACGCATTGGCACATAGTATTATACAAACGCACTGGCACGCAGTATCACACAAACACACCGAGTGTTCTAATTTGTATTGGTATTTGTGTGGTGCCCATAGGTCATAGAAATGCACCGGTGCGTACTATTATACAACGCACCAGTGTGTAGTATCACAAAAACACACTGAGCATTCTAATTGGTATTGGTATTTGTGCAGTGCCCATAGGTCGTAGAAATGTGTCGATGCACATTAGCATACAAACGCACTGGTGCACTGTAACAAACACATAGCAGTGTTAATTTTGTATTTTTTAGAAACATTGACCCGTGACAGTGAAATTATTGTGATTTTTTAAAAATCGTTATTCATCAAAAGTTGACACATATCTTCTAACAATATTCATATCAATTAAATTTTTATTAGTGCATTTGAATGTGATGTTTGGATTAATATGTTATATCATATCATCATATTTCGCATCTCTTCATTATAATATTTAATCATCCATATTTATTTAATCAGTGGTGTAACATTTCACAGCGACAATGGAGAACTCAATAGAATAAATTAAAATGTAATATATATATATATATATATATATATATATATATATATATATATATATATATATGAATAAGACACTCTTTTTCATACAAAAAGGGACAAAGAGTCCCAATTGAAAGACATAGGGATACCAGTAATTGTTCCATTTTGTAAGACAAAGAGTGTTTTATTCACACACACACACATACATATGTGTGTGTGTGTGTGTGTGTGTGAATAAGACTCTCTTTGTCATACAAAATGGGACAATTATTGGTATCCCTATGTCTTTCAATTGGGACACTATGTCCATTAAATTAAACAAAATGTCTGATTTCATAGACAAATATTTCAAAAATTACAACACCTTGATTTGATATCCAAACATATTGATCATCATTCTTCGCATAAAATATTATCACTACTCTAAATACTTCCATGACTTGGGTTACTTTGAGGAATGTTTTGTTTAGAGTGTTGATTGTTTTCTTCTTCTTCAAATTCCATATACAAACATAAAAATAAATTGTAATGAGTGTATATACATTGGTGAGAATAATGAAAATTGCAACATTAAATATATACATGAATGTAAATCGAAAAGAAATTATGTACCATAGCAAGAATTGACTGATGAACTATACACAGCCTTCCAGAACCAAAAGTCATGCCATCTTTCAACATTTCATTTGTTGGCGCAGTTCCATACTTTTTTTCTTGCAAGTTTAATACCCCATAACAAATCATATATTTAATATAAAAGTTTTTTGTTCTATTAATTATAAAAGGAGCTATGTAAAACAAGATGGATAGATGCTTACAAATTCCACAATTAATTTATGATATGCCAACATATACTCGCAACCCATATTTAACCCAATGTCAATGAATTCATTTGATAGTTCTTCTTTGTATGTTACCACCTGTTTGAAGACATTCAATGATGATTGTTGTAAAACAACTTAAAATATACAAAAATAAAATCTAATTAAGTTGCTATAAGGAAGTAACAACTACTCACAAACTTAGATATCAACCCTTTTCTTCCTTGTCGTCCTGTTTTATGTGCTTAAGGGTTCCATTTTATTTTCTTTTCTGCAAGAAAATACTTGAAAATTAATATTTAATGCTAATTTTATTTTATTTATTGTACCTAATCGAAAAATTCAATGATTACATATTACATTTGAAGCACATTGTTGTTGACATGGCTCCTCGTGCGATGCAATTATGTCCATTTCTTTAACCATCTCCTTGTACACCTTTTTGGGCATTTCTAATGGCACATTTCTCATATCATCTCGTTCATCCTTTGAGATTTTCATAATCTTCCTGAAAATGTAACACGATAATAAACTATTTAATTTTTATATTGATGTATGAAAAGTAAATATAACAAAAGTGATATTTATAAATGATTGCTTCTAGTAATATATACATATAATTTAAGAAAAATATTTAAAGGAATATTACTTTTTCATTCCCTCTTTTTTGTTGTTGTACGTTTTTTTATTACAAGTCTAACATGTCTCATTGACCAATTCTTTGGAAAGTCATCCTGTATTTTAGATAAAATTTAGTTCATGGAATCATTGGATTGATTTTTGTATTGTAAGTGGAAAGAACATCTCTACATTCATTCCACTAGATCCCTAAAATTTTTGTAAAATATTTTCCCCCTTTCGTTAACCTCTAGCACCACTCCAGATGAGCTAAGGAGTAATTCATTTTCATTTGTATGTCCTATTTTTTTTCTTTTCTTAGAACAACATTCCTTTTTTGAGTTGCTGGTCCCTGTAGAAAATTAAACATAGGTGAATTAATAGATGGTTTGAAACATGTTATCTAATATTTTTAAGTATATTATTAATGAAAATTAAAAAATGAAACTCATATTGGATCGATATTATTTTTTCATTCAACTGATTCATCCTTCTGCAATTTTTCCATCAAGATTTTATGCTTTTCTAGTATTAGATCATTAATAATCTTATCGATATTTGTCATTTTGTGTCTCTCCATGATACACAGTAAACAATACATATTAGTTAAACTTACATATAGATCAAAAATAATAATTTTTGTAAAGAATTTACAAATAACTTGCCTTTTTTTCTTTTTTGGATGTGTTATCAGTATTTTTGTTACCTGATATCTTGTCAATCATTTATTTATCAATATGAAACTTGTACCATACCATTCATTACTATATTTTATAAATAAATCACAAACTTTTGAGATAAAAAAAAAAAATTCAAGCAAACGATGTGCCTTTCAATAAGTACGCACTGATGTCGGTGCGATGTGTTCTTATAAAATCACCGCCAAAATAGTAGAAACATCATACAAACCTCTCTGTTAACAAGGAGACCCAGTGTGTTATATGTTAACTAGTGCACCGATTATCACAAACAAATTAATAAAAATCCTCTAGTGTTAGTTTTTGTAGCATAAGATGTCATGGAGGGGGTGGTGCAACTTGTTCTTATAAACGCACCGAGAAAAGAGGGGACCACCATATGGTGCTCTTTGTAAACAAGGAGACCTGGTGCATTAGTGCATTATATGTTAATCAGTGCACCGATTAGCACAGACATAAAGTAAAAAATTATTTTTATAAAATAGTATGTGCGCAGTGCGCTAATTTACAAAGGGTGCACGAATTAAAAAAAAGGTGTTTTTATTCTTTATTTTATCTAACTGTACGTGCATGGGGTGCTATAATAAAATAGCGCACTGGCCCGCTATTTTACACAGGGTGCACGAATTAAAAAAAATATATATATGTTTTTAAATTGTTTTTATCAAACAGTGCGTGCACGGTGCGCTGTAATAAAATAGTGCAATGGTGTGCTATTTTACATAGGGCACATTGATTAAAAAAAATATGATTTTTAAAAATTCACGCAAGGGCTGACGTGGATTAAGGTCTGACTCTACAAGTTGTCCCATGGGTTAGATGACATAGGCCTATATATATATATATATATATATATATATATATATATATATATATATATATATATATATATATATATATATATATATATATATATATATATATATATATATATATATACAAATCCTATAAATCTAAAATGAAAAGCCCTAATTTTGAAGTCACAGAAACAAGAAGAAGTAAGGGTAGAAACAAAAAGAATCAAGGGTTTAGCATAGTAATAGATTTTTTTTGTTTTCTTTTGTTTTTTTTTTTCCTTAAAATGAAATGTAAAATTTAAAATTTTTACTTACCATGTACTAAATCAAACAAAAATTGTAAAAAAAACAATTATCACAGTAAAATTTAATCACCAGATGGTTTGAAATTCTATACTACACGGTTTGAATCACTATATGTTTGAAATTTCGATTCTCTGAATAGTTTTGTTCGAAAGTATTTTGCTGCTCCACAGTGCTCTCGTGCTCTCTTGCTCTAGGTATGTCTCTCATGCAAATCTCTCTCTCAATTTTTTTGCAAAAATAATGAAATAATTAAATATTTTTACTATTCAAAGAATTTTTTTATGAAATTAGATTTTCAAACATAATTTTTCATCCATATTTTAATTTACCATTTTTTTCACTTAAAAAAAAAGTCGTGCTCTTTTATTTGCGGCTATTCGATGTGTTTGTTATCTAACCACACCGGTGCACAGTAACTAAAATATGCCTGTGTGGTTAACTGTACATTAGCACTGATAAAATCAATTTTTTTTTAAGGCACCGAAATTACTATTAGGTATGTACAGAAAAATTTATTGTTGATTTTTCTCAAATGCAGGGATAAAATATCATAATTATATCAAATGGACAATTCTTCAAAATCCAGATCATTCCATAATATTTCTCAAAGTCCATCGTGAAGTTCTCCCTATCCATCTCGAGATGTAATATTTACTTCAAATTTTATTTATATATTCATTATCTAATTGAATTATTATTTTTTATCCATGTTAATCAACTGAATAAAATTAATGTATACAAATTTCCAGGTTCATGCAGATTCATAATCGAGTTCAAATGCACAAAATATTCATATAGCTCCAAAACGTCGGAAGCTCTTATCAAAAGCATCATACCACAAGGCACATTTGGTAGATGAAAATGGACAGCCGCTTCACCCTGCCAATTGTAACATTGCATCTTCTAGCCACAATCTTGCGACAATTATGGTAATAATAATTGTTTGGTATATTAATGTAATTATTTCAATGTCAAAACAATTAATCATGCATTGTCAACGTGCTTACTAATCGATACCATATATTTTGTACTAATCATGTTCAAACATATTTTTTGAAATTATTAGGATTCTAGTGATGATGAGCGATCTACCTACCATCTAAGTCCGTTGCACCCCATGACAATGTCAAATCAAGAGAAGGCCGAATTAAGAGAAAAAATCAGAGAGTAACGATACCAAGAATGGTTCAATCAACCACCTATTCAATTCCCACTACGTCCAGATTCACCAATTAGGAATGACTATAGAAATAGTAGTTCTTCACAAGCTGACAATGGAGGAAATAAAATAGAGGTTGGTATGGATGATTACTTAAGGGATACGACTACCATAGAGACAATGTTGTTAGATGCATTCCAGAATGATGATCAGCTAGGGGATGATGCTCATCTTGCTGATACCTTTTTTGAAAGCCTTAAATTTTCTTCCACCACCCCTCTCTTTGGACCTGGCGGTCAGTCAAAGTATACCCAATTGGGTACAACGATGCTACTATACAAATTGAAAGTAAAGTTTGCCTTGTTGAATGCATGTTTCTTGGAAATTTTGAGGTAATTGATCATCAAGTCCTCCCTTATATTTTGAGAAATATAATAACACAATGAAAATTAAAAATGGTCAATTTTATGAACATTAATAATTATATCAACATTAATGTACATTTAATATTGTCCATGATCACCAACTACAGGTTATTCAAAGATAAGGTTATTCTGAGTGATTATGTCTTGCCCGGTAGCTGTGAAGAGGCAAATAAATTGTTGAAAATGTTGGGTTTTGAGTACATACCATATCATGCATGTCAAAATGATTGTATTCTATATAGAGAAGAATATGCAGACAAAGAGATATGTCCGAAATGTGGGCATGACAGGTATGATAAATAAAAAAATAAGGGTAAATCACGTGGTCCTCCTTTTAAGATATTGAGGCACATGCCTATAATCCCAAGGATTCAAAGGCTCTTTTATTGCAAATAATTAGCTATGTTGCAGGGATGACATGCCTCACATAAAAGTGAGCTGGGAGTTATGCGAATCCTAATAGATTCAATAGCCATGAAGGATATAGAGGATACATGGCCCGAAACATTCAAGGATGAAGTACGAAGTCTTCGACTCAGCATAGCCATGGATGGCGTCAACCCATATTCCCTCCAAAACACCAACTATTCTGTTTGGCCTATAGTAGTGATCAATAAAAATACCCCCCATGGTTGTCCGTGAAGAATTAACATCTTCTGTTGGCTCTCACAGTTCCTAGAGTAATACAAGTGAATAATGGATGTCTACTTACAACTACTGGTAGATGAATTAAAGTAATTTTGGGATGGGATAAATGTATACAATGTATCAAGACCCATCACAGGAGAGAAGAGTTCTACATTGTGCTTACAGGACACATGATTATATAGTCTTAGGAGTTTGCTATGGTAAAGTACATGTTTATTGATTTGTCTATATACGTAACAATGTTCTTTCACATATTAGTTATTTAATTCGTTCTAATTGTTTTGATCTTCATGATATTCTTTAACGTGCCATGCATATGTATTGTATATAATAATTTCGCAGGCCTTGTAGCAAAAGTGTATTTTGGATGTAAATGTTGTGGACCTTGTCTGAAAGCTAGATGGTCCAACAACCTACGAAAGCCAGTGTATGACTGCTCCAAGGTATTCCTCCCAGAAAAACACCCTTACAGAAGAGCATCATCCACTTTCAATGGTAAATGAGAGAGAACCCAAAGGCCTCAAATAATGACACTAGTTGAATGGCTTAGAGCATATGAGAGAGAGAAGGAGAAGGAGTTCATATAAATGTTCGATTCAAATGGTTAGCCTATGTTCGATGATCCAAAATTCTTCGACACCTATGTTGAGAAATTTCCCATTGGGACGAAAAGGAAAGCTATCTTTTATAACCTCCCATATTGGGAGAATCTTAAGATTACCCACTTATTAGATCCCATGCATATATTTAAAAATGTTTCATCTTCTTTATCGAGGAATATATCATCGAAACAAAGTGACACATTGGTTGTTAGGAAAGATCTTATTTCTTCAAAAACTAAAAGTAAACGTTGGCCAAGATGATTAGAAAGTACAAGATAAGAGGCAGGTGTTGGTCCCTCTAATTCATGGTATTTCAAAGAAGGTGTTTTCCCATGGATTTTAAAAAAATATTATCTTTCTTTGGCAAAGAAAGTTATAATGGGTGTGAGGGAACCATCTTCATACAGGTCTTCACTATAGTGCTGCGTCACCATGGATGACCATTTTTTGGGGTTGAAATTTCATGGCCATCTGAATCTTCTAAGAGTACGTATAATGTCAAAAGCATGATTTTATTATTTGTTATATTAATAAATTTTATTCCATGCAGGGATCATAAAAAAAAACTAATTTTGTATATTATTTCATGTGTTTATAACTTTGCAGTGTCATTATCCTTTTTTCATGCGTGGGTGTGTGAAACATGAATTCCCCCAAGACCTAGGATGTGCCATATTTAAATTATCTACATTTGTATGTTGGATCATGTCAAAGGAGATTCATGTGGCTAACATTCCACGGTGGCGTCAAGAGATAGTTGATATTGTTTGTATGTTTGAGAAGGAACTACCGACGAGTTTCATGGATTTGCAGGTTCATATTCTAATCCATCTAGTAGATGAGGTTGAATTATTTAGGGTGGTTTCTGATCATTTGATATTCTTCTTAGAGAGGTAGATGAAGAAATTTAAAGGTTTTGTTCGACAAAGGGAAAAACCTAAGGGGTACATATTGTATGAGTCTTTTTACTATGCCAGTGAGTATTTCAAGTAGATTGACAACACACTAGGTGCGATGATTTGGGATGATGAAATGGATGAAGACAAAAGAGAAGGGGAACTACTCCAAACCAATGGAAAAAGGCGCTTGATAAAGAGTAAGCAACCTATAATTTTTCAAATTTACACAAAGTAAATATTCATGTTGAAATTCGATATAATGTATATTTTGATCTCATATGTACTATATGTTGATTTTATTTCATCACTGAATGCAAAAATTGAGGCAATCAATAAATTCTTTCTTTACGATTTCGAAGCGACAAAACTGTGGGTCACATTGTACGAACAAAAGAAAATGAAATAGGATAGTGATAGGAAAGAATTCAGATGGTTGAATTGTAGAAGTGTGCTTATCCTGATCATTTAAAAGAAAATATGCCAAAAATATGCCCCAACAGTTGGGTTTATTACCAAGTTAGAGAAAAATACGGTGCAACTAGTCATTACTCGCGTTCTAAAGAGGATGCACTAAATGTAGGGATTGTGTGCACCCACTCCGTAATAATATATTTATGTACATTTTAAACTTAATAATGTACCTTTGAAATGTACTTATATCTATATTTCATATTTTAACTGTTGGGTTATTATAAGACACATGAAACTGTGATTTTTTAACTTTTTATAGGTGCATTTGCTCCCATCTATGTGGGCATATGGACACCATTTTCACATAGAAAATGCCGATGATGGAAACATGACATAAGAATGTGGAGTGGAATTTGAGTTCAATCAATCTAGTCAATCTAGCCACCATGCTTAAAACATAGTATGAGGGACTTTAGGTTACGTTGAAAAGATACAAGAGATAATTGAAGTGGATTTCTCTTCTTTCCAATGTGTTATTTTTTGGTGCAAGTGGTGGGACAGCTTTGATCAGAATAATGTAAAGGAAGATCATGATAGTAGGCTGATATATATCAACTCTAGAAATATGTGGGATGAAGCTAAGGAGCCATATGTTTTCCCCAAACACTACAACTAGGTGTTTTTTTACCCAGATGTTTTGGATAGGGATTGGTGGTTCGTATTGAGACATGACCCTAGATCAAAAGATATTTTTGAGAAAAATAGTGTTATCATGCCAAGTAAGTTGGAAGATAATGAGGGTGATCACGAGAACCGAGAGTGATATGGTACATGTGTTATTTCATCATTTATACATTTTAAGATGGGTTTTTATAAAGAAGAGGGATTAATTACCTTATAACTAAGACTTTTTTTCGAAAAATTATAATATGTATTTTGAATTAATTGGTAATTTGCATTGTGTTAACGTTAAAATCATTTCACTTGATAATTTTCAATTATGTTGATCTCGAAAACAATGTCATACTGTATAAAGTTCTTTTTTTTTTATAATGTCAATTCCTAAAATAACACAACTGCTTGAGTTCTTTAAATATGTTTGAATGATATCTTCAAAATGTATGCTGCTATTTTTGATATGTAAGATCATAATAAAATAATGATAATTATAAAGTACATGAATTTATTTGTATTATTTTCTAAACTTTATTATGTTACAAAAATTCATATTATTCTAGATTTATTATTTTACAAATATATATATATATATACAAATTTACAATTTTACAATTATGGTAACTTAATAATATTTATGGTATACATTTTACTTACAGTAGTTATGGTTCAAAATTGACCATTAATTTACAATTTTAGAAAAAATTACAAATTTAAAAATTTTAATAACATTGAATGATGACAATTCATAAAATTACAAATACAATTTTACAATTTCACAATACAATTACAATTACAATTTTACAAATTTACATACAACTATAATTACAATTACAATTTTAGAATTTTACGTACAATTACAATTACAATTACAATTACAATTTTACAATTTTACATACAATTACAATTAAAATTAAACTTAAAATTAAAATTACAATTACAATTACAATTTTACAATTTCACATACAATTACAATTATTTTACAATTACAATTACAATCATTCCACATTAATACAACTAAAATTTTACAAATATTTTACATACAATTAAAATTAAAATTACAATTGCACTTACAATTAGAATTAGAATTAGAATTAGAATTACAATTACAATTTTACAATTTCACATAAAATTATAATTAAAATTACAATTACAATTAAAATTTTAGAATTTTACATACAATTACAATTACAATTACATTTTTACAATATTACATATATACAATTACAATTACAATTATTTCATATTAATAAAATTAAAATTGTAGAAATGTTTTACATACAATTAGAATTAGAATGACAATTAGAATTAGAATTAGAATTAGAATTAGAATTAGAATTTTACAATTTCACATACAATTACAATTACAATTTTAGAATTTTACATATATACAATCACGATTAAAATTACAATTACAATTACAATCATTTCACAATAAATTAAATATTACAATTACAATTAAAATTTTACAAATATTTTACATATAATTACAATTAGAAATATAATTACAATTTTACAATTTTACATATAATTAAAATTAAAATTTCAATTAAAATCACGACATAATATTTAATAACTATCATGATTTAATAGTAAAAATAAACATCATGATCATGATAACCATCGTAGAAACATCATATTCGACTAAAAAACACATTCAAATTCGCTAACATCATCTAATCATCGTGATCATGATCATCTAAAAAAACACAAGCATTATATAACAAAATCACAACACCAACATCAAGTATAAGTCTCATGTCAAATAACTGCTATCACATACACATCTATCTGCATGCTACACATTAAATGAACATATCCAACATGACCTAACAATATACACATCATGATAAACACCAACATGTAAATTAATTACATCTACAATTTGAACATAAAATACATGGACCATATATATATATATATATATCTATATATAATGTAAAAAATATACAACTGCAATATAAATGCATATAAATGTCAAATATCAACTAGTGGTACATCAATAGTAGTACTAGTCAAGGCCTACTTAGTCGATGGTGTGGCCTTGACATACTCATATAGATGATGACCAGGTGTCTAATCATATGGAGGTGCCTCATGCTGATCAGGAACTTCCTTCTCATGATGACTCGTGGATGGTCTAGCCTGCTCAGTGGATGGTGCAACACCTGCTCAGTCGATCATCCCACCTCCACAAATGGACCTGCGCCCTCCTCAGGATCAGGTGTTTGCTCAGGACTAGGATGTGTCTGCTGAGATGGTGCAGACTACTCAGACAATGCTTGCTCATGATTATGACTAGATGTTATAGGCTGCTCATCATGATCATCTCTGGCGCGAGGTGGAGGAGGAGGTGGAGCACTAGAACAATGATCACTCCCCTCATGATCATTAGATGATGCTCTACTCGACTATCGTACTGCATCTCCACCACACCTATATCCGTCCCTCCTCGCCCATGCCAGTACTCTAGTAGCTCCAACGATATGCTACATGAGGATCAACATATCACGGGGCGTGACATGCCATACCTATGTCAGCCTATCATTAGCTTGTATCTCTTTGATAGTAACCAACTTGACTCCCTTGTCAACTAGGAGTTGACAGAGTTGGTCACCCAACTCCATCTTAAATCAAGTGTCAGGCCTATGCCTCACACCCCCGATATTTGGACCTAATTAGGACTAGGTCTGTCACTGACCCAATCCTCTGCATCTTCCATCTCCTCGACAGAAGGATATACACCTGGATCATTTGCTGGCAGTGGAATCTCATCGCCAACGAATGACCCAATATCTACAAAATATATATAATTACACAACAATAATTATACAATTTCATTAAACAATTTAATAAAATAAGTTAAAGAACATGTTAGAATAAATTTAAAGAAAACACTAATATTACCTCTCACATCTGACAGGTCATCCTGTCTGAAGAGGATGTTGGCACACCCTTTCCAATCCAAACAAAAATACGAACATGGCACCAGAATGAAGGCGTGATCATCAACAATGGATAGAAACTCTAGTTCATCATGAGATATCCTGGCGAAAAAGTCAGAATCACCTCTCTTGGGCATCATCTGGCGCCACATCTCCATCTGTACGTGCAGTTTCGACCTACGAGGTTTCCGAAAAAAGGTAGGCCTCATCTCTAAAAACCTTTAAAAACATAAACAAAATAAATCTGAAGAAAAAGGGAAGGTCAACCTCTCACATGCCTAAGAACGACATCTATCTAATGTTGTACAAAATTGCCACAAAAAATCGAAGACCACCTCACAAGTCATGGTGCGTGTAATAGAGAATCAACATAAAATAAAAGCGGGCTAATGCGTTGCACGTCACTCGTATGGTGTGCAATGGTCATCAGCATTAGTGAGAGGCACCTCACTTCCTCTGCACCAAATGAACCAATACATAACTGACCACCAGACACCTAAAAATTTGCAGGAGAAAGTCTATTGTCGCTAATGTATCTATAAGAGCATACCAACTGACTCCCTGCTACATAGCTGACAGGGACCTCTAGGAACTGGGGAAAATCTTTCCCTCTCCTAGATATGCTAGTAATAAAATATATTTCCTCCTTAGTGGGTATGCCCCACTAGTTAGGACCAACCTGGAAAGCCTGTTAGTGGTCATCCAACCTAAAGATGAGTTGTCCCAATAATCCATTATGGCCCTTAAGGGATTTAGCCCCCTCATAGAACATGAGGAGGGCTACCTACCTTAGGAGAAACTAGGTGCCTGTCATAATAGGGCGAGGTTACATATGTATCTCCATCTCTTGTGCCTCCCATAGGTGAACCCCGTTATACTAGTCCTCCATATGTTCTTGTTGTTCCCTTTGTTCTCTCCTTTGACATCGTTGAATGATTCACATATTAAATAATTTTTCTTTATTAAATGAAACATCTACTTATAAATATAAATATATAAATACAAATATATAAATATAAATATATATATATATATATATAATTTTTTTTTTGAAAAAAAAAAATAGTTGGTGCGCTGAAAAAAATAGTCATGCACTAGTACCAGTGCGTTCGTTTTTATCGTGCACTGTCCTCGGTGTGCATGGAAATTTTCAGCGCACCAAAAAACATGAAATGTAGTTTCTTCTATAGTGCATTTATGAAACTATCAACCCCGAGGCATATATTTAGGTCAACGCATAGCCCAACAATAATTCATGCTCAATAGTGCGGTCATTTAAAAGACCGCATCGTTGACCATGTATCAGTGCCGTGAAGGCGATGCACTGACCAAACTATGTGCCCTGGGGAGGATATTTTAGTTAGCACATCGCCCTGATGACATCAGTACATGGTCAATGGTGCGTTCCTGTAAACGACCGCAACATTGAATATGTACTGATGTTAGGAGGGCGGTGCACTAACCAAATTATGTGCCCCGGGGTAGATAGTTTAGTCAATGCATCACCCTCCTCAAATCAGTACATGGTCAACAGGGCAGTCCTGTAAATGGCTGCAACGTTGAATATGTGATGATGTGAGGAGGGCGGTGCACTGACTGAACTATCCGCCCCAAGGCGCATAGTTTGGTTAGCGCAATGCCCTCCTGACACTGGTGCATAGTCAACGGTGCGGTCATTTAAATGACTACACTACCATATCAGGTTTTATAAAAAAACACGGTGTGTGTTTCTGGTACCTCACCAAAACCCGGTGTGGTTTTAGTTAGCACCATTAGTAGTGCAGGCTGTAAATTTATAGGTAGCACTGTGAATAGTGTGAGTCGAATGGCTCAAGCACACCGCACAGGAAATAATTTATTTTTTTTAATGGTAAAATTTAAGCTTTTTGACAAATATATTTTGCTAAAAAGTTTAATTATTGAGAGACAAGTAAAATACCTGTACATTTGGGTGTCAAGGAGGCATATGTTCTGAAGAATTTGAAAAACCAAAATTTCCCACCATTTTCCAAAATTCAAACTCCACAAGGTGGGTAATGGACAACAGCAGTGCATGCAATGGGAGCACTGATGGTAGGGCACCTCATACAAGGGAAATTTTCACCACTGCTTGAGAGCTCGGGAGCATTGAAGAAGTGAAAATGAATATTTTTTGGATGGTAATTTTTTTTATTTAACCTCGTTTCGATGCACGGGATTTTGAGTTGCACCGAGTGGTTTCTGCCTAGCGCACTGGGCCTATTTATTTTTTAACGCGGGTTTTTAAGGCACATCGGGCCTATTTTCAAGTAGCGCACCAGTGCGCAACAATAATGAGATGCACCGAGCAGGTTTTTACGGAGTGCACGGGGTATCGGTGTGCCAACTTTTAATATACATTGGTGATTTGTGAGTTAAATGCACTGGTGCAATTTATGATGATAAATACACTGGACAAAAAAAATCCAAAAAAACCTCCACCCGCTAACTTCCTCTAGATACCTCTGCTAAAAAAGGATATCTGGGCTATTTTTATAAGGGGTTCCTCAAAAACATCTGCTAGAGTGTCTTTTCCTTGTAGTGTATGCTGATGCATGAAATACATCCTCAACATGTCCTCCAATATCTCGTTGAACCTCTCTTTCTATCCATTTGTCTACAGATGATAAGGTCTAGTGAAGACCAAATATATGCCCAAACCTAAAAACAAATCCTTCCAAAAGTTGACATGAACTTAGCATCTCTATTTGAAAAAATATTTTTATGAACACCATGTAATCTCATGATATCCCTGATGAAGGTTTTTGCCACCTAAATAAATGAATAAGTAGAATTCATTGGGATGAAGTGAGCTACCTTTCTTAATCTATCGACCACAACCATGATAGAATCATGCTGCCTTGATGTGCTTGAAATACCTGTAATGAAATCCATGGAAATGACCTCCCATTTCCATTTTGGAATCAGAATAGGTTGAAGCAACCCAGCTGGATGCTTACACTTTTCTTTAACCTCTTGAAAGTCTAAACATCTAGCCAAAAAAATTGCCAATTCCTTCTTTAGTTTCAGAAAATAGTAAAATTTCTTCATTGTTGTCAAGATACTCTGATATCCGGGGTGAAATGAATATGGATTGACATGAAAATCCCTCAAGATAATCTTCTTGAGGTCGATTTCATTTGACACATAGATCCTGTCTTTTAATCTCACCAAACCATCTTTCGTGAGATGATAATCCACATGCTAATCGCCTGTGGCTTGTTGTAAGATATGCCTAAGATACTTGTACCTGTCATCATGTTTTCTTTCCTGTAAGATCAAATCCTGTAAATTTTTCCCATATGAAATCACCATTTCAATATGGTTTAACTGCACTATCCTACTGAGAGCATGTACAACTCAATTCTCCTTTCCTATAATGTATCTGATCTCGAAGTCAAACTCACTGATCGTGGCCAATCACTTAGCCTACCTGGTATTCAGATTTGGTTGGTCATGTTAGCTCCTTCTAATTTGTAATATTGGCAGGAACAAATAGCAGAGAACCACATCAAACCACTTTGGATTCCAGGACTTAGCCTTCCTGGGCTCAGAGAGGGATCCCTCTTTATTTATGATTAACTGATTTGAGCTTTATGATGATATTTTCTGATTTTAGGCTAGTTATAAAGATTGGGGTTGTTTTTTGGATTGCTTGTTTGGTTGGATAGATAGAAAATGTGGGAAGCTTAATCCATTGGGCTATGGATTCATAAAGGGTTGAGTTGTACATAAACTTTTCAAGGGTTTTCATAGGGCAAGCTAACTATGTCAAATGGATCTCTTTGGCAAGATGAAAATGAGATGGAAGAAAACTTTTGAGTTTAGTAAGGCTAAAGGGAAATTAAGAATCCTTTAACTATACTCCAACATAAATGCAGAGCAGACAGTATCTGAATTCTGCATTCAAGTATTTTGAAAAAAACACTTAAGATAACATTTTAGTGAAATTAAAGAGCAGTTAAGAGTTCTTTAACTAAACTTGAGAGAAATCCTTAAGATAACAATTTGGTAAAACTAAAGAGCATTTAAGAATTCTATAGTTATAATTTCAAAGGAAAACATAAAGATAACATTAACAGATAGATTTAAGGTGCTCAAACAATATATCTCAATCTAAATTTTTTGTTCTATTATCAGAGAAATTTATGTACAATATGGGAAACAAAGGGAAACCATTAACATGAAAGGGATAACATCACCATTAACATAGCTAAAGGATCCTGTGAAAGTGCTTGTATTACTGATGTCCAACTCAAAAATAGTTACAATGCTCTAATGCAATAGCCTTGGCAACTCAGAGTCTAAAAAAAGTCCAGCTAACCAACCAACAACCAACCAACACTGATAATGAAAATACATGCAGTATTTAACTACAACTGAGGAGGTTTTCCTAATCTATGGTGACAGACTGTATTTAATACCAAGTAAATGAAGTTTTGACAATGGTGACCATGCAAGGCCCAAACCAAAAATATCTCTGACAAATTTACTATAGTAATAACTTTCAAATTAAATCCTAAGCTAACTTTAAAATATCTTTGATCAACTGCCTGCAGAATTAACTTTTACAATAACTTCTGAATTGATGCTAAAATATATCTGACTGTAATATTAACTTTGGTGGCTTTCATTAAATCAAAATTAAGCTGGAGGTGGCCTATGTTTTTGAGAAGTAGTAAATGCTATCTTGACATCTGGTTTTGTCTTCCTTGTTGATATGTTCTCTGATTTTCCTTTAAAATTAAAAATTGTCCTTATCTGTATATCTCTTTATTGTCTTTGTTGTTACTTGTAATTTTTTCCTTTTACCTCTTTATCTACATTTTTCCTTAACTTTGTCCTTTGACTGTGTATTCTATCTATTTTTGTCTTTACCCCTGACTACTCTGTCTTCTTCTTATATACCTTTCACTGTCCTTTATTTGAATAAAATTTGTTTTTTTTGGATTAAATGTATAATCACTGATAATCATTTCTTCCCTTTTTAACTCTTCTGCTCACAATCTTCTGTCAAATAGGCTTTTGAATTGAAATCCAGAAATTCTAGATTAAACAAGTCTTTGGGAACTAGAACTGAGATTTGTTTATCCTATTCACCTGATATTCATATTACCTGCAAAATTAAAAACAATTCGTTAATTTAAAACATAGGTTCGTGGGGATGGAAAGAAATGGTGATTGATCGCATAGCACAGGGCAAGGTAAGCAAGTTTAACTTCACACAGCGGATGGTTTCATCTTATGGTGCTGAGTCAATTTATGGTTTATAGCATGGTGCATAAGCGGTTAGGCGGTTTTGGATGGAGGGATGCGATGAAATGAAGGGATGACGCGTGGCAGATGGCAGGGTTGCGAAAACGCCCATTTCACAACCCTCCAAAGGTTTAAAAAAATAGGCATTTTGGGTTGCGAAAATGATTGAGGGCCGTCAGTTCGGATGGAGCAGATCGAACAGTGGTCGGGTGTTGAGGTTGATAACGGGTCGGGATGATAGGTGGGGTCGGGTTTGAATGGAACGGTGGGTTAAAACATAAAGTGGGGTCAGGGTTAATATTAATGCGAAGGATTAAAGGTTTAAAGCAGAGGCGTTAATGTAAGGTGTCGAGGATTTAAATATAATGGGGGTTAGGATTTAATAAACAAGGTTTATCAAGGTGGGGCCCGGAATAAATATAGCGGGGGAGGGATATAAGATAAGTGGGAAAATAGTATAAGGTTGGGGAATAGAAAAACTTTAGGAGGGGGTTAAAAATATATCGGGGATGGATTTGTATAGTGGGGCCCGATAGATTAAAATTTATTTAAAAATAATACAAAAATGGGGTTCTACATTGTTTTTTAATGAAAAAAAGGGAACAAGTGAAGGGGAAGGGGTTTTTAGCAATGGGAAAGGGGTTTTAGGGGTAAAAATGGGATTTCAGAAAATGAGAATGTCAGAAAAGGTAAAATGAAAGTTAATGGAGAGGTTAATTGAAAAATAATGAAGGCATTCAGATTTCTGAAAATAAATAATAGTCAGGGAATATTATTTTCAGCATAAAAAATATAAGGAATAGGCGAGATCTTGTGATACTGTAAAAATAAAGGAGTCTAACAGTGGCTCCAACTGGGGAGGGTAGCTCCTTTAGGAGGTGTCAATAACTTTGTAGACTAGTAGCCCAATTTTCTGCAACGTTTGTGACTGTGACTTTCAAAAAACTAAAATCCATGCTTTGTGAAAACTACTTCTGCCTACCCATCATTTATTCTAACATTTTTTCTTGATTTATTGGGTGCATTTAGACCTGCAAATCTTGACATCATTTTTTTTTTTGAAAGAAAACTATCTATTTCGAACATTATAAATTCCAAAGGCTCAGATTAAACTGATGATCTCTTTTATTCTCTACCTAACTACTGATCTTCCAAGATTAAACAGTTTGGCCAGATATTTATTCACTAACTATCAAAATGAAATTTAAAGCATGAATGAATCAAGATTAAGAAGTTTGATCATCATGAATTGTGGCATTTTTGGACAAGCTGCACATAATATTATTTGCAAAAGTAAACTAAAGTAAGGGCTTTGGTTTTGAACTTCTCATTTATCAGCTATCCCTTATTTCTCCTATTGGTTTAGATTAGGCTTTTGAACCAATGTCATTTTCTACCTACCCACTGATAAGCCAAGATTTAATAGTTTGGAAAATCTTCATTTTGAAAATTATCAACAAAAAATTCAAAATTTGTACAATCATGTTTAGACTTTATGATTGAACAAGGTCTTCTTAAAAGTAGTGTCATTTTGACTTGCAACACTTTTAGAAACATTCATTTTTTGGTATGGGGCTTACCTTTTTCTTTTTATCTGCCCTCTTTTCTTCTTTTTATTTCTTTCTTTTTCTTTTATCAGACTAGGCTCATGACCTTTGCTTTGGGCCTCAACCTGGTCCAGTTTTATTTTTGAAGTTTTTTTAGGAAATGTTATATACAATAAAGAAAATTCAAACTGATATTTCTAACGGATATAAATGCTTCAACATCCTTCCATTGACAGGACCTCCAAACAACTCTGTTACATCCATTTCTTGTAAGAAGAATGAATTATTACCCCTTGCAGAATGAATGATGTATGGACCTTTCCATAGGTTATCAAACTTTCCATGTTTACCTTCTTCCTCTCTTATAGAATCCCACTAGAGCACTTTGTATCCAATGTTAAAATCATTTTCTTTGTTCCTTTTTTCAAAGATTTTCTTGATGTTGTCTTGTACCAGTTGTGTTCTATTGTATACTCCTTCTCTGGATTGCTTCAGCTAAATGGTTTGGTTTACTCTTCTCTGTATATGATTTTCTTCATACTGTACTTCTTGAATGAGCTTCATTACTAGCACTCCCAAGGTTGTTGGTAAGACTGCATCCATTCCATAAACTAGTTGATAGGGGGACATACCAATTGATTTCTTACTCGTCATCCTGTCTACCCATAGTGCATGTATCAATTTTTTGTGCCATGCTTTCTTATTTTCCTTTAGTAACTTCTTAATGATGTTCACCAAACTCTTATTTGAGGATTCATCCAACCCATTACCTCAACGGTCATAAGCTCTATAATTCCCCAAAATAATGTGATATTTGTGGCATAAGTCCACCATTTTCTTGGATTTGAAGGAAATAATGTTATCAATAACGATTTTACTAGGATAACCAAATCTAGATAGAATGTTGGTTTCAAGAAATATGATAATTACTGAGTGTGTGGAAGTCCTGGAAGGAATGGCTTCTATCCACTTAGTAAAATAGTTAGAGTAAGGATCCATTTATATTGGGCAAAGGAGGAAGGGTGGATTTTCAAATGAAATCTAGACCCCATTGCTAAAAAGGAGCTTCAACAAAGATGGGTTGTAATGGCAAAGGTAGCAACTTTCATTTTCCTTCAAAAATTTGGAATTTATGACAGGTAACTACCATCATGTGGATGTCTTGGAAAATGGTAGGCCAATAGAAACCAGCCCTAAGGATATTATTAACATTGTTTTTCCAATAGAGGCGGCCTCCACAATCCCCTTCATGAAATTCATGCATAAGCCTATCTGCATCTTATTTAGGCAAACATTTAAGTAATACAAAACCATAATTTTTCCAATATAAAACTTTTTCAGAATGCAAAAATTTACAGCTTTTAGTTTCAAGAATCTGGCCTTTGTTTTGGACAAACCAGGAGGAGCATTTAAATTAAAAAGCACATACAATATATCTACATACCAGGGAGAGTTTAGGAATGCTTCCTCCATAGGTGGAGTCACCAACTCCTCTTGTTCATCCAGTGAGTGAATCATATTGATGTCTAGTGTTACACCATTTTTTGGTCATCTAACCTACTATCATTAGATGGACCCAAGTACACCATGTAAGACCAATTTTACCCTAAGTAAAATTGCCTTCACTATGTAAAATAACTTAATAAAACACATTTATTAGGTTGTTTATGGTCTAAAAAGGAAACCCCAAAAGGAAACATTAAACAAACCTATATTTGTTTGATTTTCTTGGTCATGTTTAACCCAAAAAAAAGAAATTAATTAGATAAATCTTTATTTATCTTATTATTTTCTAGGAATAATTATTTAAACCTTATTTAAATAATATTCCTTGTTAAATATGACTAAATCACCCATAAATAATTAAATAAATCATTATTTATTTGATTATCTTTCAACCACTTCCTTAAAATGATAAATAAATCATTTATTTATTTATTATTCACAAATAAAGGAATTTGACCCAAGTCAAATACCTTTTCCCTCCAACAAATATAATAAAATATTCCATAAAAGGTGGATCTAGATTTGGTTAATGTTATTTTAATCATGCACCAAGATCTAGAATGACCCAATATTTTGTTATAAATGGGAGGGTTTCTCCTACCATTCTTCACCTTTTGTTGCCTATTAGATCACTCTGGATCTATACTCTTGGTCTGACTTTGAGCCATTATCATTGTCATATTTTCCATTATTTGTTGTGTGAGCTCCCTTTGAGTTCTATCTTTGTCTGAGTTTTCTACACCAACAGGAGAGAGAAATGCTAGATCTGAAGTGCTGAGGACTTCCAAGAACCCATCCCATTGAGGAGAATTGGAAACATCTTCTTGTTTTCCTCCCAGGTGCCCTTAATACAAAAAATTCTTTCAAAATTTTTTCTTGTCTTGTCTATTGGATATATGGAGCAAAACCTTCTTTTTACTGCTTAATGTCTTTCTATGCATAGATCTGGTTTTTGCAGCTCTTGTCTTGATCAACTAACTGCAGATCTGAAGATATTGGCAGCCTTATTTGATGTTAGGGCTATTAGTTATGCGTAGCTAAAGTGGTCTTTTTTCGTACACTTCGACAGAAGATTCATACTAACAATTGGCGACTCCACACGGGTTTTCAATTACAACCGCTGTCGTTTTTCATATTCCTGCATATCCAGCTACTTCAGACCCTAGGGTTTCTTTTTAGCTTTTTTTTTTCCTATTTTCATGTGGTTTTTCACCTATAAAACCCTAAAACATTAAAATTTCTAACTTCCGCGTGTTTCTAGCCCTATTGCGCAGGTGACAGACATCAGCCGCAACTGAGACGACAACTTTTCCGGAAATCTGCCGCCGGGACACCCGGAGCTTCAGGTCGCACTTTTCAGCCCAGAAACTGCGACCTGGACCTCCAGGTCATACTTTTCAGCCCATTTTCTGCGACCTGCCAATTTTTTTGCTGTTTTTCTACAATTTTTCTGGGTTTTTCTGAAGCTTCTGTCAGGGTTTTCTAGCCTCTGTCTCAGCCTGTTTCGACCTGTTTCTAATCTGTTTTGCTCATCTAAGTGGGAACATAGCCCCCTAGGGCTTCAGTACCGTCCACTTTTGGTGGAAGAGCTTTTATCTGTTTCAGGCCTGTTTTTTCAGAGTTTCAGCCCCCCCTTTTTCCAGATCTGATACCTCCTTTTCAGACCCCTTTTAATCATCTCTTCTCCCTTTCAAATCACCTCCCGAAGATTTTTTTGGATCTAAATTTAGGGCCTCCTCCTTTCCCCTTCTACTTTTTGCTGATTTCCCCCTTTTTTCCAGCCACCTTGCCTCTGCCTCTTGGCTGTGATCTGCCCCTCTTTTCAGCAGATTTCTCCTTTAGATCCCTGTCCCTTTCGACCCTAGATCTATTGGCCTCTGTTTAGTGTGTTTTGACTAGATTTTTTCACTCTGTTAGACTAGTATTGAGAGCCCCGCCTTTTTGGGTTAGATCGATGCATTGATTAGCTGTTAATTTTCTGTTATTTCAGCATTATATACTGTTCTCTACAACATTATTTTCAGTTACGCAGCACACTTTTTATCTTGCTCTCAAAACGAAAAGGGTTTAAAAATTAAAATCAACGCACGCCACACACTCACCCTAACCAAAGAAGAGCCTGGTTTACACCGCCAGGAAAAGACTTTAAAATCAATTGACACTGCACCTTTCTGCCCTTGTTTTGACATTGTAATCACTTGATTCTGCACCTCCCTACCTTTGACAGTCGTTCTTCTTCCCCTCGTGCTGTGTTTGTGTTGCCACCATTGCGCCCCCAAAGCACGCATCCCGGAGCCTTCTTGGCCTTCACCCTCAGTTTCCGGTCGGTCGACCTACTCCTTCCCGCTGTCGTCGAGTTAGTCCTCCTCCGAGTCCGCACTCTGACTCCTCTTCTGATTCATTGGGTTCTCCTTTTACTTCTGGTTCTCCCCCTGTCACCTTCACTATGTCTGGTCCAGGGCCTAACGCTAGCGGTAATCCCGGCCCTAATGCCAGGACTACTACTAGCGGAACCACCACAGGAACTACCTCGGCTGCACCTTTGCTCCCTTACATGGCAGGCCTCAGCCTCCCCGATTTCAATCAGTTGATCAATGACCCTATCCTCCATGATGTTGGTTGGCCTTCTATGCCAACCAAGCTCCCCTCCGACATCCCTAAGTTCGAAGGCCTTGCTGGAGAAGATCCAACCAACCATGTCCGATATTTCCACATGTGGTGTTCCTCCAATTCCATTACCGATGATTCCATCTGTCTTCGGTTGGTCCAACGGACGCTTACTGGCGAAGCTTCAAAATGGTATGTTGACCAAGCCACCTCTTCCCATACCACCTTTGTGACCATTTCCCAAGCCTTTTTATCTTATTTCCATCTCCCTCTCCGATACGATACTGGTACAGAGCTTTTGACTTCTTTCAAGCAAACCTCTTCGACCCGCCTTTCCACTCATGTCCAAGAATGGCGGAGAAGACAGAGCTTATGTCGTGCTCCCCCCTTCAAAGATCGGGTTTCTATGGACTGGTTCCTTCACACTCTCTTACCTCCCATTGGCAAAGATGTCTCCTCCCATTTCCCTCAAACCGAAGAAGCCACCCTCCAAGTAGCCTTTAAATATGACTTGATCTACGCTCAGTCTGGTTATGTTTATACCGTCCTTCCTAACCTCCCTAGGCCCGGTGCCGCTAACGCCCCGGGGGCATCTCATTCCGCCGACAGTATCGTTGGAGCCCTTTCTCATCCGTATGCTCAACCTCCTATGGGCTATGGTCTCCCTCCAAGAGTGGCCAACACCTCTAGCACTTTTACCCCTCCAGGTAGCATGTATCTAGGATATTGCATGCCTCATCCTTTTGCCCAACCTCCTGCTTACCTTAATGTTACCCAACCTAACCATTATCCTTATCCGTAGCCTGGTGCACCAGCTCCTCCAGCATATGCGCTTCCACCTCCCTTGCCTCCTCCGCCCCCGAAACAGCACCTATAGTCCCCTCTAGGGTAAGTCTTTACACAGTAGGGCGTGACTAATCCCCCTTCTCAAAGAAGGCGGAGAGGCAATCCAAATCAATCTGCCCCTGGTACCCATGGACCCAATCCTCAAGGTACTGACCCTAACACCGCTAACCAGCAACAGGGCACTCAGCCTAAGCCGGACAGGCCTCTTCGCACCAATAAGCCTTGTTCGTGTTGCGGTGTTTATGATCATTACACCCATGATTGTCCCCTCTTACCACAGATGTGGCAGATGTGGGAGTCTCAAGCCACATTGCGAGGGCAACATGCCTCCCCTCTTGCTCCCCCTAATGTGACCACTACTCAACCAGCTATGTTTACTGATCCTTTCCCTCAGCAAGGATTCGTGGCTACCCAACCATCTGACGGACAGGTCACCACTCAACCTCCCCCTTCTGGTTCCTTCGATTACCAGATCCTCATGATGAAGTTTGATCCATCCCCAACCGTCAACCTTCACCTTCAAACTCGGTCTCGCCAGTACCCCAAGCCTTCTGCTCATTCTGCCCCTGAGTCCCCTTCTTCAGGTTCTACAGAGCCTCTTTCGACATCCAATGGTCCATTACATATCCCTCAACCCAAAGTTGAGGTTCATACCAAGATTCCTAACGGACCATTATGTTGAAATGCTGCTTCTGGTCGAGCTGCTCATTCATATAGCATAGTAGATGATTTGGCGCAATCTCCTGCTGCCATTTCCACATTGGAACTCCTCCAGTCGTGCCCTTCCCAAAATAAGGCTCTGCTATCTGCCGTGGCTGCTGTAGATCCTGCCGATGACCAAATGATTGTTTTCGACACCCATCAATCAGAACATCCTCCTCTTCCTGCTTCCATTGCCTTCCAAATCCCAGTCAAAATCCGGAATGCCAACATTTCTCGGTGTATAATTGATGAGGGGGCATCCACCTGTGTGATGTCTGCTTCAGTTTGGAAGCAACTCAGATCTCCTGAGTTGGCCCCTTCCACGATCACCCTTCGAGCGTGGGACGGCCACGCCTCCTAGCCCATTGGCCTTTTCCGTAATTGTCCTATCACCCTTGCAGGCAAGACTGTTTGTGCTGACGTTGAAGTCATCGACGCCCCTCTAGACTACAACATTATATTGGGACGAAGCTACACCTATGCCATGTCTGCTGTCCCATCCGCGGTTTTTCACAAGATGTCTTTTCCTCACAATGGAAAGATAGTCACCATCGATCAGTTGACTTATCATGAGCCACCGTCTCAGACCTCCCCAGAGACGACCATCTCTTTCGTAGCCAATAAGCAAACCATCGATTCCTTGACCAGTGTCTCCCCCGGTGTCTACAAAGACTCCTCCCTGCTTGGAACCTTCCCTGGTCTCCCTCCTCCTCATATCTCTGATCCCATCTTACTGAATGTTTGCATGATGCAATCGTCTCGGGCTGCCCTTAAGTGTCCCGCTTCGGCTAGTCAGCAACCTCAGACTCAACCTTGCCCACCGCAACCCACTCCTAGTCATTCATCTCAGCCAGCCGGACCTCCTCCTTCTGGCCCTTCTCCTACAGCTGGTATCCCTGAACCCCTCTATCCTCCTGGGTCGGTCCCCCCAGTTCTCAACCATCTCGGAGCTGTCCCTCCTAGCCATTACCCCTCTGGTCAGATACCGTTCCTAGCTCCCCCACCAGGAGTGTACACGGTACCTGTCATGGCCACCCTCTCTCTTCCTAACCTGACCCTTGGGATTCCCATCTGGTACCATGATCCTCCAGGCGCAACCCTGCTTGGTCAACCCAAACCTTATATTTCTTTTACCCTGGTTCAACCGGTCCCCATGACTTCTCCCGCTGCAATAGTTCCTCAGTCACCTCAACAGGAACCACCTCCTGTTGTGACCACTTCGGGTAAGAAGTGAAAAGCTTGCAAGGGGGCATAAAAGGACAAGGTTGCCCCGACAAACCCTGCCCCTCCTCGGCCTCCAAAGCATACTATCGAGTGTGCTTTGTGTGATGTTGTCGGTCACACCACCCATACCTGTCCTGAATTGCTTCATCTCAAGCCCATGGTTAATGTCGCGGTCCCGGAAGCCTCTGTTCCTTCCGCGACCACGGCCAAGAACCTCACGACTATTCACACCAACCACCCCTGTGCTTTGTGTGATCTCCATGGCCATTACACCCACCTTTTTCCCCGCCTCGAGGACTTCCGCACCTCTCTGGCCGCAGTCCACCAATTCGAGGCCAAGCACAATGAGTCCACCTCTCCCATATTTGCGCATTTTTCTTTGGTAGAACTACCAGACATGACTGCTCCCATTGACATTCCCCCTCCTGATGTCGAGTTGATGGAGCCTTCGTCCAGCATTTTCTACCTATCATCATCCATGAGACCCTCGGGGAACATTCCCTGTGAATCCTCCCTTGTTGTTTCGCTTGACCTTCCTTCAACGATCACCCTGGGCTCAACATCAGTAGCTCCTTTATCTGCTCAATATTCTGTCACCCCTTGTGACGATGTGCATATGAACCCCTCTTCTCACGATGATGAGTCAGGTAGCTTCGCTACGTCAGGTGGTCTTTCTTCCACCAGTCACCCCATCTTCTATCACGATGACGAAATTATGGAAGAAATCCCCACCCCTGACTTTATCTATTCCCTCTTACATCGAACCCATGCGTTCACACCACATACACCTTGTGGCCATTACATTGAAACCCAATATTTGGGTAAGGAGGCGCCCACATTTGTGAGACCAATAGAAGCAATTATCCACAACTCTCCTAGTGTATCTGGTCGTGCTGACTTTAGTACCATTATTCTTCCACATTTAGAAGAACCTCTAGAGTCCCATATCACTTCAGATCACTCTCGGGATGATACCCCTTATCGTTCCTTCATCTTACATCAGCAACTCCATCTCTTAGACATTGTTGTTGACCAACCTATAGCTTTTCTACGAGAGCATCAGTTCATTATCTCCAAATCCTCTGTTTGGGATAGTGACACCAGGTATGCCAACCCGGCAACTTAAAGTCCATTTGAGTCCTTTATGGAGTACCAAAAGAGATTGGTAATCCTCCATTCCCTTTCTCAAACTGCATAACCATAACGAAAACAAATGGTGCACCACATCATTAAAATGTGTTTAGATTCCCCTTTTTCTCAATACTTTTTGGCATGACCACACCATGCTTGGGGGCACCTATGCCCCTCAACCATAACCCTCCTCAAAATCAAATTTCTTCACTTGCCACACTCATACTAGGGGCACCATTTGGCCTCCATACTTATCGATGCTCGTGTTGATGTTCGTTGTGAGTTACCATCTTGTACTCATGTTTTTATGGTCCCCCATTGGACCTTTACTGTGTGGCAGCACCATCAAGTCGCCCTTTTTTAGAGCATTCAAGTTGAGTCATCATCGCATTCCTGGAGTCTATCCCGCGTCCCTTTGTACCCCGCTATAGTCCTCCATCCTTCATTGCTTGGTCCCTCTCTTGTGTCGCACATTATGGCCTTCAGTCCCACTGTCCCCTATCCCTCGTGATATTGTGTCAGTCGCTGCCACGTCACTCCTTCCCTTTATGCTCTAACAAGGGAAGTCATCCATTTGCTACTCAGTCCCCTCCATTCCATCATCATCATTGGTACTAATCTGTCAGTCACTCTACTATTTTCTCTCGTGCCTTAGTTGAGGATCTCTCATTGCCTCACCTATGGCAGACCTCCTTCTGTCGACATCAACTCCTTCATTCCAGAAGACAGGTCTAGAGGGCGGTGTGTACCTGGTTCCGCCCACTCTTGTTCGTGCTCTTGACTGTGAAAAGGGACCTTCTGCTTCCCTTGACTTGATTGTTTTCCACTTCTAGTTTCTTTCGTATGATCAAGATCCATATATACTTGATGGTTCGTTGATGCAGCAGATTATGAATCTCTGTGATTCTGCAGGGGAGATTTCTCAAATTCCCCTCAAGTGAGGGGGTGGCCTTGCTGTGTATCCCCCCACATGCTCGGACACTTATTACAATCCCTTTGATGTACATGTAGCATGATGATGTCGGCCTTAGCCACTATGCAAAGGCTTCTTTGATTTGCATGTATCAGCCAGATTTTGTGAGCCCTTCCCCGCTTGTAGGGGGCATTTGGGTTGTACTTGTATCTCATGTACTCAGATATTATTGTATAAGTCCTGGCTGTTATCCCAGGCACAACATGTATATGGGATCTCTCATTGTATTTCTATCCGGCTCATGTTGCGCGGTTGTACTTTGCTCCGGTCCTTTGTTTATCGGACATTATCTATTTTGTACTTTGTCTCAAATTTTATAGGTATGCCTCCCCCGCTACATCAATAGCACAGTAATTCTCTCTTAATATTTACAAAAAGAGACTTGTTGCTCCGTGTCTCGTCTCCTCGTGTAGTCTAGTTCTTTAAAGTACATTAGTTCACTCACATTTCTCTCTCTCTCTCGACTTCCCTTTTTGATGTCCGGTGATTAGTTTTCATGTATACTGTCATATGATTTGCTCCCAACACTCTAAGGATGGGGGGGCAATCTGTTACACCATTTTTTGGTCATCTAACCTACTATCATTAGATGGACCCAAGTACACCATGTAAGACCAATTTTACCCTAAGTAAAATTGCCTTCACTATGTAAAATAACTTAATATAACACATTTATTAGGTTGTTTATGGTCTAAACAGGAAACCCCAAAAGGAAACATTAAACAAACCTATATTTGTTTGATTTTCCTGGTCATGTTTAACCCAAAACAAAGAAATTAATTAGATAAATCTTTCTTTATCTTATTATTTTCTAGGAATAATTATTTAAACCTTATTTAAATAATATTCCTTGTTAAATATGACTAAATCACCCATAAATAATTAAATAAATCATTATTTATTTGATTATCTTGTAACCACCTCCTTAAAATGATAAATAAATTATTTATTTATTTATTATTCACAAATAAAGGGATTTGACCCAAGTCAAATTCTTTTTCCCTCCAACAAATATAATAAAATATTCCATTAAAGGTGGATCTAGATTTGGTTAATGTTATTTTAATCATGCACCAAGATCTAGAATGACCCAATATTTTGTTATAAATAGGAGGGTTTTTTCTACCATTCTTCACCTTTTGTTTCCTATTAGATCACTCTGGATCTAAACTCTTGGTCTGACTTTGAGCCATTATCATTGTCATATTTTCCATTATTTGCTGTGTGAGCTCCCTTTGAGTTCTATCTTTGTCTGGGTTTTCTACACCAACAGGAGAGAGAAATGCTAGATCTGAAGTGCCGAGGACTTCCAAGAACCCATCCCATTGAGGAGAATTGGAAACATCTTCTTGTTTTCCTCCCAGGTGCCCTTAATACAAAAATTCTTTCAAAAATTGTTCTTGTCTTGTCTATTGGATATATGGAGCAAAACCTTCTTTTTACTGCTTAATGTCTTTCTATGCATAGATCTAGTTTTTGCAGCTCTTGTCTTGATCAACTAACTGCAGATCTGAAGATATTGGCAGCCTTATTTGATGTTAGGGCTATTAGTTATGCGTAGCTAAAGTGGTATTTTTTCGTACACTTCGACAAAAGATTCATACTAACATCTAGTGCTTGAAAATTTGTTTCATCCATTAGTTTAGCCAGCCATTGTCCTTTGATTAATTTGGTGAGTTTGATTTCTAAATCATATTCTAAGATGAAAACAATCCATTTTCCTCTTTTTGCATCGGGATCTTGTGTTAGGATGTCTTTAACCACCGTATGAGGCACAAATTCAATGATGTGTGAATGCAGAATGTAGACTCTGAAATCCTTTAGTGCTTTGATTAAGGCAAAATCCTGCTTTTCCATGATATTATATTTCAAAGGTGCACCTCTTAAAGCTTGTCTAAATAATTCTATGGGCTACTCTTGTCCCTTTTTATTTTTCTGTAGTAATACAACAATAACTGTGTGTTCTGATGCAAAGGAAAATATAAGGAAATATTTGGTGAAATCGGGGCTGATAAGAATTGGTGCTTGTGTAAGTGATTGCTTCACTAAGTCAAAAGACTACTTTGCTTCCTTGGTACACTTGATTCTTGACTCTCTTTTGAGCATGTTGATGATGTTCCTTAGGATTTCTGTAAGGTTTCGTATAAACCTTCTTAAAATATGTATCTTTCCAATGAAAGATTGCAGCTCTTTGATATTTCTTGGGTGCTTGATTTGCAATATTCCCTCAATCCTATTTAGATAAATATTGATCCCTTCTTTAGATATGATGTGGCCTAGAATATTTCCTTCTTGAAGGCCAAATAAGGATTTCTTGGGATTCAACGATAGACCATACTTTCTGCATTTCCCAAAGACATTTCTCAAATGAGCTACATGTTCTTCATCAGTTTTTGAATAGACTGTGATATCATCAAGATATATCACAATGAAGAAAACTATTTCTTTTGAGAAATAAATGTCCATTGCTCTTTGAAAGGTGGCTCCAAAATTCATTAACCCAAAAGTAATTTTTACATACATAAAGGTGCCCCAAGGTGTAGTGAAAGTTGTTTTTTGTTGATCATCTGGATGCATCAGCACTTGATTGTACCCTAAAAATCCATCTAGCAGATATATCCTTTTGGAGCCTACTAGCCTTTGCAATATGTGGTCCAGTTTTGGTAAAAGGTAGTTGTCTTTCAGGGATTCTCTATTCATATTTCTGAAGTTGATGCAGAGTGTGATATCTCCTGTCTTCTTCCTCACAGACACAAGATTTGAAATTCATTCTGAGTACCTGAGTGGGACTATTATCCCAACATCTTACATTTTCTTTATCTCTTTCTCAACCAATGGCATTTGGACATGATTTATTATGCGTAGCTTTTGTTTAAAGGGCTTCTGGCTTTCTTTGAGTGGAATTTTGTGCTGGATGATATCAGTATCAGAGGACTTCAAGTCTCCATAACTCTAGGAAAACACATCAATTAATTCTTTGAATAACTCAATATATTTATGCTTTATAGGTGATGGCAGTGTCTTTGATATCTTTAACATCTTAGGCTCTTGCTCACTACCTAGATTGCACTCCTCTACATTTGCTTCAGCGAATTCCGTTTTTGGCTTTTTAGCAACATAATTGAAGTCAAAAAGTTATTCTAGAGGGACAAGTCCTCTTGACAAGGTATTATCTCTAAACTGTAACACATCAAACTCTTCTTTTTTAGGATTTTCAAACATTTCTGTCCTATGAGGGTATTTCTCTGCTAACATATTTATATCAGCATCATGAGGGGGCTCTTCTTTCTATGTTTGTTCCTCAGTAGGGAAATCCTCTTCATGATCAAATTCTGAATTTGGAATTTCAAACTCATTTTTGGATTGCAGGAAGTCTTCAATCTGTTGGTCATCTTCAAAAACTTGCCAATATCTCATATTATTAGGGACTGCTGGTATGTATTTAAACTTTACTGTGTATTTTTTGTTAGCATGAGGTAGTTGACAATTTCTCGGTGCAAATTCCAATCCATTGGCAAGGATATTTTGATTTCTTGGGATAGATGCAAGGCCATATTCTTTGAATGTTTTTAGGAGGTTAAGGGAAACATTTCTGTATGCCCTTAATCTATGATGCTTAGTTGAATATTCTCCCTTGATTTTCCTAATGACTTGCTGAAAATCCCCATGGACAGAGATCCTTTTGGCTTCTAATTTCTTTAGTAATTGTAACCCTAGAAGGAGTGCCTCATATTTTGCTATATTATTTGTACATTAAAAATTTAGTTTGTAAGAATGGCCCTTTGCGTGGTTGTTCTTAGTGCTATGTACCCAAACACCTACTCCTGATCCATTCTTGCCACAAGAACCATCAAAGCTCATGCTCCAAAGAGGTTCAGGTTCAGGTTTGTATTGTTAATTTTGTATTTGGTCTGACTGTTCTTCCCTTTATTCTTCTATTCAAGCTATTTGTTCATTAACTGCTACTTGTTCATTAATCTTTTCATCATTGTAAATGATAAATGAGTCAAGTTCTAAGTGAACAGAGTAGAGAGGGGAGTTATCAGGCTTTTCTTGACTTCTCACCATGTATTTCATATGAGTTTCCATATACAATCTTCTTGGTTGACTAAAGACTCGAATAGTAGCATAGGTCATATCCATTTGGAGGGTGCCTTGAAGCTTGGTTCCCCATGAGCGTGATAGAAGCATGCCATATTTAGGGGGGATTTCAGCCACCCCAATATCCATTACTAGACTTTTGGATGGTATCTGTGCTAAAGTAACAAAAAGATCTTTGATTAGGCCTAGACATTTAACTCTGCTGGATTCGAAAGAGTACAGGTCTTTGTATGGTCTAGTTATCTCAAGGCCAAGATTCTTCATGATTACCTTTGGCATGAGGTTATGAGATGGTCCTGAATCTAACATGGAATTATGAAGGATTTTATCATCAATATTGAAACTGACATAGAATGGGGGGACACCTCCTTCTTGGGATTTACCTTCTACTTTAGGTCCAAACAAAAGTTCAAGTTTATCATCATTCAAATTTACAGTATCAGTATTTCCTCCTATATTTAATGCTTCCAAAACTTGGGATCTATATACATCTTGGCCTACCAATTCAGTGAGAGGTATGGAAATATTTATCTTGGAAATCTCATTCTCAATACTAAAAGGTGTCTGTGTTTTTGGCAGATTTGAATTAGTTTTATCAGACATTATTTTTGTAGTAGCTTTAGATTGTTGATTTGCATTAGGGATATTAGCTAAATTAGTTTTGTTAAGGCTGATAGTTGATCTACTAGTGTTGTTTTCTAGATGGTTTTTGTTTTTATTTTATCACAACTTTTAACCATTTTATTTGAACTTTTCAGGGTCCTTTCTAGCAGAATTTTCAGAACTCTTTCTCTTGGTAATATCTTGGGATTTCTTGATTTTGAGGTAATTTTTTATATGCACCTCCATGATAGCATTTTTGAATCCTTGTTTAAATCCTTGGATTCATTTCATTCTTCTTCAATTTGAGTTGGGAAAAATATGCCTTGCTCTTCCTCAGTGAGGAAAACAATATCCTCATCATTAACTTCCATTAGATTAATTTGACTTTCTTCTGGCTCTTCAATCGCCCCCTCATCGTCATCAACATAGTTTTCTTGGAGAGGCCTAATTTTCTCGTCAGGTCCTCTATGTTCCCTCTGTCTTATTTGAGGGGGGTTTCTCCTAAAGTTTTGGTTTTGGTTTTGGTTTCTATTTTGAGGAGTTGTTTGGTTTTCTATGGGGAAAACTCTCTCATTTATGTTGATTCTCTCCATCATCCTCTCCATGGTTCTAAAAAGGTTATCAATCTTAGTGTCAGATGTGGAGGCTACAAGCTCTTCCCTATATGTGACTCTCTTTTCTTTTTTTCATTCTAGCCCTATTGGGAATCATATTTGCTTATACACTTACTGCACCCCTATGCATGTCTTCTAATGTAGGAGGGTCTCTCTCTCTCCTAGTTGATAAGCCATCTTTGGGTCAAAAACATCTGGAAATTTCATTAGGGCTAGATCTTTTGGGGGTTTCATGTGAGGAGGGAGGGATTTATATACAATACTGAACCTAGTGCAGTAATCTTGGACACTCTCTCCAACGTTTCTCTTTATGTTTTCATATTCTGACAAGCTTTGGAGAGGGTTTTTCTTAACCTCCCACTTATTTAGGAATATTTGGTGAAAAGCAAGGAGGTCATGTATACTATTAGGGGTCAGGCCTTTAAACCACTTTCTTTCTTCTCCCCCTAAGCTTTGAGCAAACATTATTATATTAATAGTTTCATCATCTATATCTTGTTTATCAAAATAGTCATCCATGCTATCCACATGTTTTTGGGTAGTTGTGGAACTAATTTCATCAAACAGGGGGATGTTGGACTGATAGTCATGTGGTAGAGGTACTAAAGGCAATGGTAGGACTATTCAGGCATACCAGCCTGCCATGGCTGGTGGTTGGGGAATCCAAGGGGGGTTAACAAGTGGAGGGTTGACAAGAGGAGGTGGAGGGTTGAATGGAGGAAGGTGAACAATGGGTGTATGAATGGGGGTAGAGACTTATTCACTAGGATTCCGCTGAAAGATAGATGGGTCCAAAACCATCTGGGTTATCCAATTCTGGGATCTAGTCTCGAAAAAGCTTTGTTCCAAGTGTGAGTCAAATTGGATATATTGTAAGTTTTTTAGGTTTTCAGGTAGGGAACTTGCGTTGTGAATAAGCTTGCTAACAGTTCAACTCTCAGATCTAGGAATTTTTCATTGGATTTTCTCTAGATTGTCAACTATTGCAGGAGGATTTGGGTCAGGATGGGATTTGATACAGATTCTTCAAGAAGCCAAAACTTAGACCCAAGTTTCATAGAGGTTGAAAGCTTCATAATAGCTGAAAAGCAAACCAATCTATGAAAGAGAAACACTTTATTCACACAGTATTTTGACTGTGTTTTATTTGAGTTTTGATAATACTAGGTTTTCTCAATAAGTCTACATTATGGTAGCCATTATGTTGTTGGAATGAATGTATAATCACTCATAATCATTATTTCCCTTTTTAATTATTCTGCTCACACTATTCTATCGAATAGGATTTTGAATTGAAATCCAGAAAGTTTGGATTAAACAAGTCTCTGGGAACTCGAATAAAGAGTTGTTTATCCTATTCACCTGATATGCAAATTACTTGGAAAATTAAAAAAAAATCATTAATTTAAAACACAAGTTCGTGGGGATGGCAAGAAATGGTGATTGATCGCACAACGTAGGGCAAGGTAAGTGGGTTTAACTTCACACAGTGGATGGTTTCATCTTATGGCGCGGAGGTGGTTTATGGTTTATCGCATGGTCCATAAGTGGTTAGGAAGTTTTGGATGGAGGGATGCGATGAAGCGAAGGGATGATGCGTGGCATATGGGAGGGTTACGAAACCATGCATTTCGCAACCCTCTAAAGGTTTTAAACAACAGACGTTTTGGGTTGCGAAAATGATGGGGGGCCATCAGATTGGATGGAGCGGATCAAATGGTGGTCGAGTGTTGAGGTTGATAGCGAGTCAGGATGATAGGTGGGGTCGGGTTTGAATGGAACGGTGGGTTAAAACATGAAGTGGGGCCATGTTTAATATTAACGCAAAGGGGTAAAGGTTTAAAGTGGAGGCATTAATGTAATGTGTCGGGGTTTTAAATATAATGGGGGCTAGGGTTTAATAAACATGGTTTATCAAGGTGGGGCCCGGGATAAATATAGTAGGGGAGGGATATAAGATAAGTGAGAAGATAGTATAAGATAGGGGAATAGAAAAAATTTAGGAGGGGGTTAAAAATATATTGGGAATGGATTTGTATAGTGGGGATCGATAGATTAAAAGTTATTTAAAAATAATGTAAAAATGGTTTTTTACGTTGTTTTTTAATGAAAAAAGGGGAACGACTGAAGGGAAGGAGTTTTTAGTAATGGGAATGGGGTTTTAGGGGTAAAAATCGGATTTCAAAGGATGAGAATATCAAAAAAGGTAAAATGAAAGGTAATGGAGAGGTTAAATGAAAAATAATTAAGGCAGTGAGATTTCTGAAATTAAATGATAATCAGGGAATATTATTTTCAGCATAAAAAATATAAGGAATAGGTAGTCATCTTGTGATACTATAAAAATACAGGAGTCTAATAGGTCAAACAGATATCTCAACACACTATGATCTCTCATCAATACAAACCTCCTACCAAGAAGATAATTCCTCCACATCTTCACATAATGAATAATAAATATCAACTAAAGATCCTGAGTCACATAGTTATTCTCATGCTCATTCATTTTCCTACGCTCGTAGCACACCACCTCTCTCTCATGCATCAAGAATCCTCCAAGTCCTCTTTTGCGAGCATATTTACACACCACAAACTCTTTGTATGGATCTACAATCTTAAGAACTAGAAAAATTTTCAATAACTTATTCAACTAATCAAAAATGACTGCACATTCTTCGATCCATTCAAGTTTCTTACCTTTTCTTTGCAATGAAGTTATAGGATATGAAATGCGTGATAAGTTCCTAATGAACCTCCTATAGTAACCTTCCAACCCCATGAATGATATAACATCATCCACATTTATATGAGTCGACCACTTTGTAATAGCCCTTATATTTTCCAGATCTAATACTATGTCCTCCTTCGACACAACATGTCCCAAGTAATATACCTCTTTGTGAAATAAGTTGCATTTGCTAAGCTTGGAATAGAACTGATAATCTCTTAGAAATATCAACAATATTGCTAAGTGTTTGGCATACTATTCCTCATTCTTAGAATATATAAATATATCATCAATGAACACAATAAAATGCTTGTCCAAATAAGGAAACAATACATTATTTACCAAGAACATAAAATAATAACACCTTGATTATTGCTTGTCGGTTGTTGGTGGACATCCCAAATTCCACACACCAATGGCTTGCCCCCATCATGCATTAGTCAAACCAAAAGGAATCACAAAAAATTCATAATTCCCATACATGTTCCTGAAAGAAGTCTTGTAGATGTCCTCTTCTTTGATGTTTACTTCATGGTATCCTAATCTCAAGTCAATCATCGAGAACACCACTACTTCGTTCAACTGGTCAAGCAAGTCTTCAATCCTTGGAAATGGATACATGTCATTGATGGTTATAATTTTCAACTGCCTCTAATCAATGCACAACCTGAGAATACAATCCTTCTTATTCACAAACAATATTGGTGCACCTCAAGGCGATACACTTAGCCTAATATATTTTCTAGAGCGGGGTCCCTTAGGACTGAAATTTTGATAAAAATATAGTATTTTTGTAGTTTTGAGTCATGCGTGCTAAGCATTGCATAGGAAAAGGGGCTTTGGGGTGGGTAAAATCCCCTTCATGAGTTGTAACGGGGAAAAGGGTAGAGCTAGGGGCCGCAAACCGTAGTTTGCGGAACTTAGATGAGCGCAGGCTGAAGATATAAATAGAAGTGTAGATCGAGTTAGATATGAAAGTTTTTGAGTTTGAAGTAAGTGTTGGTATGATGTTCTAAGCTGAAAAGTGAATTTTTCTAGCTATAGAAGGCTCCTATAGGCTGTGTGCATGGAGAACTTAGTCCTGCTATGTGCAGACCCCACTGGATGTGTGCGTGGGTAGAACTGAAGTATTGTAAGGATGTTATGAATTGTGAATGAATAAAGGACTATTTTGGGATAATTTTGGATATTGCATCAATACTTCGATTTATGATCTATTTCAGTGTATTATTTCTGTTGACTTCATTATCAGTGTTTAGATCAATTGCATAACTATTTTTATTCCTTATATGAACATTGAATTAATAGATCTATTACTGTCAAACCTGAATATTATGTATTAATATTGTTGAAGAGATTGCAGAGCCTTACCTGTGCACGTGCAGGATAACCTGCATGAACTGACCTATATATGCTTGGTTAGGGTTTCTAGTTAGGGTTTATGTTGCGAAGGCTGGTCCACTATCATTGTAGATCTGAAGACATCCATATCATTTAATTCTCTCTCAGGGTGTAGAAACCTAGTTCCAACACCCCCCATACTGCTTCACGTGAGACTTTGACTTGCGCAAGTAGGTCACTACCGAAAGGGCCAGTAGTAAGAGGGTTTTTTTGGTTAAGCTTAACTTTGAAGCTGGGTTAGGACCCTTCAGGAAAAAAAATGGATTTGCTGCCGAGACCGAGATCATTTTGAGAGAGATTGGGTGATGTGGCGGCCATCAAAGCCCAAGTTAGAAGATTGGTTTGAGAAGAAAATTCAAGAATTTTCCCTTAAGGAAAACAAAATTAAGAAATTGTCTACTAAAGTTTGGAAGCAAAAGCACATTTTCACAGAGGTTCACGATATATTATTTGTGACAGTTGCACAAGAATTATAGGAGTGGTTGTCAATATTAACGGAGTTCCAAACTTGCCGAAAGGATGATAAGGTCACTCAGTGGTCACCTGATTTGGTCCAAAAGTTAGAGAAGACTAATAACTCCATTACCTGCACTATACATCACTGGGTTGACAACATTTTGGGTGGGTTTGTAACAAAGTTTGCAGTAGATCAGTTTGTGTCATATTTTAAAGTGAAAATAAGGTTCTTTAAGGGGCTGAGAGATAAATTCATACGCCCTTTGCCTTTTCCGATTAAGATGTTATTGTGTGAAAAGGGTGTTTTGTGCAGCCACATTGAGTGAATGACCCTAGATAAGCTATAAAGCACTATGCGTAGAAAAAATTATTATCGGGTTAATCAAAGAGGAGATAGATCTATATATAACCCTCTGAGAAACACAGCTGACAATGATATAACAAGCGGTGAGGCTACATGCGCCGAAGGTAGCCCTCCTACTACTCCACAATCGAGCTCATGCAGGGGTAAGACATATCCTACCCCACCACCATCATCACCAGAAGGAGATATGGGTGTGCATATGAAGCTATCCGCCTTCAAGGGTGTGGGATATGAGGACATGGATAGGTTTTTCTTTATTGCCAATGCAATATGGACTGCGAAAAATGTTAACATTGATGTTGTCAAGAGAGTGCAACTAGCTATGGCGTTTGAAGGTCATGCATTAGATTGGTTTATGGGATATCTGACTCAGCAAGTTGATCCCACTATTTCTCAGATTAAGGACGCCTTGAAATAGCAATTCAGAAAGACAAATTCCTAGTCACAGTGTGTAACAATGTTGAAGGAAATTAAGAAAGAACCAAATGAATCTGTTTTGGAGGTGGATCAGCGTATGAAGCGCACTATCAGCGAGGGAGGATTTATCTATGATGATAAGCAACATAATGAATAGTTCTATTGTACCTTAAGAGAAAATCCCTTAGCTGTGATAAGGGATTAGTGCTTAAGACATTTATATGATTATGTCACGAAAATATATCTCTGTTTTAATCACCTTCAAGTATTTACAATTAAAACTTTAGATATCAAACACAATGAATGTCTCACAATGCTATTATTTTCTGATGTTGAATGAAATGGCCAGAAGAAAATGAAAGAAGAATTTCCAAACTGATATTTTGTCACACAAAATACATCACCTCAAACTTCTGAGGAATTTATGAAAGAAGTAGTTAAAACAAAGGAGTGCCAATTAAGGATTTTAACTCTTGATTACATAGGTAAAAAGAGACCTACTACTCATTACTTTGTCTTATTCAAAGAAAGAAAACATAGAATGTGAACTAAGATACATATCAAAATAAACAGATGCCAGAAAATTTCTTACTCATTCATTAATCCTTGAAATCTCTGATTACAAAGTGGTAACCGGAAGGTCCAAAACTTGGAACCTTTCTAACTCTTGAAAATTACATTAAATACAATAAAACAACAGTTTGGAACTGCTTGTAACCAATTCTAACTACCACAACTACTTAGGACTTCGGAGGCTATCTATTACATGCCTTGAAAATGTTTTATTACATTGTCTTTGAAAAAGTAATATAATTAAAAATATACATCCTAATCTATAGGAATCGCTGATGATGCTGCTGCATTTGCTTGGTCAGCTGATTTGTCTTTCTTTGATGCTGAAAACCCTTTTGGAAAGTATATTGTCCAAGCTCTACACTTTTTCCATATCTCTATCTTAGTCCTGAGCGAATGTGTTAGATTGTGATACCCCAATATGAATGCAGTAATTCGATTATAAGATGGTCCTTCTATGAAAAGAGTTTTTACCAGCCACAATAGCTGGAAATGTTCCTGCAGGAAGTTGACCATTGTTTCCCCTTTAAGCACTTAAGTTTTTTCATGCTTGTTAACAATTTTACTTTTTGCCATAACTAGAAAATTCTCATAAGAATCCCATGGCAAAATATTTCCTTCATCTCCCCAACATGATGGCAGACCTATTCTTGTAAATTTGTCAAATAACTTATCAAATTGACTTACTGATTTTTTAATTTCCATCAGTTTCTTTTCGGTAGCTTTTCTATGATCATTTTTGACAATCATGTTATTGATCTCCACTGCATATAAGGTCCTGTCTTTAATTTCATTTTCTTCTAATTCCTGATCTGTTTTAGAATTAATAAAATCAATGAACCTTCTAGCTTAGATAGGGCTGTTAATTTCCTTTTGTTTATCTGTCATGATTGGTTCTTCACATTCCCTGATAAGACTTTTTTCCTCTGCAACTATCCTCAAACAACTCCAAATTGATTTAATTTCTGAAATGATATCATTCCAAATGATATCTTTGGCTTGTACCAGTGAAATGTTTCCTTTCAGTCTTTCTTTGAGATTTTTAATCTCAGCATTAGCATTCCGAATATCCATTTTATACTTTTCAGCTTCATTCTCTATGATATGAATAAGCTTTGTTGCAGTCTCCAGATCTACTTGAGTCTTTTTCCAATCTCTTTCAGCCATCTGCAACTCAATATTCAATTGAACAATCTATGCTTGTGGATCTTCGTTACGTATCGGAAAAACAAAAGTACAACTATGATTATCAATATGATTTTGCAGTGATATTGCAGTTTGCTTTATTTTGGAAATTTCTTCATCTTTTTGAATTAGTTTCTAAGAAAATATTTTCCTTTTCATTCTCCACCTCTGCAACTTCTAAAACCACAGAATGTTCTCCTGTAGGCAATTTTAGCTTCTTCCTCAATGTCGATATTTCTACTTCAACACTTTGCATAAATTTTTGTACAACAGTCTTGTAACTAGGGTCCACTCCAATCTTTACAATGATTTTCTTTATTTCATCATTCTTAACTGTTAAAGCTCTTGCATTAGCTTTCTCTAACTTCATTTGCTTAAGTACCTTTCCCAACATATTTTCTGCCTTCATTGACATTGCATTGGTCTTGGTCAAGTCATTCACAATTAACTGACCAGTTTGCATATGAAAATTCATCTTATCGATCAGGGGAATCTTCTGCACATCTACAGTCACATTTACAGTATTGAAATTCTTAAAAGAACCTATTGACATATCTGTGGGATGAGGCATGGAAATTATGAAATGATATTTTTCAAGATCCATGAAGGTCAAAATTCTTGCTTGATCCAGAGCAACCTGATACTCAGCTTGGGCTTCCATGCTGGCCTTCATCTTTTGATTCCTTTCCTCAATATTTGTAAACATTTGTTTGATCAGAGGTACTTGATCATGAGAGATTTCATGACTCCTAGGTGAAGCAAGAACATTTTGTTCTTCTCCTAGATGTAAAGAAAAACCTGATGGGTTAAATGTAAATTATTCAGTAAACTTTGTCCTCTTCTCAGCTCCCTGATCCTCATCATCTAAGTCAATCACTGCTTCTTTGCTTTTTTTCTTTGATTTTTCTGATATGATAGGGGTATGAATGTTTGAACCTGCTAAGCTTATCACACCTTTACTTGTTGTCTTCTCCAAATCTGGTCTACTTTCATGAATGAAAGTTGAATACCCATTCTCAATTCTTCTGTTTTAAATTACACTATGAGGGTCATAAGCCCAAATTTCCCCTAACAACATATGCATCTCATCTAAAATTTTAGTAACCTACTCAAATGCCTGTCTCATATTGACTATGAAAGGGCTTATAGTCATGGGTAATTTGTACATATGCCCCTTTTTCATGGGCACAAAGTGAACCTGATCAACATTTAGGCTTTGTCGAATAAATTCCAAGGCAAATAACCTCATAGGTACAAATGTTGGAAGTCTGTAAGGCTCAACACTTGCTCCATATAACCTAATTTCAGAGTAATCCTAAAAAACAAACCAATCTCCAAATTTGTAAGTTACCCCTAAATGTAAATATTTTTGAGCTTTAGGTAAAATACAAGGAGGAGGAACTCCATTCAAGATTTTGTATGCAACTGACATGAAATAACTAGAGAAATCAAACAATACAGCTTCATTTTTCTCTCTTCTTACTACATCTGTCCAGAACACTATTGATTGCCTTTTCCATTTTACATCCATAATAGTCAGGCCTAAATGCATGAACTCTTCCACATTTTGATATAAGAACAATTAGACAATTAATGAAGGAAATTTAAAAGAGCCTGTTAATGAAAGGCTCATTAGCTGTGAATGAACTTCCTACTGCCAATATGATGGAATATCCAGCACTGTTCCTGGTTTCATCATCATGGCAAACATTCCCAAGACTGATTTATCCAATGTACTGTCATCATCTTTGCTCAGAATTTTTGCAATGCTGCTTAATACTGGTCGAATTTCTGCATCAAAAATATTCATAGAAAATTCTTTACTATCCAGTTGAAATTGATTCATGTTTGGCTTCAAAAATTATATGAACTAGTTAAACTCTTCACCTACAATATTATCATAGTAGGTTACTAGGGAATCGTCGGAGAACTAAACAGATGACTCTGACTCAGGATAGAAAAGGGCTTGATGGATTAGCTGGGTGTCTAGACACTTGCAAAAAATTCTCTCCTTGACAATTCATGACAAATCATTTCCTAGGATACATGACTAACACCAACCAATAGATAAATTCAGGAAAAAGGTGGGTTTTTGGGATACATGCAGAAAGTACTCCAGACTTGACCATGGCAGTAAAAATAGGGGAGGTTTTGTAATTTAGGATGACTTGTTGATAATGGAAGATGAATTATAGAACAAATATTATCTTGAATATCCCCATCAGTGTCCATGAGAGGTGTATGCCTAGCCGAACCAGAGAAAGATGAATGCCTAGCCATGACTAAAATTTAATGTAAAGAATAATTCACAGGGTGGTCAATTCTACTAGGTTGACAGGAAACTGAAACAAGATGCAGTGCAAACTAATCAGAAAAGATTTGAAAAAACAATGTTAATTTTGCTTAAATAAGTGGCACAGCTTCAAAATTTAATGTTGACATGACGTGCCAACAAGCCGTTGATCCAACGTGGAAGACAATTGTGAACAACTCAGCGCCCTAAGTCATTGCGGGGGCTCTCGAGGTATGGGGTGGAATTTTGGCTAGTGCTCCCGCAATGAATCTCCACCATTCATCTCTATTGTTCTCATAGTCAACCGAGTCAACTGCGAAGGCACCGATTTAATTATCTTGTGCACTGATTGTGCCCACGGGTTGGGCCTTTTGTTGAAAATTCAAACCATCAATGCTTTCCGCCCAACAAAATGATCGATGTTTAATCATAAATGCGGAACCCACTTTCATAAAGTTTAAATTTTTTAAAATTTTAACTTTAATACATCAAAAGATATGTTTTTTTATGCTAAAGTATAATAATTTTAATACTTTAACATTTTTCCAACAATTAATTTTTTATTTTTTATTTATATTTTCACAAATTGAAAATAAAAGGGATATGTGAATGACCCACAACATCTGGCTCCACCTGGGGATAGTGTTTCTACCACGCAACACTAAGAACCTGCAGATCATTACCTTCACCTCAGGCATGGAGTCAAAAATTTCTTGATGAGAAATATACAATGAGGGAAAATCAAATATATACAATGATGAACCAACTACTTCAGTGTTGGAAATAGTGGTTCAAATACTGCACATTCACAGGCAGCTCTACTGCTTCTCCATCAATATTATCCAACATCAAAGTGTTATTTAATCTAGCTTCAGTGATTTTGTAAGGTCCATACCACAAAGGATCAAACTTGCCATGTTTCCCTTTCTCCTCTCTTCTGGTATCCCATATTAATACCAGATCTCCAATTTGAAACATGATCTCCTTTGCCTTCCTATAAAAAATAGACTTCATTTTTTCCTGATATGTGACCAAATTGTCTTTGACTTTATTTCTACTTTAACTCAATTCTATTACCTTATTCAATCTTCTTATCAATTCATTAGGCTCCTCTTGAGCTTCTTGAAGAAAAGAAATAAATGGTCTTGCTAGATGAGTGGGAAACAAAGCTTGAGTGCCATATACTAATTCATATGGTGACTTACCAGTGGATCTTCTAGTATTCATTCTCACTGCCCAGAGAGAAAAAATCATCTTTGAGTCCCAATTTTTCTGGTTTTCATTGATTGTTTTGTTCAAGATCTTCACCAATGTCTTGTTAGATGATTCTGCTAATCCATTTCCTTGTGGGTGATATGTTGTGGAATGATACAATATCACATTATAAGTTTGAAAAAAATCTATGAATCTGACTAAGTTGAATACTTGAGCATTGTCTGTTACAATCTTCACTGGACATCCAAACATGCTGAAAATATTCTCTTCTAAAAACTTCATTACTACCAAATCATTTTCTTTTCTGGGAGGAATTTCCTCTACTCATTTTGTAAAATAATGCATGGCAGTTAGAATCCACTTAAATATCCCACTTTATGGTGGATTAATTTCCCCAATGAAGTTCAATCCCCATTGTCTGAATGGTTCTTCAATGAAAACATGAAGTAGAGATAAAGGATCTAACCTTTTATTTTCTGCAAACAATTGGCATTTTTGACGAATTCTAACAATTCTGTATACATTAGCAAATAAAGAAGGCCAATAGAAGCTTGATTTAAGAATCTTATGAGCACTTAATTTCCAGCTATAATGACCTCCACATAAGCATTCATGGTATTCTGTGATAACTTCCATTATTTCTTCTTTTGTCAAACATAACAACAAGACACCAGCAGGATATTTCCAATACAGTTTTGTATCAATTATAAAATAAGGCTGAGCTTTAAGTTTTATAGCTTGATACTTAGCTCTATTGATTGAGGGAGGACAAAAAAGGAAACAAAAATAGTGGATAATGTCTTTATACCAGTATGAGAAAATAAATTTGTATTTTATTGCTGACTTTGACTTAATCTGATCATTTTCCTCGGCTACTTCAACTACAGGTTCAAGCAAGTTAATTTCCAAATCTTGGAAATTAGATTATGTCAGCAATTTAGCTAGTCCCTGTCCTTTGAATAACTTAGTAGGCTTAATGTCAAAATCATATTCTTGGATTTTGGCAATCCATTTGCCTCTTTTTCCCTCCACATCACTCTGTACTAGTACATATTTTACAGTAGAATTAGGCACATATGCCACTATTTGAGAATGAAGTACATCATTCCTGAAAGCTTTTAATGATTTAACTAAATCATATACATGCTTCTCTAGAATATTATACTTGAGCTCTGCATCTCTGACGACTCTACTGAAAAAGGCTACAGGTTGCTCACTTCCTTCTTCATTTTTCTGTAATAACACAACAACAATAGTAGAGGATGATGTAAATGAGTATATTTGGAAAGACTTCAAGTAATCTGGACTAATAAAAACTGGAGCTTCTTGGAGAGCTTCTTTAATTCTGTCAAAGGATTCTCTTGCATCCTTGTCCCATTTCACTTTAGCATTCTTTTTCAACATATCTTTTATTTTCCTGACAATCTCCGCATAATTTGGAACAAATCTTCTCAGAAAATTAATTTTCCCTAAAAACCTTTGGATATCCTTTTTACTTCTTGGCAGCGGAATTGTTTGTATAGCCTCAACCCTTGCTGGATCAATTTTCACACCTTGATTTGAAACTATATGGCCCAGCAAATTTCCTTCTTCTAGAGAAAACAAGGATTTCTTAGGATTCAATGATAACCCAAATTTTTTGCACTTCAAGAAAGCTTTCTGCAGATGCTCTAAGTTCTCATCATCAGAACTTGAAAAAATAGTAACATCATCAAGATAAATGAATACAAATTTGTCACCCAGAAAAACTATATCCATTTCCCTTTGGAAAGTAGCTACTGCATTCATGAGACCGAATGGCATCCTATCATACATGAAAGTTCCCCAAGGTGTAGTGAAATCAGTTTTCTTCTTATCTTCTTCTCCATGGCTACCTGATTATATCCAGAAAAACCATCAACCATGGACAACTTGTAAGCTCCCGTCACTTTCTACAAAACAAAATCCAACTTTGGTAAAGGATAATTATCTTTTAGGGAAACTTTGTTCAAATTTCTGAAATCCACACATAATCTTATTTCTCCATTTTTCATCCTAACGGGTACTAGATTGGAAACCCAATCTGGATATCTAAGTAGAATTATGATTTTTTCTTGAAAAATTTTCTTTACTTCTTTTTCAATTGGGGCAAGCAATAGTGGATTAAATTGTCTGAGCTTCTATTTGTGTGGCTTAACTCCATATTTCAGTGGTATTTTGTGCTAAATAACATCTATATCATAAGTCTTTAAATCTTCATATGACCATGCAAACACATCCATGAATTGTTTGAAAATATCTACATACCTTTCTTTATATTCCTTAGGAACTCCTTTAAACAATTTGACTATTTTAGGCTCATGTTGAGTTCCTAAATTACAGTCCTCCATTTCTCCATGTTGAGATACCTTTTTATGATTCTCTGCCACATCATTAGCATCGAACAATCTCTCAAAAGGCACCAAGCCTCTGGGCATAATATTATCTTTCAATTGAATTATCTTCTGATCACCAATTGTTTGCTTCAGGTTTCTAGTCATATCACTTTGATCACTTTTGTCAACTTCTAAATCAATTTGACTATCTTCAAAATTTCCAATCATTGTTAAAAATTGATTAATCTGGTCATCATCTTCAAAAACCTGCCAATGCTTTATATTATCAGGGTTTGAAGGTCTGTGTCTCAACTCAATTTCATATCTCAACCTTGGATTAATTGGTGGCCTAAATGTACTAGCTGCAACTGCCAATGAATCTTCCATTTTGTTCTCTTCTCTTGGAATAAATTGAAGATTAAAGGCTTAAAAATATTTTTCAACTAGATCCCACACCTCATTTCTATAGGACCTCAATCTGGGATGTTTAGTTTGATACCAAATCTTATTTTTTCTGATTATTAATTCAGAATCACCAAAAATAGAAATAGATTGAATCCCCATTTGTTTCGTTGTTTGCAGGCTTAAAATCAATGCTTCTTACTCAACCACATTATTAGTAGATTCAAATTCCAATTTAAAGGAAAAAGGTGAAAGGTTACCTTCAGGAGATATAAATATGAATCCAGCTCCAGTGCCTTCTTTAGAAAATGCACCATCAAAATAACACTTCCAAATTTTATTTGAATGTAGCTCCTTGTGTATATTGGCTGAAGAGAGCTTCTCTTTTGAATCTTCAGCAAATTCTGCATCTTCATGTAGCATTAAACAAGAAAGATATTCCTTCTGTTGGCCATAAATGGAGGAAGTACCTGCATATTTCTTGGTGGTAGTTTTCAGAAATATGATTTCTCTGTATAACCTCCTTTCCTCCCCATTAAAAAGAGGAACGATGGCATATGTAAAATCCAATTTCAAGACACCTCCAAGCTTTGCTCCCCAGGATCTAGACAACAACATACCAAATCTGGTCGAAATATCTGCCACTACAACATCCATCATAATACTCTTGGTTGGAATTTGAGCTAAGGAAACAACCATGTCTTTGATAAGACCTACACACTTCACCCTTTTTGAATCAAAGGAATAAAGTTCTCTATACGGCTTAGTTATTTGTAACTTTATCTCATTCATCACGGACATTGGCATAAGATTATGTGATGCACCAAAATCTAGCATACAATTATGTAAAATGAAATCATGAAACAGAAATAATATATAAAAAGGTGGAACAGAGGAATCTACCTCTTCAAGATGAGGCCCAAAAGTAACCACTGGCTTCTCTTCTTGAAAATTCACAATATCACCCACCTCATCAGACTGAGATAGATTAATAAATTTTGCAATTCCATTCTTATAACCAAGTGCTTTAGCGAACTCAAGAAGAGGTACTTCTATCTTAACCTTTTATAGCTGTTTCAACAAACTGAAAGTTTGATTTTGTTTTGTCAACTTTTCAGGTTCTTCTTGATTTTGTTTGGATTTGAAGGTTGCTCAGGAACAATAAAAATCTTCTCAAAAACATTAGAGTCATTAGATTTGACTTGGGAAGCCTCAGTTTGTTGCTTTTCCTTTTCTTCTACTGGATTCATGGACTAATTTCCCTTGTTTGATTGTTTTATTGAATTTTTCTGTTGTGGAGTCACCATTGGAGAAGGGACTGATTCTGATTCTGTTTCTTCATCATCCTGAATTCTCAACCTCTTTTTAGATCTTAATTCATACTTTTTATGAAATTCAGCTTGCATAAAATCAGTAAATTGTTTACAACAGTCATCCATCTCTTCTTGATCAAATGAAATATCAACTTCTTTGCATTCTTCTTCACATTATTTTTCACATTCTTCTTCTGCACTATCTTCCATGTATATGACAAATTTTTTCTCTTCATCTCCTTTCTGATCATCATCCGCAGACTGGGAAGGAGTTGCTTCTATATATAAGGGTGCTTGAACTTGATCCCGATCTCTTCTTTCCCTCTGCAGAATCTGCAGGGGTTGCTTTCTAAATTGGGATTAAAAAATCTTTTGTTTTTCTGTGTAGGTTTCTTGTTATCCAATTCCAACTTTACTAATTTTTTTGATAGATTTTTAATGACCTTCGTCATGTCATCAATCCTTTGATCTTGTATTGAATCTTCTTTAGCTTTTCCTTTATCTTGAATTGACTGCTTTCCTTGGGCCTTCCCAGCAACAGTCATATTTGCTTCAATTTCTAAGGCATCGGTTTGGATTTGTTCAAAAGTAGGGGACCTTCTTTCCCTCAAAGTATAATTAAAGTCTGATACAAATGCCCCAGCAAAAAAAAATCTTGCTCTAATAGGAGGGGGTTTCATTTTTGCAGGCAAACTATTGTACAACTTATTGAATCTTTTAATGAAATCACTCATATTTTCATCTGGTTTTTTCTTAATGGCATTAAACTCTATCAAAGAATAACCATGGCCTCTCTTTTCACCTCATATTTGGATGAATTGTCTTTCTAACTCATCCCGATCATTAATTGAGCCATTTGGTAATTATTTAAACCATTTTCTTGCCTCTCCATTTAGAGACTACACAAAAAGTCTCATTACCACCTCAAGGTGTTCTACATTGAAATTTTTGGCAAAGGTGAAAAACAAAGGCAAGTGTTGTTCTGTAGTTATTTCATCTTCACCAGTAAATCTAGGAAGCAACTTTAGTGGTGCATATATTTTCATCAATATACCAGGGGCTACCATGTTTATGCCCTGATTGACTAATCCTCGAGTAGTGTGAATCTGTGTATCAGTTGTAGGTGTGGATGAATGGTGTGAAACAACTAATAAAGGAAGGGGTTGATAAACTAAAGCAAAAGAATTGAAAAATGTATTAGGTTGATTTTATGTAAATGAAAAAGATATAGATTCTAAAGACTGATCTTCTAACCTTGGTTCTTGGAAGTGAATGGACGAAGACAAGGATTCTTGTTCTGAGAAAGTGATTTTCTGGGAAATATCCTTGGATGAAAGAGTATGTGAACTGCTACCAGGTGCAGGCAGTGTGACATCAGGTGTAGAAAGGGTTTTTGGTTTCTGGCTCCTTTTAGAAACCAAATTTTTTGGATTTGAAAGGGTAGGAACCTTCTGCTGAGAGGTATTAGACCTCGTATGTGGCTTCTTATAAGCCAAAATTAGAAAATAAAACAAAACTCTTAATATTTCCTCCTCTCTGAACAAAAAAAGGAAATACAAATAAAACCCAGGGAAAAGACTTCGTTTCTTCGTTCCTCGGCAATGATGCCAATTTATGTTGTACCTTAAGAGACAATCCCTTAGCTGTGATAAGGAATCAATGCTTAAGACATTTATATGATTATTTCATGAAAATATATGTCTTTGTTTTAATCACCTTCAAGTATTTACAATTAAACCTTTAGATATCAAACACAATGAATGTCTCACAATGCTATTATTTTCTCATGTTGAATGAAATGGCTAGAAGAAAATGAAAGAAGAAAGTCCAAACTGATATGCTGTCACACAGAATATATCATCTCAAACTTTTGAGGAATTTATGAAAGAAGTAGTTAAAACAAAGGAGCGCCAATTAAGGATTTTAACTCTTGATTACATAGGTGAAAAGAGACTTGTTGCTCATTACTTTATCTTATTCAAAGAAATAAAACACAGAATTTGAACTAAGATACATATCAACATAAAAAAATGCCAAAAACTTTCTTACACATTCATTAATCATTGAAATATCTGAATATAAAGTAGTAATTTGAAGGTCCAAAACTCAGAACCTTTCTCACTCTTGAAAATTACATTAAGTACAGTAAAACAACAGTTTGGAACTGCTTGTAACCAATTCTAACTACCACAAATACTTAGGACTTCGGAGGTTGTCTATTACATGCCTTGAAACTTTTTTATTACAATTACATTGTCTTTGAAAAATTAATATAATTAAAAATATACATCCTAATCTATAGGAATTGCTGATGATGCTGCTGCATTTGCTTCGTCAACTGATTTGTCTTTCTTTGATGCTGAAAATCCTTTTCGCAAGTCTATTGTCCAAGCTCTTCACTTTTTCCATATCTCTATCTTAGTCCTCGCTGAATGTGTTATATTATGATACTCCAATCTGAATGCAATAATTCGATTGTAAGATGGTCCTTCTGTGAAAATATTTTCTACCAACCACAGTTGTTGGAAATGTTTCTGCAAGAAGTTGTCCATTGTTTCCCCTTTAAGCACTTGAGTTTTTTCATGCCTATTATCAACTTTAATTTTTGCCATAACTAGAAAATTCTCATAAGAATCCCATGGAAAAATATTTCCTTCATCTCCCCAACATGATGGCAGACCTATTCTTGATAATTTGTCAAATAACTTATCAAATTGACTTACTACTTCCTTAATTTCCATCGTTTTCTTTTGAGTATATTTTATGTGATCATTTCTGACAATCATCTTATTGATCTCCACTGCATATAAGGTCATGTCTTTAATGTCATTCTCTTCTAATTCCCGATTTTTTTTAGAATTAATAAAATCAATGAAACTTCTAACCCAAATAGCTCTGTTAATTGCCTCTTGTTTATCTATCATAATTGGTTCTTCACATTCCTTGATTATAATTGCTACCTCTGCAACTATCTTCAAACAACTCCAAATTGATTTCATTTCTGAAATGATATCATTCCAAATGATATATTTGGCTTGTATCAGTGAAATTTTTCCTTTCAGTCTTTCATTGAGATTTTTAATCTCAGCATTAGCATTCTGAATATCCATTTTTTACTTGTCAGCCTCATTGTCTAGATATGAATAACCTTTGTTGCAGTCTCCAGATCTACTTGACCCCTTTTTCCGATCTCTTTCAGCCATCTGCAACTCAGTATTCAATTGAAAATCTGTGCTTGTGGACCTTCGTTACCTATCAGAAAAACAAAAGTACAACTATGATTATCAATATGATTTTGCAGTGATATTGTAGTTTGCTTTATTTTGGCAATTTATTCATCTTTTTTCATTAGTTTCTGTAAAAAAAATTCCTTTTCATTCTCCACCTCTGAAACTTCTGTAGCCATATAATGTTCTCTTGTAGGAAATTTTAGCTTCTTCCTCAATGTGGATATTTCTACTTCGACACTCTCCATAAATTTTTGTACAAAAGTCTTTTCACTAGGGTCCACTCCAATCTTTACAATGATTTTCTTTAACTCCTCATTCTAAACTGTGATATCTCTTGCATTAGCTTTCTCTAACTTCAATTGCTTAAGTACATTTCCCAACATATTTTATGCCTTCATTTTCATTGCATTGGTCTTGGTCAAGTCATTCACAGTTAACTAACCAATTTGCATATGAAAATTCATCTTATCGATCAAGGGAATCTTCTTCATATCTACAGTCACATTTACAGTATTGAAATTCTTAGAAGAACCTATTGACATATCTGTGGGATGAGATAGGGAAATTCTGAATTGATCTTTTTCAATATCCATGATAGTCAAAATTCTTGTTTGATCCGGAGCAACCTGATACTCAGCATAGGCTTCCATGCTAGCCTTCATATTTTGATTCCTTTCTTCAATCTGTGTAAACATCTATTTGATCAGAGGTACTTGATCATGAGAGATTTCATGACTCCTAGGTGAAGAAGGAATATTTTGTTCTTCTCCTATATATAAAGGAAAACCAGGTGGGTTAAATGTAAATTATTCAGTAAACTTTGTCCTCTTCTCAGCTCCCTGCTCCTCATCATCTAAGTCAATCACTGTTTCTTTGCTTCTTTTGTTTGATTTTTTTGATATGATAGTGGTATGAATGTTTGAACCTGCTAAACTTATCAAACCTTTACTTTCTATCATCTCCAAATCTAGTCTTCTTTCATGAATGAAATCTGAATACGCATTCTCAATTCTTCTATTTGAAATTACACTGTGAGTGTCATAAGCCCAACTTTCCCCTAACAGCATATGGATCTCATCTAACATTTTAGTAACTTGCTCAAATTCCTGTGTCATAATGACTATGAAAGGGCCTACAGTCATGGGTAATTTTTATATATGCTCTTTTTTCATGGGCACAAAGTGAACCTGATCAACATTTAGGATTTGTCGAATAAATTCCAAGGCAAATAACCTCGTAGGTACAAATTTTGGAATTCTGTAAGTCTCAACACTTGCTCCATATAGCCTAATTAAAAAAGTAATCCTAAAAAACAAACCAATCTCCAAATTTTCAAGTTACTCATAGATGTAAATATTCCTAAGATTTAGGTAAAAAACAAGGAGGAGGAACTCCTTTGAAGGTTTTGGATGCAACTGACATGAAATAACTAGCAAAATCAAACAATCCAGCTTTATTTTTCTCTCTTCTTACTACATCTGTCCAAAACACTAATGATTTCCTTTTCTTGTTTACATCCATAATATTCAGACCTAAATGCATGAAATCTTCCACATTTTGATATAAGAACAAGTAGACAATCACTGAAGGAAATTGAAAGGAACCTCTTAATGAAAGGCTCATTAGCTATGAATTAAATGCCTCCTGCCAATATCATGGAATATCCAACACTGTTCTTGGTTTCATCATCATGGCAAACATCCCCAAGATTGATTTATACACTGTACTATCATCATCTTTGCCCAAAATTTTCGCAATGCTACTTAATACTAGTCGAATTTCTGCATCAAAAATATCCATAGAAAATTCTTTACTGTCTGATTGAAATTGCTTCATGTTTGGCTTCAAAAAGTATATGAACTGATTAAAATCTTCACCTGCAAGATTATCATAGTAGGTTACCAGGGAATCGTTGGAGAAATGAATAGATGACTCTAACTCAAGATAGCAAAGAGCTTGACAGATTAGGTGGGTAGACACTTGAAAAAAATTCTCTCCCTGACAATTCATGACAAAACATTTCCCAGATGACTGACACCAACCAATAGATAAATTCAGGAAAAAGGTGGGTTTTTGGGATACATGTAGAAAATACTCTAGACTTGACCATGGTAGTAAAAACAGGGGAGGTTTTGTCATTCAGGATGACTTGCTGATAGAATGGAAGATGAATTATAGAAAAAAGAGTATCTTTAATATACCCCTTAGTTTCCATGAGAGGGATATGACTAGCTGAACGAGACAAAGATGAATGATTAGCCATGACTGAAAATTAACGTAAAGAATAACTCACAGGGTGGTCAATTCTACTAGGTTGACAGGAAACTGAAACAAGATGCAGTGCAAACTAATCAGAAAATATTTGAAAAAACAATGTTATTTTTTCTTAAATAGGTGGCACGACTTTAAAATTTAATGCTGACATGATGCGCCAACAAGCCGTTGATCCAACGTGGAAGACAGTTGTGAACAAATCAGTGCCCTATGTCACTGCGGGGGTTCTTGAGGTACGGGGTAAAATTTTGGTTGGTGCTCCCACAATGAATCTCCACCATTCATCCCTATTTTCCTTGTAGTCAACCGATTCAACTGCGGAGGCACCCATTTAATTATCTTGTGCACTGATTGTGCCCGCGGGTTGGGCCTTTTGTTGAAAATTCAAACCATCAATGCTTTCCGCCCAACAAATTGATCAATTTTTAATCATAAATACAAAACCCACTTTCATAAAGTTTAAAGTGTTTGAACTTTTAACTTTAATACATCAATAGAAATTTTTTTTATGCTAAAGTATAAGAATTTTAATACTTTAACATTTTTTCAACAATTTATTTCTTTATTTTTATTTTTTATTTTTATATTTTCACGAATTTAAAATAAAAAGGATATGTGAATGATCCACAACAGGTTCATTTCCATGTTGTTTCCACATCTACGTAGGACTATGAATCAGCAAAATATTGACTCTCAGGCCAAAGATCTAGAGGTTTCTATGAAATTGGAGGTTGTGCCCAGAGCGGATGATCAATTTGGAACTCTGCAAATACAAAATCAGTTGGAGGAAATTCACTTTGAGATTCAAAACTTGTGCAGAGATAGGGGAAAGGAAGTTGGCACAAATGTATGGTGTATACGTTGTAAGGGTTCTAGCCACACCAAATATCAGTGCACTGTGTTCTCAAATTACATGCAAGCGAGAGGGCCAAATCCATTGCACCCTAGGGATGCTGTAGGACCAAGTGGGTCTCCCCAACTATGGTGCATTGAGTGTAAGGTAGCTGGAAGGCATGACACAAACCATTGCCCTTGATTACGAAGTTATGTTCCAGAACTGAAGGATAAATGGTGTAGGTTTTGCTCTTTAGTTGGTCACAATGAGCACCACTACCACACAATATTTGAGCTAATGATGGACATTGCCAACCTCTATGGGGTGCAGGCCAACCCATATTCACTAGCATCTCCCTCTGGGCATGGAGGATCTACAGCAAGAGGAAGTGGAGGGAGAGGTGGAGGCGTAGGTCCTGGAAGAGGACAATTAAAATTTAATTTTCTATAACTATGGAGACATTAGACACTATGAACACGACTGCCCAAACCCTGTGTGATAGTCTTGCAGGTATTGTAGAAAATTTGATTATGTCATTGAAGACTGTCCTATTTTAATTACTAGAATGCAGGAAAAGAAATAATAGACACCTACGCAGAACATACATATGGTAAAAGCTGAGCCACGTGATGGTGACCAAAGTGTAAACATAATTACACACAATGGTGCTACCACTGGATGAGATGAGGGAAATAAGGATGATTTAGAGCCATTGATCTAGAAGGCATCTGAAAAGAAGGAAGGACTCAAAATGTAGAAGGAAAAGGATACTTTTATCGAGGCGAGGAAGGATTTTTCCACTGCAGGTGCATCCACATCTAAGTCGATAATGGAAGAAAAGTTTCATGATGAAGTCAAACCTTTCTTGCAAGCTTGCATTAAGTTATTGCACAATCATAAATTAGTGGACAATATTCAGGCCCTGATAGATAGTTGCGCTGAAAATGAATTTCCTCACACCAAAACTAAGGTTTTAAACAAGATTTATAAGAACAAGAAGAGAACTGGCTGGGAGATGTGCATGACCCTGAAAATACGAGATTACAAGATGGATCAGGTCATCTTTGACTTAGGGTATGATGAAAATGTTCTACCTAAGAAGAACTAGAAAAATATGGGTGAACCAAAGCTAAAGTGGTCCACCATTCAGCTGCACATGGTTAGTTAATAGAAGAAAATTCCACTTGGAAGGCTCCCACAGGTTTTGGTAGACATTGCTAGAGTAAAGGTACATGCATATTGTGAAGTAATACAAATTATGGATGATGAAGACCCTGGGCTAATAGGGCTATACTGGGCCATAGATATGGGAGGTATCATCAATTTTAAGTGTAGAAGCATGATCTTTGAAAACAATGGCACTCAGGTTATAACACCTCTGGATCCGACAGAACGAGAAAGATATACAGAACCAATGCACGAAGGAGATGATGTCGACCATACATACAAGCTGATTGCGCGTGATGAGGATTAGATAAACCTTACAGATGATGGAATTTTGAATTGGGAAAAGGATAAATCGTGTTTCTCATATTCAAATGGGGAAATAGAGAACTGGCAAAATTAGTTGCATGATGTTTCTGCGCTACGATGTCTCAAGATCGCTAAACATTTTCGATGCATCTCCTAAGAGGTAATATAACTACCCTATTTTGATGTTTTTGATAATGTTGTATTATTTCTAGAAAATTTGGAAAAGTTTGTCCCAAATGAGCGAAGGTTATGGACACTTGATCTGGCCATACGCAAAACCCCAGTGCATTGGTGGGATACACATACAGGAAGCTTAAGGGACTGGGAGGAATGCAACAAAATGATGAAGTTTCACTTTGAGCCACCCTCTACCCCACCAACTGAGCTTTTCTATTTTCATGGTGACTAGCGCAAGCACCTAGCCATGTGGATGGAGGTTTGGAACTAGAAGACCTGGAATGAATGGGTTCATATGTTTGTCCATTCGTTGGGACCAATACCTACTACATGGTATTTGGAAATAGAGTTGCACTGAGGGACTCGCCATTAGATTATGATGACTAACAGTTTTCTATCAACCTTTGGCTTGGTCAGGGGATCATAGGGATTGGACAAAGCCTTGCAGGATATAGAAGAACTTATCTTTGATGAATCCCGACCTCAAATAGAATGTGCTGCGCCAGCCTGGGAGGCACAGATGCAATATATTGTCAGTTGCATGAACTTATAAGTCCAAGATGATGAGGAAGGTCCAAGAAATATTAACATCCCTGAGTTCGAGGGAGAGCATGCATTTTTTTAGGGCCCTCATTGGGAATGGTAGATGTAACTAAGCCTCTAAAGTTAAAGGAAGTCAACATTGGGACAGAAGAACAACCCAAGTTGGAAAAAATAGGGGATTACTGGGATGATGACATAGTGAGGAAGGTTTTGAAACTGCTAACAGAATATCAGGATCTGTTCCCCATGAATTTCTCTGAGATTAAGGGAATTGTAAGAGATTTAAGTGTTATGAAGATCAATATGAAACCAATTGCACGCCTTGTCAAGAAGCTGCCATACCGATTAAATCCTAAGTATAAAAATAAAGTGAAAGAGGAATTATAAAATATTGTTGCTGCAGGAATCATTGAGTCTGTGGAGCAGTCTAATTGGGTGAGCCGCATGGTGGTTCAAGAAAAGAAGACCAATGGAGAGATAAGGATTTGTGTAGATCTGCGCAAGCTGAATGATGCATGTGTACATGACCCTCTCCCTACTACATATTTAGAGGAGATATTAGATAATGTGGGAGGACAAGAGGCTTATTATTTAACTGATGGATTTTCTTTGTATCATTAGATCATAATTGCACTAGAAGACCGAAGAACGACCACATTTGCAAGAGAATGGGGATATTTCAAATACACAGTCATGCCTTTCAGATTGAAGAATGCACCTGCTATCTTCTCGCATGTATTAGTATGTGTGTTCAAGGAATTCATGCACAAGTTCTTGGAGGTGTTTTGATGACTGGACTCTGTTTGGAATAGTGAGGAAGCATGTGTCTAACCTGCACATGATGCTTGAAACTTGTAGGAAGCATCAGATTTATCTTAACTTGAATAAATTCATATTCTGCATTCCTTTTGGAATTTAGTGGGGCCATATCATGTGTCCGAAATGGTTGATGGTAGACTCGACAAATATTGCAGTTATCATCAACCTAGAAGTCCCCACTAATAAAAAACAACTACACTCCATTCTGGGACACACTAGATATTACAGGAAATTAATTCAGGGCCATGCTTTGATCATTGTGCCTATGGAGAAATTATCTAATAAGGAAGTGTTAATTTTCTATGGATGAGGAATGTTAAAATAGCTTTGAGCTACTGAAGGAAAATATGGTTACTGCACCTATTTTAATATTCTCAGACTAGTGCAAGTTCTTCCATGTACACGTTGATGCATATGGTATAGCACTTGGATCTGTTTTAGCATAACCAGGAGAGGGATACATTGATCACTCTATTTCTTTTGCCAGTAGGAAGCTCTCTAGTGTAGAGCGCAACTAATCAACTGCAAAAAGGGAAGGATTATCCATTGTCTCTTTTTCTAGTAGGAAGATCTCCAGTGCAGAGCACAACTACTCAACCGCAAAAAGGGAAGGATTGGCCATGGTCTATACCCTTTAGAAATATAGGCACTATTTGTTAGGAGGGCACTTCAAGATGGTCACTAACAATTCTGCTTTGAAATACCTATTCAATAAGTCTGTGTTGGGGGGAAATATTTGTATATGGTTGCCGTTATTTGAAGAATATGACTTTGAAATCATTGTGGAGCTTGGAAGATTGAATGCTAGACTTGATCACTTATCACGCATCGAAAATGGGGAGGAACCAACTAGTCTAGAGGAGGGAATACCTGATGCACAACTCTTTTCTATCAAGGTGATTGACGAGCACTTTGTTGATATTATTCACTTTCTGACCACTATAAGTGCACATATTGAATATTCGGTGCAACAAAATAAGGAGATGGTTTCGCAAGAAACTAATTTTACATTGATTGTTGGTCAATTGTACAAGCTGGGAGCAAATGAAGTATTAAGAAGGTATTATTTGGAACATGAAATACAAGACATATTTGATGAGGCTCATGAAGGAGTGGTATGAGGCCACTATGTGGGGAAGGCCACTGCACAAAAGGTGTTGCGTGCTGGGTTATGGTGGCCCACATTGCACAATGATGCACATGCATACTGTCGGGCTTGTGATGCATGCCAAAGGATGGAGAAGCCATCGCGTATAGATGAAATGCCCTTGCAGCCTCAGATGGCCTTGCAGGCTTTTGATAAATGGGCTATAGATTTTGTGGGACCTATCAATCCTCCGAGGAAGAATAATTGCTCGCACTACATCACCACTTCCATATATTATGTAACCAGGTGGGCTGAAGATGAGCTAGTCAAGAATTGTACCACAACTACTGCTACACATTTCATTTTTGAACATATTCTTACTAGGCTTGGATGCGCAAACATATTGATGAGTGATAGGGGTACACACTTTGTTAATGAAACCATTGAAGTTCTGACAAAGGAATTTCAGATCCATCACCAGAAGAGTACTCCAAATCACCCTCAGGTGAATAGTGGAGTAGAATATTTCAACAAAATCTTGGAGAATGAACTCACAAAGATCTATAAGGAAAATCGAAATGATTGGGATGTGCACATCCCTTCTGTGTTATGGGCTTGTAGGACCACATGCAAGAAGTTGACTGGGAAGACACCTTTTAGGATGGTTTATGGGAAATAAGCAATCATGCCAATGGAATACATAGTCCCGAGCCTGCACATCACAAAATTCACTAATATGGTTGAGCCTAACATCATGGAGGAATGTCATGTGCAACTGGTTGCCTTGGAGGAGGATCGTTTCATTGCTAACTTCCATCAGCAAGTTTAGAAGGCACGCGAAAAGGCCTTGCAGGATAGGCACCTTGGAAAGAAGGTGTTCAAAGAAGAATATTTGGTCTTGTTATATGACAGTCAGTTTGCACGCCACCCAGGGAAGATCAGGAAGCAGTAGTTGGGGCCATACATTGTGAAATAAATCACTTATGGAGGAGCAGTGTGCTTGGCCACATGGCGCAGTTAGAGTCTTCCTGAGTATTTGAATGGAAGATGACTGAAGCCATAAAGGGATAACCCTGTGCCTACCAAATGAATATATGGATGGAGAATGGGAACCCAGCTGTCTGTGTGTCACATAGAGGAAATTTGCAGACAGGTGTGGAAAGAGCATAGAGGTAGTGTGCAGTAGGAGAAACTAATCGTTGGAACAGTAAAACTAGGTGAAAAATCGATTTTACCATTGGATGGAGTGGGTTTTTTGCATTTAATGAGGCGATCTTATGGTATTTTTTACCATGTTTACAAAGTTAAAATGCATTTAATCAAGATCTGACTATTTTTAGCTTGGTCACCTATAAAAGGAAGGGCGTGAGACACATTCAGTTCCTTTGTTGTCTAAGTATATTGCACCTTGAGCTTATCTATGAATTAGGGCGTGAATTTTCCCCTGAGCACTGTATGTCTGGCTGAGGTACCCCCGCATCTGACATTAACCCATAATTCATCTTTAAACCAAGAATGAAAGCCAAAAATCCTAAGAGTGCATCATCTGAAGAGGACTATGTGCTGCTCACAATGACTATAGAGCCAGGATCTGATGATGTCCATGAGCTAGTGTCGGAAGTTCAAGAAGTCATGTCCACGCCAGCTAAAGGAAAGGGAAATATGACCAAGGGGTCATCCTCCAAGCCGGTGGCATCTCTAGAAACATTACATCCCTACGCCAAGCAACAAAGGATAGGTCTCCTATCGGTGACCCTAGAAAAAGACTTATGAGTGCCAATGAGGGGGCTGCGCTCGTCGAGCCAATTTCATGGCGGTCGAAGTATGTTAAGCCATGCAGACCCTCTTGTATGTTCCAAAGGATGTAGATGTGGCACGAGACTACCTACAGATGTTGCTGATCCCACAAGCCATCCCTGTTAATCGATACATGTTTAGTAAGATCCCCCTTATCAAATTGGATGAGTATGACCTGTTGAATGAGGAGACATTCCACGATATGGTGCCTGAATACTACCTGGAGCATGTTTTGTATGGTGATGATGTAAAGTTTGAACCTATGTCATGGGCGCGTGACCTGAGCAACGCTAGGATCCTCAATTTTCTAAGGATTCCTCACTTCTAGAGGTACACCATTACAATTGTCTATATGCACCAACTGTTGGCATTAGTGCACGAGGGGTGCCTATGGATCCAAGGTCGAATTCCAATTGACACCGAGCTGATCCACCAGATCACTAGCCTGCCCAAGAAGGGGCCCCATCCCATGGCCAGTTTTGGGAAGTGTAATGAGTTGAAGGTAGCTACAAAGGTGAAAAAGGACTAACAAGTAGGACGAGACTCTAGGGGGTTCCTGGTGGAGCAAATCGAGGACCTAGAAGTGTGCCTAGGAACCCTAGTCCTTGGTTGTAAAATTATGTGCAAGTGCCACACTAAAGTAGTCCCTACACACGTCATCGTGCTAGCAGGACAGTGTGAGAAGGGGATCAACTACAACTGGTCCCAATACCTCTATGAAGAGTTTCCGAACGACGTGCCTGAGGTGCAAGACGAAGGAAGTTTTTTTTGTTACTCTTGGTTATTACTTTTAATTTATTTGGTGGCATGGGAGATGCCAGAGGGAGAAGTCCTCCCAAAGGTGGAGACTGGTGTGTGCGAAGGGGTGCGCTATGCCAATCTGTGGGATTCACCCAACCCAAAACGAGTGAAGGAGAATAAAATTTTATGTGTTTTATTTGATGGCGCACTGGCAGTAGTTATACACTCATGGTCCAGAATATCACCAGCTGCATATGAGAAGTACTGAGTTATTGTAGATTTTCAGGTAACCATGTACCATGTGCAGATCTGGGCGTGCAACGACCCCATATGGTACAACTTTCCATTTATGGTGACCGAGGCAGAGATTGACTAGGTCATTGTGACCTGGCCAGTAACATGGAAGTTTGGGCTCATCTCCACCCAGCCTGTAACAACTTCAATGTCTAGAAAAGAGACAACACCGGTGGGAAAAGAAGAAAACCAGATCAACACACCAAAAATGATGCAAAGATGGGCACAGAGAAAGACACTGAAAAGGAGGCCAAGAAAGACACTAGGAAGGAGTATGAAGGAGAAAAAGAGTTGGATCTTGGTGGCCTAGATGATCTATATGGAATTGGAGTAGAGACTCTGAGGGGAACAAAGCATGGCGTAGAAGCCTCCAAGGGCATACACAAGAAGAGCAAAGGCTCGAAGGTCAGAGGAACAAAGGATGTTACATGGACCGAGGAGGACTAGGACAAGATAGCAGATGTGGTTGCATCCGCCTCTAAAGATAGGTGGAAAATAATGGAAGAAAAATACAAGGCGGTTGTGGAAGCGTTACAATGAGGGTTGTAGGTGTTGTAGTTAAAGACCGACAACATCCAGGTGATTGTGAATCAAGTGAGGATGATTCAAGTGAGCCAACCTACAACTATGATCATTAGCATGATGAACAACAAGATCTTCCCCTTCCCAGGCGCAGTAGTCATTATCAAAAAAATCGAATTGGGTGCACAGGTGAAGAACTACCCAGAGGTTGGGATAAAATTCTAAATACTACCTAGTGATAAGTTGTATGAAATACAAACCATTATTAAAAAAAAGTTGCAATGTAGGGAGGCGAATCTGTACTAGCAGTTGAGTGAAGCTGAGCATAAGGTCGTAGCAAAAACTGAAGAACCTAACCAAGCCCAGACAACATAGAAGGCAATATTAGCACAACAAGTAGAATTGGAGCACTTGATCGATAGAATGTGTGGTGACCTGCCATAGGTCACCATCCCTACGTCAGCTGCACCGCGGGTTAAAATTGAAAGTATTGTCACAGTGCTAAAATCCTCTCGATCATAAGTCCAGATAGTGAAGGAAAATTTTGTGCAAAAAATTGCAGAATTGCAGGCCAAGTTGCAACTAGAAACTCCACCAAAGGTGCGGGCGCAACAAGCAACCCTTGTCAAAGAAGCCTCGACAACTATCTCTGTCAGAGTCGAAAAGGGAACCGTTCTACTCAAATAGCTATGGGATTATGGAAATCCATGTAGATGGATCTACTGGTCAAGAATATTTCACAGGAATTGCGTGCCAAGAAGTAGGTGTTCAACGATCTTTAGGAGGACCTGCCTACTTTTGCACCTACTCGGCGCATGGTCTGATTGCAGACAAGTCGGATCTTGCATGATGAAGTGGAGGAGATGCGAAGAAAGAAGAATATTGTGATAGACCACATGAAGCCGTGGGCCGATGAAGTGATGAAGCTGTCACAGGATATGGATGTTTCCGTAAAGAATTTGAACCAAAATTATCAAAGCATAAATCTCGCTACAGAAGGGCTGACTTCGCAGAAATTTGTGGACACAACACATAGTGCAGCTGATCAAAGCATGAGCATCCTCACGGCCTTCATTTTTTCCATCGAGGAGCTGCAGAATAAGATGAATACCCCAGCACCGCTGTGTCTCGAGATAAGTCACAAGATTTTTTTGAGGGCCTGTTGGAGCGAGGTCCCTTAGGACCACAATTTTGATAAAAAATATAGTATTTTTGTAGTTATGAGTCGTGCACATTAAGAATTGCATAGGTCAAGGGGCTTTGGGGTAGGTCGAAGGCCCTTCATGAGTTGTAATGGGAAAAAGGGTAGAACTAGGGGCTGCAAACCACAGTTTGTGGATCGTAGATCAGCACAAGCTAAATATATAAAAAGAAGTCTAGATTAAGTTGGATAGGAAAATTTTTGAGGTTGAAGTAAGTTTTTGAATGATGTTCCGAGCTGAAAAGAAAATTTCTATGGGTATAGAAGGCTCTTGCTGGCTGTGTGCATGGACACCTTAGTCCTACTATGTGCAGACCCCGCTGGCTATGTGCGCGGGTAGAACTGAAGTATTGTAAGGATGCTATGAACATTGAATGAATAAATGATTGTTTTGGGATAATTATGAGTAGCTATTGCATCAGTACTTTGCTTTATGATCTGTTTTTGCATATTATTTCTGTTTACTGCATTATTGGTGTTTGGATCAGTTGCGTAATTGTTTTTCTACCTTATATGAACATTGAATGCATAGATATATTACTGCGAAACCTGAATGTTATGTATTAAGACAGTTGAAGGGATTGCAGAGCCTTACCTGTGCGCGCACAGGATAACCTGTGTAAACTGACCTGCATCTCTTTGGTTAGGGTTTCTAGTTAGGGATTATGTTGCGAAGGCCAGTACGCTATCATTGTATATCTGAAGACACCCACATCACTTAATTCTCTCTCAGGGTGTGGAAACCTGGTTCTAGCACCCCTCCATACTGCTTCAGGTGAGACTTTGACCTGCGCAAGTAGGTTACTATCGAAAGGGCCAGTAGTAAGAGGTTTTTTTTAGTTAAGTTTAACTTTGAACCTGGGTCATGACCCTTCAAGAAAAAAATATCCATTATCAAGAATTTCCTTCAGTTGTAACTTCAAGTCTACTAACTATGGTGTACTCATCCTATAAGGTGCCTTTGATGTTGGTGTTGCTCCTGGTACCAACTAAATAGAACAATACATTTCCTTTTGAGGAGGAAACTCTAGAATGTCTCCTGGAAGTATATCGCAAAACTACTACATGAATAGATACCCCTTGAATACTTTTTCATCATCAACGTCCTTACCAGTGTTACTGGAAATATGAACTGAAAACATCACACACCCTTTCTTGCAACTATGCTTAGCCTGCATAACGGTGACCATCCTCACTGATGTAAGCTTCTTCTTTCCTTACAAGATTCTATTTTCCCCATTATCATCCAAGCACTCAATAGCCTTGTCATAAAAATATACTTTGGCCCCATGAAGATACAACCAATACATACCAAAATCATACTATATGATCCCAATGGAAAAACATTTAGATGTGTCAATGTGGGCATATCATTCAACTTGAAATGTAAAATATCTTACCCAATGATGAACTCTCTTCTTAGTACTTGTAGGAAATTGCACCAACCAAGCCTCTGCATGCACTTCTTTTCTCAAGCCACACTTATCCACCATACCAAGATAAACATAACTATAATTAGATCTAGGGTAAATAAAAATAGAAAAAACTCGACCACAAAGCTTACCTCCCATATCAATAATGGATGTCTGGTGATTTTCATTCTTTTTTTCCACAGCTGCATAAATCTGAGTTATATGACCCACATCCACAATTGTTTATACCTTCTGAGCACTATATATCTGAGGCATGCCACCCTAGTAGAATGGAAAATCCTTCTTGTGATGATATTTGCCACATATACAACATTGCAATGGCCCCCTACCACCACTTCTATTATTATACTCTCTAGGCTGTGACCCATGTCCCTTCTCAACTGAATTAAGCTTATTGTAAGGAGAAGCATTTTCTTTCTCACCTACATATAGAGGTCTTCCTCACTTTGGTGGCCACTTCCATTTAACTTTCTCATTGTTCCTCAAATAATGCTTAGGATCAGCCTTGTGCTTTAATTTCTCATAACAATGCTTCAACTTCCATATGGCCTCCTCCAACAATCTAGGCTCATCGAACTCAATACAGTCTCTATAAGTTGTTGAAAACCCACTGATGAATCTTTGAATATTGGCCTTTTCATCCTTGAGGTAAGTTACATACCTAAAAAACTCCATGAACCTGCTAGTATACTCATAATGTTTCATAGAACCCATCTGCAACTCATAAAACTCCTTATCTTTGTCATCATAATATCTCTGAGACATGTACTTCTTCTTGAAGAGTCTCTCAAACTCATCCCAAATAAGCTATTCTTCTTGAATTACCTTAAAATTCTTCACATCTTCCCAACAAATATCTGTTGTCCATTTGATACCAAAGGTGTATATCTTTGATTTCATGTTCTCTGAATAGTTATGCAATTTGATTAATTTATTCATCCCAAGAAACCATGCCTTTGCATCTTTTGACTTCTTCATCTCTCCATAAAATTTAAGAGGTTTGAATTTATTGAAATCCTATGGAAATTATTCACTCCTCCTATAAGGATGGTGATGGTGGTGGTGATGATAATGTCTCCTGGATGAGGAAATAGAATTAGGTCCATACATACCAGTCCTCATGTCAGGTGTATCCAGTGGTCTTCCACCTCTGACTATATCCCATTTATCCAACCTATATCTGGACTGAGAGGTACTACCATAGGCTCCATTAGTCTTCTCTTCTTTTTCTTGACTGATTCTCAATTTTCCCTGACTCTGCAATCTCAAAAATCTCTAAAGAATCACTGCATTGACTTATACCTACTTTTCCTGATCCCTTGCAAGTATTTCCAGAGCCTCAACCAACCTCTCATTGTCTGCTTTATAAATTCTGATATCTTCCCTCAAAATCCTCAATGTACTTGCTATACCAGGAGAATACTCATCTCCTTGCCATGAAAATGATATGTAGGGAGAGTCACAGGAACTATAGTCTATCATTTTTCTCATCGTCTTTGATTCTCTTCTTCCTGCAAGTAGACCATGTCAGGTAAACAAAATAGATACCAAAATAAAAGGCATACCTTATTTACATTTAGGGAAGGCTTATCTCATCTTCAAAATCATTCCACATTAGAGAAATACATATATATATATATATATAATCATAATAATATCAATATAACAACATCATTCACAACCATACCAACTACATACCAATACCCCATGCATGACAACCATAACCTTGAAAACATCATATTTTACCTAAATAGAGTGCAACCTTCTCTAATACCACCCTGTTACTTGCCTCCTCCCATATTTACCCACTTTCACTCGTTGACCCAGGGTAAACATCTGCTAAGGGTCACTATGAAAGACTGAACCTACTATATGACCTTAAGGAAATGGATTCGACAACTTAAGACTTTACTAACCTCCATAAGGTGCTATAAGACCTCTAGGGGATACCCAAACCCTATAGGTGTCCAAACCCTAAGTTAAATCTCATTTTCACTGACCTAAAGCCTCATTCGATCCCTTGGCAAGGCCTCCATACGAATGTAACACTACAAGTTCTCTAATAGGCATGCTTCCCAGCGACTGTGGAATTTTATAGTGAGTTCTATGCTAGGGACCTTGAATTCTGTTGGCTTGGTTTTGGCCTGACCCGGGTTCGATCTATACTGTGCACCAACAAAACCCCTAATCACTGGCCCTTTCAACAACAACCTGCAAGTAGGTCATAGTGTCACCCGAAGTGACTATGGGTGGATGCAGAACTAGGTTTATGTAGTCTTGAGGGACTGGGGGATGTGGTATTTTTATAGTATATTACACTTACAGCTTATAAATTACCTTTTCAAATTCAATTAATCACGGAAACATGACATATAAACCCATAAATTATTACTATGTTTAATTAAAATGAAACTGTAAGACTACTATTATATAACAAATAGTAATAAAATATACACATCAATCATATAATAACACCAAAATATCATTCACAATCATCTTCTTTATTATGATGAATCTTTGAATAAAATAAGTTCCTCGACATACAAACTAAGCTACAGGTTATCTGCGCACTAAGATGCAGACTCTTCCCATGCCTCTGCACACTTAGCTGCAGAGCCTTCCCTTTGCTACAAAATACATGTTACAAATACTTTCCCATACTACATACATTGATATATTCTAAACATAGCATTTCGAACCTTTATATACTATTACATTTTATGGATACATCATTACAATACCATGGGCCAAATAACATGGGCTCCCCAAATCAAGAAACTATGACCCAAAACCCTTTACAAAATTCTGCGCTTTACAGAAAGGAGGGGCTTTAACCCGCCTCAAAGCCCCTATGATGTCGTGCGGTATATTTAAAATTCTCCACTGCGTGGTCCACTTCATGATCCACCCCACAAAATGTGGAGTCTTAACCAAAATCTAGGCCAATTTGGGTTGCGCCCAACAAGTGCCCAACACTCTCATGTGACTCGTCCCGAGTCACTCGACTACTTTGCCTCTGATTTTTGTTGCTACGTTTTCATAGGCTTTGTTGAACTGGTGCAGAATCCTTGCGATCTAATTTTCTTCGGTGCACACTTCTTCCAATAGTGCTTTTTTAATTGGTCATGTAGTCCTATGCAACACTTCTTCTTCTTTCTATCAAAGCTCTTAAAGCTTCCCGTCCACTTCTTGATATAGTTGGAGATCTTGATCCTGCCATGATTGAGTTCTCTCTATCAAAACCTTCTCTTATTTTCTCATCTCCTCTATTTTCTTCTCTAGTTCATTTCCTTCATTGATCTTAGCGAAATTTTGCGAGATTGGTAAGGTCTTCACAGTTTTTTGAATCTCCTCTAGTTGGTTCTGCTTTGGTTGAATGTCTTCTTATAGCTTCTCCACATTTGTATCTTCCTACAGTGAATTCAAAATATATAAAGTGTCATCCAGCAACTTCCCATAATCCATCACTGTTGTGGAGATACCGACCACTACAGCCTTTAGGTTGGTCTCCCTGTGCTATCGCACTTATGTTGGTGTAGTTGGTTGGAACTTCGTCTGCAACTCACTGATCTTTATCTAAAACTACAATTTTACATTTGCGACCTTATTATTGTATTCCTTTACTACAAGGTTGACCTTTGCAACTTTGTATTCCACTGATTCCTCCTCGCAGTCACCAATGTACAATACCTCATGGTATGTGTCTTCGACCACCTCCTTCAACTTCAACTACTATTGTACTGGTTGGTCCCTCTCCTGGATGGTCTGGTCGAGTTGCTACTTTAGGGAAGCTCGCTCTCTTTCGACCTGAATTCTCAAATTCGATGTGAGCTATTCCTGCTACTTCATCTCATCTATAATATCATGTTGTATCTCATGTATTATGTGAAGTGGAAGTGCTACGATGTTCACATTTACATACCTCCATCCTTTCGCCTACTGCTGCACATCAGTCAGAGTCAAACTCTAGGGCTCCGACCAATATCTTCACTATCTATTTCCCAACTGTGGGCTCTACTAAGATTTCTTCCTGAATAATTTCCTTTGCTTGTACAGTTTGTCTGGTTGTCTGTGCCAGTATCTTTAACTCCACAATAGGTTCCTCAACACCTGTTAGAAGTGCAATGTAGCGATCATCTAACTTGTTCCATGACTCTGTTGTAGATTCTTGTATCATGTCTCCAATATGATCTAGGTCCCCATCAGTGAGCACCAATGACATTATGTCCTTATTCTTATCTACCTTATTCTTTGTTTTTTGTTATTTTGATTCTTCTTATCTACCTTCTTCATTTTAGCGATGGAAGTGTTTGTCTCGGTATTTTCAGACTCCTTGTTTTTCTCATCTCCTCCAAGAGGATCCCAATGACCCTTGTCATATTTATCTTCATGTTCTTCCTCTTCCTCATCCTTGTCCTTGTACTTTACACTTGGTTCCCCATGTTGCGATGTTTCCTCCTTTATCAACCTATCTCCTACCTCTATCTCTAGTTCAATCATCCATTATGTGGGCCATTGTTGTGATTTTGAAAATAGATCATATTCTGTTACCAAATATGGCAGGGGATGCCATGTCTTCATTGTGTCCTTCCAAGCCTGTATATATATTCTATGGAAGTCAACCTTGAACTTCACGACATATTTATATTGTTGGTATAGGCTTGGTGATAGATGAGGGTGCTAGTTCACTAACATATGCAAGTCTATATGATATAACACAAAAAACATCTTGTTTTCAAGCACTCATGATGGTTGATTGGTATACCACAACGAGGCATATCACGTGGCTTAAAAAACATATGAAGCTACAAGAGGGAACTGAAAATACTCTGGCTCTCTCCATGCCAACATTTTTATTATCAAAATTAACCAAGCATAATGAAATGTGGTACCTTTCTCCTGAACCTCGGAACAGTCCTACAGAAATTTTTTGCAAAGGTACGCAACCTAGTTGTACTAAACACTGTTGGTGCACTGCATTGCTAATGAAAATACTGTTGCAAGGAATTCATTAGCTTGAAACTTTATCATTATATTTCTAGCTAATATGTGTGATGTAAAGTGAACTCCCTAGTATTTGATTGAGTTAATTTCATATCCTCACTTCCCTTTTCTCAGTCCAAACTTCATCTTCATATTTTTAGCTATTTCTTTGTCTTGGTCTTTTCCTAGAAATTCTTCTACAGGGTTCCATCCTTGATATGGTAGTCTCATGATTCTCCATATAAGAATTTCATTGATAGGGATCCTCTTAGCCATCTAGAGGCATCCATCATGCACCATCACGAGCAATTTTTTGACACAAGATATGATTGTTGGAATTTTTCCAAAGTGTGGCACGTTCAAAATGTTCAATAACTATGATTGTGCTAATCTAAGCACCCACTGTTGCGACTCAAACCTTGTCACATCAATTTCAGGGTAGTGTACTTTATTTATATACATGCCTGGTTCGAACTGTGGGTATTTCTTCCCATCATTGCAATTAGAGTCTGCAAACTTTGGCTGTGTAATTTTTCCAAGGATTTCTCCAATAAATGGTAATGACTTTGGCAATAGGGGTGTAAATGTTTCATAGTTCACATCCTTCAAATAATTTATGGGTTTTGTGTCCCATTTTCTAGGTGGAATGTATGGTGGGAGGGGTGACATAAATGCTACACCATTCATTTCCATTTTCACCTACTCTACTTCTTCCTTGATGTCTCTTACTTGTTCGGGTTCTTCAACAGGTCTCTTGTCCTGTTTCTTCTTAGTTCTCTATTATTTTTTCAGTTTCTTTCCTGGGGATATCTGGTTTTTAATTTTTGGTTCTGCTGTTGTGGGCATCTCGTCTGGTGTTACAGGTGTATCAGCTGTGACGTCCTCCATGATTCCTTCTAAACCTTTCTCTTTGAATATGCGAATAAAATGTTCAATATTCATCTAGCACATAGCTTTTTAAATTTATCCACACTTAGCAATTTTCGAGCTCTCAAGAAAGAAAAGTGCCAAATCTTGGCAGGACATGGCTTTTTATAACAATTTTGAGCTTCTAACCTCATCATCAGCTCAAATCCTATTCAGATTGTGTTCATTAAATACATATATGTTGCTATCTCCAATCCATATATCCTCATAATTGAAACTTTCCGTGCCTTTTAATGACAAATTACCCTTTACCGATCATATGTTTCTATCAAATTTTCGACATACTACAGACTATAGCACAAAAACTCTTCATGTGAACTTCGACATACTCTAGACTATAGTGAACATCCCTTCTTACTTCGAGGATTCCTATGTCGAAGAAGTATCTGCAACGTAGCTTATTTTCTAGTTCCCACATTCAACTACAGGTGACACTAAGAATTTTCTCCTTTCTTCTTGATCCAGGAGGATCTACAAGTACAAGTGGATTTAAATTTACTCGAAAATAAAAGTGGTCAGAATGTGGCAAACTCAGTTCCAGGTTGAAGTGCTCATCTCCTTGATTCCAACGGCGTGAATGACACTCAATTCTAAGCTCATATGAGGAAGATAGATGCAGTCAAAGTTTAGGGTTGACTTGAACATGTGGCAGACATAAAGAGGAAAAAAATTGGTAGAATCTGATGCCAAAATTCAACCAGTTTTCTGGGTAGATTTTTAGTATGATTAATTTTCCGAGTAACCCCCATTCTCAAACATTTTCTAAAGAAGGGATATAGTATTTAAAAAACAAAAAAAATAATAATAATAGGTGGCAGGCCATCAACCCCGTCACCCACCTAAACTATAAGCCATATATGTATTAAAACCAAAAATAAAATTGATGGTGGGCAGGCTATCAACCCTGCAACCCCTAGAACCAACTGTTAACGTGGGAAAAAGGAGGTAGGCCACCCCCGATTGACCTGCCTACCCTCTTATCTACACAAACCACCATGTAATATTAACAAACACAATGATTCAGGGCTGGCGAGGGTCGCATCCACCCAACCCATGTGGCCAGCCCCTGGTGGGTGTCCCCATCATAAAAAATATGTAGCATAAAATACATAACAACGCGGCCAAATATGGAGAGGCATGATTTGATCCCCTGACCTCTCCTTTATCATTTACCTTGTTTACCTCTACACCAACGGAGGCCATGTGGTAAATTCCACCGACCAATATATATTTAAGCTCACCTTTGAATAGTGCATCGGGGGCAGAGAGAAACGAAGCGGATTTATGTAGCAGGACCGTACCATGAGATAAGGAGAGGGTGGAACTATGCGCTAGGGAATCTTGAGGGGCATTAGAAATATTTCTTGAGGTTCAGAACTTGCTAGTATCCGTTTTTGACAAGTTTTATGTCAATTTTACAGCTCTCGGCTACAGGAGTTTGATGATGATGTTTTTTTTTAGATGGGCTTTCCATTTTTTGGCCATCTTCTAGTTTTTAGGTATAAGGGTTAATATTTTAATTTTTCTTGTACTGATTCTCTTTTCATGCCACTTAATGAATGAATGCCTCCCCACTGTTGAGTAGGGCCCGAAGACGTAGTCCAAATTAGATGAACTCTGTAGTAAAATTATTGGTGTCTTGATAACACGCACTTTATGTTATCTTTTCTCTTCATTTTATGTGCTTAAGTTTCATGGTTTTAAGTGCTTTTTTATATGTAATTATTTACGCATCTATAAGAAAAATATCTTGAATCAAGTGGTATCAGAGAAATTATTTTTCAATGTGAATTGCATGAGTATATGGTGATGAAGAACAAGCTGCAAAAGGGTGAAGGAAAGATTAAGTCCTTTGATCCGCAAGAAGGATGTGCACCACGAAGAAGAAACATGGCATATGACGAAGCGCGTTGGGAAGAAAAGCGAAACTACCACAGGGCTTTCTACACCATGGCAGAGAAGGTCAGCCAACTATTTGCAAAGATGGAGAAGATTGTGAAACTAGAGGAGAACACGCCAGATGGTCATGCATTGACAATCCATGGAGGCAGAGGAGAAGATCCTCCTCCCTCTCCATCTTCCAGAGACAGTTCCTCTTCTTCTTTTCATCGTTATCGCAGACATCATAAACATACATCTAAGAAACCTTTCTTTAAAATAGATGTAAAGTTTGACTTGCCCACGCATAATGGAGAATGTAATGCAGAAAGTCTTAAAAATTGGATTACATATATTGATGTATACTTCCAAATTCAACAGATCAAGGAAGACGAGGCAAATATCCAGTTGGCATCTCTTCAACTGAATGGCACTGCTCTCATTTGGTGGGAGAGAAAATTTCAAGGCAACAGAAACCTGGGTAACCTTCTCTCGTCATGGTCAAATTTTGAGTTTACATTGAAAAATAAATTTTACCCTTTGGGCTATAAGAAAATTCATTAATGGAATGGAAAAACCTAAGGCAAGGCAAAGGTAAAAATGTGCAAAATTTCACTAAAGAATTTAGAAAACAAGCATTGAATTTTGGAATTCTACTAGTCACCAGAGATTGTCACTAAGTATATCGATTCTTTACATTATTACATAATAAATTCATTATTATTGTTTTAGCCTACTACTATCGATGAGGCCAATGTGAAGGTCATGCATATTGAAAGAAGGGGGACACATGTTGAAAAGTGAACAAGAAATTTGTGTCTAATTTAATCTTCCCTTAATTAAATTGGACAATAAATTGTAATATTATCTCATAATTACTTGTAATAGTTAACTGAGTTGATAGACTCAGTTAGCTCATGAAATTCGAGTTGAGGGTGGTTGGTGATGCATGTAGAGTGATTCTATTTGTTTTAGAGTCCAAGTTTTAGTTAGTGTATTAGTTTAATGCATGAGAAATCAGATAACTCAATTAAGTGAGTTAAAATCAGTCTAACTAGTTGTAATTGATTGTTGCAGTAGTGAGAGGTCAAGTGAATTAAATATGATTTAATTCACATGCAATAATATATCAAGCAACTGATGATTTACTATTAATAGCTACATGCATGTCAGTTCTGATGAAGACCCAGTTGAGACAGAGGTTAAAGGTATGTTATCTATTAGTTGCATTATTAGTAAATTGTCATCACATAATTAGACAACCATATGATTTACCATGATGTATTGTGAAATTTTGGAAGGTTTAATTTTCTAATTAATAGACATCAATTGTTCTTATAATTGTGGAAGCAAGGCAGGTTGAGCAGAGGTAGGAAATTGGTTAAGTGTTGGCCGATTTTTTCTGGATCAGTGTGAGATGGTTGGTAGAGTGCAACAGACTCTTGTGAGAAGAGTGCATTGTATGTTTTCATGATTCCTTATTGATTATACAATAAAGATAGAGGGGTTTTGAGAAGCAAGCTTTCCCCAGGAAAAATATATGTGTTGTGCGATTGATTTTCTTCTTTCTCTTACTTGGTATTATTGTACGATCGTGTTTATTTTCCACAAATATTGTAGAAGGATTGAGTATCTTGTTTTAGTATATTACATGATCAGATTGAATCCATCGGTATACATATTGTTTGTATAATTTCTACAACATGAAAAAAATGACCACCCAAAAAGAGCCACAATATCCAAGAGAAGAGGAGTAAAGCCCTCTTGTACACATTGTGAGAAATAGGGACATGACGAAGATAATTTTTGGAAACTACACCATGAGTTGAGACCGAAGAGGAATGATAGAAAGGAGAAGCAAAAGACAACTACCACTATGCAACAAGATCAAGAGTATGAATCAGAGGAAGATGAGAAGATCACAGCTTTGAGATTTGCATGAGGTAGGCCAATTGACTTGGGGTCATATTCCTGTGACGAAAGGAAGATTGCATATCTTGGGATCGTAGATGATGGATCCATCGATTTGGGTTCCAATTTGGGCGATGAAACAAAAATTTCAATAGATATTGTACCAAATATGAAAAGGACACCCAATATGTCATGGCTCCAAGAACTTGAGGAGATCAACCAAATCATTCAAGAAAAGAATACCAAGCTAAGGATACTCCTACAAGAAGCGAAGAAGGAGAAGAAAGGGTTGCTATGACAATTGCAAGCTAAGGACGAGGCCTTGAAAAAGCTTCAACATAACCATATTGAGGTAAAAAGTGATTCATCATTTCATGTACTTTTCATGATGATGATTTCACTCCTTTTGAAAAACATACTACAGGAATCAAATCGAAATTGTTGAAGAAAATTGAGTATCAAGGGAAGGGCCTTGGTATTAATATCTAGGGCATCATGAACCCCATCAAAGTAGAGTAATTGAATCATCATGAAGGCCTTGAGTATGTTAGGAAGGAAGTTGGGAAAAACTCCAAAATAGCTAGTGACCAACCAACTATGGATGGTGAGATTACTTCCTCACATTCCAGTGATAGAGAATTTTCCATGAAAACTTATTAGAGGAACACCAGGGGAAACCTCTCCAAGATGACACAGAAATTTTGGAGGTGAAAGAATCATTGTAGTCAATGAAATGAGGTGGGGCATCAAAAAGCCACATGTCAAATGATCCATGCCCAGAAAGCATCGATAAAGAAGCCAACAGGTGAAAATGTTCAACAAAAGAATCCACCACATTCATGGTGGTTTGCTTTATTAAGTAAAATATGGTTTTTTACATGTAGTAGCTTGTTGTGTCCAGAGTTTTTAAATCATACGTTGCAAATAATTGTAAAGGTGATGATGTGTTTTCCATCACTTAAAAATGAACAATGATGTTTTGGTCACTTCTTTTTAGCTGGGGTATTGGTTTCTATTATGTAAACCTTGACCAAAGAATGTATCTATTATAAAATCTTGCAAGTGTGGGAATTTTTTGAGTCATGTGTGGTTTGTATGTACTTGCAAAGTATGTACCAAATTTTCATACAATGCAGACATTTGGAAGTGTGGTTTGGCGAGGACAAACAATGTGTTGGACATGTTAATGCTTTTGAAGGTCCAAAAGCTCTTAGTGGGGAGGATTGATACAGGAGGATATCCAAGTATAAGTGGCTTTAAATTTACTCCAAAATCAAAGTGGTTAGAATGTGGAAAAATCAGTACCAGGTTGAAGTGATCATCGCCTTAATTCCAATGGTGTGAACGACACTCAATTTTGAGCTTGTATGAGGAAGATAGATGCAATCAAATTTTTGGGTTGACTTGCATGTGTGGCAAACTTAAGGAGGCAATAAATTGGCAGAATCCGGCGCCAGAATCTGGTAATTTTTTCGAGAAATTTTGTAGTATGATTATTTTTCTAGTAAAGCCCATTCTCAAAGATTTTCTAAAGAAGGGATATAGTTATAAAAAAACAAAAAAATAATAAAAATAGGTGGCAGGCCATCAACGTCCTCACCACCCACCTAAACTATAAGCCTTATATGTATTAAAACCAAAAATAAAATTGATAGGAGTGGGCTCTCAACCCCACCACCACCAGAACCAATTTTTAAACGTGGGCAAAAGGATAGGAAGGTAGGCCACCCCAATTTTTAAACGTGGGCAAAAGGATAGGAAGGTAGGATAGGAAGGTAGGACATGGGTCGAACCCGCCCAGCCCACGTGGCTGACCCCATCCTAACAAGCATGCATCCTAAAATACATAACAACGTGGCCAAATATAGAGAGGCGAAATTTGATCTCCCGACCTCTCCTCTTTCATTTGACATTTTTACCTCTGCACCAACAGAGGCTAGGTGGTAAAGCCCGCTGGCCAATATATATTTAAGCTCAACTTTGAACAATGCACTAGGGGTAGAGAGGTAGTGCAACGGATTTGTGCATCAGGGTGGAAACAAAAGCTAAGGAGAGGGTGGAACCATGCCCAAGGTAATCTTGAGGGGAATCATAAATATTCCCTAAGGTGCAGAAATTTCCAGTGTCAGTTTCTGACAAATTTTATGTCAATTTTAAACCTCTCAATGACAGGAGTTCGATGGTGATGTTCGTTTATGCAGCTGAGCTCTCCATTTTTGGGTCATCTTCTAGCTTGGAGGTATAAGGTTTTATATGTAAATTTTTCTTGTATTGATTCTATTTTCATGCCACTTAATGAATGAAGGCCTCCCCACTGTTGAGCAGGGCCCAGTGACGTAGTCCAAATTGGACGAACTCCGTAGTAAAATTATTGGTGTCTTGATCTCATGCATGTTATGTTCTTTTTTCTCTTCGTTTTATGTGCTTAAGTTTCATGGATTTAAGTGCTCTATTATATGTAATTTTTTACACATCTACAAGAAAAATATACTGGATCACTTCTTCAGAGCTAGGTTGAAGGGGCAGGGTTGTCGCTATACAACTTCAACCTGCTACCATTTACTCTTCCTTTCCAATTATCCATTTAACATCACTAATTAAATTGTGCCTCCATCAGTAATATGATTGATAATGTATGAGACCAACCAATGCATATTGAAATTTACTAGGAATTTTACAAACTTACGATCATAAAGGAGAACAAGGCCTCTTACACGGAACTTGAAATTCTACTTAATATTTCTATCATGGCAGGCTTTTTCTCTTACTTTATGCACTTACCAATGAAATCCTGCTTTAAAACTATCTTCCTAAAAATAAATAAACTGTGACATTCTTTCCTCCATTATATTGGGGTATGCCATATTTGTAAAAGATTAAGTCCTTAAGCTAGGCATGATGTACTCTGTGGGCATCACAAATTCTTGCCCATAAAATAACTTGAAGGGTGTCTCACCTGTCAATTTCATACATGTGGTCCTATAAGCCGATAATACTACTAGAATTATAAGGTCCCAGTCATCACTATTCACATTGCATACCTTAGTAAGTGCATTCTCCAAAATCTTATTAAATTCTTCCACTGCTCCATTGGCCCGAGGGTGATAAGGGGTAATATTCTGATGATAGACCTGGAACTCCTCAGTCAATTTTTCAATAGTGTTATTCAGGAAATGTGACCTTGGGTCACTCATCAAAATCTTTAGACATCCAAATCTAGACAATATGTACTAAAAAATAATATTCATTGCAGTTTTTGCACTGTAGTCCCTTATTGGTTGTGCTTCGGCCCATATTGTTGGGTAGTCAGTTGCTGCAATTATGTACCTTGCGCCATTCCTCTTTCCTGGTGGGTTGATTGGTCCAACAAAATAAATGGACCACGTATCAAAATATTGCAATGTAAATTGGGGTAATAATGGAATCCCTTCTCTTCTGGAAGGCTTCCCTATTCTTTGACACACATTACATGCTCTGCAATACTCCTTCACATATTTATGTAGAGTATGCCACCACAATCCTACTCTCAAAATCTTCTGCACAGTATATTTTCTTGCATAGTGTCCACCAAATGTGCCTGCATGCGCCTCTGCTAAAATCATATTTTTTTCATGTTCAGGAACATATCTGCACAATATATCATATTTTCCCATCTTATATAGGTGTCCTGCTATCAATGAAAAGTCAGTTTCCTTAACCACCAATTATTTCTTCTGTTGTGTAGTATGTATTTTGAAGGAGCCATTCCCGTGGTAAAATACTGAATGATATCTGCAAAATGGTTATCAACAACTCTGATTGAAAATAACTGCGCATTAGGGAGGTTATATTCTATGTTGGTTGGTTCTTCCCCTATTTCCAATCTTAACAAACGGTCATGTTCTGCATTCAGTGTCCCTGGATTAACAATGATATCAAAGTCATACTCATGAAATAACAACAACCATCTGCAAATATTTTCTCCTAAAATAGGATTATTAACTAAATAATTTAGTGCATAATGATCTATAAACATATTAAATTTGACCCCAAAAAATACTGTCTAAAATTTTGCAAATCATACACCATGTCCAGTCCTTCCCTTTCTGTAGTGGTTTAATTATTTTCTTCTTTAGATAACTTTATAGTTGCAAAAGTTATAGGATGATCAATCTGTCCTTCACCAGGTTGTGCAACTACCACTCCAAAAAATATACAAGTGGCATCCACATGGACATGGAATTCCTTATTCCAATAATGGAATACTAGTGTAGGTGCAACTACCATCTTTTCCTTCAATATATAAAGGCTCTTTTGACATTCCTCATTCCACCGAAAAGTTACATCCTTCTTCAATAAATTTTCCATAGGCGCAGTGATATTCTCATACACCTTGATGAACTTCCTTTAATACGCAGTATGTCCCAATGTAGTGTATCTATCTTACTATCTTAAACAGAGGAAATTTTGCAATGATAACAATCTTAGCAGGGTCCACCATTAGTCCTTGCTTACAGACAATATGCCCCAACAATTTTTCAAAGGGTACAAAAAATATAAACTTTTTTAGGTTCAAAGAGATCTGATACTATCTACATGTGTTGAGCACAAGTATTAAACTTCCCACGTGTTTTCTCAATATTCCAAGTACTATCCAATCATCAAAGTATACCTCCAAAAACTTGTGGATGTACTCCATAAAAGCTACAACAACCACCCTAAGAAATATAGCAGGGAAATTTTTCAATCCAAAAGGAATTACTATGTATTGACATGAGCCCCATTATGTAGAAAATGTGGTCTTATTCCAATCTTTAGGTGCAATCCTAATATGATTATACCTTGAGAATCCATCTGTAAATGAGTAAGCTTCCCATCCTCCTACATTTTCCAACACTTCATCTGTGAAAGGGGTAGGGAAGGGATCATGTAAACATGCATCATTAAACTTCCTCAAATAAATATATATCCTAATTTCTCCTTGAGTCTTATTCTCTTGCACCAGCATAGGACTCACCCATTCTGATTCTTCTACAGGTTCAATAATTCTTACTGCTATCATCTTATCAATCTCTACTTTCACTTTCTCCTTATACTTCAAGTTCATTCTGTAAGGTCTTTCTTTTATTGGATTCACATTAGGGTTCAGGGGATTCTTAATAACTTCTAGATATCCTATTATACCCTTCATCTCTGAAAAATTGGTGGGAGATAGTTATTCATATTCATGAAGTAACTTTATAACTTTCCTGACTGTATCTTCATCCTAGTAATCTCCTATTGTTGCAAAATTGGGTTCCTTTTTTGATCCTATGTTTACCTTCTTGGTCTTCAGTGGCTTTGTTATGTCTTGTATCTCTAGCTTAGGTCCATTCACTTCGCGGTATCCTTCTGATTCTGCTATGTCAATGCTACGAGGATCTTCTTCTTCTTCATCTGTAATAATGTTATAACACTCCAGTGTATTTTCTATCCACGCAACCCAATTAGGTTGATGCCATGTAAGCGAGGTGACATTCTCAAAAATATTCTTCTTGAATCTCTAAAGGAAAAAATCCATGTACGGGAAATCATCCTCAAAACTGAATGTTAATATGCAACCATCAACCATGTATCCCCAATTACCAGTGCCATGTCAAAGTTCTATTTCTAGGTACTAGTTCTTAGGGATTGTCTCTAATGTATGAATGAATCCATGTAACCATTCTTGCTGTGGAATCTCCTTCCATGCTGAAGTGGATAGCTAGATATGCTTCCTAGGGTCAGTTTAACCATCATATTTTATCTCCATTTCTGTTTCTATCTATCCAAACCTTGTCCACATCAGTCTTCAACATTCCTTCCAACCTCCTATATTATTCTTGTGTGCATTTCATCATCTAGTAGGGGTATATTTCAAGGCTATATCCAAGGTTAACAAAATTTTATTTTCTGGAACTTGTTCTTCATAATAATTAAGAAAAGTATTCACATCACCTAAGCCATCATAAGAAGGTAGTGTACATACCTCAGAAATCAAACAATGAAATGATTTGGTAATTCTTAAACAATGCCTTCTGGATACTTCATGCAACCTATTCATCTAGTTTTCCAACTCTTCTTTTGAATCTGAAGTACAAGAACTATCATGTTCCCAACTCAAATTTCCTTCTACAGTAGGATTAACCCAATCCTATTCCTTCACTGTCATTTGATAGATATTGTCTATGTTAGCTGCGCAATATTATTTTATTACTGATTCAGTGTATCTTAATAATTCTGATGGATCCAAATGAAAAATTACTCTCATATTTTTTCCTTCAAATATCATCTCTATTCTTCTGATTAATTATGGGAATATTTTCAAATGGCCAGTCAAGTCCAAGAAATTCAGGATAAGGGTTATTGTCATAAAATTTTTCTATTAGTTCAAAATCAACATTAGTATGAAAACCTTCAATATCCACTGTGACACCTGGTATTGTCACCGTAGGTAAGATATTTTGTTGATTTTCCATTCTTAACTAAATAGGTGACTAATGTAGCTTCATCTTACCCATCAATTCCCATGTTTGATTTGTCAAGACATTAGAATCATATCCCAGATCTAGAATAACTTGGTCCACTCCATACTCTCTTATATTCACATTGAGCCTCATTTATCTTCCAAATCTATTCTATCAATGTAAATTATTGACTGTGCACATCTCACATCGCGCTGTTTCTTTTAACGCACAAGAACCTATCAAATCCTACAACCCTTCTAAAGCCTTTTTATCCCTTAATAATTTCATATAAGTATGTAGAAATGACCTTAAAATACCTACTTGGCTTGTCGCATCATGGTCTTGTGTCACAGCTCAATACTATGTTGGGGTTTGATTATGCATTAAAGATGATGACTCGTCACTGCTACTTCTATTATTGGGCTTTGAATGTGCATCAGAGGTCGAAGCTCCAAAATCCATAAAACTTCGCTTTGCTTCCATAAATGCTTATTTTTCTTTATGAATATAAAAAATAGGAGATTTGTCAGCATTCTTTCTAACCCATGCATCTTCAGATTCCTTCTTTCCATCCTCCTTATCACTACCAATCACAACTCGACTTCTACTGACAGTATTAAATCGAAATTTGTTGGTACTCCTTTCAACAGTCATCATTTGAATATTCTGTGTTGGCTGATGGTTCCTTTTTTCTTACATATTTGCCATAAGTACAATGAAATCTTCAATTACATGGTCAGATGACTTATAATACTTACATGTCATTGTGGTGTTCTAGAAGTCTCTTTCAAATGACCTCGTTGGCAGCAATTATAGAAAATGATCTTCCCACGTCCTCGACTAGTTCCATCACCTAGAACTATTCCTTGGTAACCTCCTCGACCACCATGTTGTCCATTTTCTTCATGTCCATGCTATTCTTCTTTCATTCTATAAGTGTTAGCACTATACTCCATCATTAAGTCATAAGCCCGACAATTATTCTCATAATGTCCTACTGATTTATAAAATTTACAATATAGATTCCTTGGTGTTTGTACATATTTTTGTAACAAGTAGCAATCTTTTGAATTATGTTGGCCTCTAGGCTTACATATTTCACACCATAGGCTAGATCCCACATTGAAGTGATTACGTGCTCCATCAGCCATGTAATCCCTAAGGATAGGGCACTGTTCTTTAGAATGGCACTCTGATTTACACTACGTACACGATATTTCTTCTCTAGCTTCCTTGATTTTTTTTGATGTCTTATATCTATAGGGTTAGGTTTTCCAGCTCATCTTGAATTTTTTGTATACTTGTTTTGCTATCTCCTATAGGTGAATCTTCCAATTTCATCACAATCTCCAGAGCTTCAGCTTGAGTTCCTATCTTTCGTTGCATCAATGGTCATATGATATGTGGTAGCAACGCAACTATAAGCCACTCTTGATGTTGTTGCAGATCTATGTCGAAGCTTAACTGATATAATAACAACTTAAACCTATGATCTAACTCCAAAATAGACTCAGTAGGTTTATTTCTTATTTCTTTCAACTCAGTGATGCACTACGCTTGAGACTTTAGATTCTTAAACTCTCCTACTAGTTTTGTTTTAATATATGCAAATTTTATGTTTTGATTAGTTGACTACTTAACATAACATGTCAATTATCTCTCTCATAGAGTTGTAACGTGCTATGCAATGTTTATATTCTCATCATTTATCTTCTTCACAGTCCATACTTCTTCACATAAAAACCAAAATTGTTCTCGATATTCCAATCCAGTTCCTTTGTAAATAGGTAGCTTAATATTGCCATCCATACCTCTTCTTGGGGGGGAGGGGGAGGGGGAGGGGGAGGGGGATAGGGGTTAGGAGGGGTAGGGGGAGTTGGAAAACCACAAACACCCTAGCTATTAATGGATTTTGGCTTCTGCGAACTCTCAGGTTGGGAGGGGGAATACTGCGAAGTTACCTGGGGATTATTAGGGTGGACTTATTCTCTTTAACTTTCATATTCATTGAAAAGAGGACTATAATCTGTATCTACAAAGGTCTTTTTATCTTTTCCATGAAATTGATTTCTGGTATCAACTTTATATCTCTTTCCACTTCTCTTTGTGTTGATCTCCTTCTCATATTTAATTTCTCTTCTTCCAAAAGTAAGTAAACTAGCAATCTTATTGCATCTGTAAAACTCCCTTTTCACATAGAAGCATCTTAATATAAATTTTTGAATATTTTGAATACTTGCCTCGCGTTCCTTTGAGTCTATTATGAACTCATTAATGAATCCTCCCAAGATGCTATCAATATAGAAATCAACAACCCTTGAAATCCTATTGTCGGTTCTCTTGAGTTTCTATATTAGTTCAAGAGTCCACACCGTAGGTTATCCATCCTTAAAAAAATTATTTCTTTCAGTAAAACTCGATATACACTCATAAAAATCAACATGAAAAGAAGCGAAGAACTTTTTTTATCATTTTGTAAATATATACTTTTGTAGCCACGCTTTGGATGTCAGATGAGGATTTCTGTTTTCTTGATCTGCAAACTTTCACTCTTTCAGGCCTATCCAGTATTGAATTTCCTTCTTTGATAGGTGCCACATCCACATATCCCTCAAACACATCATGGTATCAACAACATAACTATTTGTTGGCTTGGTTTTTGGCTGGCCCAGGTTTGATCTATACTGCACAGCAACAAAACCCATGATCATTGGTCATTTCGGCAACGACCTACAAGCATATTGCAATCTCACCCGAAGTGACTATGGGTGGATGCAGAACCAGATTCTGCAGCCTTGAGGGACTGGGAGATGTGGTGTTTTTATATTATCTTACACTTACAACTTATAAATCACTTCTCCACATTCAATTAATCACGAAAACATGCCATATAAACCTATCAAGCATTACTGTGCTTAATTAGAATGTAACTCTAACGTTGCTATTATATAACAGATAGTAAGAAAATATACGTATCAATCATATAAGAGCACCAAAATATCATTCACAAACTGATTCTTTATTATGATGAATCTTTAAATAAAATAATTTCTTCAACCTGCACACTAAACTGCAGGATATCTGTGCACTAAGCTGCAGAATCTTCCTAGGCCTTTGTGCACTTAGCTGTAGAGCCTTCCCTTTGCTACAAAATATAGGTTACAAATAATTTTTGATACTACATACATTAATAGTTTCTAAACTTAAAATTTCAACACTTTAAATAATATTACATTGTAGGGCTACATCATTAAAATACCATGGTCCAAATTCCTCCCCAAAACAAGCAACTATGGCACAAAACCCTTTACAAAATTGTGCTCTTTACAAAAATGAGGGGCTTCGACCCGCCCCAAAGCCCCTATGACACCGAGCGGTATATTTAAATTGCTCCACTGCGTGGTCCAATTCACACTCCGCCTCACAAAATGGGGAGTCTTAACTAAAATCTAGGCCAATTTGGGTTGTGCCCAACAAATTTTGAGTCAATTTTTTAGGGATAAACTTAGGCCCTTGCCCAAAACTCAACGAGACTTCAATAAATGATGAATAACATAGAAACAAAGCTTGCGAACCAAAGCTTGAACCAGGACTTAACCTGACCCCTCCCAACTAGGACTGGAATTCCATAAAACACATAATGAACATGCAACCTATAGGTCATGAATGCATATCTAAACATAGAGTTCTGAAACTCATCTAAGTTTTAATAAGAAGGAAAAAATCCCTCTCAAAATAGATTCCATAACACCAATTAGGTCATGCATTCATTATTCATTCATTTACTAATCAAAACATCATGAGAGACATGACTAAGATATGCCATAAAACCATGCTTATAACCACCATATAGCCAGATACATAACAATGATAGAACAACCATTAAAGCCACATAATAACAAGAATAATTACTCATCAAATAAAAGAGAAAATTGGCTCTTATTAACCATATGCAAAAGCAAACCAAGTCAGAGACTTCCACATACCACCCAACCATATATTGGGCTGAACTATATCCTTATTTAATCCAATCATCCATGTGTCATATTCCAATAATGAATGTGGGATCTCATGGAATAAACCAAGACATAAAAAAAAAGGGATTCCAGAGGTTAAACCACCTCCACCTTCACTGTACCGTTATATCACATAAATATGTTCTGAGATCAAAAAACTAAACTGAGCTTGGATGCCTCAAAATTCCTTCACCACCCCTTGAGGAATTTTCCTATCTCCCCCCACCTGTTGAGGGATTCCTGGAGAAAACCATCTCCACCGCAAACCCTTGGGATTTTCCTGAGACCACCTCACTCGGATCCAAAACCTTATGGTAATCCAAATCTTAACCAATAATGAATTCCATCACACCATGGTTATTTGTAAATGACAAGGCAAGGCTAAAAAACACTGTCGAAACCCAGAAAAATTCATGCCAACGACAACAAAGGAACCGAATACCATCATGAACATACCATATATGCCAAAACCATATGGGAAATCATACATGTAACCTGTTACCTACAAGTATTCCTACTGAATATTCTTGATCTAACCTTTCCTTGCTTGATCCTTTCTTTCCCTTGTCCTGTCCTTCCTTTGTTTTCCTCTTCTCTTTCCTTTCCTTCTTTCTCCTCTTCGTGCTCTTCTCCTCTCTGAAACCATTTTTGCAACTGAACTAACAAAAATCCATGAATTGATGCTATGATGTATTTCTATTATTTATGCCTATAATTTCTTCATTTTTCGTCTATTTTCCTTCAAATTCCTCCTCACATGCAACCTGTGACCATTCACCTTCCTTTACTCCTAATTTCCTATTATTTTGATAAAAAATTTCCAATAAAACCTTTTTTCCTTTTCAAATCCTTTGCCATTTCCTTTGATAATTTCCCTTTAGCCATAATAAAAAAAAGTGATGCCTGTTATCACTCTAATAATTCCCAAAGTTGTGAGATTTTTAATTTTATATTTTAAAGAATATTAGAGGTAACCACAGACCTATTTTCAAGCTTAAGGATCTAGCCTTCCTAAGGCTTAGAGAGGGCTCTCTCTATAAGATTTAACTTTGTTTATATGTTTGATTTTAGGCTAGTTATATAGGGAAAATTGCATTTGATATTTGGCTTGGTTTGGTGGGAAAAATCACTTAATGAGATGGATAGCAATAGATATGACTTTCCATTGGGCAAATGGAGTCAATGTGTCAAGTAGACAGATCAGGATCAAGGTCTAAAGTCAAATATTTTCAGGGAAAGATAGCAGAGTCACTAAAGATCTTTGAAGGCTGATTTATGAAGTGGTTTTAATCGGGATAAAGAGAAATTAAGGGTTCTTTGATCCGGATAAGGAATGAATAGGTAGGGGTCAATCGAAATCAAGGAAAAATTAAGAATTCCCTAGTCTGTATATTAGCAGAAAACATTTAAATGAAAACCAATAAATAACAGAGTGCTTTTAACAAATTTTGATATATCACTTCCTGATTTCACATTAAAATTTAGAACAAAATTATGAATGAATGGAAAACATAAGATGATGAAAAAGCAACAAGAGAAAGTAATTCACTTAAGTGGCCCAACACATGAATCCTGAAATATCATGCTTTATTACTTTGATCCAGCCTGCTGACTTGAAATTGGTACAAAAACCCTTCAGGTTCAGAAAATATAACTATAGAAATCTTCAGCAATTTATTCCACACTAATACTTCAAAGGATGAAGTATTTATAAAAAAAAGTAATGCACAATATCCTATAACAATCATAGGAATTTTCTATGGAAAATAAAATATCTCTTACAAAAATATAGTGACATCTGCATAACAAACTTACAAGCTATCATATTTATTAAATAAAATATCTTTCTTGTTGGACTTAGGCAATAGCTAGCTAGTTGAGTTGTCTTTAACGCTGGAAATTTGATCTTCAATCAGTTTTGAAGCTTTATCTCTCACCTGCTACTCTTTAACTGATACACTTTAACCATTTGATACTCTTTAACCTGCTCTTTGACTATTTTACTGCTTTGAAAATCTGTTTTTACTGTGTAAAAGCAACACTCAGTTTTTTCATCTTCTTTCACTGCAAACTCTCTTTTTAAAGAAAATCTGCGAGCTTTTCCCAAAACTCTTCATCTAGTAACTTAATCTTTGTAAGTTTTCTGAAATTCTCATTAGCCTCTGTGTATCTAACAAAAGTTGCCTTGATTACAAAGAGGTGTTTTATCTCATGCTGTAAACAAAACAAGTTTTCAATAATTTTGTGTAACACTGTTCCGGTTGAAACTCCTTACCAATCTACCTTGTTCAATTGTTCCTTATATTCTTGTTGTAATCTTATTGCTTCATTAGTTTATCATTGATGAAAAGAATATTTGGAAAACCTTTTTGCCTGAATATGTCAAACTTAACCATGAATCTAGTTATGGCTATGTCCATATTTTGACAAAAAGTAAATCACAATATCCTACAACAGCTGCATAACAAACTTGCAAGTTGTCCTATTTATTAAATAAAACCTCTTTCTTGTTGGACTTAGGCAGCAACTGGCTAGTTGAGTTGTCTTTAACACTAGCAATCTAATCTTCAATCAGTTTTGAAGCTTTATCTCTCACTTGATACTATTTAAATGATACACTTTAACCATCTGATACTCTTTAACCTACTGTTTGACTATTTTACTACTTTAAAAATATGTTTTTACTGTGTAAAAACAATACTCTATCTTTTCATCTTCCTTCACTACAAAATATCTTTTTAAAGTAAATCTATGAGATTTTGCCAAAACTCTTCATCTGGTAACTTAATCTTTGTAATTTTTCTGAAATTCTCATCACCCTCTGTGTATCTAATAAAATTTGGCTTGACTACAAAGAAGTGTTTTATCTCATGCCGTAAATAAAACAAGTTTTCAATACTTTTGTGTAACACTGTTCCTATTGGAACTCCTTGACAATTTGCCTTGTTCTTTGGAAAATTCCCTTATCTTCTTGTTGTAATCTTCTTGCTTCATTAGTTTATCATTTATGATAAGAAAATTTGGCAAACTTTTTTGCCTTAATATGTCAAACTTAACCATGAATCTAGTTATGGCTATGTCCATATTTTGACACTTCTCTTCCAACTGTTTCATTAAGTTTTTCTTTGAAATCACTTTCATTACCTCAAGAATTGTATCTGTCATGTCAGTTATCCCTATATCATCCAATTCTTTCTTGTTTTTAATATTGAGAAACTTGATTATTTCCAGGGCTTCTTCAGGCTTGGAACCTAGCTCTTCTTTGGTCTTCAATATTTCTTCTTTGGCTACTTTAAGAAAGTCTTTCTGCTCATGAATCACTTGAATGGATGGATAAGTATCATTAATTGACTCAATTATTTTGGACCATAGTTGATTCTTAATGTATGCCATGGGCTCTTTTAAGGTTAATTCTATTTCTACCTTCTTTAACTTATCACTTAAACTTTTGGCCTTTTGTTCCTCTGTTTTAGCATTTATTTGTGCTAATTTCTTGGCATGTTCCAAGTTCTTGATTTTATCTTTCAATATTGCCATGGGCTCATTATTCTGTATTGAAATTTCTTCCATGGATTTAATGAGTTTACAAGCCTCATCTGTCTGTTGAACTGCTGAAGTGGAAGATTCAGTAGCAGAAGTATTGGAAGAAGTAACTGGCACAACTATGGCCAGTGGGACTTTTGGTGCTAACTCTTCTGCTAAAGTTGAAGGAACTACTATTGTTACCATGGGAATGACTGTAGGAGGAATATTTTGAGTTTTTACAAGTTTTTTTTTCTTGGACAAGCTTGTCCATAGCAATTTCCATCTCCTTGATCAGTGTTGTCATTTGTAGTATGAGACTCATCATCTCATATTTTTTATTTGCCTCCTGCACAATTTCCTTAGCATGTGGATGTTAAATTGGAGGAAGTTTCAATTTCTTTCTAAGTGCTGCAATATCAGCATTTTTCTTCTTCACCAATTCTTCTGCAGCTTTCACATTAGAAGGGTCATACCCTACTTCAATCACCGATTCCTCTAAAGACTTGAGTCTAGTGTCTTTAACATAAGAAGAAGCTTTTTCAATCCTAATCTGATCTCTCATATTTGTAACAGTGTTATGAAGTTTTTGGGCACTCATTTCCTTTGTTGTCATAGTAGAATATAGCGTTTTTGAGCTTTGTTTATGGAACTCAATCTAATCTAAGGGATGAATGCTTTCTACTAGTACTTCAAAGTCAACATTCTTATAATTTTCTGTTGTTTTAAGTGTTTTAACTATAGGTTGAATTATTTAAATTATCATTTTCTGATTTGTATAATCAAAGGCTAAGATCAGCCTATTTTGATTTCCAAGAGTCCGCTTCAAATACTGTGAATAGATTTCATTCTTGATCTCTTCATTTTTGGCCTTGATCTATTTATACTTTTCTTTGATATCAATGTTTGTATCCTCTGTCTGCTGTGATGAAGATGCTTCCATGATTTGATGTTTCTCAATCACCTATGTGTTAGAATTAATAGGTGGCTACTCATTTTCAATAACTGTAGTAGTAACAATGTCTTTCTCTGGATTTTCTTCATCTAAAACCTCCATTTTTTGCTTCTCTTTGTCTAATGGATTAATCTTAGGTTTCTTATTATAACTGAGCTTAAATCTGGTTCTTGTGGTTGTTTCAGTAGTATATGAAATTTCTTCTCTATTTCTCTCTATGGTTCCCTCCTCCTGAATAGGAGTCTGCAAAGTGTGACTAGTATCACCTTGCTTGACAGATTCCATCAATGTATTTTACAACCATTCTACTTGATTTTCAAACTCTTCAATCCCAGGTTTCTTGTCATGGATGTAAGGGTCTAATTTGCATTTCACCCTCATCTTACCCATTATTCCATAAGGATCATAGTTCCACAATAAACATTCATCAAACTTATATCTAGCAACCGTTTTGTTGCCTCTACACCTGCTTCCCTATTGTTGCATATAAAAGGACCTACTTGGTTTTTCAATTCGAATTGATTTTTATTTTTAGCAGCCAAAAATTTTATAGAATCTGAGTTTAGAATTTGTCTTATATATTCTAATGCAAACACTCTCATTAGCACATACTTTGGCAGTTTTTAGGGTAAGAGGTTTGATCCATAGACTTTAATCTCAGTGTGGTTTTGGTATAGGTACCAATCATCGGTTTTAATTTTCTCTGATAACTGTAAAAATTTCTTAATCTCAACACTTATCCTTGGTTGTACAATATTTGTAAGCATATTTATCAATGGGTAAATAAAACAGTCTGTGAAATCTGCATAAGTGAACTCCGTTGATTATTTTATGATTGAAGAATTCCAAAAAATAACTGACAATGGATTTCCCTCTACATCCAACTTTTGAAGGGTTATTGGGAATTCATCTGATTAGAAGTAGAGGAACATATGAAAGAGGAAGGAGGTATACCTAAATACTCCTTCAGTAGAAAGTTTCACAAGTTGATCATGAATATTATCAGCTATATACTCAACATAGTAAGGAGGTTGACCAGGCACAAAATTGGATAGAAAACCAAGTATAGACTCATCAGTGTGCTCATTAGTAAAGTAACCAAGGATAAAATACAACATTGAAATAACATGTCTTGATCCTTCAGGGAATTTGGAGGATAAATATGGAGGATTGATCTTTGGGATTTCAACATATGAAGGCATGAATATATGAAAGATTTGAAATCTTTTAGGAAATTCTAAATACAGATAATGCTTTGTAAGAGCTTCTATAGAAAATGAGACTGCATTTGGCTCTGGTTGTAACTGAAGAATTTGATTTATGGATTCTGCAGTGATAGTTAAAAATACTTCTTTCTCAGCATTAAAAATAGCTCTTTGGTGAGGGGAATAGTGAGCTCGACACAATATAATGACCTTTGGACATTGATGGGTATGAGGAACTACATATTTGGGTAAATTAGTCTCCCAAATTTTCACTTTATCTCCTTGATCCAAAGATTTTTCTAGACTCCAGGAGTGGTGATCAAGAAGATTGAATTCAATTACTGGATCAATAATTTTATAGGCAACATCAGCTAAAGCAGTGTGTTCAACATCTACAACAGGAGGTTGTAGTGGATTGATAACAATGGTGTTTTTAGAAGCCATTTCTGGGTTTATTTTCACAATTTAGCCCTCTGAATCTTAAAAACTCTATTTTTTAGGTTTTTATACACTTTTGCAAGCTTAGACTGTTTACAGAAGGTATTTTTGGTATGACAGAGGTCTTTTTGAACAAAAATAGGTAAAATTATGGTTTCTTCTAGTTCAAACTTTCAATTTTTGCTCCAAAATCAATCTTTAAACCTTTTTACGGACTCAGGAAAGGTTTAACAAGGGTTTACTGCTCTTTTCTTGGATAAAACAAACCTAAAATAGTCTAATTCATGTACAAAGGGATTTTAAATATTTGCAAAGGATTTTGAATCAATCATATGATCTATAAGGGTGTGTAAATACCTAAACTTCTTTAATTTGCTTAAAGCAGCTTACAATCTTCAGAAATTGTGAATTTATCAAGGTTTTTAAAGAAAATATGACTTTTTTAAGGAAATTAGGGTATTTATTTTAGGAAAACAGGCTTCATGAGGCTTAAATTCACAAGTATATCTATTTTCAGATGTAAGATGAGTGTTTTTCTTGAAAAATACTTGTTATTTTAGGTATTTGACTCGAAATAGGGTTTCCGGAAGTTTGCGAGCTTTCAAAAGCTTTGTTGAACTCTTTAGATGTAAATTTGGAAGGTATAAAATGATTGCAGTAGTGAATTGGGCCGAATTCTGGTTGATTGTACATGAACAAGGGGCGGCAGCATCATTTCTTCAGTTAGAAATGATTATTGAACATAAAATGCAACAGAAAAAGTTCAAAATGCATGAATATGCAGTTTCGTAGAAAATTTGGATTAAACAGTGTTTGCATTCGATGCAGGTCAAGTCAATTTGAAAGAGGTTTAGCGCGGAGAGGTTGAATACCACCAAGAGGTTATCGCATCGTCGGAAGTTAGTAAATGGTTTTCATTAATCAGATGCGATCCAATCGTTTTATGCCACGTGGAGGAGAGATAATGGGGTAGTACCACCCATATCGTAAATTGAAAATTGATTATCAACCGTGCTATTATATTTGTGATATGAATTTTGGTTTGTTGGATCTGGAGGAGGGAGTGCAAATGGTCTATATTGAGTGGTGAAGTTTCTACGCATGTGGGCGCGAGGCCCTGGATTTCTTTATACAGTGGGGTTCAATGTTATTACGTTAAAACATTGTTTTAAACGTAAAATCTTTGTGTTCTATAGATAGATGGTATATGCGAGATATGTGAATATTTAACATTTTTTATGGCAAATAAGCTATTTATAGCTTGTAAAGTAACCTTTGGGCAGGTTTTAATAAAATATATGTTTTATCCTATGGGGAAGCAGAATATATCACATGTGGAATTAAAACCATAGGATAAACAATAATAAAGTGGGTTTGGGATATTTATATAAACGATTTAATATATTACAAAATGGGTTATTATAAGGAGTTAATAAATTAAATTAAAGTTAATATGAAATGAATAGAATGAGCGGAAATACGTATAAATGAACTAACTAAAGTGTCAAATAAGCGTTTGGGTGCAATGGTGGCCCCATTTTAAACATTTACACTTAATACTTAGGATAAATAGTATTTTTTTGGGTTTTTTGAATGTTTTTTTATGAAATGAAATTAGTTAAGGGGGTTTTTACTTTTCCTAAGCAAAAAATGTGTTTTAACTTAGGAAAAGGGATTTATCTTAGGAAAAGGGTGTGATATTGGGGAAAAGGGTTTTTATGAAGGGAATCCAATACTTAGTGTTAATCAGTCACTAAGCCTTCGATCTAGTCCCAACAAAAGTCAAAGAAATGCTCTAAGCCTTTATAATTGAAGGATTTTAGTACTGTAATACATTGTGGGGAGGAAAATTGGTAATTTTCTGGATGATGTTTTATTCATGCCTTGTGCAACTACTTTCTACCTACCCATCATTTATTCTACCATTTTTTTTTATTTACATGGGTGCATTTGAGCTTGCAACCCTAAATCCATTTTTATTTTAAAGCAGGAAACTATCTAATTCTAACCTTATTTCATCCGAGAGCTTAGATTAAATTGTTGACCTCCTTATTTATTCTCTAACCATCTATTGATATGTCAAGTTTAAAATGTTTGACATAATCTTTATTCTCTATCTATAAACCTGAAATTTAAAGAATGAAAAAATTAAGATTAAACTATTTAACTCATCATGGATTATGGCATTTTGGACAAGATGAACACAATCATTTATTTGCAGTAAAAAGTTACTAGTAGTGGAATTTTGACTTGCATCACTTTCATGTCTTATTGTTATCTCTTTTTTGTGTTTGGGGTCCATTTTTCTATTCTTTTTGATCGTTTTCTTTTCAATTCCTTTGATTTTTGTTTTAGGACTTTTACCCTCTTTTCATTTTTTATTTTCAAATATGGAAAAACAACTTGCGGAAATCAAGGTATGTACATATTTACATGACTAATCAAAGTCAATTCAAAAATTATGAACCCTATTATTATAGGACCCTGACAGTGGCTCCACATGGGGATGGAATTTCTTGGTGAAATGTCAAGAACTTTGAGAGTAGTAACCTTTGAATTCTTACTATGCTGACCTTGTAAATGTTCTCTGAGTTATGCAATTATTCATATTTATGATATTTTACCTTTCAAAGCTTACGACCTTCTCTCTGGGCTTCAACTATGTTAGGAAAACATCCAATCCAATCTAAAATCTGCAATGTTGTGTACAATGGATAAAGTAAACAAAGTTAACTATCGATTATTTCTGAAGAGTAGTAATGCTTCGGCATTCTTCTATTAATAGGTCCACCTAGCAGATCTGATCCATCTATATCTTTGAAAAAGAAAGCATTATTACCTCTATAACCATAAATAACATAAGGTCCTTTCCATAAGAAATCAAATTTCTCATGTTTACCTTTCTCTTCCCTCCTTCAATCCCACTTTAGAACATTGTCACCAATGTAGAAATAAAATTATTTACTCTTTTTGTCAAAAATTTCCTTGATATTATCTTGTATAACTTGAGACTTAAGATAAACTTCTTCTCTTGTTTTCTGCAAGTGAATGGTTTGGTTAATTCTTCTTTGAATGTCATTGGTCTCAAATTTTAATTCTTGGATTATCTTCATTACTGGTACTCCTAAGGAAGATGGAAAAAATGCATCCATTCCATAAACAAGTTGGAAAGGGGATGTACCAATAATTTTTTGGTGGTAAGTCTACCTACCCATAAGGCATTAACTAACCTCTTGTTCCAAGTTTTCTCGTTATCTTCTAGTAATTTATTGATAATGTTCACAAGGCTTTTATTGGAATATTCAACATGGCCATTACCTTAAGAATAATATGTAGTAGAATGGCCTGTAGGTTTTAACCCTGAACCGAAATTATCTACACACGAATCTTATAATAGAAAATAAACAATAGCGAGAGCATAAAACATAAAATAGATAAACACAGAAATTTTCCCCTGGATCCCAAATCGGGATGACCAGCTTGATTTTTCATTATATTCCTTTTAGTGTTACAACACATATATATACATGCCGAAGCATACATAAACCCTAATCCATTAACCCTAGATTAGAACATAACCGTAGTTCCCTTGACCGAATCTACAAAAAATACCAGGGACCGAAAACCATCGTACCCCAATACCATGTGCAAAACCATGCACAAAACCATGGACGCGGACTACCCACCGGAAATTAAGGACCAAAAATTTTCGCCGAGGCACTGCCCCGGACCTCGACAAAGGGGGCTATCGCCCCCCCTCTTACCCCCCCGCGCGTGCTTAGTCATGGAAAGAATATAACACATACCCAACATGGTCAAGGGTAATGTGGTATTTATGGCATAAATCAATCATATTTTTGGATTTGAATGCAGCTGCATTGTCAGTGATAATATTTTTGGGGAATCAAAATCTTGAAAGTATGTTGGTTTTTAAAAAGGAGATAATAACAGTGTCAGTGGCTTGCTTGGAGGGTATGGCTTCTATCCACTTAGTAAAATAGTCAATGGCTGTTAGAATCCACTTATGTTGGGCTGAGGATGGAGGATTAATTTCACCAATGAAGTCAAGACCCCATTGTTGAAAAGGAATTTATGTTGAGACGGGTTTTAAGGGTAGAGGTAATAATTTTTTCTTTCCTTTAAATATTTGACACTTGTGACAGGAGGTCACATATTTTTTTACATCTGCAAACAAGTAGGCCAGTAAAAAACAGCTCTCAGAATTTTGTTTGTAGTACTTTTCTAGTAGAAATGTCCTCCACAGTCACCTACATGAAATTCTTCTAAAAATTTTTTAGCTTCTTCTTTTAGCAAATAATTCAATAAAATTACACCATGATCTTTCCAAAAGAGTACATTGTCTATGATACAAAATCTTACTTCCTTTAATTTTAAAAATCTAGCTTTTGTTCTTGATAATCTAGGAGGATCTTGTAAATTTAGTAATAAAAATACAATATCTACATACCATGGTGGATTTGAAAAGGCTTCACTAATCTCTGGAGTCGCCATCTCTTCCTGATCATCTATCTGGGAAATAAAATTAATGTCTAAAGAAAGACAATTTGATTCATCCATGAGTTTGGCTAAACCTTGACCTTTTATGAGTTTAGTGGGTTTGATTTCTATGTCATATTCCAAAATTGTAGCAATCCACTTGCCTCTTTTACCATCAGGCCCATTCTGTGTTAGAATGTCCTTTACAACTGCATTTGGAACATATGGAATGATATGTGAATAAATAATGTACACTCTAAAGTCTTTGATTTCCTTTACTAAAGTGAGGGCCTACTTTTCCTTTATATTATAGTTCAAAGTGAATCTATAAGTGATTAGCTAAAGAAAGAAATAGGCTGCTCATAGCCCTGGTCATTTTTCTGCAGTAAAACTACACAATAGTATGTTCTAAAGCAAAGGAAAAAATGATGAAATCATTTTTAAAGTCAGGACTTATAAGGACTGGTGTTCTAGTTAAGGCCTTTTTAATAGATTCAAATGATTTCTTGGCATCAATAGTCCATTTAAGTACTGAGTATTTTTTCAGCATATTGTTAAGTTCTCTAATTATTTTAGCTAGATTTGAGATGAATCTTCTTAAAAAGTTAATTTTAGCTAGAGAAACCTGTAACTCTTGAATGTTCCTAGGAGGACTAATGTTTAGAATTGCCTCTATTTTGGCTAGGTCTATTCTAATTCCCTCTTTAGATATGATGTGTCCTATTAACTTACCTTCTTCTAATCTAAATAATTTTTTCTTAGGGTCTAGAGAGATGCCAAATTTATTGCATTTAAGAAAGACTTGCCTGAGATGATCTAAATGTTCATAATCAGTCTTTGAAAATACAGTAATGTCATCTAAATAAATCACTAAGAATTCATGAATTTCCTATGTAAAGGCTGCATCCATAGCTCTTTGAAAAGTGGCTCCTGCATTCATTAACCCAAAAGGAATTTTTACATACATAAAAGTGCCCCATAGAGTAGTAAAAGCAGTTTTGGCTTGGTACTCTGGTTGGACTAACATTTGGTTATACCATGAAAATCCGTCTAACAGTGAAATCCTAGAAGAAGCAACTACCCTCTGTAAAATGTGATCCATCTTTGGTAAAGGGAAATTATATTTTACGAATACCTTATTTAAATTTATAAAATCAACACATAATCTAATTTCTCTTGTCTTTTTCCTAGTGGGAACTAGATTAGAAACCAAATCAGAATATCTGATTGGTGCAATTATTTGGGCATCATACATTCTTTTTACCTCTTTTTCAATTAAAGGCATCAAACAAGATTGATACTTCTTAAATTTTGTTTAAATTTTTTTTTGTCTTCTTTTATAGGGATTTTATGTTGTATTATGCTAGTGTCATAGGATTTTAAGTCCTCATAACTCCAGGCAAAAAAATCATGAAATTCCTTAAAAAGAGCTATGTGTTTTTCTTTTTCTTATTGAGGTAAAGCTTTAGAAATTTTAATCATATTAGGTTTTAACTCTGTACCTATGTTACATTACTCAATATTAGATCTAAGTGGTTCCATTTTAGGTTTTATTGCAACATCATTTGAGTCAAATAAATCTTCTAAAGGGGTTAAGCCTTATTGTAAAAATTTGCCTTTAAGGTTCAAAATATCAAATTCACCATCAACTGACCCATCAATCTCTACTTTCTCTAAATTATCTATGTGTAACTGACTAAATTTAGTAGGTTTAGAAAAATTTACATGATTTACATCTATATTATTCAAATCAATTTCACTATCTAAATTCTAATCTGCTATACAGTCTGTGTCTATATTACAACCCTAAAATTCTCCTTCATTGTTCATGAAATGATAAATCTATTCATCTTGTGAGAAAATTTTCCAATATTTAAGATTATCTGGAATTATAGTTCTGTGTTTGAAATTTGTAGTATATCTACAATTTGGTTGAAATGGAAGATTAAAGGTACTAGAAAAATTTTCTAAGCAGTGAGCTTGTATGTTCTATTTTCTTGGTATTGCAGCAAAATCACATTCTAACAATTCTTTAATCAAATCTAAAATAATATTTCTATATCAGCTTAATATTGGATTATAAACATAATATTCTCCAGTTATTTATTTAACAATTAACTCTGAGTCTCCCATAATTGATATTCTTTTGCCTCCTAAATTCCTAATAATTTGCAATCCTAAAATAAGAGCTTCATATTCAGCCATATTGTTTGTACATTCAAAATTTAATCTGAAAGAATGACCTTATGGATGATTGTTTTCCATATTAGTTATCCAAACTCCTAATCCTGATCCTAATTTATTGACCGATCAATCAAAATATAGGTGTCATAATGATTCGTGAAAGATGTTTTCACTGTCTGGTGCTTTGTTTTTATATTTTAGTTTAGTTTTGATTTCTATATTAGTTTCAGAGTTGCATAAAATGAATGAATCCATGTCAGTAGGTGTAGAGTAAATTGGATAGTTTCTTGGTCTTTCTACACTACTCACCATATATTTGATCAATGTTTCTCTACAAATTTTCTTTGGTTGGCCAAAAACTGATATTGTTGCATATGACATATCAAGTTGTAGAGATCCATGTAATTTAGCTCCCCATGAGCGAGATAAGAGCATTCCATACTTAGGAGGGATGTCATCTACTACAACTTCCATGAGTATGCTTTTACCAAGATATTGAACTATTGTAACACATAAATCTTTAATCAAACCTAAACATTTAAATTTGCTGGAGTAAAATGAAAAAAGATCTTTGTAAGGCCTAGTGATATCTATATTCAAGGTTTCCATTATTGCCTTTGGCATTAAATTGTGTGAAGCCCCTGAATCTAACGTTGCATTATGTAATATTTGATCATGAACAGTTAAGTTAATGTAAAGTGGTGGAACTGCTCCATCTTTGTGTTTTAGAGTCTAAAACTATTGTTTTAGCAGAATTAATTGTCTTTACAGCTGTAGATTTTTGTGAATCTGATGATGTTTGGACAACATCATCTGTTATATCAACAATTTTGGGACTAGGTGAAATTTTAGGGCTTGAAATTTTCTGGGATGAATTAGAGTTTTTCTTATTTTCCCTAGGGAGAATTTGTAAAACTTTAGTAGTGGGAGGTTCTACTGTTTTCTTTGTTTGTGTTTGAACATATTTCTTAGTACAAGGCTCTATGCTTTTCTTGCTTCTAAAGTTATATTGCTTATGTACTTCATTGATAGCAAACTCATAACCTTGTTTGTAATCAAATGATTCACCAGAATCTAATTACATTTGTTGTAAATCATATAACTCCTGATCTTCTTGTGTAATAAATATGGTGTTATCATCATTAATACCCATTAGATTTATGGTGTCTTCATCATCATCATTTTGATGAGAACTTTCAGCATAGTTCTCTTGGAAAGGTGGTCTTATTGCTTGGTCAGGTGCTGACTCTCTAGATTTTCCAGTATTTGTGTTTTTCCTGAAATCATATTTCTAATTTGTTGTTGGTTATCCGATTGTGGCTTCCTTTCCATATTATCTAATCTATCCATCAATATCTCTAATGTTTTTGCTAACTGATCTATTTTTAAATATGAACTAGATGCCTCTTCTTTTATTGTTACTCTTCTTTCATTCCTTAATCTAGCTTTTCTAGCCAACAAATTTTCCTTTACACTAACAGCCTTCTGCTCTAAAGTTTCAGGATTCCTCTCTCTCAATTGATATGCTATGTCTGTATCAAATCCATCAGGGAATTTTAGAAGACCAGAATCAGGAGGAGGTTTAATATTAGCAGGATTGAATTATAAATGCTATTGTATCTAGTGCAATAGTCCTGGATTGTCTCGTTAGGTGCTCTTTTAATGCTCTCAATTTCTAATAAGATTTGTAATGGATTTTTCTTCTTTTCCCATTTATTAATGAATAATATATGAAAAATTGCTAAGTCAGCAATACTACCAGGATTTAAACCTTTAAACCATTTTTTTACCTGACCAGTTAATGTTTGAGCAAAAAGTCTTAATTGTACATCAAAATCATCTATTTCATGAAGCTCAAAATAATCAATTATCTTATTAACGTGCTTTTGGGAAGTATATTGAGTGGTTGCATCAAATTGAGGTATTTTTCTTTGATAGTCCCGCGGCATGTCATGTAACTGTCTTGGTAAGACTAAGGGAGCATATCTTGCAGCCATGGCTTGGATTCTAAATTGGCTAGGAGGTAAGTTGGAAGTACTTGGGGCAAAGCTAGAAATACTAGCTGATGTAGTTAAAGAACTTGCAAATGAGATTGGAATATAAGAATATGTACTGGTAAATGTAGTTGAGGTGCTAAAAGATGAAACTGGGATATATGAAGAGGTGCTTGGGAATGAGAATGATGTATTGTAAAATGCAGAATGAAAACTAGTGGATGGACTTGAAGTGGTAGAGGACAGAAATAATACTCTAGCTTGAAATGGTTGTTTAGGAATAAATGGATCTGTGGAGTTAAGTGTGGTGGAAATAATGGATGAAGTGGTAGTGAATAGTGATGATCCTATAGATTCTATAAGGCTAGTATCTAAATGAGTGGTAGAGGGATTAGGGGTATAGGTTGATAAAGGAGCTAATTCAACTGAATGCTGAAGAATAACTTCATCTATTTCCTTAAGTATAGTAGCATTTATTTCATCAAGTTTATCATAAACCTCAAAAATATTTGATTTAGAATCTATTGAAATAGTTTCCTGCTTAGTTTCAAGAAATGAAATAAAATCAGGATCTATAACAGTACTACTTAAGTCACTTTCTAATTTATTTATGAATAAAGAATGTTCAAAATTTAAGTTAAACTCTATGTCTTGTATACTTAATAACTGTTTTGGAAGGGAATTTTCTCTAACTAAGGAAACTTTATTTCCTAAATCCTCTACTTTTTTATTCTTTTTTCTAATTCTGTCAAGATTATCTACTATGATAGCAGGTTGTGGATCTAGATTTGACCTGGTATAGTAGAATCTTCTGGAAGCCATAATTACAATTTTTTATGAAAATATACTCACAACTTTTTAAAACAGTCTTAAAGTGAAAATATATCCTTTAAAACCTATTTAAAACCGAGGATTGGTTAGTCCCCAACAGAGTCGCCAGTATGTTATCGCTCTAATAATTCCCAAAGTTGTGAGATTTTTGATTGTATAGTTTAAAGAATATTAGAGTTAACCACAAACCTACTTTCAAGCTTTAGGATCTAGCCTTCCTAAGGCTTAAAGAGGGCTCTCTCTATAAGATATAACTTTGTTTTTATGTTTTATTTTGGACTAGTTATATAGGGAAAATTGGTTTTGATATTTGGTTTCGTTTGGTAGGAAAAATCACTTAATGAGATGGATAGTAATAGATATGATTTTCCATTAGGAAAATGGAGTCAATGTATCAAGCAGACAGATCAGGATCAAGGTCTAAAGTCAAATATTTTCAGGGAAAGATAGCAGAGTCACTCAAGATCTTTGAAGGCTGATTTGTGAAGTGGTTTTAATCGCGATAAAGAGTAATTAAAGGTTCTTTGATCCAGATAAAGAATGAATAGGTAGGGGTAAATCGAAATCAAGGAGAAATTAAGAATTCCTTTGTCTAGATATCAGCAGAAAACATTTAAATGAAAACTAGTAAATAATAGAGTGCTTTTAACAAATTTTGATATATCACTTCCTGACTTCACATTAAAATTTAAAACACAATTATGAATGAATGGAAAAAATAAGAAGATGAAAAAGTAACAAGAGAAAGTACTTCACTTAAGTGGCCCAACACATGAATCATGTATCATGCTTTATTACTTTGATCCAGCCTGCTGACTTGAAATTGGTACAAAAACCCTTCAGGGTCAGAAAATATAACTATAGAAATCTTCAACAATTTATTCCACACTAATACTTCAAAGGATGAAGTACTTATACAAAAATTAATACAAAATATCCTATAACAATCATAGGAATTTTCTATGGAAAATAAAATAACTTTACAAAAATATAGTGACAGTCGCATAACAAACTTGCAAGTTGTCCTATTTATTAAATAAAATCTATTTCTTATTGGACTTAGGCAGCAGTTGGCTAGTTGAGTTGTCTTTAACACTGGAAATCTGGTCTTCAATCAGTTTCAAAGCTTTATCTCTCACCTGATACTATTTAACTGATACAATTTAACCATCTGATACTCTTTAACCTATTGTTTGACTATTTTACTACTTTAAAAATCCGTTTTTACTGTGTAAAAAAAATACTCTATTTTTTCATCTTCTTTCACTGCAAAATATCTTTTTGAAGTAAATCTGTGAGCTTTTTCCAAAACTCTTCATTTGGTAACTTAATCTTTGTAAGTTTTCTGAAATTATGATCAGCCTCTGTGTATCTAAAAAAATTTGGCTTGACTACAAAGAGGTGTTCTATCTCATGCTATAAATAAAACAAGTTTTCAATACTTTTGTGTAGCACTTTTCCTGTTGGACCTCCTTGCCAATCTGGCTTGTTCACTTATTCTTTGGAAAAGTCCCTTATCTTCTTTCTTCATTAGTTTATCATTGATGACAAGAAAATTTGGCAAACCTTTTTGCCTCAATATGTCAAACTTAACCATGAATCTAGTTATGGCCATGTCCATATTTTGACACTTCTCTTCCAACTGTTTCATTAAGTTTTTCTTTGAAATCACTTTCCTTACCTCAAGAATTTTCTCTGTGCTGTCAGTTATCCCTATCTCTTCCAATTATTTCTTATTTTTAATATTGAGAAACTTGATTATTTCTAGGGCTTCTTCAGCCTTGGCACCTAGCTCTTCTTTGGTCTCAATATTTCTTCTTTGGCTACTTTAAGCAAGTCTTTCTGCTCATAAATCACTTGAATTGATGGCCAAGTATCATTAATTGACTCAATGATTTTGGACCATATTTGATTCTTAATGTATGCCATGGGCTCTTTTAAGGTTAATTTTGTTTCTACCTTATTTAACTTCTCACTTAACCTTTTGGCCTTTTGTTCCTCTATTTAGCATTTATTTGTGCTAATTTCTTCGCATCTTCCAAGTTCTTGATTTTCTCTTTCAATCTATTTATCTCATTATTCTGTATTGGCATTTCTTCCATGGCTTTAATGATTTTACTGGCATCATCTATCTGTTGAACTGTTCAAGTGGAAGATTCAGTAGCAGAAGTAGTGGAAGAAGTAACTGGCACAACTGTGGCCAATGGGACTTTTGGTGCTAACGCTTCTGCTAAAGTTGAAGGAACTATTGCTGTTACCATGGGAATGACTGTATGAGGAATATTTTGAGTTTTTACAACTTCTTTTTCTTGTACAAGATTGTCCATCTCAATTTCCATCTCCTTGATCTGTGTTGTCATTTGTAGTATGAGACTCATCATCTCATCTTTTTTATTTTCCTCCTCCACAATTTCTTTAGACTGTGGATGTTATGTTGGAGGAAGTTTCAATAGCTTTCTAAGTGCTGCAATATCAACATTTTTCTTTTTCACCAATTCTTCTGCATCTTTCACATTAGAAGGGTCATACCCTACTTAAATCACCAATTCCTCTAAATACTTGATTCTAGGTCTTTAGCATAAGAAGAAGCTTTTTCAATCTTAATCTGATCTCTCATATTTGTCACAGTGTTCTGGAGCTTCTGGGCACTCATTGCCTTTGTGTTCATAGTAGAATATAGCATTTCGGAGATTTGTTTATGGAACTTAATCTGATCTAAGGGATGAATGATTTCTACTAGTACTTCAAAGTCAACCTTCTTATAATTTGTTGTTGTTTTAGGTTTTTTATCTATAGATTGAGGTATTGAAATTATAAATTTCCTATTTGTATAATCAATGGCTGAGAGCAGCCTATTTTGATTTCCTAGAGTCTGCTCAAAATACTATGAATAGATTTCGTTCTTGATATCTTCATTTTTGGCCTTGATATTTTTATACTTTTCTTTGATATCAATGTCTGTATCCTTTGCCTACTGTGATGAAGATGATTCCATGCTTTGTTGTTTCTCAATCACAGGTGTGTTAGAAGTAACAGGTTGTTGTTCATTTTCAATAACTTTAGTAGTAACAGTGTCTTTCTCTGGATTTTCTTCATCTAAAACCTCAATTGTTTCATTATCTTTGTCTACTGGATTAATCTTAGGTTTCTTATTATATCTGAGCTTAAATCTGGTTCCTGTGGTTTTTTCAGCAGTATATGAAATTTCTTCTCTATTTCTCTTTATGGTTTTGTCCTCCTAAATAGGAGTATGCAAAGTGTGACTAGTATCATCTTGCTTGACAGATTCCATCAATGTATTTTCCAACCATTCTACTTGATTTGCAAACTCTTCAATATCAGGTTTCTTGTCATGGATGTAAGGGGTTAATTTTCATTTCACCCCCATCTTACTAATTATTCCATAAGGATCATAGTTCCACAATAAAATTTCATCGAACTTATACTCTAGCAATTGTTTTGTTGCCTCTACACCTACTTTCCTGTTGTTTCATATGAAAGGACCTACTTGGTTTTGCAATTTGAATTGACTTTTCTTTTTAGCATCCAAAAATTTTATAGAATCCGAGTTTAGAATTTGTCTTATATATTCTAATGCAAACACTCTCATTGGCACATACTTTGGTAGTTTGTAGGGAAAGAGGTTTGATCCATAGACTCTAATCTCTGTGTGGTTTTGGTATAGGTACCAATCACTAGTTATGCTTTGCTCTGATAGCTGTAAAAATTTCTTAATCTCAATACTTATCCTTGGTTGTACATTGTTTGTAAGTATTGCTATCAATGGGTGAATAAAACAATCTGTGAAATCTGCATAACTGAACTCAGTTAACTCTTTCCTAATTAAAGAAGTCCAGAAAAGAACTGACAGTGGATTTCCCTCTACATCCAACTTTTGAAGGGTTATTGGGAATTTATTTGACTAGAAGTAGAGGAACATATGAGAGAGGAAGGAGGTATACCTAAATACTCCTTCAGTAGGAAGTTTCACAAGATGATCATGAATATTATTAGCTATATACTCAGCGTAGTTATAAATGACAGAAAGAGGTTGACCATGCACAAAATTGGATAGAAAACCAAGTATAGACTCATCAGTGTGCTCATCAGTAAAGTAACCAAGGATAAAAGACAACATTGAAATAACATATCTTGATCCTTAAGGGAATTTGGAGGATAAATATGGAGGATTGATCTTTTGGATTTCAACATATGAAGGCATGAATATCTGAAAGGTTAGAAAAATTTCAGGAAATTCTAAATCTAGATAAAGCTTTGTAACAGCTTCTATAGACAATGGGACTACATTTGGCTTTAGTTGTAACTGAAGCATTTGATTTATGGATTCTGTAGTGATAGTGAATAATACTTCTTTCTCAGCATTAAAAATAGCTCTTTGGTCAGGGGAATAGTGAGCTTGACACAATATAATGACCTCTGGACACTGATGGGTATGGGGAACTACATATTTGGGTAAATTAGACACCCAAATTTGCACTTCATCTCCCCGATCCAAAGATTTTTCTAGACTCCAGTAGTGCAGATCAAGAAGATTGAATTCAATTACTAGATCAATGATTTAATATTCAAAATCAGCTAAAGGGGTGTGTTCAACATCTACAACAAGAGGTTGTAGTGGATTGATAACAATGGTGCTTTTAGAAGCCATTTCTGGGTTTATTTTCACAATTTAACCCTCTGAATCTTAAAAATTTGTTTTTTAGGTTTTTATACAGTTCTGTAAGCCTGGACTGTTTACAGAAGGTATTTTTGGTATGACAGAGCTATTTTTGAATAGAAATAGGTAAAATTATGGTTTCTTCTTGTTCAAAATTTTAGTTTCTGCTCCAAAATCAATCTTTAAACCTTTTTACAGACTCAAGAAAGGTTTAAAAAGGGTTTACTACTCCTTTCTTGGATAAAACAGACCTAAAAAAGTCTAATTCATGTACAAAGGGATTATGAATATTTCCAAAGGATTTTGAATCAATCAGAGGATCTCTAAGGGTCTGTAAATACCTAAACTTCTTCAATTTGCTTAAAACAGGGTACAGTCTTCAGAAATTGTGCATTTATCAAGGTTTTTAAAGAAAATATGAATTTTGAAGGCAATCAGGGTATTTATTTTAGGCAAACAGGCTTCACCAGGCTTAAATTCACAAGTATAACTCTTTTCAGATATAAGATGGGTGTTTTTCTTGAAAAATGCCTGTTATTTTAGGTATTTGACTCGAAATAGGGTTTCTGGAAGCCTGGGAGCTTTCAGAAGCTTTATTGAAGTCTTTAGATGAAAATTTGGTAGGTATAAAATGGTTATAGCGATGAATTGGGCCGAATTCTGGTTGTTTTTACATGAACAAGGGGCAGCAACATCGTTTCTTCAGTTGAAAAGGGTTATCTAACATAAAATGCAACAGAAAAGTTTTAAAATGCATGAATATGCAATTTTATAGATAATTTGGGTTAAACAGTGTCTGCATTCAATGCGGGTCAAGTCAATTTGAAAGTAGTTTAGCGCAAAGAGGTTAAATACTGCCAAGCGGTTATCGCATTGTCGGAGGGTAGTAAATGGTTTTCATCAATCATATGTGATCCAATTGTTTTATGCCGTGTGGAGGAGAGATAATGGGAAATACCGCCCATATCGCAAGTTGAATATTTATTATCAACTACGATATTATATTTGCAATATGAGTTTTGGGTTGTTGGATCCAACAGAGGGAGTGCGAATGGTCCAAATTGAGTGGTGAAGTTGCTAGGCATATGGGCGTGGGGCCCGGGATTGCTTTATACATCAGGGTTCAATGTTATTACATTAAAACATAGTTTTAAACGTAAAATATTTAGGTTCTACGGATAGACAAGATAGGCGGGATGTGTGAATATTTAACATTTTTTATGAAAATAGACCAGTTAAAATTTGTAAAGTAACCTTTGGGTGGGTTTTAATAAAATATATGTTTTAACCTATGGGGAAGTAGAATATATCACATGTGGAATTTAAACCATAGGATAAAAAATAATAAAGTGGGTTTGGGATATTTATATAAATGATTTAATATATTACGGGATGGGTTATTATAGGGAGTTAATAAATTAAATTAAAGTTAATATGAAATAAATAGAATGAGCAGAAATACATATAAATGAACTAAGTAAAGTGTAAAATAATCGTTTGGGCACAATGGTGGCCCCATTTTAAACATTTACAATTAATACTTAGGATAAATAGTGTTTTTGTGGGTGTTTTGAATGTTTTTGTATGAAATGAAATTAGTTAAGGGGGTTTTTACTTTTCCTAAGAAAAAAATGTGTTTTAACTTAGGGAAAGGGATTGTATCTTAGGAAAAGGGTGTGATATTGAGGAAAAGGGCTTTTATGAAGGGAATCCAATACTTAGTGTTAATCGGTCATTAAGCCTTAGGTTCGGTCCCAACAAAATTCAGAGAAATGCTCTGAGCCTTTATAACTGAAGGACTTTAGTACTGGAATACATTGTGGGGAGAAAAATTAGTAATTTTCCAGATGATGCTTTATTCATGCCTTGTGCAACTGCTTTCTACCTACCCATCATTTATTCTACCATTTTTCTTTATTTGCATGGGTGCACTTGAGTTGCAACCCTAAATCCATTTTTCTTTTAAAGCAAGAAACTATCTAATTCTAACCTTATTCATCTGAGGGCTTAGATTAAACTTTCGAGCTCCTCATTTATTCTCTAACTATCTACTAATTTGTCAAGTTTAAACTGTTTGACATAATCTTTATTCTCTATCTATAAACATGAAATTTAAAGCATGAAAAATTTAATATTAAACTATTTAACTCATCATGCATTATGGCATTTTGGACAAGCTACACATAATCATTTATTTGCAGTAAAAGGTAACTAGTAGTGGCATTTTGAATTGCATCACTGTCATGTATTATTCTTATCTCTTTTTTGTGTGTGGGGTCCATTTTTCTATTCTTTTTTATCTTTTTCTTTTCAAGTCCTTTGATTTTAATTTTAGGACTTTTACCCTCTTTTCATTTTTTTATTTTCAAATATGGGAAAACAACTTGCAAAAATAAAGGTATGTACATATTTACAAGACTAATCAAAGTCAATTAAAAAATTATGAACCCTATTATTATAGGACCCTAACAATGCCCACCAGGATATTTTTCCCAACATTCAGCTTCGGATACGTGTAGGATGACCTTGGTCCTAATTTTCCTTTATTAACTTTATTACATGAACTTTTAATCCGAGGCTATTGCATATCCAACTTAGGATGTTAATCCTAGTCAATCACAATGCATGACTCAAGAATGTAAGTCCCTGACGCTTATCCAACTCAAAATTCTTCGTATCAGTGTTTTTTACTAGGTTTAGGGTTGTTATTCCTAGCCATAGTACATGACACATGGAGAATATGGTGTCCACCCTCACTCCCTCTCAATGAAGGATGATATTCTCACTCCCTCTAAAGCACAGATGAAATAAACACAAGCCTAAGTTTCTCTAGAAAATAATCATTCTTGAAAAAGAAATTCATTAATGCATTGAATAGTGGTTCTTCCATGTAGATTTGTTATAGCTTCTTGGCTTCTATTTGCATCATACTCTAAAATCATAAAGTACCTCAAACTTTCTAGTTCCTTGACCATATTCATGAAGCTTTGATCAATATCATAATCAAACCAACATGCCATCAAGTAATTCATCAAACACCTTATGGAGCCAAACTTTTGCATAATTGATTGTATAAGCCTTCATATCTTCTTCCTTCATATTGCAACATAGTTGTGCTTCAAGCTCTTACAATAAATCATATAAGTTCCCAACCATCAATATATTTCATACTACATGATGTGTAATTCATTATATATTCAATTTCCATGTAACATTTAAAACAAGATATCTTAATAACAAAAAAGATATTTTATTATTAGTTATAAATAATATAATTTTATATCAAAGTTATATAGAGAAAAATAAAATAATTTAAGTTAAAAAAATTCTTATATTTTCACTTTCTATTGAGTGGGATCTACACAATTTATTCAATTCTTAATATGAAGTTCATAAATAATATTTAAATAATAATAATAGTTATAACAAAAAATTGGTTTAATGTGAGTTATAAATAAAATATTTGAATGTGCATGCTGAGTTAAAAAATTTAATAATACACTAAAATTTTTATCATTTTAAAAAATAAAAATAATGAAAATAGATCTATATATTATATAAAACAAGTGAGAATTAAGAATTTCATATAGTCAAAACAATTTATTAATGAGTTTATCCATTTTAATTCCAAATTTATGAAAGAGGAATTAAATTTCTAGAAGTGCAAAATTTTCATCAAGTTTTGCACTCAAAAACACGATTGCATATTGAGAGATTTGATCCCTCGAGGCTCTTGGTGGGTGTGGAGATAAAATGGATCTACACTTATAATTAATAAATGGATGATAAAGAGTTAACCTCCACAAAATATTTTAGAATATTCTTAATAGTAATTATATATCAAAAGTTTATATATATTTGAAAAGTACTTATACACTTTTTGTACTTTTAAATAAATTGATTAATTAAAAAAATGTGATATGAATATGAAATATGATTTATGAAAATGTGATAGAGTAAACCATGGGGTTTATAATATTATAACAAAATTGATTTATAAGTTAAAAATATTTATAATAAAATGAGAATGAAAATATGTAGTTTAAAATTTGGTTGTATATTTGCTTAAGTCATATCTTAATTTTTTTATATAATTATTAATAATAAAATAATTATAATTATATAATAATAAAATAATTATATATATGTGTGCTTTTTCAAAAATGTATAATAGAGAATGAATGAATGACAAAACAAAATGAATAAATTTGGCCAGAAATAAATATGTGCATACCATACGACCAATGCGGTGAATTCATATTCTTTAGTTAAGATTGAATAATGTTAAATTTGAAATTTCTCACCATCTTCATCCTTCCAACCTCATGTGAGAGATGTAACAAAAATGTCGTTGAAAATTGAATTTCCTCTACTGCTCATAAGATTTTTCTCTGACGATATATCTGGGGCTAGGAGGAAACAAATCTCCTTAAAATACCACATTATGCCATTCATAATTATTAGCGTCCACCGAATTTTTAAAGTCGTAGTGATGGACAAGTAAAATAGAGAATTATCTCGTTGTTTGATTCTTTCCCCGATTTTAGAGGAAATGTCATTGTCAGGGATGGAATTTGACGGGAATTTTGTTAAAATTGGCAAGTAGGGCCAAATTTCACCTTTGGAAAATTAATTTGATGGAGATGATGGCTACATTAATTTCCTCTTTTCGAGAGGACCAAAATTAATCTAAATATCATCTCATTTGGATAAGTGGAAGTGTGATTTTTAATTTATGGCCACACATGTGCAAATTGTTCAGGTATACCACATCAACATGTAGGCTGAAGAATCCCAATGGATGTGTCCCTTCACCCACAATGAATTGTATAAATAAAAGTGACCTCATAGCTCATTTGGCATCATCATCACTCACACATTCTTCTCTCTCGTTTTCTCATTGGCTCGTAAAACTATTGGGCAAATTCTCTCTCTCACATGTGTAGCAAGGAGACGAGTTTTCTTGGTAGAATTGTAAGCCAAAATTTTCGCGTTCTGTGACAGGTTTGAACAACATTACCGAGGACCTGCTAATAAAATTTGACTGTGATTTTGGTCTCAAAAGTTTGATTTTTCTAGGCTGCATTGCTGGGCACAAAAACCGAGAAATTTTGGGTTGTTTGACCTGCGTTGACTTCAGGGTTGACTGCATTTTGATCACAGAAAAATGAAATCAGTTTTCTCTTTCCTTTGATTGAGTTTGACCGATATTCTTTAGGTTGAATTTGACCTCCTGATGAGGCTGAGTTTGACTGAGGAGGGCTGAGATGGTTTGAGCAACATTTGCTGTTTTTTTTACCAGCATTGACTTTCTAGTTAGGGTTGAAGTTTGACTGCAGTTGACTGCAGAATTTGATAGGGTTGTTTTGACTTTGAATTGGGCAAGTCAATTTGACTTTTGTACTCTCTCTCTCCACTACACTTTTGATATAATAATAAGAATAATTGATGAAAGGGTTTTCCCCACATTGGGGTTTTTCCCTAGCATCTACTAAATTTGGTGTTCTCTTGTCTTGGCTTGTCTTCTGCATTTTGTTTTATGTTCTATCTACATTTAATGTCAATGTGATTAATGGTTAATGTGATTGTGACTGGAAACAATTGAAAAAATTCATTGGGATACTAAAGGAACATTGAAGTAAATTATGTTAAGCATAGAACATACTGTTGTTAACTAAAATTAACATGGTAGGAGAGCCTAGGTGAAGAAAAAGCCCAAACAAGAGAGAGAAAACCAATAAAAAATAAAGCTCCGTTGGAAAAGGACAAACCTCAATGGCTTCTACATCTTACTTCAATATTGAGGATAAACTCAATGAAAAATTTGACTATCATGCATGGAAGATGTATTTGGACTTGAGTTTGGAAGAGCATAATACAATGAATTATGTGAAGGGAAAAGTGGTGGAGCCTCATTCAAATGCATCAGTTGCTACTAAGACAAAGTATAAGAAAGGTGAGGTCAAAGCTAAGAAAATGATCAGAGACTCCATTCAAAAACATTTGGTAGGCTTATATTTTTTATTTTGAAACATCTAAGGATATGCATTAGGGGAATTTTGAGGTCTAAAATGGGTCTCCTAAGGAAGTTATAAAATAATAGTGGAAATAATAAAATAATATTATATTACATCATCAAATTTTAGAGGGAAAAAAAGGAAAAACTATTTTTTCAACTCGTATTTTAAACTTATCTCCCTATGGGTTTACTCAAATTTTGAGAAAGAACACTCGTTGGATGCATAATTTGATTCCTCATCTAAAGAGTACCCATGTTGCATACTTTTGATAGACCCTACTACATGAAAAATGAGAAATACATGAAAAATGTGATTGCAATCACGTTTTTTCATATATTTCTCATTTTTCGTGTAGTAGGGTCCATCGAAAGTATGCAACATGGGTACTCGTTGGATGATGAATTAAATTTTGCATACAACGAGTACTTATGCTTGAAATTTGAGTAAATATTTAGGGACATAAGTTGAAAAAGTAGTTTTATTATTTTATTATTTTTTAATCTTTTTACTTTTTTACCCCAAAAATGGTGAATTGTCCCCCATGGTTGACATCATTATCTTGGTTCTTATAAAGTTTATTTCGGTTGTCCATTTTTCTTAGGAGGCCCATTTTAATGGTAATGGTCGACCTCCCAAAAGCACGAGAAATTCTAGCTATGAGGAAACTAATGTTGTAGAAAAACAAAATGAATTTTATCTTATTTCCACTCTCACTACTACCTCTCTTCCAGAAACCTTGGATAGCTAGTTGATTGATAGTGGTGCCTTAAGGCACTTCACTAGGCACAAGGAGGCCCTCTCTAATTTGATTGAAAAAAAGGACTAATTTAGATATCATACCTGGAGACAATTCCACCTACCCCGTGAAAGGGATAGGGACTGTCACTCTTCACTTAAATCGAGGTAAAATCCTTCATCTACAAGATGTATTGTATGTACCTGATTTGAAAAATAACATGATATCTATTTCTATGATGGAAGATAAATGATTCAAGGTAACATTCATTGAAGGGATGGTACTTATTTCGAAATGAAACACAAAAGATGCATTTACACTTGGATTTAGGGTTGAAGGTCTTTATCAGGTATGAGGAAATTCTTTGGGAGCTATGACTTGCGATACTTCTCTTCAATCTGAATTATGGCACTGAATATTTTCTCACCTCCATTTCAAAGCCTTACATGGGGTAAGGAATATGGTCATAGGTATGCCCAAATTCAACATAGATCATGAAGGTGTTTGTCAAGGTTGTGCAGCTGGAAAACATACAAGAGTACCATTCCCTTAAAGAGAGATCCAAACTATTGACATTCTTCAATTGGTCCACTCTGATATATCTGGTATGTTTCCTGTAACATCATTGGGAGGATATTTATACTATGCAATTTTTGTGGATGAATTCTCTTGCAAAATATGAATCTATTTCTTGAAGAAGAAGGAAAAAGTGTTCAAATGGTTTTTCTCTTTCAAAGCTTTGGTTTAAATTGAAATAGGGAAGAAAATTAAAATACTGAGGACTCATAATGGAACCAAATATGAATCAAATGAATCTAATGACTCTTTTCGAGAGGCTGGCATTAATAGGGAAACCACTACTCCATATACTCCTGAACAAAATGGAGTTTCTGAAAAGAAGAATCAAACAATCATAGAACCTATCCATGCCATGCTTCATGACCAAGGCCTATCAAATTTCTTATGGGGAGAAGTTGCGAAAACTATCGTATATGTTCGAAATAGGTTCTCGCATCAAGCATTGGACTTCAAGACACTCGAAAATGTTTTCACTCATAAGAAACATGATGTTTCTCATTTCAAAATATTTGGTTGTCCCATGTATTTTCATGTTCCTAAAGATAAAAGAAACAAGTTAGAAGCATTTGTGAAGAAAGGAACAGTCGTGGCCTATATTGAAACTTAAAAGAGAAGTGGAGATAATCCATGATGTCACTTTTGATGAATATTATACCCTTGAGAAACTCAAAGAGCTTCCTATCATGTGGAAGGACAATGATGATGATGTAGGAAAGAAGGATGAATATTCAGTTGTTGAACTGATGCTCGATGTTCAAGGCCTAATGGATCCCATTTATCCACCTCTTGGTGATCCCTCTACCTCAAGAAAATTGCCGTTGTGGCTCAAAGAGACTCTCAAATATGGTGAAAGACATTTGCTCCAAGGGGCACATTTCGTGAAAGAAAGAACCTAAATAGGTACCAAGGGTACTTAGTTGCTATAAGTACCATTATTGAATCTAAGCCATGTACATTCGAAGAAGCTGTGAAACATCAAGTATGGAAGGATGAAAAGAATGAGGAGTTTGAATCAATCATGAAGAATGATGTTTGGGATGTGGTTCCTAGACCCAAGAAAAATTATATGGTCACTTTTAAATTTCTTTACAAAATCAAACATGGAGTTGATGGGAGTGCTGAAAATTCAAGGTCAGGTTCATTGATCAAGGCTTCTCTCAAAAGTAAGGAGTGTACTATAACGATATATTTGCACTGGTTGCTTGATACACCATTATACAATCTATCATTTCTCTTATTCCATCTCAAGGATGGATCTTACAAAAAATTAACATTAAAATTTCTTTCTTACATGGCTCGCTTAAGGAGGAAGTCTACATAGAACAACCTTAGGGGTTCGAAGTTCAAGATCAAAATACATACGTTTGCAGGTTGAAGAAAGTCCTCTATGGGTTGAACCAAGTCCCTAGGGATTGGTATGAGAATATTTATAGCTATCTTATGAAGTTGGGTTTTACAAGGGGTGAAGCTAGCCCTAACCTATATTTCAATGTTGAAAATGACAGGCCTCTCATTTTGGTCCTTTATGTCAATGATATCTTTTTGACAGGTGCAAGACTTCTAATTTATCAATGTAAGATGGATTTGGATTCTGAATTCGAGATGAAGGACCTAGGTCTGATGCGCTACTACCTAAGCTTGGAGTTCTGGAAAAATTCAGGTGATATTTTCCTGTCTCAAGAAAAATACATTGTGAAGTTTCTTGAGAGATGTGGGTTGGTGGAATGAAAATTTTTGTCTACTTCGATGCAACTCAACTTCAAGAAGCTATGTGGATGTGATGTTGGGACCAAATTGGAAAATAATTCCGAGTATCGACAACTTGTGGGGGTCTTGATGTTCTTGGTAAACTCCCATCCAGACATATTATTCACTACAAATACATTGACACAATTTATGGCCGATCCTCATCACATACATTAGATTGCTGGCAAGGATCTCTTGAGATGTCTCCATGGTGCAATCAACTATGGTTTGAGATACATTGCCCAGAATTTGAGGCTACATGGATATACTGATGCTAACTAGGTTTTCGTTATGGTGGGTCGTAAGAGCACATTTGGATGTTTCTTCTCATTGGGGTCTTCTTCAATATATTGGATGAGTAGGAAGAAAAAATTGATTTCTTTAAGAATCACCAAGGCCAAATAAGTTGTTGCTAGTATGGTCTGTTGTGAATCTCTTTGGTTGAGGAAGCTCTTTAGTGAGCTATTTGATCATGTGCTAGATACCACTGTGATCTTCTGCAACAACCAAAGTGTAATTCTCCTTTCATAGAATCTTGTGCTCCACGACCGCTCCAGGAATATTGATATTAGGTACCACTTTATCTGGGATATGGTGCAATGGAGAGAAATCAGGCTCCAACACATCCAGATTGATGAGAAAGTCTCAGAAATTCTCATGAAACCCTTAGGGAAGGTCAAATTCTTAACCTTTTGAGAAAGTCTTGGAGTCATGTAAATACCCTCCTATGAGGGGCCTGCTTGAGTTGGACATTGATCTATAGGAGCTCATGGGGGCTTGGGGTACTTCTTGGAGCCGTGAGCGACCATAGGGTGAGTGTTTCACCTTCCCCTATTGGTGCACTATGTATAGGGTGAATTTTTCACCTTACCCTGTGATACACCATGATGGTTTACATGTATGTAGGGTGAGTGGTTCACCTTCCCCTACGATTGTGGACACATGCATGTTGGGTGAGTGGTTCACCTTCTCCTACGATTTACATATGCATAGGATGAGTGGTTCAGCTTACCCTATGGAATATGAGCAGGATGAGTGGCTCACCTTCTCCTTCTGATGCCCCAATATACATCCTAACCATGTAATTTGAGACTCATGGGAAGTACATCTCATCTAACCAATGAGTTGGGAAAAGTAGATAGGGACCATAGTACTATCGATGGACGCATCGTGTACTACCATACTCCCTATGTATAGGATGCATAATTTTCAACAACTTGATCTGGGATCAACTAAGGCTCTACCTCTAGATTGACTTTTTTCAGTGGAGAGTGGTACGGTATTATGACTCACTCTTGATTAGTTATTCCTCATTATTGTATCATCGTTCAATAGAGCAGAGAAAAAATGACAAAGATGATACATGAAGATGAATGTATTGGAAGGTGGAATTTTCCCTAGTTGAGAGGGAGTGTTAAAATTGGAAAGTAGGGCTTAAATTCCACCTTTGTACAAATCTTGTCAATGTGACTAATGGTTGATATGATTGTTACTAGAAATAATTGAAAATTGTCATTGGGGTGCTAAGGGAACATTGAATTAAATTATGCTAAGCATAGAACATACCATTGTTAAATAAAACTAACACATTTGTCCCGTCACAAGGAATTCTACCCATATATTACGGTTGAATTTTCTAAGTTATCATCGGTCCGGATGTTTGTTGAAATGTTCTAGATGTATTTTTCACGGCCAATTTTTTTTAGAAAATATTATTAAAACCTGTTGAAGGACACCACCGACAGTAGTGGTCATTCACTAGAGTAAGTGGTAGGTCTATTTAGTATTTATGGAGATGAATCCGTTCGATTTGTCAATCACAAATTAATAAGCAACCCAGATCTCTATTGGATTTGGTGCTCATTGAGTCGATCTATTTTTTTGGCTATCAATATTTGTGGAGCTATAAATCCATCAATGCACTAGAGTATTATATGCCAATTGTCATATTTAACCAATAAAAAAATCCAATGGATGGCATATAATGCACCAATCCATTGATGGAGCTATAGCTCCACAAATATTGGTTTCCCATTTTTTTCTTAAAAAAGTTATTAAGACCTTAAGGACACCATCGACTGGTGGTTATTCACTCAAGTAGGTGATACATCAGTTTCACAGTTATGAAGACAAATCAATGATAAGCTCACAAACACATATCTCTATTAGCGCTCATCGAGTCTCTTTCCCGAAGGAAACAATTATCGATGTCACAACCTCCTCTCCTAGTTTTTACTCCATGTTATTTGTTCTATGGAGTAGAAAAGAAAATTGCAAGTGTGTATGCTCTGTTTGTTTTTGGAGAATTTCTTATGGATGCAGGAAGTAATAACTACATCCCAACAATAAAAAAATCCAAATATGGCCTAGATTTCATCGATGACATGCCCACATGTCACTTTTCTAATGGAAAACTCTCAACATATTTCACTGGTATATCCAATAAAAACGGTTGATCCTACTATTTTTCAATATAAAATAATGTAGTTTAACTAGAGATCATTAATGTAGTTTGTAGTTGCAGGGTTGGGATGGGGCTTAAAGGGACGTTTTTGCGATACTTGGATCCTCATCTCGATACCAAATATCTCGTAATAGGCATCAAATTTGCTTCTGGAATAACTAAATATGATCATCTCATAACCGAGGTTGTTGTAAGTATTTTTTGGATTTTCATGTTTTGATAACATATATAGCTAAGGAATTTGAAGAATATAACTGAAGTTGAGAATAATTGTTGAATATTGATGCAATCTATTATTTGTGTGGAAACCGACATAATTATTTATAGATTACAACATAATCTTGAGAGAGAAGGTGGGAGAGGATAAGGCATCCATTGTAATCTGGGAAGCCATATTTGTTTCCTATGCAGGCACTAATAATTTTGTAAAAAAATACTTTTTCATTCCCATAAGGAGAAAGTAGTGCAACATTACCCAATATCAGAACTTTATGATGCAACTCTCTCAAAACTTCATGCAAGTAATACATTGATCTCGATCATCAGAAACTAGAAGAACTAGGTCTTGGTCATTAACAAAAACTACTTTTTTTCGATTAAGAATTATTACTGTTTACAATTTATTAAAGAATCATATGATATACAGGTGTAGGTAGATTAAAGTGGTAGCTTTGGAGTTTAAGATAGCGATAGGCATCATCAAATTGACTATATCCACCCAACGCAAGTCGAACTTGTTACGACGATAGACATCCCTTCTATTGGAATTGGCTACTTTAATGATTTCTCTAATGAATCATCTTGATTTGATGGTCTAACTTGAAATATGCAAGTATATTATCTTCGTTTCCAGGCATCAACGATTAAAATTGCAAGTGATAAGTTCCTTGCGTATATAAATCACGTTTTTAAACCATGTTTAAATTAATTTTTTACTCAAGTATGATTAAAAATTTACTAAGCCTATGCTTTATGGCCACATATAATTATTAGGCATAGTGCAACCATGTATACGGATAAAGGGAAAATAAAATTAAAAATAAAAAAATTGTATTGAAACGTGAATGTGTGTTGAGATGTGTGTGTTATGTAATTTACATTGAAATCGTGATATAGGAAGAGTTGGGTTGAATGTGCCAAATGGAATTAGCCGTTATATTTTTACTAACACTATTAATAAACCCATGGACACATGGCCACAATTATAAAATAAAACAAAATGCTATTAATAACCCCATGTCCACAATTATAAAATAAAAACAAAATCAATAGGTATGGCCAGATGACAACCATTTTTGTAACGACAATGATTAATCGCTCAAAAATAAATTAAAAAACATATAAACAATATGCATTGTAAGTTGGATTCATTTCATTGATGCAATCGTTTCGATTCATTTCATTAAGTGAGTGGTATGCAATGGTTTTGTATGCCAAGTTTTGGACACACGGAAACCATCTTTGTAACAACCGTATTAATTTTATTGTGTGAGGTCATTGGCTATTTACGTTACCACGCTTTTAATTTTTTTTACTTACATTTCATTTAATATTCTCTATATTTGAAACGCATGTTCTTCAAGCTCCCCAAAAATAACTTTATACAAAACCATATAAATAGTGTTCTCGATAGAATTTGAACACTTTCTCATGAAGCCCATATTCCCCTTCTTCAATTTCATTCATTGTATATTTGCTTGTTTTTATATTATATTGTTGTTTTATTTTATCAGGATTTTAATGTTAATAAGTTTCAATAAATTGATTTTTGTTTGCAAGTTTGTAGAGGTTCAATATAGAGGTTTCCCATGTCCGATTTGATACAGAGGTTTCGTTGATTTGATACAAAGATTTGGTTGCAGCTCAAAAAAGTGTGTATAATTTTCGAGCATTGAACTTTTTTTTTTAATTAAGGATTAGAGATCATGTGAGAGTTACATGTCCAGCAAACCAGCTAAAGCTCTTCCCCACCAAAAACAAAACAACCTTAAATAGCTTCAAATCTAATCACTAATAAAATTTGTCCCCAATGTATTTTTTGTATTTTTTAATTTTTATAAACGTTATATTAAAATCATACCACACATCTAAATTATAGGGATTTATCTAGATATCTGCTGATTCTGGCCAGAATGAAACCTCATGGTTCATCCCCAAAGCCTAGGAATATTCCCTAGATTTACCCTTTATTCTGTGCTAATTAGAGCCCTATAAGTCATAACTAGACTATGTGAAAACCCCATAACCAGAACAGTTGTAACTCCAACAGAAACCGTGTAACAATTTCATGCATATATAATTTTCTTAGTTTATAAGATAATAGTCAACAATGTCTGCCTTCGAATGGTGGCATGAAATGAAGAGATCCTTCATTTGAACAAGCTTCTCTTTATTACGATTACCCTTCCAACCACTTTTCTCTTTGTACCATGTACCTTAGAGTGCCTGGATGTTTGGGCTCTCGAGACGAAATATTCTGAAATAGAAATCTGCCCAAACCCTGGAAACTGCAGATTCCTTGTACATATTGGATTCGACTCCTCACCAATGATGAGGTCAATTTCTAGATTAAATAATAGATGTGTGAGATTGCAAATAGTTGGGAAGATATCTCAACCATGTAATTATAATTATGGGAACATGCACGTGAAAGCAGTGACAACTCTCGATATGATACGATAATGAATTAGACATAAATTTTCACTTATTTATTAAGCCTTCATTATAAGGTAATCATCATATAATTACATGTTCATATTTTTTTAATTGTTATTATTTAATAATATAATTTCCATGTACCAAATATTATAATGATAATTAATTTGTTATAAATTAACGGTAATGATATCATAATCACAGTAATTATACCCATAGTCTTTGTTCTCTCTATTTTAGGTTTAGTCTCTCTATTTTAGGTTTGGGAAGGTCTTTTTAGCTTTTTTTTTATTTAATTTAGTAATAATGAGGCAAAGGTTTCTTATATCATATGTTTGAGTTGTAAACTCTTCAAAATTCCAAAGTCCTAAAAGTTCTTTTTGGTTGTTAGAAGCTATATACCTAATAAAAAATCCATCTTAAATAACAAAAATTAACATTTGGTAAAAAAACAATATAGCATGTCTCGACAACACCATAAAATGTTTTGAGATTAAAATCAAGCTAAACACCAAATGGGTATATACTTTTTTTTTTAATAATAACATATAGACTTTGTAACCTCCTAATTATTCCTTTACTATTTACTTGTTGTTACATGAGTTATTATGACACACATTTAGAATGGGGAACGAATGATGAATTAGTTAGTAACATTAATACATGACTTTTATTTAAAATATTTAATTAAAATATAATTTTATTTTAGTAAAAGGTGAAAGTAACTGTGTGGTAAAATATTCCAAGAAGCCCAAGAAGAGGTGGAGACAATTCTAACAGTTACCTTCCCAAAAGTATTTAAGGAAAAATCCTAGGAGGGAAAGGGGTTCTGTGCGGAAAGGGGTGGTGAACTTAAGCAACAAAATGTTGCACTGAGATGTCTTGAGCTGGTGGGAGAGCCCGTGGAACTCAGTATTCACCCAAAGAAGTATTAGACTGGACTAAGCCTCGAGGTCTAACTTTTGTCTCAAGAAGATTGCCTCAGCCTGGTGTGGAGCTAGGGGTGAGCCGAGGACTTAATAGCCTCACTCAAGGTTGGGTGGACCAACAGTTACTGAATACCAAGTCTCGAAGTAGGTATTTCCGAGTAATTTTTATTTACTGTTGTATACTGTTTATGATTGAATCATCCTAAAGATTGAATTTTGCATCCTTAAGTATAGTTACTAAAAAATCTAGGAGTTTTGTTATTTTCAGTTACTGTAAATACTGCAATGCCCATCTATGGAAAAGTAAAAGAAAAGTGGAAATACTTTATGGCCAATTTTATGCACCAGAAAAAAAAACACAATGGTGTATCTTTTACCATAAGAACAAATAAAATGTGTAGATTTTATACAGATATTTCTATGCACTGAAAAAAACTAAAAGATGCTAGAACTGTGGAATAAGTTAAAATATACTGAGAACTCCATATTGGAGAAGTAGTGCTAAAGAGTATAGAAATTCTATGCTTGAACCAAGACTGCATAATAAGCTCTTTCTAACTGTACTTAAAATTAAATAGTTTGTACATTTCCAAGAAAAGCTAAAGAAAACACTTCATTTAGTTAAAGTAGTCCACCATAGAAAAACAACAGAAAGAGTACAAGTCGAAATGTAAACTGGACTGTACAACCTTGTAAATTCAACATTTTAACTTTGAAAAAATTACAACTGCGGAATAAACCAGCTCTCGGCAAGACAATTGTAATACCTCAAGTTCCTATGCTTTTTAACTGAAAATTGAATAAGTCCAAAGAGGAAGTGGACCCCAATGGAGAACTAGTGTGTGGATTTATTTTATTTGTAATTAATAAAACTAAATGGAAAAAATTATGTGTGCAATGACTAGATTGAGAATTGAGATCTGAAACCTAAATCCATGAGGATGTGGATAAGGTGATGAGACTTTCCCACACCTTACAGAAATCCTTCGAAGGAATATTACAAAAATTTGATTTGGAGATAAACATCTAATTTCCTCAATGAAAAGGAATTTAATTGGGAAGAAGAAGAAAAAGCTGTAAAAAGAAGAAAAGACAACTTTAAAGTACCTCAATGAGGGAAAGACTAGGCAAAACAGGAAGAAAGCATCCTGAAATTTCTCGACGCAGAAATTGGAAACAGGCTTGGGAAAGCATAGCTTAAAGAAGCTGCTCCAGGATAGACAAAGGGTTGTCTATCACTCGGAGCTAAGGTCTCGGCTCGGGGCTGAGTTACAGAGAGAGAACTCTATGGTTGGGTGGAACTAGTCAGAGAAATTGGTATGCACACCTAACTAACATGTTTAAGATTTATATGCATTTCGTATATGTATCACTTGATATCTTCTTAGGAAATCATTAAGATTTATATGTGAAAATTGTTGCAGTTAAGTCTAGTGATAATTACTTAGTTAAATTATTAATTAGTACAATCATCTATGGGAGGCCATAAATTTAACAGATTCTGCTACATTAGTAACATGAGAATCTGTATGGTTGGATGGGTAAAAATGCGAGTTAGCTCCAACCACCAGAATGTCTAAGTTTGGTTACATATTTAAATCTGGAGTTAGGAAGTCTAACTGATAATTTTGCTAGTCTCAGTAATAAACAAACTGGTTCTTATCTTAGAAAATAATTATCATTAGACCTATAATTCAAGCTGCAGATTTGAAAAACATGCTGAATAGTGTAAACTAATTTTATAAATGTGTGTATGTAAGTTATTTCAAAGTCTAGAAAAATTAGAATTGGATATGAAATAATTCCAAGTTCATGGTAATATGATAGCCTAAGTTGTATATATATATATATGTGTATGTATGAATTACTTATGTATAGATCATCTATAAACTATTTAGCATTAAATATAATAATGGAAAGGGATAACTACTCAGAGAAAATTCAATTAAGACTTGAGTATTTTGTGCTATACATAGAAATATTGAACATACTGGCCTATACTTTAAACTTAAATTTAACTACATAGGAATTGTATATAAGAAAAAGGAGTACTAGTAAAAGTGAATTCAAGGGAGACTTTTGTAATTATACTCTACACAAAACTATGTAATATGTTTTCTAATCCATTATTCTAAAGTTCATACTAGAACAATTAACAAATTCTAAAATATGTGAATAGTATGATACAGTAAAAGAGGATATAAATCTGAGAGTTAGAACCCAAATATAAATGAAACTACTGTTGCATTAGAGATCCTTATAGGATTATATCCTAACCTAGAAACTATTAGATGAAATTAACTGATATTATATTATCAAACACATAATAAAATTATGAGGAACATATATAACTATACTGAAATCATATAGGAGATGAACTTCTTCATGTTAATAGCAGTGAAACGCAGGATAGAAATTGATATCCATAGTACTTATGATTAAAAAAATAATAATATAGTCCAGAGGGTGGATTTTGAAACCAATTTGGTTTAAAATTATTACAAATTTGAATAATTAAAATAATAGTAGCCTAATTTTATCTATAGTCACTACAAATTTCAAAAATAGCGTGCAGGCAGTTCAAAAATTTGACCCAAGTAGCCGAGAGACATGAGTATGTCAATACCGACCTGTACACAACTGACTGTAGTAATTAGAGTAGATTCTGTCTGAGTAATACAAATTCTATCAACAAATGAAATTGCTGAAGTAGAAATATACCCGCATACATGAAGGAAACGAAGTAAGAGACTACGTTAATGAAAACGAAAAGTTTATTAACAATAGTAGGAATAAAATGAATACCAAGAAGTAAGGTATAACTTTACGAGGGTTGGTATTCAGGTTGGTATACATCTGCAAATCCAGAAGTTACATGAAGAAATGAAGGGTATTTTTAGAGTGTCAAACTAAACCAAATGAATAGAAAATTGAAGTAAATAGATTAATAAAATTTTCTGATTCTACCCGTCTATACTCCGAGAAGAAATTAAACTTGGAGACAGTAACATAAACTAAATTTCGTATTCTGGAAAAATTTGAGTGAAAGATCAGCCACGGTTGAGGCCACTCAAATTGAGCTGACCCATATTCATTGGGGAATCCATTACCCAAAGCAAAACATGGCAGAGTTAAAACGAGGACCAAAAGATGGATAAATTCAACCAAAATGAAACTTGGTTATTCCAATGCTAAAATGAATAGAAAACCCGGAACACATGAAAAAGAAACCAGAGAATCACATTTTATGTTATACAGAAAAGATGCTCAAAAGAGAAACTAAACTATAGGTCATGATTTTGGAATTTAACTCATACATAGACGGAATCCTCAACCAAATGAAAAGTCGTAGTGAATGTAAAAATCAAAAAAAGGGTTCAACATAAATCTATAGCCAGAAATAATTCTTCCAAAACATAATGTAATAAGTCATGAAAGGAATAATCCATTTAAAAGCTACTCTATCATATGTAGAAATGGAAACAAACAAAAACGAAAAGATATTAACTAAATTGAATTCGAGTTTAGCAATAAGAAGGAAGAAATTAATTTAGAAACTGAATGTCACCATAAGGAGAGAGGGTTGAAAATTTGAGTGGGTTCATTCCAGACGAGCACAAGGGAAGGCACTGTAACTATCACTAATAAGCCTCTCGAGTGAATCATGAAATTGAAAAAGGCAAATGAACAACGAACACTGTAAATGCCAAGTAATATACCTTCGACAAACTCTAAGTTTCTCAGTATCTCCACCGTCCACGTGGTCGCAGATGTGAAGAGAATACTGGATCGATGAGATTGCCTCATGAAACAAGGAAAGTTCATATCTAAGACTATATAAAATCCTTTGAAATAAATGGTAGAGATCTCAGTAATTAATAATTGGTACCAAGTCACATGGGAGGCAAATGAAAAATATTTAATTTTGGTACAACAGGTCTCTTCATATTGCTATATAAACTTCTGGGTACAACAGATATATGTTGAAAAGTAAATGAACATTAATTTCCTCGAATCCAACAAGGAGTCAGTGAATGCCATCTCGTTGAACCGAACGTTGAACATAATTCCAGAACCTTCTAGTTTATATCAATACCATAACTTAATACGTTGGAAAGACTATAGTTAATGGAAAGAATGAATAAGATTTCCATAGGGTTGAGTCGAAATTTGAATTCAACGTGAAGTATGTAGGTGTGAAAGTGAAATAGATTATGGTTAATTTGGTAAGAGGGCCAGGAATTATGATAAAGCGAAAGTCCAATCAATCAGTATACAATTCCAAATTTAAGACCCAATAAGGGTATAAATATGTAATGATAAATTAAACCTTCTACATAATACATCAACATGATGACTATAAGTTCAATATAGTTAGAGTAGTATTCATTTCCACTAAAATAAAGTGATTCAATAAGAAACAGTCGTAAGGGAGCAATGAAATTCCATGAAAGAATTATAGTGTCAAATAGAATGTAATATATATGGTAAAGAAACATTGCATATATACATACCTGTATGATGTTTCAAAATAATAAATTCGTAAAGGATTAAATAAGATTAAAATTTAGTAGGTTCTTGAATAGAAGTAAAGTGGAATATATGTATAGGAGACCTCCTATATGAGTATATATAATTTGTATCAAAAGAAGTATCAATACAATTGATATGAATAGATAGGCTAAATATAGTTAAAGTAAAATAAGGATATGTCAGGAAAAGACAATAGGAATTTGCTTTAGCCTTAGTTGTGTATAATATATACGCCTTAGAGTACTGTCATCAAGAGTCAACTAAATACTAAAACTAAAGAAGAGTAAATAATGACTTAGGTACTGATGGAAGAATCTCATCGATTTGCGACGAAATGAAATATCAGTGGGGAAATAGAATTTCGTCAAATGGCGATAAAAACTTATAAAAAGATGTTAATAATCCTTATAATTTTTATTTTTATTTTTTGTAGGTGAGAGGCATTACAAATGGTATAAGAGAATTAGTTAAAACAATGGGAAAATTATGTGCCCACACAAAAAATGGATGCTGCTGTAAAAAAAATTTGGAAATCAAATTTTGCTAATATTATTTTCATGTATAGTGAATAGTACTGAAGTATACAGCTACAAACTATGACTAAAGAGGATGAGTTGTATGTAGATCTAGGTGGGGGAGAAAACACGACAGATCCAAATGCTCCATTCATGGCTATGTTGCATAGAATGCAACGAGAAATGGGACAGCTTAAAAGCCACAATGAAAGACTATCTTTAGCCAGTGTGGAGCAAGATAGGCCAATAAGGGAATTTAATTCTCGGAATAGCCAAGAGAGTGAAGGTTTTGGAAGGAAGAGAAAGGGAAGGTTCAATCTCTCAGAATATTCTGAGGAATATGACATCTCTAGACAATAGTCTAAACAAAAGAAGGAATTACAGGGTGAATTCAGGAAAATTAAACCTCCCTCCTATGATGGAGAGAAAGAAGAAGATGCTAAAGCATGGCTTCTGAATATGATAAAGTACTTTCAGGTTTATGAATATGAAAGTAACTTACAAGCCATGTTGGCTACTTATCAGCTTCAAGGTAAGGCTACCTTGTGGTAGGAAGAAACAAAGATGGTTCATGTCATTGATGAGGAAATGGTGACTTGGGAGGATTTTCAAGTCAATTTTAAAAACCGATACTTGAATGAACACTACTATGATGACAAGGTAAAAGAGTTTCACGAACTCAAATTGGGACAACTCACAATTGATGAGTTTGTAACAAAATCCACGAATCTGTTACAATATGTGCTTTATATTAGAGAGGAGAAGGCAAAGGTACAAAGGTTCCTAAACTATCTACCCACTGTTTATAAAGAAAAGATAGAGTTTGATAACCCAAAAACAATGGATGAGGTAGTGCGGAAGGCCAGATTGTGTTACCAGCAATTCAAGGGTAAGATGGAACAAAGAAAGAATCGGTCAAACAAAGGTGACTTCAGCAGAAAGAAAACAAAACCAACCTATCTAAAAAAATTTGGGAGAAACCACCAAAGGAAGAAGTTCAGTAAAATGGGTGAAAATCAAACTGCTCAATCCCAAACTTGGTCCGAACCAATGAATGGAAATAATAAGAGGGAAGGGACTATTAAAATGAAAGAACCTTTGAAGTGTTGGGGTTGTGAAGAACCTCATTTATTGAGGGTCTGTCCACACCGAAATATCCAGATAATACAAGTACTGAGAGAGGCAACTATATTTAATGATGTATCCAGGAACATTCCCAAAATCAGCACCACATTAGAAGATCGTCAAGTAGAACACCAATCCACTATGGTCAAAGTGGAAGGTATGATTACTGACCAATTTGTTATAGTTTTAATAGATCTAGGTGCATATTTGAGTTATATTAGTTGTCAAATGGTAGAGAAATGTAAATTAAAGTCAGAAAAGTTTCAGCAGTCTTGGCTAGTCTAGTTAGCCATTGGTACCAAACAAAAAGTAACTCATAAGCTACCTAAAACAGCCATAAATCGGAATGGATACCAAATAGAATTAAATTTAAATATTCTACCATTAGGGTCTTATGATGTACTGATAGGGATGGACTAGTTAGAAAAGCAGAAAGCTATGATGAATTGTTTAGATAAAACCTTACACTGCATTGACAAAGAGGAAAAACCTGTATAATCAAAGGAAAGCCTAAACCCATATCTGTGAGGCAAATTTCAGCTCTTCAGTTAAAGAGAATTACTAGAAAAGGGTATCAGGTGTATTCTGTTCATGTAAAAGAGTTGGGACAATAAACAGAGGAAAATTTGTTGGAAACATTACCAGTGCTAAGAGAATTTAAAGATGTTTTTCCAGATGAAATTCCTCATCTCCCCCCAAGAGAGAAATTAATTTTTCAATCGATTTAGTGTCGGAAGCAACTCCAGTTTCTAGAGCCCCATATAGAATGAGCAGTCCAGAATTAATGGAGTTCAAAATGCAACTATAAGAATTGCTGGACAGAGGTTACATTAGACCGAGTGTATCCCCTTGGGGAGCACTGGTGTTGTTTGTGAAAAAGAAAGACGGTACTTTTCGTATGTGTATTTATTTCCATCAATTAAAAAAACTAAAAATTCAAAACAAATATCCATTGCCAAGGATAGATGACCTCTTTGACCAAGTTAGAGGGGCATCAGTGTTTTCAAAGATTGATTTAAGGGTTGGTTACCATAAATTAATAATTAAAGCTGAGGATATCAGCAAAACAACATTTAGAACCTCGTATGGACACTATGAATTTGTGGTCCTACTGTTTGGGTTGACCAATGTACCTGCCACTTTTATGTGTTTAATGAATACTGTCTTAAATAAATACTTAGAAAATTTTGTACTAGTATTTATTGATGACATTCTAATCTATTCAAAAAGTGAAGCAGAGAATAAATAACACCTCAGAATTGTTTTGCAAACTCTCATAGAAAACAAATTGTATGCTAAGTTTAACAAATGCGAATTTTTCAAAGATAAAATTCAATACTTAGGGCATATAATTTCAGAACAGGGGTTGGCTGTAGACCCAAAAAAGATAAAAGAAATTATAGAATGGTTGGTACCTAAAGATGTATCAGCGGTAAGATCCTTTAGGGGAATTTCAGGATATTACCGGAGGTTTGTAGAGAAATTTTCAGCCTTAGCCCACCCCATTACTTCCTTGCAAAGGAAAGGATTAAAATTTGACTGGACTGAAAAATGTCATAATAGCTTTGAAAAGTTAAAACTGAAGCTTACTACAAAACCCATTCTAAATATTTTTGACCCAGATCAGGAGTTTGTATTATGCACAGATGCTTGTGGAGAAGGATTAGGGGGAGTACTATTACAAGAAAATTATATTATAACCTATGAATCTAGAAAACTTAAAAAGCATGAACAGAATTATAGTGTGTATGACCTTGAGTTAGCTACTGTAATATACGCTCTCAATATGTGGAGACATTACCTTCTAGGAAAGAAATTTGTGTTGATGACAGATAACATCAGCCTAAAGTATTTCTTCACTCTACCAGACCTAAATGCAAGGCAAGCTAGGTGGTTGTATTTTCTGAGTGAATTTCACATGGATATAAAACACATCAAAGGCAAGGAAAACAAGATTGCAGATGCATTAAGCAAAAATTCTTGGCAAAGTATGAATAACATTAGAAGTAGAGTTAGCATTGACTTGGAAAGACTGATTCAAGGGGTAGTGAACCAAGAACAAGACTATGAAAAACTTGAGACTCAAATGATGAAAAAATAAATGAAAGGATTTACAAAAAATCAAAAGGGGCTAATTTTTTACAGAGATAGATTTTACATTCCTAATGTAGGCTCCTTAAAGAAAGGAATTTTGGATAGATATGATAAAAATCCCTATTCTAGACATCTTGGATACCAGAAATTACTCACAGCTTTGAGAGAGAAGCTATTTTGGCCTAGAATGAAAAAATATGTAGCAAGTTACTTGGATAGATGCATTGAATGTCAACGAGTAAAAGTTGAACATCACCATCCATCTGGGTTGTTGAATCCTTTACCTATTTCAGAATAGAAATGGGAAATTGTTTCTATGGACTTTATTACTGGTTTACCAAGAACCAAATATCAGCATGACACTGTGATGGTTGTAGTGGATATGTTAACTAAATCTGCTCAATTTATACATGTTCAGTCTACCTTTGGGACAACTCAAGTAGCAAATTTGTTTATGAAGGAGATTTTAAGACTACATGGGGTCCCTAAAATGATAATTTCAGACAGAGAAGCAAAATTTACTGCAGCCTTTTGGAGGAGCTTGTTAGGAAATGGGCACTAAATTAAATTTTAGTATTTCCTACCATCCCCAAACGGATGGAAAAACTGAAAGGACAAACCAAATGTTAAGGATGTATGTTATGGATAGGCCAACCAAGTGGGAAGACTATTTACACTTAGTAGAATTTTCCTATAACAAAAGCTACCAAACATCCATAAAGATGAGTTTGTTTGAAGCATTGTATGGGTGTAAGTGCCATACCCCCTTAAGTTGGAGTCAACCTAAAGATAAACTGATACTTGGACTAGAAGCTTTATAAGAAATGGAAAAAGTTGTGAAATAGATTCATAAAAATATCAAAATAGCTCAAGACAGACAAAAAATTTATGTAGAAAAAAAGAGAGTTCACCGAGAATTTAGTGTGGGTGATCATGTATATTTGAGGATTAAGCCTAAGAAGAGAACTTTGCACACTGGAAGTTGTACAAAATTAGCTCCACGATATTATGGACCATTTGAAGTGCTGGAAAGAGTAGGACCAGTGGCCTATAAATTAGCCTTACCCATTCATATTAAGGTTCATGATGTGTTTCATGTTTCTTTATTGAAAAAATATGTACATGATCATGCTCACATTATTGATTAGTATGTGATTCAAGTGGAACCAGAAGGGGAATTCCTTCCAGAGCCACTTCAAAACTTGGAGCGGGAAGAAATTGAACTTCGGAACTGGACAACAGCCAAGGTAAAAGTGTAGTGGAGACACTTTACACACAAAGAGGCTACTTGGGAACGAGAAGCTGAGATGATGGGAAAATATCCCTCACTGTTTACACAATGAATTAGTTAATTATTTTTTCAGCACCGAGGACGGTGTTTGTTTTTAGAGGAGGAATATGTAATACCCCAATTTCATATGCTTTTTAATTGAAAATTGAATAATTCCAAAGGGGAAGTGGACGCCAATGGAGAACTAGTGTGTGGATTTATTTTAATTTTAATTAATAAAAATAAATGGAAAAACTTATGTGTTCAATGACTAGATCGAGAATTGAGATCTAAAACCTAAATCCATGAGGATGTGGATAAGGTGATGAGACTTTCCCACACCTTCCAGAAATCCCTGGAAGGAATATTACCAAAATTAGATTTGTAGATAAAAATCTAATTTCCTCAATGAAAAGGAAAGTAATTGGGAATAGGAAGAAAAAGCTGGAAAAGTGGAAAAGATAGCTTTAGAGTACCTCAATGAGGGAAAGCCTAAGAAAAATAGGGAGAAAGAATCCTGAAATTTGTGGATGCAGAAATTGGAAACAGTCTTGGGAAAGCATAGCTTAAAGAAGCTACTCCAGGATAGACAAAGGGTTGTCTATCACTGGGATCTAAGGTCTCGGCTAGGGGGTGAGTTACGGAGATAGAAATCTATGGTTGGGTGGAACTAAAAAGATTAATTGGTATGCACACCTAACTAACATGTTTATGATTTATATGCATTTCATATATGTATTACTTGATATCTTCTTAGGAAATCATTAAGATTTATATATGAAAATTGTTGCAGTTAAGACTAGTGAGAATTACTTAGTTAAATTATTAATTAGTACCATCAGCTATGGGAGGCCATACATTTAACAGATTCTGCTACATTAGTAACATGAGAATACGTATGGTTGTATGGGTAAAAATGTGAGTTAGCTCCAACCAACAGAATGTCTAAATCTGGTTACAGATTTAAATTTGGAGTTAGGAAGTCTAACTGATAATTTTTCTAGTCTTAGTAATAAATGAACTGGTTCTTATATTATAAAAGAATTATCATTAGACCTATAATTCAAGTTGAATATATGAAAAACATGTTGAATAGTGTAAACTAATTTTATAAATGCATGTATCTGAGTTATTTCAAAGTCTAGAAAAATTAGAATTGGATATGAAATAATTCCAAGTTCATGATAATATGATAGCCTAAGTTTTATATATATATATATATATATATATATATATATATATATATGAATTACTTCTGTATAAATCATTTATAAACTATTTAGCATTAAATATAATAATGGAAAGGGATAACTGCTCAAAGAAAATTCAATTAAGACTTGATTATTTTGTGCTATACACAAAAATATTCAACATACTAGCCTATACTTGAAACTTAAATTTAACTACATAGGAACTGTATATAATAAAAAAGAGTACTAGTAAAAGTGAATGCAAGGGATACTTTTGTGATTGTACTCTACACAAAACTATGTAATATGTTGTCTAATCCATTATTCTAAAGATCGTACTAAAACAATTAAAAAATTCTAAAATATGTGAATAGCATGATACAGTAAAAGAGGATATAAATTTTAGTTAGAACCCAAATATAAATGAAACTATTGTTGCATTAGAGATGCTTATAGGATTTTATTCTAACCCATAAACTATTAGATGCAATTAACTGATATTATATATCTGACACATAATACAATTATGAGGAACATATATAACTATACTGAAATCATATAGGAGATGAACTTCTTCATGTTAATAGCAGTGAAACGCATGATAGGAATTGATATCCATAGTAATTCTGATAAAAAAATAATAATATAGTCCAGAGGGTGGGTTTTAAAACCAATCCTGTTTAAAATTATTACAAATTTGAATAATTAAAATAACAGTAGCCTAATTTTATCTACAGTCACTACAAATTTAAAAAACTGGGTTTAGGAAGTTTGACAATTCAACCCAAGTAGCCGAGAGACATGAGTATGTCAATACCAACCTGTACACAACTGACTGTAGTAATTAGAGAAGATTCTGTCTAAGTAATAGAACTTCTATCAACAAAAAAAATTGCTGAAGCAGAGATATACCTGCATACATGAAGGAAACGAAGTAAGAGACTAGGTTAATGAAAATGAAAATTCTATTAACAATGGTCGGAAGAAAACGAGTACCAAGAAGTAAGGTATACCTTTATGAGGGTCGATCTTCAGGTTCATATACATCTGAAAATCTAGAAGTTACATGAAGAAGTGAAGGGGATTTTTAGAGTTTCAAACTAAACCAAATGCATAGACAATCGAAGTAAACAGATTAATAAAAAATTATGATTCTACCTGGCTATACTCCGAGAAGCAATTAAATTGGGAGACAGTAACATAAACTAAATTTTGTATTCTGGAAAAAGTTGAGTGAAAGCCTAGCCACGAATGATGCCACTCAAATTGAGCTAACCCATCCTCATTGGGAAATCCCTAACTCAAAGCAAAACATGGCAGAGTTAAAACGAGGAGCAAAACATGGATAAATTTAGCCAAAATGAAACTTGGTTATTCCAATGGTAAAACGAATAGAAAACTTGGAACTCATGAAAAAGAAACCAGAGACTCACATTTGATGTTATACAGAAGAGATGCTCAAAAGAGAAATTAAACTACAGGTCACGATTTTGGAATTTAACTCGTACATAGACAGAATCCTCAACCAAATGAAAATTCGTTAAAAAGGGTTCAAAAGAAATCTATAGCCAGAAACAATTCTTCCAAAACATAACGTAATAAGTCACGAAAGGAAGAATCCATTTAAAAATTTCTCTATCATACGTAGAGAAATGGAAACAAACAAAAACTAAAATACATTAACTAAAATGAATTCGAGTTTAGGAATAAGAAAGGAAGAAATTACCTAAGAAACTCAATGTCGTTGTAAGGAGAGTGGGTTGAAAATTTGAGTGGGTTCATTCCAGATGAGCGCAAGGAAAGGCATATTAACTATCACTTATAAGCCTCTTGGGTGAAAGATGAAATTGAAAAAGGAAAATGAACAATGAACACTATAAACGCTAAGTAATATACCTTTGACAAACCCTAAGTTTCTCAGTATCTCCACCGTCCATGTGGCCGCAGATGTGAAGAAAATACTGGATCGATGAGATGGCCTCGTGAAATGAGGAAATTTCATATCCAAGCCTGTAGAAAATTCTTTGAAATAAATGGTAGAGATATCACTAATTAATAAGTGGTACCAAGTCACATGGGATGTGACTGAAAAATATTTAATTTTGGTACAACAGATATACGTTGACAAGTAAATGACCATTAATGTCCTCGAACCCAACAAGGAGTCAGTGAATGCCAGCTTGTTGAGCCCAACGTTGAACATAATGCCAGAACCTTCTAGGTTATATCAATACCATAACTTAATACGTTGGAAAGACTATAGTTAATGGAAAGAATGAATAATATTTCGATAGGGCTGAGTCGAAATGTGAATTCAACGTGAAGTATGTAGGTGTGAAAGTGAAATATATTATGGTTACTTTGGTAAGAGGGCCAAGAATTATGATAAAGCGAAAGTCCAATCAATCAGTATACAATTCCAAATTTAAGACCCAATAGGGTTATGAATATGTAATGATAATTTAAACCTTCTACGTAATACATCAACATGTTAAATATAAGTTTGATATAGTTAGAGTAGTATTCATTTCCACTAAACTAAAGTGATTCAATAAGAAAAAGTTGTAAGGGAGAAATTAAATACCATGAAATAATTATAGTGTCAAATAGAATGTAATATATATGGTAAAGAAGCATTGCATATATACATACCTGTATGATGTTTCAAAATAATAAATTCGTAAAGGATTAAAGGAGATTAAAATTTAGTAGGTTCTTGAATAGAAGTAATGTGGAATATATGTATAGGAGACCTCCTATATGAGTATATATAATTTGTATCAAAAGAAGTATCAATACAATTGATATGAATAGATAGGCTAAAGATAGCTAAATTAAAATAAGGAGTTGTCAGGAAAAGACAATAGGAACTTGCTTTAGCCTTAGTTGTGTATAATATGTATGCCTTAGAGTACTATCATCAATAGTCAACTAAATACTAAAACTCAAGAAGAGTAAATAATGAATTTGGTACTAATGGAAGAATCTCATCGATTTACGATGAAATGAAATATAAGTGGGGAAATAGAATTTCGTCAAATGGTGACAAAAACTTATAAAAAGATGTTAATAATCCTTAAAAATTTTATTTTATGTTTTTTTAGGTGAGAGGCACAAGAAAAAAGAAAGTTCAATAATCATCTGAAGTAACAGAAAGATTCCTGAGAAAAATGATAACTTTACACTTAAATGGTTTCATCATTATGGGCCAAGGGTTTAGGATTCTGACCCATGTGGAGGGTTTGAATTCCAGTCCCTCTATCACCTAGCCACCCAGGAATGGAGGAAGGAGAGCTGAGGCACAGTATCAAAGTAAGAATTAGCCTCCACAAGAATGAAAACCAGCAAATGAAAATTTATTCTGTCAAAGTAAGACCTCGGAGAAACTGACGCAAGAAACTGTAGCTTAAATAGAAAGTATGCAAATATTAAATTACCAGGGTTAAAATTGTCCTGGTTAGTTTCCTCATAGAACAAATGTTTGGAATCAACATAATAGAGGCCTCAGCCAGCAATAACAATGGACCCAAAATTTATAGTTAATAAATTAACATTATAGCTCGGATGACAGTAAATTCGAAACTAGAACGGCTGAGCCCATTTGACACTTTAATCCATAACTGCAGGATTTACAAGAAAACTAAAATATCTAGGTTTGACTTGCAACCATCTCAGAGAACTCGAAAACTCTACCTGCAATAAAAGAGCAAGGAGAAACTACTAAACAAGACTGTAGGGGTAAATATCATTTATTTGCAATGAAATGTGCTTTTTTAGGAGAAATATTACGAGTGTCTACTTGGGAAGGACTTCAAAGAGGGTCGAATCCATACTGTATGAATCCGCAAACCTACAAGTATAGTAAAATGGGGGTCATTATCTGAAAAAAAAGTAGAAAACAAAGAAAATACAACGAAAAAACTGGGAAATAGGAAAGAGACAAGCCATGACTAATACCTTGCAGTTGAGGAGGTCAAAATATAACCGAGGCAAGCAACGGGAGTCTACTGCTTCCTAGTTCCACCATTACAAGCATAGCTATTGATTATTACTATAGTGAAACTAAGGAAGCTGAGAGCTAGGCGGTTCCGTAAATCAAAACTCACGAGATGATACCTTGAAAAAAAAAGGAATAAAATTTGAAACTTAAACCAAAACAAAGTCCAGTATCTAGAGGATTAGACACTGAAAATTCAATGATGGGAAATATTGAAATGAACCGGGTAACTTACCTTTTTTGTTGGTAGGAAGGGTTGAAGATCATCCGTTGGTGACATTCTAAGTGTTAGGGAGGAATGTTGATGGGAAAATGCACAAAGGAGTTACAGTCTTGCAGAGCAATAATTCTAGAGCTGCGATTAAAAGAATGAACCGTAGGTAGAGGGCTAGGGGTAGGTAGTTACCCTAGCCCTACCCCTGCCTAGCCTCCACCGTTGATTGAAGTGGGAAATATCGGACACTCCGGATTTGGCCAGCATTGAGAGCTAGCATGGAGAAGGCCCCTTGTCACGTGAAGTTATCATCCGTGACAGATAAGAATTTAGTAAATGTGCCTATTCACTTTGACAGCTTGCACCCAACGTTACGAGGGTGGGTACATTACAACATTCGTGTATCAATGTTTATTAACCATAAGGATAGTGATGTAATGTCGAGAATTAACGATAAGCCAATTAAATTAACTCAAATGCCAAATAATATAACCATATATCTTTACTCTTCACCCTTGGTTAATGAATTTGGAGAATGTTTATAGATGTGACTTAATTTATTTGTTAATACTTATACTAAATCTGTTTTTTCGATGCATTTTTTTTATGGTGTAGTTGTTATTATGTAGATGTTACAAGTGGTATCAGAGCATAAGCTACAAACTGGGGCCAAATGGGCCAGAACCATACTATATTTCGTTTTTTATGAATTCTACTAAAATTAATGACTTAATATTATGTTAAGTATAGGAATATATTTTTTTAATCCGCCATGAGAAGAGGATCAAGTCAACACCCACCCAGAAACATGGGAGAGACTCATCTTGTGAGTAATCCTAAAGTCAGTCCCGAAATGTGGGTGCAGCTAAGTGTTGACCAACACCAGAAGACAAGCAGAATGTTGGAAGAACAACAATGACATACCAATAATTTTTTGGATATTGTACAACAATTACAAACAAAAATTCTTAAAGTTCGCAGTGACAGTGAGAGATTGATTAGAGAAAAATAGAGGATATTAAAGAGTCTGTCGGATAGACATAATGCTCCTAGTGGACAACCTAGCCATGAGATAAATACTCAGAAAAATAGAGAACAATGCCAAGTAGTACTTGATCATGTTGAAGATAATCGAACACCAAGAAGCCATAAAATTCAAACATATAATGAGGCAGGATTTGAAAATGTCATGGAAGAGCAAGAGTTGACGAAGCAAAAGGTGGAATTGTAGGGAAAATTCCAGAAGATCAAGCCTCCTACCTTTGATGGAGAGGCAGAGGAAATGGAAAAAGCTTGGATAATAAATATGAATAAGTACTTCCAAGTGTATGAGTATAACAACAAACTCAAAGCTCGCTTAGATATTTATCAACTGCGGGAAAAGGCAACACTGTGGTTGGAGGAAGTGAAGAATGTACGAGGATTGGAAGATCAAAATGGAACTTGGGATGAGTTTCAGTAGTAATTTAAAGATAGGTACCTGACTGAAATATTTTACGATGAGAAATCCCGAGAGTTTCATGATATGAAACTGGGCCAAATGACTATGGAAGAATTTATTACATAATTCATGTCTTTACTAAGATATGTACCTTACCTACGTGATGAAAAAGCCAAGGCGCAACATTTTCTAAGCAGTTTTCCAATTCATATGAAAGAAATAATTTAGTTCATAAATCTAAGAACAATGGATGAAGTGATTAGGAAAGATTGAATGTGCTATCAGCAGTCCAAGGCAAAAGGAGAAGTTGGAAAAAGTTGGCGACCTCGAAAGTGGTAGAAAAGTTTTACTAATAACATAAATAGAAGATCAAGAAATTTCAGGAATGCTACAAGAAATCCACTAAGATAACATAATGGTAAAAGCCAAACTAGAACCAAGTGGACAGGGGAGGAAAGGTCTAACGAATCTTATAGTAGACCCAACATTGGGAAACCTCACAAACCCCTGTTGCAATGTTGGGGATGTGGAGAGGCACATTACTTCAAGAGCTGCCCACATCGAGGAAGGAATGAGGTGGAAGAAAATCTGCAAGAAGCATCCACGGTGGGGGATGTAACTCGAAACATACCCAGAATCAATGCTAAATTTGGAGGATCGGCAAGAAGATTACCAGCCAACCATGAGAGAATTAGAAAGTAGGATTAAAATCCGAACTATTTCTATTTTTGTTTATCTTGGTGCCAGCTTGAGTTACATACACCCTCGTGTAGTAGAAGGCAGTAAGATGCAGGACCAGAAATTTAAAAAGCCATGGCTTGTTCAGCTGGCTACAGGGACTAGAAGGCGGGTTCATACTAAGGTATCCAATTGTGAATTGAGTATTTGGGACCAGTATATAATTGTGGAACTCAATTTTCTTCCACTGGGGTCTTATGATATACTGATGGGGATGGATTGGTTGGAAAGAAATTGGTCCTAGTGGACTGTAAGAATAAGGTCATACATTTTAAATCTAATGATGGAACAAGATAGGAACTATATGGCATAAAAAATTCTTTGATGTTTCGACCTATTATAGCATCACAGCTAAGTAAATGTATAAGGAAGGGATGCCATATTTATGCAATTCAAGTTGGATTCACGAATGAAAAATATAAGACTGCTATCCTAGAAAATATTCCTATTGTACAAGAATTTCAAGATGTTTTCCCTGAGGCGATTCCAAGGCTGCCACCAAAAAGATATATAGACTTTACTATTGAATTAATACCTGGGGCAGCACCTGTGTCCTGGACTCCATACAAAATGAGTGTGCCAAATTTAACATAGTTAAAGATGAAATTGCAGAAATTAATGGATAAAGGCTATATTCAGCCAAGTGTGTCCCCATGGGGAGCACCAGTGCTATTCGTAAGGAAGAAATATGGTACTATGTGTATATTTATGGACTACCGTCAACTCAAAAAGTTGATTGTTAAAAAAAAGTACCCATTACCGCGCATCGATGATCTGTTTGACCAAGTCAAAGGATCTACAATGTTCTATAATATTGACTTAAGGTCAGGCTACCACCAGATCCATATCAAGGACGAAGATATGAGAAAGACAACTTTTCGTACCAGGTATGGACATTACGAGTTTGTGGTGTTACAGTTTGGGTTAACCAATGCACTAGCAACATTTATGAGCTTAATGCATGGATTTTTCACCCATATTTGGATAAATTTGTGTTAAAATTTATTTATGATATCTTAATTTACTCCAAGAAGATGCAAGAGCACAAAGAACATCTACGTATTGTGCTAAAAATGCTAAGAGAGTGTCAGCTCTATGCCAAGTTCAGTAAATTTGATTTCTTTCAGGAGTAGATCCAGTACTTGGGGCATGTAATTTCGGCAGAAGAAATAGGCGTGGACTCGAAAAATATAAAGACAATTATGGAATGGAGGGTCCCAAAGAATGTAGCAGACATATGCTCATTTATGGGTTTGGCTAGTTACTACCAACGATTTATTAATGGTTTCTCCAAAATAGCTTATCCTATTACCTATTTGCAAAGGAAAGGACGGGTTTTTAAATGGACTCAAGAATGCCAAAACAGTTTTGAGTTATTAAAATAGATGCTAACTACTTCCCCTATCTTGAAGGTAGCAGATCTAATTAAAGAATTTGAAGTATGAACTAATGCATGCAAGGAGGGTGTAGGAGCAGTGTTGAATCAATAAGGAAAAGTCATAGCATATGAGTCTAGCAAGTTGAAGGATCACGAGCAAAGATATTCAACATATGATTTGGAGTTAACTGCAGTTTTGCATGCCTTGCAGATATGGAGGCATTATCTACTAGGAAAAATATTTGTGGTAAGGACCAATCATAGTAGCTTAACCAGTTACTTTAATTAGGCTGACTTGACTACCCACCAAGCCAGATGGAATGCATTTCTTAGTGAATTTTATTTCGATATTCAAAATGTGAAGGGAAAGGAGAACAAGGTGGCGGATGCCTTGAGAAGAAAACTGCATGAAATTTGTGAACTTTAATTCAACCAGAATTAATTTAATTTTCAAGACCAGATCTTGGAAGAAGCAATAGAGGACATAGAATATCAGAACTTGTGGTAGCAAGTAAAATATGATGAAAGATGAGGGAAGAAGTTTGAATATGAAATCAATGGAAAACAACTTCTTGTTTTATGGATGAGTATCATAGAAGAACCTATGCCAAACATTCGAGATATCAAAAGATGTTAACATCAATAAAAAAAGACTACACCTGGCCGGGAATGCGAAAGGACATCGTAGAATATTTGACCAAGTGTCTAGAGTTTCAAGAGATTAAGGTGGAGCATCAACACCCTATGGGATTGATTCAACCAATCCCAGTGCCTGAATGGAAGTGGGAAGTAATTTCCCTTGACTTTATCATGGGACTACCAAGAAAAAAAATCATAATGTTTGATTATGGTGGTAGTTGATAGACTTAGAAAAGTGGTGCACTTTATCCCTATTCAATCTACCTATAAGACTATGCAAATTACTGAAATTTTTATGAAGGATATTTTCAGATTGCATGGTATTCCTTGAGAAGTCATTTCAAATCGTGATGTGAAATTTACATTAGCATTCTGGAAGACACTATTTAGTGGACTGGGAACACAAATAAAATTTAGTACTGCCTACCACCCACAAACTGATGGGAAAATAGAAAGGGTAAATCAAGTTTTAGAAGACAGGTTGCACATGTATTTAATGCAACAACCAACGAAATGGGAGGACTAACTACATTTGGTTGAGTTTTCATACAATAATGGATATCAAGAATATCCTAAGATGAGCCCTTTCGAAGTATTGTATGCGAGATAGTGTCGGACTCCTATAAACTAGAGTAGCCTAGAAAATAAAATGATGCGTGGACCAGATATGGTGGAAGAAATGGAGCGGGAGGCCAAGAAAATTAGGTATAACTTGAAGGCAGCACATGATCGACAAAAGGTTTATGCGGACAATAAAATAAACTTTTGGGAATTTTTAGTATGGGACCATGTGTATGTAATAATCAAGCAAAAGAAAAGCACTCTACGATGGAATGCTTGTGCCAAGTTGTCTCCTCGCTACTATGGGCCTTTCGAATTCTTGGAGAGGATAGGGCTGGTGGCCTATCTATTGGCTTTACCAAATCATATATTAGTGCACAATTTATTTCATGTGTCATTATTGAAGAATTATGTACACAATTCCAAGCACATTATACATTGGAAGGGTATACATGTAGAACCATACGGAAAGTTCCTGGTAGAACCACAACATATCCTAGATCAGAGAGAAATAATGCTTCGGAAGCGATTCATCCCCCAAGTTAAAGTGAAACAGAAGCACTTTGGCTCAGACGAGGCTACTTGGGAAGATGAAAAATTTATGTATGAGGCTTATCCGAAGATGTTCTCAGAAAATGAGTAACATCGAGGACAATGTTTATCTCAGTGGGGGAAGATGTAACCTCCTCTTTATTCCTTTACTATTTACTTGTTTTTACATGAGTTATTATGACACACATTTAGAATGGGTAATGAATGATGCATTCGTTAGAGACATTAATACATGGCTTTTATTTAAAATATTTAATTAAAATATAATTTTATTTGAGTAAAAGGTGAAAGTAACTCTGTGGTAAAATATTACAAGAAACCGAGGAAGAGGTTGAGACAGTTCTGACGGTTACCTTCCCAAAAATGATTTAAGGAAAAATCCTAGGAGCGAAAGGGGTTATATGTAGAAATAGGTGGTGAAATTAATAAATAGATTGTTGCATTGAGATGTCTTGAGCTAGTGGGAGAACTAGTGGAACTCAGTATTCACCCGGAGAAGTATCAGATTGGACTTAGTCCTGAGGTATGACTTCTGTCTCAAGAAGATTGCCTTAGCCTCGTGTGGATCTAGTGGGGAGCCAAGGATGTAATAGCCTCGCTTAAGGTTGGGTGTACCAACAATTATTGAATACCAGATCTCAGAATAGGTATTTTCGAGTAATGTTTACTTACTATTGTATATTGGTTATGATTGAACCATCATAAAGATTGAATTCTGCATCCTTAAGTATAGTTATTAAAAAATCTAGGAGTTATGTTATTTTTAACTACAGTAAATACTGCAATGCTCATCTGTAGAAAAGTAAAAGAAAAGTGGAAATACCTTACAATCAATTTTATGCACCAAAAGAAAAAACACAGTGGTGTATATTTTACCATAAGAACAAAGAAATACATACATATTATACAGATATTTATATGCACTGGAAAAAGCGAAAAGATGCTAGAACTGTGGAATAAGTTAAAAGATACTGAGAACCCCAAATGGGAGAAGTAGTCCTAAAGAGTATAGAAATTCTACGTTTGAACCAAGACTGCAGAATAAGCTCTTTCTGACTGTACTTAAAATTAAATAGTTTGTATATTTCCAGGAAAAGCTAAAGAAAATGCTTCATTTAGTTAAAGCAATCCACCATATAAAAAAAACAGAAAGATCACAAGTCAAAATGTAAACTGGACTGTACAGCCTTGTAAATTCAGGATTTTAACTTTGAAAAAATCACAACTGTGGAATAAACCAGCTCTCGGAAAGACAATAAAGAAAACTTAATAATCATCTAAAGTAACAAAAAGATTCCTGAGAAATATGTTGACTTTACGCTTAAATGGTTTTATCATTATGGGTCGAGTGTTTAGGATTCCGACCCATGGGGAGGGTCCGAATTCTGATCCCTCTATCACCTAGCCACCCGGGAATGGAGGAAGGAGAGCGGAGGCGTGGTATCAAAGTAACAATTAGGCTACATAAGAATCAAAACTAGAAAATGAAAATTTATTCTTCTATCAAAGTAAGACCTCAAAGAAACTGACGTGATATACTATAGCTAAAATAGAAAGTATGCAAATCTTAAATTACCAGGGTTCAAACTATCCTGGTTAGTTTCCTCATAGAACCAACGTCGGAAATTTAAACAATTCAAAATACTGTCAACATAATAGAGGCCTCGGCCGGCAATAACAATGGATGCCAAATTTATAGTTAATAAATTAACATTACAACTCAGACGACAGTAAATTCGAAACTAGAAGGGCTGAGCCCATTTGACACTTTAATCCACAATTGCAGGATTTACAAGAAAACTAAAATATCTAGGTTGACTTGCAACCATCTCCGAGAACTCGAAAAACTCTACTTGCAATAAAAGAGCAAGGAGAAACTACTAAACAAGATTGTAGGGGTAAATACCATTGATTTGCAATGAAATATGTGTGTCTAGGAGAAATCGTACTAGCGTCTAGTTGGGAATGACTTCAAAGAGGGACGAAGCCTTACTGTCTAAATCCGTAAACCTGCAAGTACAGTAAAATGGGGGTAATTATCTAAAAACAAAGTATAAATCAAAGAAAATACAATGAAAAAACTGGGAAACAAGACAGAGACAAGTCATGACTAATACCTTGCAGCCGAGGAGGTCGAAATATAACCGAGGCAAGCAGCGGGAGTTTGCTGCTTCCCAGTTCCACCATTCCAAGCATAGCTGTCAAGTATTCCTAGAGTGAAACTAAGGAAGTTGAGAGCCAGGCGGTTCCAACGATCAAAACTTGCGAGATGATACCTTGAAAAACAAAGGAATAAAATCTGAAACTTAAACCAAAACAAATTCCAGTATCTGGAGGATTAAACAATAAAAATTCAGGGATGGGAAACATTGAAATGAACTGGGTAGCTTACCTCTTTCATTGGTAGGAAGGGTTGAAGATCATCTGTTGGCAACATTCTAAGTGTTAGGGAGGAACGCTCATGAAAATTTTCACAAAGGAGTTACAGTCTTGTAGAGAAAGAATTTTGGAGTTGCGATGAGCAGAATGAGCCATAGGTAGAGGGATGGGGGTGGGTAGTTACCCTAACCCTGCCCCTACCTAGCCTCCACCGTCAATTGAAGCGGGAAAGATCGGAGGCTTCAGATAAGGCCAGCGTTGAGAGCCAACCTGGAGAAGTCCCCATGTCATGTGAAGTTGTCATCTGCGATAGATAAGAATTTAATAAATGCACTTATTCACTTTGAAAGCTTTCACCCAACATTATGATGGTGGATACGGTACAAAATTCAGGTATCAATGTTTATTAACTGTAAGGACAGTGATGTAATGTTGAGAATTAATGATAAGCCAAGTAAATTAACTCAATTTCCAAATAATATAACCATGTATCTTTACTCTTCACATATGGTTAATGACTTTGGAGAAATGTTTATAGATGTGACTTAATTTATTTTTTTTAATAATTATACTAAATATGTTTAGTCGATGTAAATTTTTTTTATGGTGTAGTTGTTACTATGTATATGTTACAGACTCTATCCTTCAAAAACCACATTTGACACTTAAATTATAATTATCTTTTGATATTAATGCAACTTATTATTTTACTAATAAAGTAGTAAAAGAGCTTGTCTAACAACCTAAAGTAATAGCACAGACAAAATTTCAAAAAATTAATTGGTTGGAGTGTTTGAATGGTATTTTATAGTGGAAATGTATCCAACACCATCAAGAACCACGGGGCACCCAAAATCATTAAGTTTGACAGTGTAACATAGATTTCAAAAATGTGTATGGTGGAAATGTATTCAACACCATCAAGAACCCTGGGGCACCCAAAATCATTAAGTTTGACAGTGTAACTAATATTTTGAAAAATTTCTGGTTATTTTGTGGATTTTTTAGACTACCACTTAGCAAAATGGTTATGGAGGGATCATATTTAATTTTTTAGACCATTTTGTATGTCAAGAAGTATGCCTCATTATTAGAGCATTGATATTAAATATGATAAAGTTTTAAAAGATAAATTCTTAAAAATATATATATGATGGATTTAGAAATATTAGTTCAAAATTACTCTTCCCTTAAACTTCGAAATATAATTTTATTTGACATTATCATTTTTTGTTATTCAAATGAGTTTTATAATGTATAAATAGATTTAGTGTTTTAAAAAAAAGGATTAAACACTTAAATGATGCAATTTACATAACTCAAAATAATAATATTTTATTACCAAATTTTAAATAATTAAATAAATAATCAAGTAATTAAAATTTTGTTTTTATATATTATATATAAATGTAAATTTATATAAAATTATTTATTTAGAATATAATTTTATTATATCTTCTAAATATTTATTTATAATATATATCTTTATTTTATTAATATCTACACATTAAAAATATTAATTTGAGTGAAATCTAGTGATATAACTTTAAGTAAGATTGTGATTTCTAAAATATTAAAATACATTTTTGAATGCATAAATAAATTCAAAACTACAAAAAATATGTGACATTAGAATTTTAGAAATTAAACAATATATATATATATATATATATATATATATATATATATATATATATATATATATATATATATATATATAATAAAAATTTAGTTAAAATTTATAATATAAATATTATTATTTTATTATTACAAAGTTTTCTCATTAAAAGTTTTTGAGATCTCGCCCGATCAGGGTGTGGGTCAGGCCCTCCGTTGTCAGCAGTCTTTCTTGCCTGAGCTGGCTGCCAGTTTTGTAATTATGACCATGATCTTCGTATGAGGACATGATCGATTGTAATTATACCACCGTCTGTCGATGAGACAACTCTTCATAGAAGATTGCATGTTGGTTTTATGTGTGTTTGTATCATTTTGTGGTTTATTCCCGTGGTTTGGCACAACATAGGAGGGTATTCCGGTGGTGCTTTGGGTTGGCTACAGCGATTGCTTACATGGTTTTGGTATGCACTACCTCACTTTTCTACTCTTAACTCTGTTCATTCTCCGCAATATGCCATGGATTTGTCAAAGGTGACCGGTTTGTTGATATTTTTGCCTTCATGTCATTTTCATGATGATGAGGAGGTCAATCCCTTCTTCCGAAGTTCGTTTTTCAATTATTGTTTTATGATATGGGTGTCTAAGGATTTTTATGTGGGTTTATTTCGCCGCTCTTTATTCTGTCTTTGCATGCGTTTTACTAGCTGTTATGGAAGGCTGGTTTGCAACACGCTCTGTTTTTGTAACTAGTCTCTTTCGCAGCCTCATGGAAGTTTACCACGACAGGGGTTTTTCATTTTGCATGCCAGTTGTGTGATTTTCTTTGCACCTTGTCTAGATTTTCCCATTTTCTACTCATCCTTGGTCAATATGACCCTTACTATTCAGTTTTGCACGCAATTGTTTATGTTTGGCCCTGGACCCGTTTGCCTATCCTTCAATTGGGTTGGCTTTTTGCATTTTACCAACATGCACCTCCTCGATACTCCTCTGATGCATATTTCAGATTCCCTGCCTTACTGTCTTGCTATGTTGCTTTATTTGTCTCTCACAGGCTTGTTGGGAGCCAACATGACAAAATCCACCTCACCAACTCGCAAATCAAGAGCCAAGGTTAGGCCAACGAAAATCTCTTCACGCTCTTGTAAGCGAGGGCGTAAAACTAATGTGCAGGTTGTTGAAAGTTTGGTTAACTCTTACACTACCACGACCCCTCTGCCTATTCATAAGAACATTTAGGACTGGGAGAAGCATAGTTCAGAAGAAGAAGTTGATCCATAGTAGCAGCAAGCAATAATGGATTTCCTGCTTGACCCTGGTAGTACTAGGGGCAGGGTATCTCTTTTCCAGCAAATTGTTAAGATGTATTGGAGGTTTAAATGTGTTCTTACCAAAGCCCTGCTAAGTATGAAGGAACAGGAAGCTCATTCCTCCCTGTTATTTGAGCTTAATCATATAAAAAAGGACATGACTGCCATGACTAAGATTCAACAGCAGCAGAATGACAAAATTGGACCCATTGAAGAGCAGCTACATGATATGCAGTGGGTGGAGCTGCTTGGGTCCTCTGCTAAAGATCCAGGCCCTGTGCAATCTTTTGATGGCTAGGCCTCTTTGTTTCTTTTTTTTTGTATATGTTTTTTGTTCAGTGACTTTATAGTTGTTGTTTCATATGTAAGTATTATGGACATAGTCGAGTAGTTCTTGTTGCTATAGATAGATTGAAACAATATCGTTTTTGGTTGGCCTTTAACTTTTCAAGATGGCCAACAAACCTGGTTTCCCCTTGGGCAGGTTGAGGCACATTTTCTTGATGTATTTATTTATCAACTTGCTCTAAATAATAGAAAAGTCAGGTCCTACGGAATTCACAAAAAAAAAAAAAAAAGTTTTTGAGATCTAATTTGTCTAAAATCCCATAGGAATTCATTGAAATCACAAGTTTGATGGGTAAATCTGCCGAATCAAAGTGCCCTATCAAATTTTAAGGGTGTTGAATGCATATATATAATCAAAAAATAATTTAAATAACATATATCAAGATTTTAGGTCAATTTTTTTAGCTAGCTAAAAAATCTACAAAAACTCCAAAAAAAACTAATAAATTATCATAAATATTTATAATAGAGATATGTATTCACATTAACCATATTAATGTTAACTCTCTATTAAAAATATAAGCATTAATATTTTATTGTTAGTATTTTATTATTACATTAACCTCGTAGTGGATTGTCATAAATATTTGACTTAGTCTTAATATTATTTGCATATTTTACTCATAAAATAAATATTAATCTTTTCATTATGATAATATAATTGAAAATAATAATAATAATATATGTATAATTAAAATATGTAATTATTCCCCGGATAAGGGTGTTCCAATGCCGAATTAATGTGATGGGTTGGCGGGATGCTACTCTCTGCAGCCATCTGCCTCCTGGGTACGACGTGTTAAATGGCATAATGGCCAACGCAAACCACCATTTATCATCCCCCCATTCCAAAGCTGTTCGCCCTGCAAACTCTGGTTCTCGCTCGACTCCGGCTGTTGTGAGACATTCCTCCGCATGCTTGAGCGGGATTCACAGCATGATGGCAGTTACGTTTTCTGATAGGTTTCGCTTGGGAAGGACGGCTTGGGAGCATGCTATGGTTTGGCGCGCTGTGGGTGACATTCACTCGCAACATGTTATTAACCACCTGCTCTCGGCTCCCATTATGTATCATTCTGTTGTCAAAAATTGCAGAGTCTGCAGGGAGGAAAGCGTCGACCAGCGCTTGAAGCGTTTAATGAGAAGAGAGGTTCGTGGTTTGTTCAGCGCCTGGTGGAGTGTCGAGCAGTTGTGGCATTTTTTTTCTCTTCAGGGCTACCTTGCGCGGGTTCTCTCTGTGGTTTGGGAGGTTTTCAGGCATCCGCTTCCTTTCAACATGCCCAGGATTCGTCATCGTATGAGGAGCCGAAGGGGTAGCTCGCGGAGCCACCCTTCCCACGCCCCTGCCAGTCCTTCTCCTGACTCATCATCCTTTGGGGAAGGCTCGAGCCATTATCCCCGCACTTGTTCTGGTCGGGGGCGCTCTCCTGGCCATCGTTTGTTTTGGGGTCCTCACACGCACCGGCCTCCTGCTTCCTATGCCCCAACCACTGGCACGGCTCGGTTCACTTTCAACAGCAGTCTCAACCGCCCACGCATTACTGCCATTCTTTCGGTGGTCTTCCTTGAAGATAGCGATCCTGGGGATGTTTCGCTTCCTACAGCTCCTGCGGCGACTGTTTTTTCTCCGGACACTCAGTTTTCTGCTTTCAATCTCGATGATCGCATTTTCCAGGCTCCGCCTCCGCCTCGCCCTGCAGATCCAGTCTTGGATGAGGAAATGCTTTCCGCCGATCATGTAACCCAAGCGACTCATGATGAACCTGCTTCGGGCATGCACGCCACCGGATGGTGCAGAATCGAGGAGGATCCCCCGGAAGATTAAATGGGTTTGTTGTCTGGTCACTTCTATGTCTCTGTTTCTCAAACCTTTGGGTTTTTTCTGCTATGGAAGTTTTGCTGTGTTTCTGGCCCTCCTTTGTATCTTTGGGGTCAAAGTATGCTTCAGAAAACTATGGTTATGTTCCCCTGCGTGGGCATCGACAGTTTACAACACTATTTTTTCTGAATTTTCTGCCTCCTGGGCAGCTGTTTCTGACTACGGTCTTGATGTAATTTTACCCGCCTGTTAATAGATAATTTTACTTAGAAAAAAAAAAAAATATGTAATTATTAGTATCAAGTATTGGATATGTATTAATTGGTATTATATATATTTTGTTAAATTAATGGTTTTCATTTTGTATATTAATGACTTTTATTTAATAGTTGGAGGGAATATTATTCAAATTAGGTATTTTTTTATGTATTATAATTATTTATAATTAAACACTTAACCTAATTGTTTTTATGGTTAATTATTAGTTAAAATTTACCTTTAATACAATTATTAACATTTTTAATCCTTAAGGCAATGGAAAATCATGTATTCTAACTAATATATGAAATGGATTTTTCAGGGTACTTTTTATGGTAATGTTTGCCCAAAATTTGGTAGATATTCCTAATAATAAAACATCCATCGGCACACAATAATTTGTAATCAATGGTTATAAAAGATGATAATATGAAAGGTGTATGATGAGAAAATTTCCCTTTCTTACATATAGGACATAAATAGTTGAATTCTTAATCCTTTTTGCTTTTCCAACAATTCTTTATTTTTATTTGGTTTTTAGTTTCCATAATTTTTTTATTTTTGCACATGTAAAATCACTAAGTTGTATTTTAGTTGAATTTATCCAACCAATATCAAATCTCATCCAAGTCTAGGCTTTAGTTCATATCAAAATTTAAACCAATAATGGATTGACTCCCCACTCCCTATTGGTTATACTCATCACTGCTTTCTCCATATTCATTATCTAACGAAAGCTGAAGACTTCTTCTAAAATTTACAAATAGTGATTATGAAGTTTCCAAGTTGTCTAGATATACTAGATAATAAATAAATTTGTGATTAAGCTTAATCTCTACATTTAATAATATGTTCCAACACTCTATCAAAGTGCAGTATTTGGGAAAATAGTTTTGCTCCAAAGGACGCTGCAATGATTCAATGTTTTAGCTAACTTTATCATCTAGCTTGAATCATAATGGAATATAAAAAAATGAATGGTCACCTTTCTATTATTAATGTTTGGTCTTTGTTTTTCCTTCTTTGTAAAATATGTAAGTGAGCATTTTTAATAGATTTTTCGACCGATGAACATGTTTTGTTTTATGTTAAAGTCAATATGCATATGAGAATATGGTGTCCATTATTAAGTAAAAATCCTTAAAAATAATATTAATATTTAATATTAAAAACTATATACTAAAAATAATAGTAATATTTAATATTAAAAACTATTGAATCATATTGAAATATTAAAGCATACTGAATCTCGCTATTGCAAAGTTTTACCAAATCCCTTTTTTCTAATTATACCTGCTTATTATCCAACTATATTGCTCTACTCCTTGAAAGCTTAACCATTATCTAGTTGTCTTAGATTGCTAAAAACAAGGTCTTTCTATTTCGGTATGTTGTAGTCTTGCTCATTAGCCACCATCATAATAACGTCCATTATTAACCCAACATCTCTAAAAATAACATTTATATTTAATATTAAAAATTATAATGATGATGATTAATATTAAAAACAGTATGAATAATAACAACCTTATTGTAATTAATATTAAAAAATAATATTTGTAATATTAATAATATTAATAACAATATTATTAATAAGATCATTAGTAGAAAATTAATTATGTTTAATAATTTAGGTTTTTAATAAGATTATTAATACAATATTAATTATGTTTAATAGTTTAGCTCATTCATATTAGTTTGTATTGTTCTACTTTCATCCAATAAATTTATTAGATTCACTGTGCTGAATGTATGAGATTTATTATATATTTTTTTGCATTGCAAAGATTTTATTCAATGAACTTTATTTAATTTAATTGATAGTTTCTTTTTTGTTTGTGTTTTTACGTGCTTCTTATATATATATATATATATATCCCATCAATTCAATATCAAGATTTTATCAATTATATATTTGGCTTATTTGTATAAATTATATATTTTTAATTTTTTGTGGTTTCAATTTAGTCTTTTTAATGTACTGATGTTCATTTTATAATATTTATCTGTGTTATTAAGTTCAATATTTATTTTTTTACTAATATTAATAAACATGGATAAAGATAAATGTTTAAAATTGACATAGAAATAATAATAATAATTATTATTATTATTATTATTATTATTGTCATTATTATTATTATTATTAGAAAGTTCAATATTTCTGTGTCATTAAGTTCAATATTTATGTTTTTTGTTAATATTAATAAAAATTGATAAAAGTACATGTTTAAAATTGACATGGAAATTGTTGTTGTTGCTGTTGTTGTTATTATTATTATTATTATTATTAATAGTAATTATTTAAAATTAACAATAATAGTATTAAAATAAATATTTATTGATATTAACATTAATAATTTGATAGTATAGATTGATATTAACTTTAATAATAAATATAAATGTTTGAAATTAATAAAAAAATTATTAATATTAATATTAAATAACAATATCTCTTTTATTGTTAATTAATATTAATATTGATAATAAATATAGATGGTAATGTTAAACATAGAAATTTATATAAAATAAAATTCTGCATTTATACATTAATGTGAACATTATCATTAAGCATCAATATAAATATTTCATTAAAGAATAGGATTGATAACTATTTGTTTATTTAGGTTCATTGACATTATAATTTAACTTTAGTTTTTTTTAGGTTCAATGACATTGGAATTAAATAACATTAAGTTACTTAATATTCAAAATATGGTTTTTTGTTAATATTTATACTGAATATGAAAACATTAACATCAATATTAAACATAGACATTAATAGAGACATAAAAATAGATTTATTAACATCAATAATATTGGATTGTAAACATTAGGTTCATAAAATTGTGAGTTATTTTTCACTATTGTAATAATTTTCTTATCACTCATATGATTTTATACCATATGTATGCAATTTAAATTGCAAATTATTTTGTTGATATTACATGTGTTTTCTTTTATATTGGGTGATTTCCTTGTTTGATCATGGATCCAGCTATTTGGAGTTGTCTTCCATTCAAAATTCTTGAAATTGTCTTCCTCTGGCTCCCTTTATCGATTCTAATAAAGTTTAGCACTGTTTGTAAGAAATGGAAGAATGTTTTGCAAAACCCTTCTTTCTTATTGCATTGCAAGCATATCTCTACAAACGAATTTGGATTTATGGTTCCTTTCCTCAATGATGAAGATAATTATTTTGTTGTTGAATACCTTAAACATAATGGACACGTATCTCATTTTCATTTGTGATTCATGGATTCAAGAGACAAAGTAGAGTCTACTATTGGAGAAATGGTAGTTTTATCCTTACCAAAGAAATTGTCCCATTCTTGCAACTATTTTTTAGTGAATCCATTTACAAATTCCTTTAAAAACATTGGGCCTATACGAATTGGAGACTAGGGATTCTTTTCGTTATTGCAAAATGTAAGCAGAAAAAAATATTGCAGGGTTGCTAAAATGTATCTATGATATAAAGTAGTCCAAAATTTGTGTTTGTAGTCTTGATAGAGTTTGGCGAAGGGTCGATCCTCCATTTGGTGGCACTTCACCCCCTCATAATGGAGTGTTTTATAAAAGTAAATTATTTTGGATCTATCTGGACAAGGAGTATGAATATTATCCTTGATATGGGTATACAATCTACTGGTTTGATGTAATAAAAAATGAATGGGGCTTTTCATTTGTTCTAATCACTGAAATACGGTGTATGTCATTAGAAATATACAAGAACCAGCTGATATGCCTTGTCAATGATGGTGCCACTTCTATATGGTCAATTGAAGAAATAGATAATTTCCAATTTGGTCACCCGTGTGTTGAATGAAGGATTGAATACTTTGAGGATGATTGGGGATTCAGATTGAAGTTGTTGGAAGAAATTTCTATAGATATAAATATCAAATGTCCTAGTTATCTCCCATTTCCAACAACCTATGGTGCGGTTCTTATGTGCAACAGCAGTGAAGTTCCTTTATTATTATATAACATGATGATGGGCCTTTGTTTTCCAACAGATATTGATATTTCAACTAATGATCATATGTGTGGATTTTGGTCTCCAACACTACAGGACTGCAACGATTTGATTGAGTCTGGAAATTTTTTTGAAATTGCTCCTTGTAAGGATTCTATTGATGAGATTCCACCATTAGATATGGACATGGAGTCTTTGGCTATTACTCTTGTTGGGATTTCTTATATATATTTTCATTTTATATAGTCTCCGTGGTTGTGGAAAATATTTCCATTTTTTTTACTTTACATACTTTTGGGTCTATATGCTAATAATTTAAAATTATGATTCTATGGGTATTTATATGCATCATGCTAAAATTTCTTCTATATGTGTATGTATCAGATGTTGGATATTTAATCACATTTCAATTTGGAAAAAAATTGTTTCTTATTGACTCCCCTTTAGTTCTCTTAATTACATTTGAATGTGTTTGGATGCTATGCATTTTTTTTTTAATTACAATTTCTTTGAGTTATTTTATACATGGTATTTGTATTATTTCTTTCTCATTGGTTCTCAAGAAATGTTATATCTTTATGTACATTTTGGTATTTACATTTCTATTTTAGTACCATATAGTTCCAAATATTTACGTATACTTCCAAGTCATATAGTTATTATAGTATTATGTTCCAGTTATATGGGTTTCCATTTATGATTCTAATATGAAACATTAAAATTTAGCCTTTTTGTTTTACCCATTTTGGAAAATCCTTTTACGTTTTCATAAGTTAATATCATTGGAAAAATACCATATATGCTTTTAATGTTTTTATATGGTTGCAAAAGAAAAACTTGTTCCTTTTTTATTATTTTGTATTTAATTATATTGGATACATTGTGTGTTCCATGTTTCTGGTGCGATAATAAATATGTTATTATTCATTATAGAAATGTCATCTGAAGGCACAATCAAGCACACAAGAAAACGAAATCTATCACCAGTATCGCGTGACAGGTCTAATGAAACTATAATTTACAATATCAACAAAATAAGGACACAATAAATGAGCATAGGAGAGCTATATATCATAGAAGAAGTAGTGAAAATACTCTTCAAAATGATTTTTTGACTCCTTGTAAGTATCGTACTATGGATGATATCATGGAAAGACCGTTTCCCATTGATAGTTCATTGTCATAATATGATCCTCGTCAACATAATTTTGTTGTTCGATTCTCTCTTAAAAATGTTCATAATATTGGGGAAACATCTCGCAATCACGAAGAACATTATATCGATAACGTGGATGCCAGTTTTCAACCTAACCCTTCTATCCCTGCAATTGCATCTTTTAAGCAAGGTCAAAGGTTTCAAAACATCCATGGTGGAGGCAATGATGATATTGTATGTGATGATTTGGCTGATATTTTAATTGGCCATTTGTTTGATAATTTAAAGCCACTTGCTAGAAACATCAGATCTTCCATTCCCCCTTCTGAAAATAATGTTGTCCCACCAAGAGAATTGGTCATCCCTGATAGCATTTCACGTGGAAAAATGGATGTAACAAAATGATATTTTGATTTTTCCTACAATAGTGGTTTTTTAATTACATTACTCTATTTACAATTTTTTTTAACTGTCCAATTTTAAGGTATTTTATTCCCTTGGAATAGGATAAAACTCATTTTAATAGAGGTTTGGAAATTAAATCCCCAAGTGTTTCATCTACTAATATGAGAAGTGGATATGAAGTATGTCATAGCCTTCCACGGCATTCTCCTCGAAAATCAAATTGGAAAGCTAATCTAAATGTTCATTGTATTTGATTTCATTTTTCATTTTTTGAATTTTTAGTATGTTGGACATTGAATTTTATTGAATACCTTTTTTTCTTCAAACATGACACAACTCATTTTAATAGAGGCCTACAAATTAAATTCACAGATGTTCCATCTACTGATGTTAGAAGTTAAGGGGAACCATCTCATAGTGTTCATCCAGATCGCCAAACAAATGTAAATGTTGAGTGCATTTGATATTTTTCTAAGTTTTTCATTTTTTGTTATCTGTGCATTGTATTTTATAACCTTCTATGGAAAAAACATTATTTCATCTTATGAGGTTGGAGAAATGGAATCCAAAACCTAAAATTGTAAAACTAATGTAATGTTAAATCTATTTAATTTGTTTTCCATTTTTTAATCTTTATTGTTTGGACATTTAGTTTTATATTGTATTTTATTTTGTTGGAATAGGAAACAACTCATTTGAATACAAGCTCAGAAACTAAGTCGCCAAATGTTCCATCCACTGAAGCTAGAAGTGAAGAGAAACCATCTCATAGCCTTCATCCACATCACCAAACAAATGGAAATATTGAATTTGTTTGATTCTTTTTTCATTTTTTCATTTATAATTAGCTGGAAATTAAATTTTAAAATATTTTATTCTAAATACACCTTATCATCCTCTCAAGTTCTAGAAATGCAAACCATAAATTTGGAAAGGCCCTGTCATATATCCATTCCACATGTTTCAAATTTTGGAAGGGAATCTCATGGTGCTGAAAATCAAGTACATTTTGGAAGAAATTTTACTCTTCCGCATCGATCTCCACATGGTCCGACTGATAAAGATAATATTCATTTTTATGAAAACATGATTGTAGTTCATAAAATATTTCGAGAAAAGATAGATAGGTTATTATTTGTCCAAATGTTCCACATATGCGAAGAATCATATCCAAGAATCCAAGTTTTGAGAGATTCTGAAGGACCTGTTTGCACATGATGTAAGAATGAAAGAGGCTCCCATAATTTTTGTTGATATAATAGCAAGGATCGTGGTGAGAAACCTCATATTTTAAGAGTTCCTACTAAAGTTGAAGAAATTTTGATAGCACGTGTGAATCCTAATTTGCAAGTGACACATGCTCGAGGTGTGCATTATAAGTATAGAGGTCACACAATTAGCTTTCCTTAAGATATTTCTACAATTTCACAAATTCTTCCTCGACATGTTGAAGATCTTGACTTTCTAATTGTGAGGAGACATGTCGCACAGTCTAAATATTATGAATGTTATGTCAACAATATTTCTTTTCAAAATTGAACGTGATCAATATTATCGAGATGTTGTAATTGTCTATGATTCGGTGAATGCGCTTCCAGAAATATCAACAAATGTCTCATCCAGGCTTAAATTTTTTTATTATGATATTAATGAATCTGATACCAATGCAACTAATAATGAAGGGTTACCTATTGAAAATTTTCCCTCTCATCCTTCTTCTTTTGTTTCTCGCCTATCTCATGAACGAAGAGAAGTGGAAGAAATTAGAGAATTTTTTGATAATGTTGTTTCTTCACATGCTCAACAAATGGATTCGCCCAATATTGTAACCTCTTCGGTGAACGAACATAATACTGATGGGTTATTAGATATGGCATTCCCCACATTATTCCCCAGTAGTGATGCTGATTGGTTGCAACCACATATTTGTACTGTTGAAATTCATGAGTATGCATTGCATATTCTTAGATACTATGACCAGAGGTTTGGAAGCCATCCTTAATTTCATTATTACCTATTAAACATGATAGTATGGCATCAAAGCTAGGAAACTCCTGCAGTTTTTGTGAAGAATAATTTACATGATAACTCACCTACAACGATTGAAGACTTGGGTCACTAACTTTCTAATTTACCAGATAATAAGTTGGTTGAGAATATTATGCGGTTTAGTTCTTCTCTGAGAAGTAGAAGGGAATACTGGACTAAATTTTGATTTCAATTGATTGACATGATTACTCAATTTGGATGTCCATCTTTGTTTTTTACTTTGAGTGCAACTAACACAAAGTGGGAAAAGTTGCATAACCTCATGCATGTACATTCATATTTTCATTCTTTAAATGAGAATCGTATGGAAATTGAGAATGTTATCCAATACCATCATATTTTTGCCACATTTATCCACCATATATTTAATATATTTTGAGAGGACATTATCCAAAATATCTTAAAGTGAAAGACTTCTGGTAGAGGGTTGTGTTGTTGAATTTATTTTCTATTCGTTGACAATTTTTTTTATTATAGTTCTATTTATATTTTTGTAGTAACTGTATATTAATTTTCTTCATATATGAGTGGAAGCATAGAGGTTCAACGTATATCCATGGTTTCCTATGGTTACAAGGTTCTCTTGACATGGAAAGACTTGACTGGTCAAATGCTTCTGATGTACAAATTGCAAAGATATTCTTTGAAAATTATGTAACTGCATGGAATCCATGTGGCATACATTGTCACAAAATAATGATTCCAAGAAGCCTCAATAATGACCCTTGATTATTGAATACTGATTAGATTTTCTCTTGCAATCCTCATAATGATTATGAATAATTGTTAAACCGTGTCCAAAGGCACAGAAAGTGTAGTGTAGATTCTTGTTTCTACAAAAATGGCACAATTATCAAATGTCAGTAAAATGCTCCATGGGATCCTTTTGAGGAATCAAGATTGTTCATATATGATCAAGGAAGAAAAAAATATGACGCGTCAAGAAATAATGATAGGCTCAATGTACATAACATTGACCTTCTAACAATATGGCGTGTAAATGTTGATTTCCAACTCGTGCTTTCTTGGTATGTTGTCCTGAAGTATATTTCTAAGTATGGATCAAAAGTAGAAAAAAGGTCTGAAATTTATCATGATATCTTAACTAGAATTTCAAATCCTATTGCCTCTATCGATCATGCTTTTTGTGCTTATAGAAGGTTTCTTGTAAAACTGATTGTGACCATGACATTGGAGCATAAGAAACATGCGATATGTTGCTTAAGATACCTCTTGTTGTTTGTAGTCGAAAATTTGTTTCGTTAATTTTTGGAAGAAAGGTTTTCAAGAAAATATCAAGGGATGGCTTGCAATGTTCATCTGAGAATACTTTTTTCCAACATTATCAAAACAAACATTTTTTCTATGGACATCTATCTTTGATAGAAACAACAAGATCTTGAACATTTGATAGTAAGCACAAACAAAATCCTTGGAATCCTAGAGTTGTTCATGTTATTGTTTGGGTTTCGCCATGGTTTTATTCTATTCCTAGTGAGAGTTCAGATAAATTTGAAACCTTTTTTTGGACAAAATTTCTCTTGTACAAGCCATTTTATGACATTTATGCACAAATTGGGCTTTCCACTGAAATTATTATTGAAATTGGAGGAATTTACGATATTGAGCATGGAATGTTGATCGAAATCCATCAATTGTCGAAAATATTGAAGATGAAGAAGATTGCGATTTTTCTAACCAAGAAATGAATCTTGAAGATGATTTTCAAGAGTGATAGTTTTCTCTTGCTTGTTTCCACCAAATAATGTGAATGTTTCTGATCTTCACACCCTTGGTTGAAGAGATTTTGATATATCCTTTGAATGCAAAGTACAACTATTTCTAAGGATGTGGTTGAATAAGCTATTAATTTTATAAGGAATGGAAAGTAAAGGGGTGACATTATTGACATTTCAAATACAACATTTTCATCTCGAGATTCAGTAGGAGAAAAACAACGACTTTCTTTTGAAATTGTTTTAAGTAATTTTGCTGAATATGAGATTCGTGAAGCACTTCTTATGATTGTTCAGGGAACTGCAGGAACTGGAACGTCTTTCCTTATCCATTGTGTTTTTGAAGCTCTTTCTAATTTTTCAAGTGATGGAAGAAGTATGTTTCTTCTTCTTTCCCTAACAGGAATAACTGCTTTTAATATACATGCAAAAAAAATCCAATCGACTCTAAAAATTCCAAATAAAGATATGAAACCACTACAGGGGAAATTTCTAGTAGTATTCCAAGAGGAAATGAGGCATATTCGATATACATTGATTGATGAAATGTTATTTCTATGATCAAGGTTATTCATGCAAATAGATGCTCAATTACGAGAAGCATTTCTAAAGAAAAATAATTGTCCTTTTGCTGGCATATCCATTATCCTTGTGGGTGACCTTGGCCAGCTACCTTCTGTGAGAGATAAGCCTTTGTATGCAGGTAATATAGCTGGGAAATCCTTGTGGAAAAAATTCAACATTGTTGTCACTCTTGACACAATATGTCACCAACAAGGGAATAATCAGAAAACAAAATCTTGTTTTCATAGTCCTCAATAACATAATAAATGTGAAACCTATTCTTGAAGATTGGGAGTTTCTTATATCGCGGGCTAATATAAGGTCATTGATGGTAAAGGAGAATAAAGGAGCAGCAGTACCAATGTAATTATCATTGAGGACAAAGGATAAGATCAGGATCAACTGGAGTATAAAGGAGAAATAAGGAAAAGAAGGAAAAAGTATAGTGGAGTAGCAGAAAGGAGGCAAAGGAGCTGCATTAGAATCATTATCTAAGTCAAAGGAGAAGAGAGGAGCAACAATGAGGCATGGAGCAACTTTAGAATTATTACTTAAGGAAAAGGAGCAACAAAGAAGCAACGAGCAGCAAAAGAGGAAAAAAACAACGTCATGCAGCAAAGAATAAAATTGTGCAGTGTAAGGTCAAGTCGGGCTATTCATGTTCATAACAGTAAGAAAAGGAAAAATGTACAACAAAGTTAAAGTCAGGTGTATACGTTCTGAAAGCATGCAACAAATAAAAGCAATAAATGAGCGGGCCAGGTCGCGTTGGTTGTAAAGAATAGTGCAGTTCAGGGTCGAGTCCTGTGAATTCATGTTCAAAACAATGTTGGTGGATCACATTTTGTAATCGGAGCAAAAGGAGTACCATAAAACAACAGAGAGAGAGAAAACATCAAAATGCAAAGAGCGACGAGAGCTCGGATGTGATAATATTCAAAGCTAAAATATAAAGGATTTAAAGTCTGGCTATGGGACCCAATCACATATCACACATCACAAGATTAGAAGGGATAGCACTCATGAACCACATTAAAATGCCAAAATGCAATGTGAAATAAAGACCCTGGATGCGCTTCGAAGCCAAAGACTAAAGGATTTAAAGTCCAGTGCGAGACCCAATCAGATATCATAAATTGAAAATATCCCAAGGAATAGTGCACAAGAACAATGCCAAAATGTGAAATGCGATAAGAGTACCGGATGCGGTATGTCTCAAAGCTAAAATCTAAAAGTTTTTAAAGTTCAGATGTGGAACTCAATCGCATATCACAAATCGCAAGATCATAAAGGTGAAGATCATAAGAACAAGGTTGAATCGCCGAAATGCGAAATGTGATAAGAGCCCAGACGCGATACCTGTCAGATTTTAAATACTAAATATTTTAAATTCTGGCATGGGACGCATTCGCATATCGCAAATTGCAAGATCAAAAGAGTGAAGATCATAAGAACAAGTTTGAATCGCAAAAATTCAAAGTGTGATAAGAGTACCGGATTTGATGTAGTTTCAAAGCAAATGCCTAAAGGATTTCAGATCCAGAGGTATAAGGTTTCCCTTTTAGAAATCACATCGGAAAATAGAAGAGAAATATAGAACCAAATAACAGAAGAAATGTCGAAATGCGAAATGTGAGATGGGAACAGACGCGATACCTTTAAAAAGTAAAAGATAGTATATTTCAAATGCATATGTATATGAAATTCATTTAAGAAATCGCATCGGGGTTTGGAAAAAAAATATATAAACGAAGAACAAGAGAAATAGCCGAAACACTGAAATGCGATAAAGGATGTCAGATGCAATTTTATTCAGAGTTCCATTATAACATATTTTAGGTCTGGGTGTTATGACGGTTTGTAAATAAGCATCTGAACATGGGTAGTAGACTCAGGTAAGTGACCTGAAACAAAGTAAAAGGCAGAGAAAAATTGAATGCTGCAGGCAAGGGAAGGAAGGAAGATAGGCACAGTTGGGAAAAATGAGCATATCATGGCACTGTTGGAAACGTTCTAGCTGGATCAAGTCGGGAAAAAGAAGTTTGTGCAAAAATGTTATAATATAACAACAGAGATAGAAAATACAGTGACAAAAACAGAAAGGAAAAATTCCTAGCAAGCTAAGAGCTTAAAGCGTTGAGTGACATATATTTCTTGTAACTGTAAATGTAAATGAATAAATTATTTTTTATTCCATGTGATTTAATGGAAAATATTCGTAGGCATAGCCCAAACTCCAATGAGTGCTATAATCATTATTTATGATGTAATAACCCGAACTAAAGTGTAAGGAATCGAATGGGTGGAAGGCATAGGGTCAGGCCTGTTCACTTCGTATTCCCTGTAGAATGAAAATAGTCAAGAGTTATCTGTATAAGAGATGTAATATCATTGTGCATAAAAGAGGTTAGACAGATGCAGAATGGAAGAGAGTTGAAGAATGTAAGAGTGCTGCAGAATGTAAGAGTGTTGCAGAATGGAAGACAGCTGAAAAAATGTAAGAGAGCTGCAGAATGGGAGAGAGAAGGAGAATGTGAGATAGATGATAAAAATGCTATGTACATCTAGAGCTGATATGAAGAATATTTGAAGGCAGATAAGGCATAAGTGAAGGTGTAAGAAAACAAAGTTGATATCTAGGTAAATCAACATTTTAGTCTCATGTTGAGTGAGGGGATTGTAGTCTCCTTTCAAGTTGTAGCTTGATAAATTTCCAGTTGGATTTGGGTGAGGTAGGAGCCTCCTGCAGGTTGTAGCCTACAAAAAATTTATGGGAGTTTGAGCTTCCTTGCAAGTTATATCTTGCAGAAACTGAGGTAGTAGCCTCTTGTAGGTAGGTTCCTGCAGAAAATCAGTTTTGAGAAGGAGTAGGAGCTTGCCTTTGCATCACAACAATAATAATATGTGGTTTCTTCCTTATGGGTTTCCACTTATATCTGGTGTCCATGTGCATGATTATTATTTATTGACGTGATTTGTTAATCTGTGTATAACTTGTTGTTCACATATTCAGTCTGTTTATCATTTTGTATTAAGATGTTTATGAAATGACTTGTTAATGAGTTTAATGAAAAATAATTTTAATGTCTATGAATGGATTAAACTGATTCAACCCCCCCTCTCATTTTGGTAAAGGGTTCATCAATTGATATCAGAGCCAGTTCTTTCTGTATCAGTTTAACCACTTGAAGGAGGTCACTAGTCCCCAAAATGGCTAGCTTAGAAGGTAGCTCTACAAATAAAGCCCCTATGTTTACTCGCACAAACTATGATTTCTTGAAAAAAAGAGTGAGGACATAATTAATGTCTCTTGGAGTAGGAGTCTCAGTTGTTGTGGGAGAAAAATATGCACCAAAGGATACAGACACTGAGGAAGAATCCAAGAAAAATTTGATAGCTAATGAAAAAGAAATGAATGCACTCTTGAGTGGTATAAGTGAGTCAGAATTTATCAAAGTAATGCACTGTAAGATTGCCAAAGAAATTTGGGATACATTAGAAAATATTCATGAGGGAGATACAAAGGTGAATATGGCCAAAATTCAAGCACATAGAACTCAGTTTTAAAACTTAGAAATTAAATAAGATGAAGACATAGATGCATTCTTATTAAGAGTTGCAGAAGTTGTGAATATCATGATAGGCCTAGGAGAAGAAATTAAAGAAAGTTTTGTAATACAAAAATGATTGAGATCACTACCACGTTTAATCCTAAGGTTTTTTCCATAGAAGAAACAAAAAACTGGGAAACCTTGACCAGGAACTAATTAATTGGCAACCTAACAACATATGAGATGAGACTTCCTAAAGGGAATTCAAACATGAGGGATGCTTCCTTTAAAGAAGACAAGTTCATAAAAGAGAAGAAAGGTACATGCTCATGCTTTGATGAAGAAGAAGCCAAATTTTTTAGAATATTTGATAGAGGCACAGGTAAGTACAAAAGTAAAATTCCATTTAAGTTCTTTAATTGTGGAAGAGCGGGGCATTATGGTTTAAAATGTCCTCACAGGAAAATAGAAAATCAGTCAAAAGGGAAAGATAAAAACAATTCCAACAATAGGCAAAAAGGGAACATATTTAATAGAAGAAAATTTTACGCTCAACAAGACAACAGTGCATTTGAGAGCACAGATGAATCCCCCAATGAAGAAGGAGCATCAGAATTCATTTTGATGGCCAAGGAAGAGCTGGAGGAATATTTCCTGTAATTTGAAAAAGAAGGTGAGGTAGATCTTGAGAGGGAGTTGGTGAGTGCCATAAAGGAAATATATAGAATCAAGCTCAAGATTGGAAAACAAAAGACAATCCTTCTGAAATATGTAAATGAAGAACCAAACTTTGAAGATTTTATTAAGTTGAAAATTGAACTAGAAGAAGCAAAGAAAGTAGAAGACATTCTGTTGCAACAAATAAGAGAGAAAAGTCAGGAATGTGGAAGATTGGAGGAAGAGGTGGTGATTCTGAGGAAGAATTTGGAAAAGGATAAAACTAATTTACAATGAACATTCAATAGTTAAAAGGTGCTGAAAAATTGGACATCATATTAAATGCACAAAGATCTCCTCTTGTAAAGGCTAGGATAGGATATGAATTAGAATCCAGCAAGTCGAAGGCAGAGGAAAAGAAAGCTATCACTTTTGTAAAAGCTGTCTTAGGAGAAAATGATAATTGTCATCAAGCTCAGAACACAAATATAGGCAACACTTCAACATTAGATGAACAACTGCAAAGAAACACTACTGAGAAAAACTAGTAGACAAAAGGAGTAAACAATCAAACAAAAAACAAGCATAGATCCTATTTCTTCAAAAGACATAATTTTCAAATATATAGATGGTTATATCCCTAAACATCACCCTCTACCAGATACGGATATTTCTTCTACGGGTACTGTTACTATTGTAAAAAATTTGGACATAAAGCCATGAACTGTAGAGCTTGCTTAAAAATAATTAAGGATAATAATGAATTCTCACATGCATATACTCCTCTCCATAACTCTATCGAATTTTTTTATTGTCACAAGATTGGACACAAGTCATATGAATGTCATCTTAGAGACAATAAGCCTTCATCTCTGAATAACTGTAGAACAAACATATGCATGCAATGGAGAAAGACGATTAATAAGTGTGATCTAGTTCTATATGCTCAAGATCAAAACAGTCAATGTTATGTGGACAGTGGCTACTCTAGACATATGAATGGAGACATAAGAAAGTTTGTAACCTTGGATGAAAATAAATCTGGTAATGCCACATTCGATAATGATAAAGTAAGGAGAATGAAAGGAAAAGGAAAATTTTTTCTAAATAATGGAAGAGGAAAGGCTCAAGATGTATTATTTTTAGATTCTCTAAAACAAAATCTGCTAAGTGTAAGTCAAATGTGCGACAAAGGTTGTGAGGTCCTCTTCAGAGCTCAAGATTGTGAAGTCAAGTCAATCACTATAGGAAAAAAATTGGTTAAGGGGGTTCGAACATAGAGTAATATATATATATATATATATATATATATATATATATATATATATATATATATATATATATATATATATATATATCATGAAAGATGAGAGTGAAGGATGCTACATCAGAAAACTTGATGAATCTTGGCTATGGAATAGAATATTGGGACATCTCAATTTTGACCACATCATTAAACTAAGAAAAAAGAAATCTGACAGAGATTTTCTTGCAATAAAGAAGCCACCAAATACCATATGTAAGTCCTACAAATTTGTAAAACAAACTCTCACTTCATTAAAATCCAAAAACCAACTATCTACTAGTAAACGTTTCCAGCTTGTACACATGGAACTATGTGGAGCTTCGAGAAAAAATACACCAGGTGGAGAATCATATTTCATGTTCATAATCGATGATTTTTCCAGATTTTCATGGGTGGAATTTCTCATATACAAATCTGAACCATTTGGAAAATTTAAGATATTCAAGGCACTTACAGAAAATAAAACTGTATGTAAACTAAAATGCGTTAGGTCAAACAGTGGAGGTGAATTCATAGGTGATGAGTTTGCAGACCCGTCCAATGAATGTGGGATGAAGCAACAATTTACTATTGTAGATACACCTCAAAATAATGGAGTGGCAGAGAGCCAAAACAGGTCTGTACAGTGTATTTCCAGGGCCATGATGCAAGAAAGAAACACTCCACAAGCCTACTAGGCAGAAGCAATATATGCAATTGTTCATATTCTTAACAAATCTCATCTCAAACAAAATTATGAAAAAAATCCATATGAACTGTGGCATGGGAAACCAACATCAATTAAGCACTTTAGAGTCTTTGGTAGCAAATGTTTCATAAACAATAATGATTAAAAATAGCGGAAGTATGATGCAAGAGCTGATGAAGGAATATTTTTGGGATATGCATAAAAGAGTAAGGGTTACAGGTGTTACAATAAAAGACTGCATAAAATTGTGGAAATCAATGATGTGAGATTCGATGAATAACTACCAGATAGAACCAGAAATACAAACTGTGTCCTCCATATCATCATGATGATGAGAATCAAGAAAATAAAGAACAGAATGAGACAATAGAAGATAAAGAAATAAACTCAAAATGACCCTCGAGACACACTCAAAAGAAACATCCAGAAGATAATCATTGGAGACAAAAGTGTAGGAGTCCAAACAATAATATAGATAGCTGAACAGACTAAGGAAGTGTATCTAGTCATGTTTTCACAGATAGAACCGAAGAATTTCGATGAAGCCAACATAGACAAAATTGGATAAATGCTATGAATGAATAATTAGACCAAATTAAGAATAACAAGACCTGGGAGTTAATACCAAGACCTGTTGGGAAAAATGGCATTGGCGCAAAGTGGATACTCAAAAATAAGATGAATGAAAAAGGTCAGGTAATTAGAAATAAAGCCATAATTGTTTGTAAGGGATGCTCTCAAATCAAAGGACTTGACTATGATGAAAAATTTTCCCCTGTAGCAAGAATGGAAGCAATTAGAATTATTTTGGGTTTTTCATGCTATCATGATTTCAAGGTATATCAAATGGATGTGAATTTTGAATTCTTAAATGGAGATCTAGAGGAAGAAGTCTACATGGAACAACCTGAAGGTTTTTCCTTAGCAGATAAGCACAACTATGTTTTTAGATTAAAGAAAGCCCTATATGGTCTCAAACAAGCACCATGTGCATGGTATTCTAGGTTGAACAAGTACTTTAAAAAACAAGGATTCAATAAGGGAGGAGTAGAAAACAATCTATATATAAAGGCTGATGAAAATGAACTTTTAATTACAGTGGTATATGTAGATGACATCATGTTTGGAAACAACAAGGATGAGTTAGTAAAAGTACTTGCAGAAGGGATGAAGTCATAATTTGAGATGTCTATGATTGGATAGCTTACCTTCTACCTAGGACTTCAAATTCTACAGAAGAAAAAAGGCATATTCATTTCACAAGAGAAATACTTAAGAGACATGTTAAAAATATTCCAAATGGAAGACTACAAACCTGTGTCAACTTCCATGATCACTGGATGGAAGTTATGTGCTGATGATGGATCTATAGATACACATCAAAGACTTGACATATGTATGATAGGATGTTTTATATACCTAACAGCCTCTAGACTAGATATTATGTCAGCAGTAGGACTTGTGGAAAGATATCAAGTAGCACCAAAACAAAATCACTTGCTAGCAACCAAGAGGATATTTAGATACCTGCAAGGAAGTGCACATTATGGCCTATGGTATCCAAAAGGAAAATATTTCACATTGACAACATATACAGATGCATATTGGGCCAGTTGCATGGATGAAAGGAAAAGCACAAGTGGAGGTGAATTCTATTTTGGAGAAAGTCTAGTGGCATGGTTAAGCAAGAAGCAAACATGTGTCTCTCTTTCTACTACAGAATCAGAATACATAGTAGTAGCAACTTGTTGCACACAAGTGATGTGGATGAAAAAAAATCTTCAAGACATGAAGGTAAGAATCAATGAACCTATTTATATCAAATGTGACAATACAAGTGTAATAAGCATATCAAAAAATCATGTGCTTCATTTGAAAACCAAGCACATCCCAATAAAGTACCACTTACCCATAGACTAAGTAGTAAATAAAATAGTAAATATGGAATATGTCCCAACAAAAGAATAGATAACAAACATATTTACAAAACCCCTTTCTAGAGAACCATTCGAATATCTAAGAAACAAACTACAGATAGTGTTTGTAGATGATACTCTCTGATATGATAAAAAAAATTGCAACAGAAATGGCTACAATATCAGGAACAGACATCCAGTCAGGGTTAGACAAGAAGAAACTTCTTAGAGGGAGAATATCCGATAAAAGTTGTCAAGAAGAGCTCAAGCTATGGAGCTGGTAATGATCTACAAAGGATGACTACATTTTGTGTCTCTCGGAAAGTGTTAATAATGTAACAAAATTATTTTAAGAAGGATGAATAAGAAAAATGTTATTATTAGTATATCATTACAAATATTCATCAATTGGTATTTGGAGCAGTCTTCCTATCAGTTGAATACCAAGTGTTATTTTTGGATCAGTGTTATGGTATAGGTCCCCAGTATCAAATTATTGTAGCACACATCATGGTGTTGGTATGGCAGAAATACATCAAGGAGAATGTTGAGTTGCGTTATCAAAGCATGTAAACGTCATTAAGCAAAATATCTTTATCCTGTTTGCATTTGAAGTTAGTATTAAACATTGAAGAAGAATTTGTTCTTAGATAGAATTTCACTCTTCCTCAATTCAGTATTGATATATCTTCAAGGCCTCTTTCTTAATATCATTCATAAAGTTGTAGTATGATGGGCTAGTTGTGTTAATATTACTATTGAAGTTCAAGAGTCTATTATTGATTCATCTGAAGCTTACTTCAGCAAAATGGAATTGTTGATATTTCATTGGTGCACAGATTTTCATCAAGCAGCAAGGGACAAAAGAAAATAACATTCTATGGTGACATCCCTTCCAGCATTCTCATTAGTTGTGATAGCATCAATTTTTTATTTATATTCATGCAATCTTAATGATTTTTAAAGTGTTACCCCAACAATGCTCATATATCATATAAATTTTGCAATGCATTCACAATTCTCTTGTAATTTTGAAGTACATATAAAGTAATGCTTATGTGTAACATAAAGAAACAACCACGGTTTATACGGAACAATCAAGGAGTAGTAATACAATGGTGGATTAGGTTTATTCATCCAAATACAAAAGGATTCATCAAGTGTGTAATGAATAAATGGAGTGTGTATAATCATTTAATAACAAAATAACTAAATTAAGTATGTTTATACTGAACTAAAAGAGGAGAAATGCAATGATGGAATCTACACTAAAAACATTATATAACCCCTTGCCATTAATGTCAAAGGAGGAGGAAAATAAAGCAAAGGAAGATAGACACTTATCATAATGAAAGGGGGAGGAATTGTTCGAGGAAGTGTTGCCATCAATGCCAAAGGGGAAGATTGTTGGAAATATTGTCATTGATGGAAAAGGAGAAGAAAGGAGCACCACAAAAATTATCATTGAGGACAAAGGAGCGGATCAGGATTAGCTGGAGTATAAAGGTGAAATAAGGAAAATAAGGCAAAAGTACAGTGGAGGAGCAAAAAAGAGGCAAAGGAGCATCATTAGAATCATTATCTAAGGCAAATGAGCAGAGAGGATCAACAAAGAAGCATGGAGCAGCTTTAGTATTATTACCTAATGAAAAGGAGCAGTAAAGAACCAAGGAGAAACAAAAGAGGAAAAAGAAAACGACATGCAGCAGAGAAGAAAATTATGCAGTGCAGGGTCAGGTTGGGCTATTCACATTCAGAACAATAAGCAAAGGAAAAATGTGTAGCAAACGTCAAGTCGGGTGTATCCATACAGAATGCATGCAGCAAATAAAATCAATGAACGAGCGGGCCAGGTCTGGCTAGTTGTAAGGAATAATGGAGTTCAGGCTCAAGTCATGTGAATTCACGTTCAGAACAGTGTTGGTGGATCACATATAGCCATCGGAGAAAAATGAGTATCACAAAACAACAGAGACACTGAAAACACCGAAATGTGAAGAGCGACGAGAGCCCGAATGAAATAAGATTCAAAGCTAAAATATAAAGGATTTGAATTTCGGTCGTGGGACCCAATCACATATCTCACATCGCAAGCTCATAAGGGATAGCACTCATGAACCACATTGAAACGCCAAAATGTGAAGTGCAATAATGAGCCTAGATGCGATATGCTTGAAAGCTAAAGACTAAAGGATTTAAAGTCTGACATGGGACCCAATCGGATATCGCAAATCACAAAGCTCAGGAGGAATAACGTAGAAGAATAACGCCAAAATGTGAAATGCAATAAGAGTACCGGATTCGATATGCTTCAAAGCTAAAATCTAAATTTTTTTAAAGTCCGACTATGGGACTCATTCGCATATCGCTAATCGCAAGATTAGAAAGGTGAAGATCATAAGAACAAGGTTGAATTGCCGAAATGAAAAATGCAATAAGAGCCCAGACGTGATACCTCTCAGAGTTTAAATACTAAATATTTTAAAGTACAGTGTGGGACCCATTTGCATATTGGAAATCGCAAGATCAAAAGGGTGAAGATCATAAGAAAAAGATTGAATCGTCGAAATGAAAAATGCGATAAGAGTACCTGATGCGATGTAGTTTGAAAGAAAAATTCTAAAGGATTTCAAATCCAGAGGTATAAGGTTTCCCTTTGAGAAACCACATCTAAAAATGGAAGATAAATATAGAACCAAATAACAAAAGAAATGTTGAAACGTGAAATGCAAGATGTGCCCGGACGTGATACATTTCAAAAGTAAAAGATATTATATTTCAAATCCAGGTGTATATGAAATTCCTTTAAGAAATCACATCAGGGTTTGGAAAAAAAATATATAAATGAAGAACAAGAGAAATAGATGAAACACCTAAATGCGATAAAGGAAGTCAAATTCGATTTTAGTCAGAGTTCCATTGTAATATATTTCAGGTCCAGGTCTTACGACATTTTATAAATAAAAGTATGAACATGGGCAGTAGACTCGGGTAAGCTACCTGACACAGAGAAAAAGGTAGAGAAAAGTTGAATGTTGTGGGCAAGAGAAGGAAGGAATATAGGCAGAGTCGGTTAAAATGAGAATATGGTGACGTTGTTGGAAACATGCCAGCTCGGTCGAGTTGAGAAAAATATGTTTGTGCAGAACTGTTATAATGGAATAGCAGAAACAAAAAATACAGTGACAATAGTAGAAAGGAGAAATGCACAATTAGCCAAGAGCTAAAAGGGATGAGTGACATATGTTTCTTGTAATTGTAAATGTAAATGAATTAATAATTTTTTATTGTATTTGATGCAAAGGTAAGTCTCCGTAGGCATAGGAAAAACTCCAATAAGTGTTGTAACAATTATTTCTGATGTAATAACATGAATTTAAGTGTAAGGAATCGAATGGGTGGAAGGCATAGGGTTAGGCATGTTAACTTCGTATTCCTTGTAGAATAAAAATAGTTAGGAGTTATCAGTATAAGAGATGTAATATCACTGTGCATAAAAGAGGTTAGAGAGTTGCATAATGGAAGAGAGCTAAGGAATGTAAGAGTGCTGCAGAATGTAAGAGCGTTGCAAAATGGAAGAGAGATGAAGAATATAAGAGAGCTACAAAATGGGAGAGAGATGGAGAATGTGAGAGAGTTGATAGAAATACTATGCACATCTCGAGCTGATATGAAGCTGATTTGAAGGCAGAGAAGGCAGAAGTGGAGGTGGAAGAAAAAAGAGATGATATCCAGGTAAATCAGTGTTTTAGTTTCATGCTGAGTGACATTAGGGGAATTTTTATGTCTAAAATGGGTCTCCTAAGAAAAATGTACAACCAAAATAAAATTTATAAGAATCAATAAGATTCAAGATGATGATGTTAGCCATGGGTATGATTCACCATTTAAGTAAAAGGGTAAAAATATTAAAAAATAATAAAATAATAAAACAATTTTTTCAACTCGTATTTTCAACTTATCTCCCAAATTTTTTACTCAAATTTCGGGCAGGACTACTCAGTGGATGAAAAATTTAATTCCTCATCTAAGGAGTACCCATGTTTCATACTTTCGATAGACCCTGGAATGTGAAAAATGATAAATATATGAAAAAATGTGATTCCAATCATGTTTTTCATGTATTTCCCATTTTTCATGTAGCAAGGTCCATCGAAATTTTGCAACATGGGTACTCCTTGGATGAGGAATTAAATTTTTCATCCAACAAGTACTCCCACTCGAAATTTGAGTAAAAAATTTGGGAGATACTTTGAAAATATGAGTTGAAAATGTATTTTTTCCTTTTTTTCCTCTAAAATTTGATGATGTAATCAAATCTTATTTTATTATTTCCACTATTAGTTTATAATTTCTTTAGGAGGCCAATTCTAGACCTCAAAAATCCCCTAATGGGGGATTGTAGTCTCGTTTCAAGTTGTAGCTTGATAAATTTCGATTTGGAGTTGGGTGAGGTAGGAGCCTCCTGTAGGTTGTAGCCTGCGGAAAATTTATGGGAGTTGGAGCTTCACTGCAATTTGTAGCTTGTAGAAACTGAGGTAGTAGCCTCCTATAGGTAGGTGCCTACAGAAAAATCAGTCGTGAGAAGGATTAGGAGCTTGTCTTTGCATCAAAACAATAATAATATGTGGTTTTCCCCCTTATGGGTTTCCACTTATATCTAGTTTCCATGTGCATGATTATTATTTGTTAATGTGATGTGTTAATATGCTTATTACTTCTTTTTCACATATTCAATCTGCTGATCATTCTATATTAAGTTTCTTATGAAATGACTTGTTAATGAGTTTGATGAAAGTAATTTTAATGTTCTTGAATGGAATAAACTGATTCACCCCCCCTCTCAGTTTAGTAAAGGGTTCATCAATTGCATCCTAGAGAAAGGGATTTATTTAATGCAACAACTCACATTTTTCCAACAAATAATTTGGTGTCCTTCCATAACAGACATATGTTAAAAACATTAAATTCTCTAATTACACGATGTATTGCTGAGAATTCAAGGCATTCATAAATCAGTGGTGTTGACGATGAACAATTGGACTGTGAAGCTTTTATTTTTTGCGGTGAACGTGCTATGTTGACATGTAATTTGTGGGTCGAAGCTAGTTTGGTGAATGGTGCACTTGGCTATGTGAAGGATATATTTTATATGCCTGCATCTAAGCCACCTCAACTTCCAATGTTCACAAATGTTCTTTTTGATAAGTATGTTGGTGTTCCATTTGATGCAAGAAATCCAAACATTGTACCTATCACACCAGTGGTAAGAGGAAATCGAAAACAAACTCCTTTAAAGATGGCATGGGCTCTTAAAATCCACAAGTCACATGTTTTGACTTTAGAATGAGCATCAATTGATATCAGGAATAAAGAGCAGCAAGGTCTAACCTTCACAGCGATATCAAGAGTGAAATCAATAGATGGTTTACGCATAGCACCACCTTTCCCTTTTCAGCGTTATGCCAAGATGAAAGGTAGTGCATATGTTACAATTAGGAAGAAAGAAGAGGAGCGATTGAAGTCCATATCGCTATGACATGCAACTATTAATACTTTTAGCTATTTATATGATTTTTTTAAAATTTATTTTTTTGTCCTCTATATTGCTATATATTTTGTTGTCCTCTTTAATTACCTTTAATATAATAATGATTTGAATATATTGATCAAATGAATACATTCATCATATCATAGTAATATTTCATAAAGTTGTTTACATCATTTTTCATATTTTTCAATTTAATTCTTTTTTGTAAGTGGCTATTGTTCTTTTGTTTACAAGGAACCATTAAGTGATAAAAAGCCAATTATATAAGCCAATCATTAAAGGTCAAGATTGAATTCCATATCACTATGACATGCAACTAATAATATTTTGACATATTTATAGAATGTTTTTTTAATTTCTTTTATTGTCCTCTTTATTTAAATTTAGTATAATAATGATTTTCGTTTATTATTGAAACGAATACATTCATTATATTCATAGTGATATCTTAGAAAGTTGTTACATCATTTTCATGCTCTTCAATTTACTTCCTTTTTTTTAATTTGTTATTGTTATTTTGTTTATAATGAACCATTCAGACATATACAACCAGTTATATGAGCCAATCATTAAAAATCAAGACTTAAGTCCATATCCCTCTGACATGCAACTAATAATATTTTGACCTATTTATATAATGTTTTTTGAATTTATTTTATCATCCTATTTATTAACTTTTAATATAATATTTATTTTCATATATTAATGATATGAATATATTCATCATGTTCATAGTAATATTTGAGAAAGTTGTTTACATTGTTTTTCATTGATAATCTTTATAGTAATATTTGAGAAAGATTTTTACATTGTTTTTCCTGTTCTTCAATTTACTTCTTGTTTTTAAGTGACTATTGTTCTTTTCTTTTACAATGAACCATTAAAAATCAATCACGCGTTATATGAGGAAACCATTAAAAATTAGTTTAATAATTTGTTCATATTGATATTAATATTTTGAATTCATTTTATATCATGAATTGCAAAATTATGGGCTAAATTATATCAATATTATTATTTCTAATATGTATATTAATATTACCATTATTAATATTGGTAATTAGTATGTCTATTAATATGTATATTAATTAATGTTGATGATGTTTACTATTAATATTAAACAAATATTGTGTCTATACATTAATATGAACATCAACATTAAACATCCATGTAAATATTTTCATTGAAGATTAGGTTTAATAACTTTAAGTTTATTTTGGTTCAATGACAACATATTTATACTTGATATTAATATTAAACTAAAATTAATATATACATTAACATTAATTTAAATACAAATGTAGAATTACTAACATTATTAATATTTGATTTAAGCATAAAGTTTACAAAATTGTGAATTCTTGTAGACTATTGTAATAAGGGTCATATCCACCATTTAATTTTATCACATGTTTCATGTGTACAATATGTATTGCTAATGAGGATTATGTTTGTAGAAATTTTTATATCGTTTGGTTCATACAACGTTAGGTTATTTTATAGCATGACATTTTTAAGATAATTTTTTTTAACAATAATAAAAATGGGGTGTTATGTTATATATATATATATATATATATATATATATATATATATAGAGAGAGAGAGAGAGAGAGAGAGAGAGAGAGATTTGTGTCTGTGTGTATTAGTTTTGATTTTGTCGTTTTTCCTTTCAAATGCAGATATGGATAATAATGATGGCATCTATTATAATCAAGCGGTGGAGAATCTTTCTAGAGTGATTATTTATCTTTCGTATCTTAGGAACAAGTCCGATAGAAAACATGGCTTCCATCCTGCATTTATTGATGAGCATATTTGTGTGCTATATGAAATGAAAACGAATGTAAAATACTTGTTGCATGTGCACATGAGGGAGGCTGGGAGGAAAACAAGAAGAGATTGGTTTGAAAGCGTTAAGTATCGTGATCATTATCCTGTTCATTTGAACTAGTGTTCCTTTTGTCGTCGGTCTGGTTGTGCTTTTGAAGAGGCTATTTGATAAACGACTTTTGATGGAGTGTTTCAAGTCCATTTCTGTAGTGGAATTGTTTGATGTAAAGACAACAATAAATATATGATAATTTCAATGTTCTTTATTTGGTTTCAATCATGGTGAATTTGAATATCCCTTTAATGTTAATATTTATATTTATCCCTTGGGTTCACCAATTCCTTTGGTTTATAATATTAATAATCCCTTGGGTTTATTAATCTCTTGAATTTAAAATATTAATTATTAGGGTTTATTAATTTCTTAGGTTTTTTATTTTAAAATATTTATTCTTAGAGTTTATTAATCTATTTTTTTTAATATTGATCCCTTGGCCTTATTGATCCCTTAGGTTTTTAATATTTAACCCTTGGCTTTACCGATTCCTTTGGTTTATATTAAACCCTTGGGTTTATTAGCTCTTTTGGTTTATAATATGACTAATCCCTTGGGTTTATTAATCTCTTCAGTTTAAAATATTGATTCTTATTGTTTTTTAATTTCTTAGGTTTTTTAGTTTAAAATATTTATTCTTAGGGTTTATTAATATCTTGTGTTTTTAATATTAATTCATTGGCCTTATTGATCCATTAGGTTTTTAATATATATCCCCTGGGTTCACCAATAGCTTTGGTTTGTAATATTAAACCCTTGGGTTTCATAGTTATTTTGGTTTATAATATTAATAATCCCATAGGTTTATTAATCTCTTGAGTTTAAATTATTAATTGTTAGGGTTTACTAATTTCTTAATTTTTTTAGTTTAAAAAATTAATTCTTAGGGTTTATTAATCCCTTCACTTTTTTAATTCTTTGGGTTGCCAATATTTACCGTTAAATATTAGTTGTACACTTTAATATTAATGCATGTTCCAATGTCACATTATGAAAAAGATTGTCTCAATATTAAAATAAACCATGGCCGAGCATTGTTAATCATCGTTAGTCGTAGTTGATCAAGGTATTCCATGGTCGAATGTCACATTGTGACAAATATTGTCACAATATGAAAATAAAACATGGCCAACCATTGTCATTTTTCATGCAATGTTGCATTGTGACAACAATTGTCTCAATGTTTAAATCAAACATGCTCAGTCATGTTTATTTTATGGTTTATAGTATTTATATAAAGGTTTTTATATACTTGAGGTTTATAATATTAATCTCTTAGGTTTAATATTAATCTCATAGGTTTAATATTAATAATCATGTGAGTTTACCAATCCTTTGTGTTTAAGATATTAATTTGTAGGCTTTATTACTCTCTTCTGTTTTTAATATTGTTCCCTTTGCCTTTTTAATCCCTTAGGTTTTTAATATTTATCCCTTGGGTTCACCAATTCCCTTGGGTTTACTAGTTCTTTTGGCTTATAATATTAATAATCCCTTGGGTTTTAAAATATCTTGAGTTAAAAACATTAATTATTAGGCTTTATTAATTGCTTAGCTTTTTGAGTTTAAAATATTAATTCTTAGGGTTTATTGATATCTTATGTTTTTAATATTTGTCATGCCAGGAGGTAACTCCACAAATTTAATATGAATTAGATGGAGGGTGTGCATGAATTTATACACATAGGTGAGATTGTTGGGATTCATTTCCCAATGTCTCTTACCCTTCCTTATTTCCTAATTTAAAATAATATGCAATCTTACCCAATCCCTTAGGATTAGGTGTCAACATTTCCCCCCTTAATTTGAAGGGATGTTGGTGATTCCAAGCATTATTCTGATTTTTTCAAACATTTCTCTTCCAAGCACTTTGGTGAAGATGTCTGCACTCTGCTCATTTGTGGAACAATGACGTAGATGTATAGTTTTAGCCTCGACATGATGTCGAATCAGATGGTATTTGTATTGATGTGCTTTGTTCGATCATGGAACTTTGGTTTCTTAGACAAATTTATTACAGAAGTGTTGTCGATCATGAGTGGAGTTGAATGCATTTGTTTCATCTACAAATCTTCTAGGATTTACCTGAGCCACACAATTTCATTTCTTGCCTCAGTTGCTGCCACATATTCTTCCTTAGTTATGGAATCTGTTGGAACTAACTGTTTGTGTGATCTCCATGAGACAACTCCTTTTCCAAGACTCATGGTATAGCCTGAAGTAGATACCCTAGTTTCTTTTTCCCCATCAAAGTCTGAATCAGAGTATTTGATCAAGTTGAAGACACCCACCTGTGTATATTTGAGTCTAAAGGCTTGAGTCCTCTTCAAGTACTTTAGAAATATTTTTGCAATAGACCAATGTCCTTCAAAAGTATTTTGCATAAACTTGGAGAGGATTCCAACAACAAATGGGATGTCTAGTCTGGTAGTAGTTAGGTAGATAAGACTTCCTACAAGCTATCTATACTTCGTTGCATCCTCGAATTCCTTCCCTTCAATAGATGTGAGCTTAAAGTTTTGTTCCATTGGAGTGGTAAAAGCATTGCATTCATCCATGCCAAACTTATTCAAAATATATCCAATGTACTTCTTTTGAGAAAGGAATATAAATTTAGGATGTTGAGTAACTTCAATACCCAGATAGTAGTGAACATAGCCCAAATCAGTCATTTCAAAACCTTTCTTCTATTATTTATTTATGGATGTAATATAACTCTCATTTTTCCTTGTCATCAAAATATCATATACATACACCACAAGATATACAATTGCTTTCCCAACTTTCTTAACAAACAAAGTTGCATAATCAATATCAAAATGTTTGAAGTTAAGTTTCAGAATATTCTTAGTGTATTTTTCATACCAGGCTTGCGGTGCTTGATTGAGGTCATACAATGATTTTATAAGCTTGCATACTTTGTGTTCTTTTCCCTTCACAACAAGTCCTTCTGGCTGGGACATAAAACCCTTATCCTTTCGATATCCATTCAAAAAGTCAGTTTTTACATCCATCTGATGGACTTTACATCCCTTCTGAGCTACTAGGGAAAAGAGTGTCTGGATGGTGGCCCATTTTTCTTTGGGGGAAAAATTTTCCTCATAATCGACCCTTTCTTTCTGTGCAAAACCTTTTTCCACACACCTGGCTTTGTGCTTTTCAAGTGAGTCATCTGCTTTGTACTTGTTCTTGCAGACCCACTTGTAACCAATTGGTTTGGTTCCCAAAGGAGGATCGACCAGCTTCCAAGTTCCATTCTTCATCAAGGCATCATACTCCTTTTTCATCGCTTCATTCCATTCAACATGAGAAGTGACTTCTTTTAAGGAATTTGGTTCAAGATCTGTAGAAAAATTCAGTTCACAATTATAAGCAATATCCATATCAATAGGTGAATCATAATTATCTATGTCACCTCCATTTTTGACTAAGTTGGTACCAAATCAAGATTCAATATCCCAATTCTTTCAATCACATCGTTCAAGGTGTCATCCATGGTTGGTTCTTCATGTGGGGGAGAGAGCGCTTTGGAAGATGATTCCACAGATTGATTTACTATAGGAATCCCCCCTTCAAGATGTGAAATCTGATTATCAAATTCTTGAAATGACTTTGCATGTGTGAATCTATCCAAGCGATCAAGTTGTCGCTCAAAAACATTGTCAGTCTTGGAAGATTCAAGGAATATGAAATCTATGGCTACTACACACTTCTTATTGAATTCATCATAGAGACGATATCCTTTGGAGGTATTGGAATACCCCAAGAAGATACATTTTCGACTTCTAGCACCAAGTTTATTCCTTGTACCTTAGGTATCAAAGCATAACAGGTCGAACCAAAGATCCTGAAATGCTTTACCAAAGGAATGTGTCCATGCCACATTTCATGAGGGGTTTTTTTCTTGATTTAATTTGAAGGACACCAATTCTTTATGTACACAACACATAGAACTGCATTAACCCAAAACATCAATTTTACATTCTTAAAAAACATCATGGAGCAAACCATATTTAAAATTTTCATGTTCATTGTTTCAGCTACACCGTTCTGTTGGGGATTATAGGGCATATTTGTTTGATGTTTGATCCCATGTTTGCTAAGACAATTTTCAAATTTTTTTGAAGTGTATTCTTTTCCATTATCAGTGCGCAAAGAGCCAATATGAGTTTGTGCATAATTTCCAATCCATGCATGAAAATTCTTGAATGTTTGAAAAAAATCAGATTTTTTCTTCAATAAGTAAACCCAACACATTTTGGTGTAATCATCAATAAATGTCAAAATATATTTATTTCAATTTGAAAAATAAACATGCATGGGGCCACATAAATCTGAATGAATAAGCTCAATTTTTCTTTGAGCTCTGGAATGTGAATCATGAAAGGACTGTTCACTATGCTTTCCTACAATACAAGCATCACACTTCTTAAGTTTCCTAGGAATTGTAGTCAATCCAATAACACCATTTTTCTTCAACAATCAAAGTCTGTCATATTTTAAGTGTCCAAATCTATCATGCCATAACAGACTTGATGGGAATGTACCTTCATCATGATAAGCACCGAATGCAAAGTTGTGTGCATGAGTAGAGGAACCTTGTAGCTTTAGGAGTCTTCCTTATTTTATTCCCTCCATGACAAGTGAGCAATCTGATGCTTTTATGACCTCAACCTTGCCATCAAACATGTGAATGGAGTGTCTCTGTTGGCAGATGTGGAACAAGGACAACAAGTTTCTCCTCAACTCAGGGAGGTATAGAACCTCATGTAGAAGATGATCTGTAAGAGCAAGAAATTTAGGCTTGATTGTGCCAAGCCCTGATGGCTTGAATTTGGATTTATCAGTGAAGTATACTACTCCATCATATTTTTCAGTAAATTATTCAAAAAAAATATATTCTAAAATTCATGTGACATGTTGCTACTGAATCTAACAACCAATCGTTTCTCCAAGAAGTAAATGAAAAATTAAACAAGTCTTCAATTACTCCATTGTTACAATGTGCTACAACATAATGAGTGGATTCGGGTGATTTACTTTTGTCTCTATCACGGGTTTTAACTTTTTCTTGATTTCTTTGTTGCTTAATTTTATCCCAAGGAAACTTACATGTAGATGCATCATGCTAATATTTATTGCAGCATATGCAATGAAGATCAGATTTTCCAGTTTGAGTTTGTGTGCCCTCCCTTCCTTTTGAAATACCTTCTTCCTCTTCCTCTTAGGCCACCTCTTCCTCTAGAAGAATCTTGAGCATGACTCTTCTCTCTATGTGCAAAAAATACAGCCTCTTTAGAAGACAGAGGGGTTGTCATCTTTCAAAAATCCTTCTCTCTTTCTGAAATTTTTTTCTCAAGGGAATCATAGGTGATTTTCATTAGGTTTCCACTTGCTTTCAATGACTGAATGTAATCTGAGTAAGTGGGATACAATTCCTTAACATAAGCTATGAGAGGTATGTCAACTTCAACACCAATATTCTTAATTTCATGCATGATAGATCTTACTTGTGATGCTAAATCAAGAGGTTCATCATTTTTCAATTCAAGGTTGAACAAATTAATCATTAATTGAACAATTTCAAGTTTTGAATTTGAGTCATAAATTTCTTTTAATTTGTTCAAAGCTTCATAGTCATTTGAAAATGGTGTAATATGGTGACTCATCTCTTCATTTACAGAAGCTGCAATTAAGGCAAGGGCCTTGCAATTCTTTTTTTCCCAAATGGCGATCTCCTTGTCTGAGGTGGGCTTTGTCAGTGGATTGTCTCCTTATCCTTCAAAAATTCCTCTCTAGAACTCATTAAAAATGAGAGTGTTCTTGATTTATGATACCATTCAAGATAGTTCTCCTTGTCAAAGAAAGAAACTACCACAATTGATAAGAGAGAATGCATTCATTTTAGAAAATAACTTTGCTTCCACTATAAAAAAACACTAAAATTTGGTGCTAAGAGAAATTAAATTATGCACTTCAATATATATATATATATATATATATATATATATATATATATTTAAAATCATTTTGGTAAAAAAAATGCAGAGGGTTTATTTGGGGGAGGGATTATGTGAGGGACGGTGAAAGTGGGAGATCAAAGTGTCGAGAGCGTAGAGGGCCACGAAAGGCTAAGAGAAACAGGAGAGAGGAGGGTGTAGAGGGCCACAAAAGGCTGAAAGAAATAGGAGAGCGGAGGGTGTAGAGGGCCACAAGAGGTTTCAAAGCAGCGCATAGGTGGGAGGCTGAAAGGCCAAGCACCAAGGGAGGGCAGCGTGGCCAAGAGGACTTAGGGTGCAGCAGGGAGGGAGCGGCTGAGGCCGAGGAGGGAGAGGAAGCATAGCCATGGAAGCGAAGGAGGTAGCATAGGAGTGGAAGTGATGAAGCAGCAAGGTCAAGGGCCACGGTTCACGTTGGTTTCTTGGTTGATGGAAATGGCCTAACCAGAAGTCGTGATTTTGATTACTAGCATGAGTAGTTGAAGAGTAGAAACAAGGAAGGAGGGAGGCTCAATGCAACACGCAATAAGGAGGTTGAGCTACAGTGGAGTGGCCACACAGCAATGACAAGGAGGCCACGCATGGTAGAATGGATTAGAGCGATGAGAGCTATGCAAACAGGAGTGCGGAGAGTGTGAATGAGAGGGGAGACACACCAAGAGAGAGCCCAACAATGTTTTCAAAAAAATTACGTATCTACTGAATTCTATGGGGAATAATGGGTAACGGACTATATGGCAAAGAAGGAGCAGTTTTTCCAAGTGCTGGTAGAAAGGAAGAGAGGCATGTCTACCAGGAGGGAGTTACAAGGGCAAGGATGCCAGAAATATAGTTGGCTCTGATACCATGTCAGGCAAGGAGGTAAATCCGCAAATTGAATATGAATTAGATGGAGGGTGTGTATGAATTTATACATGGAGGTGAGACTATTGAGATTCATTTCTTAATGTCTCTTAGCCTTACTTATTTATAATTTAAAATAATATACAATCTCACCCAATCCCTTAGGATTAGGTGTCAACAATATTGATCGCTTAGGTCTTTAATATTTATCCCTTGGGTTCACCAATTCCTCTGGTTTGTAATATTAAACCTTTGGGTTTATTATTTCTTTTGGTTTATAATATTAATAACCCCATGGGTTTATTAATCTCGTGAGTTTAAAATATTAATTCTTAGGGTTTATTAGTCTCTTAATTTTAAATTAATTCTTATGCTTTATTAATTTCTTGGTTTAAAATATCAATATTTATCTCTTGGGTTCACCAATTCCTTTGGTTTATAATATTAAAGCATTGGGTTTATTAGTTCGTTTGGTATATAACATTAATAATCCCTTCGGTTTATTAATCTCTTGAGTTAATCTCTTTATTTTAAATTATTAATTCTTAAGGTTTATTCATTTCTTAGGTTTTGAGTTTAACATATTAATTCTTGGGGTTTATTAATCCCTTGATTTTTCTAATTCTTTGGGTTGGTAATATTAGGCACTAAGTACTAGTTGTACACTTTAATATTAATCCATGGTCCAATGTCACATTATAAAAACATTATCTCAATATGAAAATCAGCCATGGGCTACCATTGTTAATCATAGTTAGTCGTAGTCAATCAAGGTCTTCCATGGTCAAATTTCACATTCTCACAAGGATTGTCTCAATATGAAAATCAACCATAGAAAACCATGGTCATTCTTCGTTGAACGTCGCATTGTGACAACAATTGTCTCAATGTTTAAATCTAACATGCTCAAAAATGTTTATTTTATGGTTTATAGTGTTTATCTAAAGGTTTTTATATACTTGAGGTTTATAATATTAATCAGTTAGGTTTAATATTATTCCCTTGAGTTTATAATATTAATAATCATGTGAGTTGATCAAACCTTTTTGTTTAAGATATTAATTTGTAGGCTTTATTAATCTCTTCTTTTTTTTCATATTGATCCCTTCGCCTTATTGATCCCTTAGGTTTTTAATATTTATTCCTTGGGTTCACCAATTCCTTGCGTTTATAATATAAAACCCTTGGCTTCATTAGTTATTTTTGTTTATAACATTAAACCACCCTTGTGCCTTAAAATCTCTCGAGTTAAAAATATTAATTCTTAGGGTTTATTAATTTCTTAGGTTTTTGAGTTAAAAATATTAATTCTTAGGGTTTACTAATCTCTTATGTTTTTAATATTGATCCCTCGGCCTTATTGATTCCCTAGGTATTTAATATTTATCACTTGGGTTCACCAATTCCTTTGGTTTGTAATATTGAACCGATGGGTTTATTAGTTATTTTTGTTTATAATATGAATAACCCCTTGGGTTTATTAATCTCTTGAGTTTAAAATATTAATTCTTAGGGTTTATTAATTACTTAGTTTATAATATTAATATTTATCATTGGGTTCACGAATTGCTTTGGTGTTTAATATTAAACCCTTTGGTTTATTACTTCTTTTGGTTTATAATATTAATAATGTCTTGGGTTTATTAATCTATTCAGTTTAAAATATTAATTATTAGGGTTTATTAATTTCTTAGGTTTTTTATTATAAAAACTTTGTTCTTAGGGTTTATTAATCTCTTGTGTTTTTAATAGTGATCCCCTGGCCTTATTGATCACGTACGTTTTAAATATTTATCCCTTGGATTCATCAATTCCTTTGGTTTATAATATTAAACTGTTGCATTTATTAGTTCTTTTGGTTTATAATAATAATAATCCCTCAGGTTTATTAATATTTTGAGTTTAAACTATTGATTATTATGGTTTATTAATATCCTAGTTTTTTTAGTTTAAAATATTAATTCTTAGGGTTTATTAATTTCCTGTCTTTTTAATATTATCCCTTGGCCTTATTGATCCCTTGGGTTTATTATTTCCTTGGGTTTTTAATTTGAATCCATTGGTTTTATTAATTTTTTAGTTTTTAATTCATTGGGTTTATAATATTAGCAATCCCTAAAGTTGATTGTTCCCTTATGTTTACAATATTAATAATCATGCGAGTTTATCATTCATTTTTATTTAAAATATTAATTCCTAGGCTTTATTAATCTCTTCTCTTTTTAATGTGGATCCCTTGGGCTTCTTGATCTCTTAGTTTTTTAATATTTCTCCCTTGGGTTCACCAATTCCGTGGCTTGATAATATTAGACCATTGGGCTTATTAGTTCTTTTGGCTTATAATATTAAATTTCCCTTGGTATATTGGTAAGAGATATATACTTATTATAAATAGTAATAAAATACTAGTATTATGTTATATTTTAATTTTAGTATATTTTGAGTTATAATTATAATGTATTGAAAAAAATTAATAATATTTTATTATCAAATAATATATATATATATATATATATATATATATATATATATATATATATATAGTATGAATATAGTTTATATTATTAATATATTACAAGTAGATATAAAATGTATTGGTAATTATATTCATAAATATATAATGATTATTTTGGTAAAATACATATAGTGGGTGGTGGATATAGGCTTATCAGTGTATATTAAACACATTAGTGAATGTAGATGTAAATATATTATATATACGCTTATATCAACAACATTATTAAATGTAATTGTGCTAGTTCTATACTAATTCAAATATAGTTGTGTGATGAGAGAAAAAATTTCTCAATCCAAACTAAAGAATTCACCCTGTCAGGGTAATTGGTCAAACCTAGTCTTTAGTCCCGACCATAAGGTGGGTTCATGAGTAATTGGTTCCTTTCACTATTTTTCATATTTATCTCGTTTTCAAGTGGAAAATTCAAAACATATTATTTATTCACATTTCTTGCTTCACAACTTATTAGTTTTTTACATTTCTTACTTGAAACGCTACTAGTAACTTTTTTTTGAAACCATAGTTTCTCAAGTGATTTAGAGCTAGGTTAATTTAGGAAATTTGTTTAGTTGCACTATATATATTTTTGTTACCACTACCCAAAGGATTAAAATATTAGATTTTTATGAAAAATATTGAAGCAACAACATTCTCTAATTTAACAGAGTTGAAAGACATTTCATTAAAAAAAATTGGTGTTATGTTTAGAAAATTCTTCTTATAATTATAACTACCTAAAAACCTACCTCATAAATAAAAAACTTAAATAAAAGTTAATGAAACAGGCAAGGAAAAAGAAATAACTATCATAACATTTCCACTAAATAGACAAGGTAAATTTGAAATTCCAATTATGCTTCAGTACCTTTCAGAAAAAAGATCCCAGCTCGACTCTGCCTCCCTTCCCTTCCAAGATACGAACCCACGACCTCCGAGAGTCATTCAAGTTATCTATTAAAGGACAAGAAAGGGCACCAAGGCCTCCTCAATGTATTCTCATCATGGCTTTTTCCAGGGACACATTTTTCTAAAATCTCATTAAATCTAAAGAAAATCTATTCTGCATCTTCGTTCATGAGAGATCTCGAGTTCAAATCCATAAGTTCCAAACATGAAACTCTAGAAGCCTCGTGCACACTGTTAGTAGTCTTTATTTAAAAAGCACATACACAAACAAAGTCTAACAATCACTAAATCATTTAAGTAAAGATCACTATCAAAATTTAGAGTTTTTTTTACATAATTTTTTTAAATATTATTAATGAAAAGTTAATTTATTATCAAAACATTATTTATAAAGAAAAAAAAAATTAAACATAACCTTTATTTAAAAAAAATAAAACCTAAAAAACCAAATTATATGAAAAGTAAATAAAAATCCAAATTCCAACCCAAAATGTAAAAAAAAAAAAACACTATGACACTAAAACATAAAGGGGGGTTTTAAGACAATATTTAAGACAATTTTTGGGTAAATGGTCTTAATTTGAGACAAAAGAAAACTTGTGTATTGTCTTAAATATTGTCTTTAAATGGGTGTTTCAAATTAAATTGTCTTAAAATTAAATTGTCCTAAAATATTGTCTCTATAAAGACAATATATAACACAAGCATTTTTGTCTCTCCAGAGACATTTTCAATTTTGTCTCTCCAGAGACAATAGTTGCACTACAACACAAAGGGGGGTTTTAAGACCATTTTTGGGTAAATTGTCTTAAGTTGAGACAATTTCATTTTTGTCTCCCCCAAGACAATAGTTGGAATTAAAGACATATTTTATTTATGGATACAATGTCTTTAATCTTATCTATTGTCTCTGTAGAGACAATATAAAACAATGAATCCAGAAAAATATCTCACCATTAAAATAAATCAATATAAAAATATTTAATTAAAAAAACCTACAATATCATTGAATAATTCATGTTAGGGTACAGTGGAATCGAACTACCAACCTCTTGCATGGTAAGTGTTCTTCCAATGAGCTAGCACCCTTTAAAGAATTATGTGAGGAGTTATGGCAGTCCTTGAAATTGTATAATAGGCATTGAATTTTAAAAGATGTTCAACACATAATTAGATAAAAGCAAAACCAAAGCATTCTTAGAAGTGAAAAACACTGACAACAAGCCCAAAAAATCTCAATACAAAACCACAAGTATAAACACAGAAGGAAATGAAGCCAACCAGATTCCAATGAATTAGATCAAGAAGAACACATAAGGGAAGTCCAACCTAGGTTTTCATCATTGGAGAGATCTAGACAACACTAATAACCATATAACACAGTAACTCAAAGCGACTTTGAAATGAAAAAAATTTAATTTGAAATTACTGATGATAGACTCCTTTATCCATACATTAAGCAATAGATAAATCCAAAAAAATACTCATAGGTCTGATTGGTAATGCCTTGGAATTGTGCATGATAGCAAGCTTTATTGGTGTGACCATTGCTTTTCCATTTACAACTCTAGAAACCCCTTCTTCCTATTCTCCTACAATTACAGAAACATCCCCATCCCCTCTGTGCTCTAATATTTTTAAAGATTCCCCTTTGTGCTTTGGAAGATCAAACTTTCACTTGGCACCATATACTTGCAAATACCTCTCTTGATAAAAAACTGAGATCTACAACAAGAAATTCAGTAAACCAATATTTCCGAAAGCAAAAATATAATCCAATTAGAAACAAATATAGAAAATGAAAACAAAAAAATTATCACTAAGTATCTTACAGTGCACTCAAGTTCCCAGGCCTCTCTGGTAGGTAAACAACATCAGGTTTGACCTGCAAAGGCAAGAGCATATAAACTTAAGGACTTATTACATATCATATTAAATGGAAGACAAAAAATAATGGATGAAAGCATAGACTAACTTGAGTACCTCACTTCCACCAAAATTATCCTCTGATTTTAAGGCTTCCAAACTATTTTTTGGATGGTGGAACTTGCATTTTGAACCAAATTTGCAGATGCTAGTTTTCATATAGTAATGAGTCAATAACATGAAAATCATTGTTCTCTAGAAATTGACAATGCAAATTTTAGAGGTATGTTTTCTTAATTATTATGAACATATCTTGAGTAAATTTCAATGCCTGGAATTAGACCAACTGTTGGTAGCTTATTCACTTACTTGAAGTCCCAGCCAAGCCTACCTCTAGATTATCTCCTAAAGATGTTGTATTAAGTATGAGAAGTAGAATTTAAATATATACTCAATGGAATTCTCTTCAAAATAGTCATTGAATTCTTTTGATATAAGAGCAATCCAACAGTAAATAAATTCATCATTTGTTATCAAAATTCTTACTTCATCAAATATGAACCTCTTACAACAGGAGTAGTCTTAGGAAGATTTTCTCTTCATCCTACAGTAGGGCTTCATAATCAGCAGCTGCTTAAAAGGCAGAGTAAATGTTTCTTCATCAGCAAATAAAGGTTCAAAATTTCATATCAGTCTTCAAATTACTTATCACTAGCGTATAAAATTGAAGGGAGATGAGAATGACATTAATCTTATTTCAGTTTTGAGAAAAATAAATGTCTTCTAATTTTTAATGCTTGCCACAGTTTGTCAACTTGCCAATATTTTCACCAATTCTCCTATGTACCAATACCTAGACCCTTGGTAATTTTTTGCCAATACAAATCATTTCAACAATGGATTTAACTACCTAACCCCTAGCCTCGATATAATAATATTAATATAGTCACATGTCACTAACATATTAACTAGCTTATATGTCCATTTTCAAATCTAGCATTCTATTGGCCATGATATAAACAGTCAAAATTTTCTTACTATCAAGCTTAAAACAAATGGAAAAAATAAGGTTGTTATTAGAGAGGTCTCTAAAGAACTTTTCCTTTCACAAAGGGAATGGATGAATCACCCTTCTTCCAGGCCTTAAGGCTTGAAATGCTCACAGCTATGTGTATCCCACTTAGGATGACCCCAAAACGTATAACAGGAATGCTTCTAGTTATGAGAAATGAAAGAAAACCCCCAAAAAAAAGAAGTGCACTTGCATCACGTGAACAATTGCAACAACTGATTTTATAGCAACAAAAAAGAGCTCTCATAGTTTGCTTGCTCAGAATGATACTTCCAGGTATTATTGTTGTGTAATGTTTGTTTCATTATCATTTAAATATCATATCTACCATGGAAATATTGTAGTGCTAACTCGAAAATGAATCTCATAAACATAAACACCATAACAGAGAAAAAATTAGCACTCTTACCTTATGGAATACGAAGGCAAAAGTCATGAACTTTAGACTGGTTTTTAAGATCATCTGGGTGAACACCAATAGCAGTTTTAGCTACATCCTTCATAGTCTCGGGAACATTTTAAACCAAAATTGACAAATTTTATTTTCCCTTTACACAGATTTCCTCCGCAGTTGAAGTTAAAACCACTCTCATATTTTCTTACTGTAGTTTCAACTGCTCTTTCGTATCCTTTAACACTATCTTTTTTTTTTTAGAATAGATAGTCTTTTGAAATTTCCTGCATTCTGGAAGCATGTTCCTTGAAAGCATCAAGGGATTGCTTAAATTCTTCCTCAGATTAATCTTCTTGTTTCTCAAGTTCATTTCTTACCTTTTCCATTTTAACATCTGAGGAAGCCTGCGCATTTGAAATTTAAAAAAGTAATATCAACTCAGGAACTATATAGAAAAATCAGAATCAATCAAAGAAAAGCACAAAATATCCAATAAAACAACAAGAATGAGATGAGACTGCCTTCCATTTACCCAGTTGTATTCCAAAAAATTTCAATATAACCAAAGAAATTGTCAATAAATGATTCTGAGTTCTTCAGTGTCATACAAATACAATAAAGTTTCGTATATAAATTGTTAATATGGGAGGCACTTGGAACAGACTTTATGCTTGCACAATTAATCATTTATAATTCTTATTAACAGTTTCCTCAATCACAATGGTTAAATTATGTCTAAGAGTTCAGTGCATCTAAACAATGTAGATGCCATAAAATGGAGTATATATGTGTAGGCTTTTAAACATGCATCCACAACCCACCATATATAGTCGGTTCACAAACACTAAGTTATATTTTTATTAAATTGAAGACATCGTATAAAAATAGCTTAGAACTCCATCTTGTGGCAGATTTACCATGAAAAATTAATAGGGTGAAACAAAAGTGACACTCAGACACATAATAGTGATAATAATGCTATACAGTAATCTTGAAGCCCTATAGTAGCATATTTGGAAGAAATGGTCTTGGAGATGTACAAAATTGTGGACATCTTAAGATATTTTATGACTAGACCTCCTTTATATCTGAGATCTCTTCTCTTGCACATCATACATCAGAATTTTGTTTGGACCCTCCATTGGCTTCTGAAATAAGTCAAATGTTGCTATTGATTTTAAAATAACAGAACCCCAACAAACCTTGTGTTTGAGCTGGCATTTCATTCTTTTGGAATTTGAAATCATCCAACTTCCAAGATGCACCTAATCGCCTTCAATCTTTGACCCATATGTCACTATATTGTGCACAAACCATATGCTTCAGAGCTACCTTTAGGCAGGTAAACAGGTTAGAATTTTTTTATGCTGATAGGTCCATAGGCAGGTAAACAGGTTAGAATTGATATGCAATTTAGAAGGATGTCAAGTCAATAAATTTATAAGCCTCTTAATCTGTGCAACAAACCATATTCCATTGGCTTGGCATTGCATTCTATGATGTGTCATATCTATAGTCTTTTGCTATGTTTTCCTTTTGTCAAATTGTTGGCCATGTATTACCCCTAAAGAAATAGTAATTGTTTCGTATGTTCTGTCATGCTTGCATTCACGTAGCTCTGTGTAACTTTGTCGTTGTTTGCTGGTATTCTTGTGCATGGAGACTGCTCTTAAGGTATTATTGCAGATGGTATGAAAGTATGGATAAACAGGTATTTTCAAATTTATGTGCTACTTTCTTTGTTATTTTTTTCTTATATTTCATATCGAGAATATACATATTTTGTCTATTCCATCAATATGGAATATAAATATTCCATCTATTACATTAATTATTAAAGTATTCCATCTATTACATCAAAATTTGTCATGTCACTTGTGATAATCGAGCCTGGGTGAGGAGCTTACCATTCGTTCCTCCCAACCACCCATTATAACCCCATTTCTCTCACACACATAATTATAATTTAACACCAAAGGAAAAAATCCATTATATTCATGAGAAGTGAATATACATATTCTGGTCCTGAATGTGATTGATCTGGCTTCCAAGAGCATACAAAAAAACTGACAACAATCCTCTTAACATTTACTTATGAATTTACATCACCCTTATCCCATTGTTCAAAACATTATAGATACATACCCCTGCCCTACAAAAAAAGGGACATAAAAAATAAACAATCCAATTAAACATTTACAGTCAAAGAAAAATAATGAAAAAAACAAGTAGATGACTATAGCATAAATTCCTTACAAACTGTGAACTCATAAGTACCAAAAGTACCAGGAGCTCATAAGTACCATGAACTCATAGGTATCAAAACCATGAACTCACAAGTACCAAAAGAACCAACTGGAAACACGAGAGTTTATTTAGACAACTTGTTGCCTTTTGTTCGAGTTCCCTGAGAACATGACTGAAAGAGCCATTTGAAAGAAGTAATTGCCTCCTGAATATCCATCTTGTAGCGGAGGATGTAAGTGGACACAATTCACTATGCATTTTTCTAGAAGCCCAATCAATGACAGGCTTTGAATTATCCAGCACCTATAATTTATTTAACCCTTTCTTCGAGGCTACAGAAGGAATAAATCTAAGGGATATAAATTCAGCTCTGTTATATTTGATGCTACAAATTTGTTATAATTTTCTTATAGTTTTACAGTAATTAATTGTACGAGAAATATGTTGCTCATAATGGATTCTCAATTCACTTGTGAAAGAAATAGAAACTACTAAATCCATTTTTTTCTGCTTGAAATTTACCCCCATATTTTATTTTTGATATTAAGGTTCTAGGGTCCTTCCTTGGTTGATGGCATTGAAATTTTATTTGGTTTTGGGCTAGAAAATGGTACCAGTTTCTCTCACTGCTTGATCTTTGTTGTTACTTCTGGCACGAGCACATGCAAAGGCTGCTACTTATGCCTTAAATGTCACTTTCAGTAGAAGTTATTTCTAGTTGCATCTCCATTCTATTTCATGTGTAATTTTGCCTAGCTAATTTCACTAATTTTCATAAATGTGGCTTGTATTTAGATATTTCATGCTGCTTAATATGGCATCCAATATTCTATCATCTTAGCTCCTGTAATAACTTGATATCCTTGACTACACCTTTGATGGAGTATTAGTGACCTCTAGTAGATGTGTTAATGTGGAGAACCGTTGGTATTCTGAGTGTCGTCATCTTGTGTCTCTCAGCATTTAGAGTGTCTTTGATTGTTATTTCTTAAAAACTTGTTCAGAGATGATATAGTATACAATCAGAAATTTAAGGCACGTCTATCAACGGGGGTTACTATACACTTTTCTAGCATTGCCCCATATATATGCAAGTTTCTATTATTGCCCCATATGTCAACTTAATTCATTATTCCTTTTAACGAAGTGCAGATTCACAACTGCCATCACATATCATCCTATTGCAATAAGGTCTACTGCTAAGAAGATGATGCACTCATGAGATAATAGGGGGCTAAATTTGTTTAAAGACTAGTGCAAATACCTTTTTGTATCTTTTTTCTTTCTTTCTTCCACATCTATTCAATACTGAATACTTATGTAGCAAATAATTATTGTCCAATACTAACCGATGATCATTGATAACATTATCCGCTAGTACACCTTTAGAACACGATATAACTTTATTTTCTCTGGAGCTGCAGGGTATGCTTCCTACCAATATGCAGGTAAAGAAATTCCCAGAAAATAAATGTGTGAGATAAATATAGTCATTACATCATCTACCATTTTCTGCTAGCGAACTGAAATTATTTGTGAGTAACTGTTAAGAATGTAATGTGCGAATACTAACATTGTTGTATAGTAGAGGTTTAGTATGTGTTGCCTAGGTTACAAGTAAATGACATACGTGCCACGGTTTCAGTACCCTTAGGGTCACGCACCATGTAAATTCCACATACTTCGAAAGAAATCATTATTTTTGATAAAAGGTACATAGGATTACCTTTATCAACATTATTTTGAAAGTGATCATGGAGATGGTTGCTTTTTCTGAAATTCATCTCTTTGCATGCTAAGATCAAGATGCTTTTGATCAGAAATCTATTTTTTGTGAATTCTGGAATGGCCTCAAGGTTTTAATGAAGAAAAAACTTTAATGACAGATAAGCATAAGTTCTAAGTGTTTATTTTTCTTTTTCAGGAAATAATCAAATATTTTAGGGAGCTTAGGGACTTCACTGGGTGACTAATTGTCATTACAACCCAGTTTTGGTACAACACAGTCTATTATAGTGAGGGGATATTTATGCTTATGTTTAGGTAGGTGTTCATATTTTTGGAAGCTTAAAGTAGATGTTGGCCAAGCATATTAAAAGGCTATATTTAGTAAAGGAATTTCATGAACTATTCTGATAAATTGCCACTTACTAGTAAAGGCATTTCATGAACCTTTTTTTTCCTGTTCAGGAGCTTGATTGGGATTTGTGAATTCTCCACTACTTCCATATAACTTATGATGATGTTCAAAGTTCAAACTTGAGGTGAGACTTATTTCCATGTGAAGAACCCTTGACGTCAGCCTTATCAGTCTTTATTCCCATGTAATTGGAGAATACTGCAATGGTTCTCCTATTCCTATGTAATTGTACTATGAGTATAGTAAGTTTTTCATTTTCTCAACCAATGGAAAGTATCAAAATATTGAGGGCAGAAGTCAATTTCTTTTCTCAATAGTTTAAGGTGCATGGTCAGGGAGTTTCATTAGCACATTCTTTTTCTACTGCAGCAGCAGCTATATATATATATATATATTTGTGACTTCATGAAACTAGCCTATGATAACATGTTCTAGAGTTTAAATTTTTGGTTGAATCCTATAGTCATGGTAGCCCGATCTATAGGATCGCTTGGCTTGTGCTTTCCCTCTCACCCTGCTCCTAGTTTTCTTACATGGTATGGTAGTTAGGATTTTCAATATTTGAAGTTTTTGGGTTTCTTTTTGGATTAATGTAACTCTTGGAGCATATCCTACCCATATACTTGTCGATTGTCAAGAGGGGATAGAATAGGCTCTCTCATTCAGCTTGAATGTGTAGATCTCTACACATTCGACATGTCTTTTTTGTTTAAAGATCTATAATTTATGCCTATTAAAGGAATATATTATCCCAAAAAGGAAATTCATGTCTCCCAACTTCCTGCTTAAGCGTAGCATAATTTGACAAATATGGAAATACTTATTAGTTATTCTCCTACAGTTAAGGAAGGAAATTTTGTAACCTAGAGAAAATGCTAACATGATTAACATAAATGAAATTGAAGCAAACTCAGTAATCATAGCTCTCAACTCTTTAACTTTAGAAAAGCTTCATACAAATGCATTGAGAGAGAGAGAGAGTTTTCATCTAGAACTTAAAAATTCTATTCACATTATAATAAGGTTGATGTAGTGGAGACTTACAATGACTAGGTGCAAACAACAATTAGTTTATAAATAACCGAAGTCTTCTAAAAATAATCAAAACTAAATATAGAATATTCAAATAACTTGATGCCTCCTAGCTCATTCTACATAATCCTGACATAAATTATAGATATAAACTTATTATAGTGCACCTAAGGAATTTTTTAGCTTTATCTATTAATCCAAAGTATTCTCATGTAGTAGCATATTCAGCTGCAACATCTTCAGTGTGGCACCCTTTAGCAGATCCATACAGCATTGATGATAGTGTGGTTGAGGGCTCAGAAGAATTGAATTTAAATCCATACATCATCCCTATTATTCCTTCTCTGGGTTCCTGGGTGCAGAAGAGAGAGCCTGTTGGAGAGGTGCAACAAATATATATACAGAGGTAGAGGGCTTATGCATGTTCCAGCCTTAGAGAACACCAGATTTAGCTTTTTTTCATTAGAAATTACCTTTAAGAATTATTTTTATTTTCCATAATTAAAGAGTGCAGTTTATCTCAGTTTAGATTCAGTCTTTCCATTATCTAGTCGCAAAATATGATTTTAAAGTAATTTATTCATCTCAAACATGTCAACTAAATCTTTTCCAAACACCAAGTGTAATTTTTCATCACACAAGATTTTCGCCTGTTTTGTGGATCTTGCAAATCGTTTTCCCTAATGTAAACCCAAATTTGCTTCAACCTAGCCACGTGATTCATCCAAACCAAAAAAATAGAAGTCAACTAATACAATCAAGCATACCTTGAAAAAATGATACTTTTATATGGTGTTGGGAAAAATACTGAGAAGGGGGGGTGAAGCAGTATTCAGAGCTCACTAAAAACTTTTTACTTTTTCTTTCTCTTAAAACCATACGCTAATTTACTGAACCAAACTCGCATATACACGTGAATATCCTTAAGCAAACTTGCGTATGTCCAGAGATCTTATTATGCATTTAATTCTTTACTTAGATCATTGCATCATTCGTTCATTAGATGTTTAGTAAGCAGTAAGCATGTGTAGTAATAACATAATAAACCATCACACATAAGCAACACACATGAACACCAGTATTTAAGGTGGAAACCCAATTCGGGAGAAAACCACTGCTGCTGTCATCTCTGTCTTCAATATTTATTATAAAGAAAATTCTTACAATTTGCATCAAAAGCACCACACTCAAAGACAGTAGCACCCACCGCAAATACCGCAACCTTCTTCTATTCTCCAACGACCATCGGGAAGGGAGTCTAACCTCGCACTAAAGTTGTCACCCCGCACCACGATGAACCACGTTTCATCAATTTTCATACTAGACCCACTCCATACATCAAACTGAAACTTATAACTCCATCAATTCATTCATTGAATCATCAACCAATCAACCAACAAATTGATCTTCAATCAACATAATCATCAGCGTATTCAACATTCAACCAACCCAGATCTGTATGAATACATCATTGATAGATAGCAGTAAAACAACAAATCAGATCAGACATTTCATTCTACATACTTCAACAAAACCGTAGATTCCATACACGCTTTTACTTCACTGAACCTGCATATATACGCGCTTTCACAGAGACAAACCTGCGTATACGTGATTTTGCTGAAATAACCTACGTATATACGCGCTTTAGCTGAGATGAACATGCGTATAGATTTGTAACTTTTCAGAACTATGCAGCTCTTCAGAACAGATAACTCAGATTTCACCCTTTACTTCAGCAAAGATTCATCAGATCACAGATCTAAACATTCCATAAACAGATCTAGAAAATACATAGTCATTTCAGATCTAGTGATCCCTCTTCATCATTTTCTTCATAGGTACATTATTAATTCAGATCAATCAATAAACTGTTACCCATTCCATGCAAAAATACTTCAGAGTGAAGTATTCATTAAAACCCAGACTTCATAATAGATATGCAAATACAAACTCAACCCTGAACAGACATTGATTCAAATAGCATACGCTACTTTACTTTACTGAAGCCGCATACATACGCGCTTTACTACACATCAACCCGCGTATACTTCTGTGTATTTTATTCTTCAAAAACCCTAACTGCCATACGCTCTTTTCATGAAGAGAACCCGCGTATATATGCGCTTTTATTGAAACCAACTTAGGGGCGTATAGATCCGAAAAGATAAACTTTGCGTACGTACTCGTATCTATAAACTTACCCAGATTTCTTCAATTTCTTCATCAGACTTGCGCCAAGTCTTCATCATTTCTTTTGCGGATCATCCTAGAGATTCATCATTTCTAGATCTAAAGATCTTGAACCTTCATCATATCCATAGGTGCATCATAGATTCAGATCTATCAGAGTTCAACCATACAGATATCTCTTAAAGAGATTTATTTATTAACAACCCTTACACATGCACACCCTAGCACTATGATCTTTTTCTCCTTATATAGATTTAGCCTTTGTCAATACCATGAGTAAAAACCACTCAACCGCTGATGGTATTCCTGGACTGGATCAAATAGATAGTCCAGCGCTCAATACAGTGGGTCAATACCATGGTCATGCCGCTAGGTATCATAGTTTTTAGAGCGCAAAAGGCATACGCGACTTGGAGCGTTCGTATCCGCGTGTATACGTGATTTCTCTTCAAACTAGCTGCGTATATACTAGTCCTGAATGTATACGCGGGTTTCCTCCACAAAAGTAGTGTATACATTGAATCCATATGCGGGCTGCCTTCATAAAAGTAGTGTATACATTGTGAAATATTATATTTATCATTTCTCTGGCACTTACTGAAATTCCTTTTGCTGCTGCTTCTGAACTGATCTGTAGATACATAATTTTTTCATATTTAACAAATAGGTTGCTATCAAAATGCAACTCATCAAGTAGGCTTCCATCAAGGACAACTTCATCAAGTAGGTTGCCATCAAGGACAACACATTGCATCATATTGCCAACAATCTCCCCTTGACCTACATTATGTCCAAGGACAAGGCATGACATCAGACATCACCATTAAACACCATAATACATAGTACTCTCCCCCTTCTCCCCCTCGGACATCAAGGGCAAAGGGTGACTTTAAACCAACACAAGGTTTTTTTCTTCCTTGTATAAGGGATGAGCTCTATATCCAATGCACCCAATTGAAGGTATCATGCTCGCTCCCCCAAGTTCATGCTTTTGACCTTTCAAACATATTTTTCAATGAAGTACATGACCATGACCTTTTCCTAATGTATAAAGGACCTCCATATTTAAGATATTATAGAACAATGATCCAACCAAGTGGATTTACATATGTGACTCAAGTACCCAACCAAGTGGGTTTACACATTTTGACTCAACTACCCAACCAAGTGGGTTTACAAAATGGAATAAGTCTTTGCATGAATGAATATTACAATGTTTACATCATGGGTCTCAACATGACCTTTTTCAGCAAATTACAGAAATGAATTATACAATCAAGATCAAAATTTCTCAAGCATGAGATCAGACTACAACAAATAATTAGAATGCCAACAATGCATCCTTTCCACATGACCAATTCTCCCCCTTAGCCTGTGCATCCTGAATACTTTCAACAGCAAATCATCAAGGCACCTTCATCTGAAATAGAAATAAGAGAGCTAGAACATCACCAGAGATACCCAAAAGCACCACAACTGTGCTGAAGAATGCTGACCAATAAAAAATTTGTCAACAAACACCCATATGCGGTTTTCTGTGTATAAACTCGCGTATATACGCGACTGTCCTTCAGGAAATCTGCGCATCCAATTTAATCTTCTGAATTTAAGAAGATCTGATCTTCTGCATGGCAGAGACTACTCCCAGTTTCTGTCTGAGATATTCGAACGCTTCCCTGGGTAAAGGTTTGGTAAATATATCAGCAACTTGTTCTTTGGAGGGAACATATTCCAACTTCACCTTTTCTTCAAGAACTTGTTCACATAAGAAGTGATACTTGATGGGAATGTGCTTGGTCTTGGAATGCATAATAGGATTTTTTGAGATACTGATGGCACTTGTATTATCACACATAATGGAGATAGGAGGTGAACATTTGATTTGAATGTCTTGTAAAGTTTGCATCATCCAAACAAGTTTAGTGCAACATGATGCGGCAACCACATATTCTGCTTCTGTTGTAGATAAGGCAATAAAGCTTTGCTTCTTGCTGAACCAAGATACTAACTAGGGCCCCATATAGAATGGACCACCACTAGTGCTTTTCCGATCATCAACATTTCCAGCCCAATCTGCATCAGTGTAAGCATGAAGAGTAAGATCAACATTCTTTGGATACCATAGTCCAAAGTCTTGAGTTCCTTGTAGCTATTTGAATATTCTTTTCACATCCTGAAGGTGAGACTCTTTCGGATTAGCTTGGAATCGTCAAACAATCCCAACTGCATGCATAATGTCTAGTCTTGTTCCAGTGAGATAAAGTAGACTTCCTATCATAGATCTGTATTCTGGTTGATTCACCATGGGGGAATCATCATTAGAACTGTGATTACATCTGGTTATCATTGGTGTACTTACAGGTTTGCAATCTTCCATGCCATACTTCTTCAGGATTTGCTTAATATATTTTTCTTATGATAAGAATATGCCATATGTTGCTTGTTGCACTTGTAAGCCAAGAAAGAATGTTAGTTCCCAAAGTAAAGACATTTCAAATTCTTGCTGCATAGCAGAAGAAAATTTCTGACTCATAGATTCTTCATTACTTCCAAAAATGATGTCATGAACATATACAACCACAATCAATAGTTTATCATTTTCAGTTTTTGTGTATAAGTTTCTATCAGCAGACCCCTTTGAAAATCCTTGTTGATGAAGATATTTGTCAAGAAGATAATACCATGCCCTTGGAGCTTGTTTGAGACCATATAGAGCTTTTTTAAGTCTACAAACAAGTTTTTCATCATTTCCACAAATGAACCCTTCTGGTTATTCTATATAAACTTCTTCTTCTAGATGACCATTGAGGAAAGCAGATTTAACATCCATTTGATAAACTTTGATTTGTTGGAAGCTTGAAAAAGCAAGAAACATTCTTATGGCTTCAAGTATAGCTATAGGAGCAAAATTTTATTCAAAGTCTATACCTTCTTGTTGAGCATACCCCTTGCAAACAAGTCTAGCAATTATTGTGCAGGCTCACTGCATACAAAAAACATAGTAGCCAGGCATGTTTTCAGAGCCCCAAGAACAGATTTTTTGCCAAAACAGGTGTTTTCGATGAAGACAAAGCCACTGTTGTTAAAAAAAACATGGAGTCGCCTGCCACGTAAAACACACATCAAAACATGAAGAGAGAGATTTTATAGTGTTAAGTTCAGAATGTTTGGTCAAAGGTAAATGTTGTGCTATCATCATAGGTGCTTTCTATGTCCTGCTGTTTTTCTTCTTGAGTTGGAGACTCATCAATAACAACATCAATACATTCAACAATCTTCCTAAGTATTTTATTGTAACATTTATATGCCCTACTCCTAGGGGAGTAAACAAGAAGTATTCCGTCATCTGCTCTAGGTTCAAATTTGCCAAGTTTTTCATCATTATTTTTGATAAAGCATCTGCTTCCAAAAACTATGAAGTGCTTCATAGTTGGAGGATTACCATACCATAGTTCATATGGAGTTTTATCACTATTTACACAAGCATGTGCCTTGTTAAGAATATTTACCGTTGTATGTGCTGCTTCTCCCCAAAATGTGTCAGGTGTTATGGAATCATCAAGCATAGCTCTAGCCATTTGTTGAACTGTTCTATTCATTCTTTCTACTACGTCATTTTTTTGTGGAGTGTCAGCTATAGAAAACTGTCTTTTTATGCCATGTTGTTCACAAAATTAAAGGAATTCATCTGATGTATATTCTCCTCCTTGATCAGATCTAAGACATTTGATTTTTAGATCTAATTCATTTTCAACCAGTGCTTTGAAGATATGAAATTTCTCAAATGCTTCATCTTTGTGTTTAATCAACCCAATCCAACACATTCTAGAGAAATCATCAATAAATAAGATATAGTATTCTTCACCACGTGGTGACATTTTCCTCATAGGTCCACATATGTCAGTATGAATGAGTTCAAGAGGCTTACTTGATGATCCTTATTTGGCATTAAATTGCACTCTGGTTTGCTTACCGATCATAAGATTTAAGGATACTGGGTAGAGTAATATTGGGAATATCAAATAACACCCTAAGTCTCATGGATGAGGTATATCAGACATTTCCCAGACAGTGATTTGAGAGGGTTTTATGCTCCAACCTTCTGGTGCCATAGCCATTGTGATTTACTCAAGCAACATTGTTCTTTGCAGTTCTTCAATACATACAAGTTGCTTGGAGTTCTTTTTCCTTTGATAATTTCTTTACCTGTATCAATATCACGTACCACACATTCTTTTGAACTAAAGAAAACTTCAATTCCTTGATCAAAAATTTGACTTACACTTAATAGGTTATGCTTTAATCCATCCACATACATGAAATCATTAGATTTCACCTTTTCTTTTAGAAAAACAGACCCTTTTCCCTTAATGAACGCAGGAGTATCATTTCCAAATGTAACATTCTTTTCATTTTCTAGAGCACTATATGCAAGAAGTTTTTTTTTCAATTACCATGTGTTTTGAGTATCCACTATCAATGTACCATTGGTTCTCTTGATCTTCTGCAAATAACGCTATGCCACAATTTTCAACCTGTAATTCCTTCTTTTTCCATACTTTGGAACTTGAAGGAAAATGCTCTTTTGGCTGAACTTTGCTCCTGCACTCAGATTCTTCATGCCCAAAGTTATTGCAATAAGCACATTCAACTTCTCTTAGAAGAGGAGAAAAGTTGTTATAGGTATTATTCTTTGTGTCAATATCATTCTTTTTCTTTCTTGCTTCTCTAGTCATGATGGTTTTATATGCAACACATTGAACAGCTTTATGACCAAAGTTGTGACATATAAACATTGTCTATTGGAGAAGAAATTTCTGCCACTTCATGAAATCTTCTACTTGAATTTACCCGTTGATTGGGTGTTTTTCGAAAGATATCTTCGTTGTTGTTCTTTGAATTGAGATGATCAGCTTTACTCGTAAAGACTTCTTTATTCCTCGCTTGCGTGGCAACATGTTGCATACCGTCGTAGCGTCGCTTTAGATCATTTCCAGTCAAGCTTGAGAAGATTTCTCCGATATGTTTGAGACCGTTTTTTATAAGAGGAGAATGCTGTACCTTGATACAATCTCATCTAAGGTTTCAGATCCTTTAGTAACTCTAGATTCAAAGTCTTTACTTTCAATTTCTTTTTCTTAGACTTAGGGTCATACGTTCTAATTTCTCATTGTGTTTCTCCTTTTCTTCAAGCTGATTTTTCAAAGTTTCTATGATTATTTTACTCTCTTCTAAGCCAATTTTGAGTTGATTGTTTTCATCAAGAAAATCATTGTCTTCTAGAGCATCCATAAAAGTATCCTTTTCTTCTCTAGATTCCTTTTCAAATGCCATTAGAAGTCTAAGATCTTGTTCACATTCTTCCTCACTATCAGATAACCCATCACTATCTTCATGAGTATAGTAACTTTTTATAGTGCTAAAGCGATTCTTATTCATTTTGTAACTTTCTTCCCCTTGTTATGTGTTTCTTTATGAGGACACTTAGCAACATAATGACCAACTATTCCACAATCAAAGCATTTGAAAGGAAGCTTACCTCTGAACCGTCCTGTGCCAAGTTGAATTTTCTTTACAAAGTTTATCTCATCTTCTTCTGAGATATATCCTGATCCTTCTGGTTTTTGTACCTCCTTCCCTTTTGTAGAAGCTCTAAATATGACTTCTTTGACTTCATATGGTCCTCCTCTTCTCCATTTCGACACAGCAAAGTGAAGGTGCCATGAAGCTGTATCCACAACAGATTTTTGAAGATCCGTTTTTCTTCAAGAGAAGAAACTTTGACTCAAATTTTGTCGTTAGTGATCTTAAAACTTTCTCAAACAAAGTAGATTTGGTTATTGTTTCCTCTCCTATTCTCACGTATTTACAATATTTACAAGACGAAAAGAAATTTGCAATGCTCTCCTCATTATCCATTTTTATATTCTCATATTGAATTCTGAGAGTTTGAAGTTTAACACTTTTTACCTTTGCATCACCTTCATAACTTAGAATGATTTTGTCCCATATTGCCTTGGCTGTATTCAGTTGCATGACTTTGACAAATTCTGATTCATTTAGACTTCCCAATAGAGCATTGACCACCTTTGTATTTGTTTCATAATTCTTTCTTTCCGTCGGATCTGTTGGTACTACAGCTGGATATTGATATCCTTGTTCAACAATTGCCCATACCTCTGCTCCCAGAGACTGAAGATAGGATCTCATCCTTGTTTTCCAGAAGATTAAATTGTTTCCGTTGAAGAGTGGAGGCCTCGATAGATGTTGTTCCATCTCGATTGCTCATATTGTTTGATCTTCTTTCTAGCGATCAAGCTTTTTCTAAATTTTCTAAGGGGACTTGCTCAACTTGCTCTGATACCAATTGTTGGGAAAAATACTGGGAGGGGGGGGGGGGGGGGGGAACAGTATTTAGACCTCACTGAAATTTTTTTACTTTTTCTTTCTCTTAAAACCATACGGTACTTTACTGAACCAAACTCGCGTATACACGCGGATATCCTTAACAAAACTTGCGTATGTCCAGAGATCTTACTATGCATTTAATTCTTTACTTAGATCATTGCATCATTCATTCATCAGATGTTTAGTAAGTAGTAAGAATGTGCAGTAATAACAGAATAAAACATCACACATAAGCAACACACATGATAACCAGTATTTAAGGTGGAAACCCAATTCGGGAGAAAACCACCGCTGTTGTCCTCTCTGTCTTCAATATTTATTATAAAGAAAACTTCTTACAATTTTGTACTGGTGCAAACTCATACCAACACGCAGGAACCCACCTGCAGAAGGCTGCAACCTTCTCTCGTTCTCCAGCCACTACAGGAAGGGAGCTCCAACCCCCTCACTAAAGGCTTCGACCCTCAGCACCACCATGGACCACGTTTCATCAATTTTCATACTGGACCCACTCCATACATCAAACTGAAACTTATAACTCCATCAATTCATTCATTGAATCATCAACCAATCAACGAGCAACTTGATCTTCAATCAACATAATCAGCAGCATACTCAACATTCAACCAACCCAGACCTGTATGAATACATCATTGACAGATAGCAGTAAAACAACAAATCAGATCAGACATTTCATTCCACACACTTCAGTAAAACCCTAGATTTCATACGCGCTTTTACTTCACTGAACCTGCATATATACGTGCTTTCACAGAGACAAACCTGCGTATACGCGCTTTTGCTGAAACTAACCTACGTATATATGCACTTTTGCTGAGATGAACATGAATATAGATCTGTAACTTTTCAGAACTATGCAACTCTTCAGGACAGATAACTCAGATTTCATCCTTTACTTCAGCAAAGATTCCTCAGATCTAAACATTCTATAAACAGATCTAGAAAATACATAGTCATTTCAGATATAGTGATCCCTCTTCATCATTTTCTTCATAGGTACATTATTAATTCAGATCAATCAATAAATTGTTACCCATTCCATGCAGAAATACTTTAGAGTGAAGTATTCATTAAAACCCATACTTCAGAATAGATATGCAGATACAAACTCAACCCTGAATAGACATTGATTCAAATAGCATACGCTACTTTGCTTTGATTAAGTCGTGTACATACGCACTTTCTTGCACATCAACCCATGTATACTTCTGTGTATTTTATTCTTCAAAAACCCTAACTGCCATACGCTCTTTTCAGGAAGCGAACCCGCATATATATGCGCTTTTGTTGAAACCAACTAGCGTATAGATCTGAAAAAGATAAACTTTGCAGAACATACCAGATCTATAAACTTACCCAAATTTCTTCAATTTCTTCATCAGACTTGCGCCAAGTCTTCATCATTTCTTTTGCAGATCATCCTAGAGATTCATCATTTCTAGATCTAGAGATCTTGAACCTTCATCATATCCATAGGTGCATCGTAGATTCAGATCTATCAGAGTTCAACCATATAGATATCTCTTAAAGAGATTTATTTATTAACAACCCTTACACATGCACACTGTTGCACTATGATCTTCTTCTCCTTATATAGATTTAGCCTTTGTCAATACCATGAGTCAAAACCACTCAACTGCTGATGTATTCCTGGACGGGATCAAATGGATAATCCAACGCTCAATACAGTGGGCCAATACCATGGTAATGCCCCTATGTATCATATTTTTTAGAGCGGAAAAGGCATACGCGACTTGGAGCATTCGTATCCTCGTGTATACGCGATTTCTCTTCAAACTAGCTGTGTATATACTAGTCCTGAATGTATATGCGGGTTTCCTTCACAAAAGTAGTGTATACAATGAATCCATACGCGGGTTGCCTTCATAAAGTAGCGTATACATTGTGACATATTGTATTTATCATTTCTCTGGCACTTACTGAAATTCCTTTTTCTGCTGCTTCTGAACTTATCTGTAGATACATCATTTTTACATCTTTAACAAATAGCTTGCTATCAAAACACAACTCATCAAGTAGGTTTCCATCAAGGACAACTTCATCAAGTTGGTTGTCATCAAGGACAACACATTGCATCATATTGCCAACATGTGGAAAGTAAGCAATAGTAAATTTGGCACAAGCACTAGTAAGCTAGGTTTTGGATAACTCAGATACCCCAAGGACTGACTGTAGCTCTGGAGAAAGACCACATAACTTGGTGAAGCCACCACCTGTTCCTTTTTTGGTATTTTCCTTATTTTAATTGTACCAAGATTAGAAAGCTAAAGTTATACACCACAAAATTTAATAGAATGGCAATTACTATAAAAAAATATCATCTACAGATGACCCTTCCAATCTGATATTTGCACATGTATTAGTCCATACAAGCCCAAGGGGTTGGCTAAACCTGCTGTTGTGAATGTTGCTGGGAATTTGTCTAGTTAGAAGCCAGCAGGTGCCTTGTTCAAATCCCTTATGGTTAGAAGCACTAGTCTACGCTGATGGGTTACGAATAATGCCATCCACAAATGTGGAGAACTGTTAGGATTAACGTTTTCCTGGATTTTTAAAGAAAGCCCATACACACTAGAAATATTTACCATTTATGGAGGATGAACCAAGAAAATATAGAATCTTAGACATTCAAGGAAAAATGAGTATTTACTGTAGACAAAGTATATGAAGATACAGGGACAGTACTAAAACAACAGAGCCAAGATATTTAAGGAATCCTTTTAAGGCAATAACAGTTTAATTAGCTTCATGTGCTACTTATTGATTGATCAATAAGTCATGAAAGGATGATTATGTGTGATGTTTCCAACATACAATTTAATTATATGCAATTTTAGTTTTATTGACTATATTTTCATTGCATTAGATCAATCCATTCCATATACCTTCATCACAAGCATTGGAGGGGGAATAAGTATTAATGTTGAATGAAATTCCATATAGGGATATGCGCAATGAAAAAATTATGATAAGATACTCAGGATGTTCCAAGAACTCAGCAGTATCAAATATGTATCACTGTACAAATAAATTTGATAGACAGCAGAAAGGATCCAAGCCCAACCAAAACCTTTATTAAAAATAAGAAATATCGTGCTCATTACAGTACAACCCTATGGGGTGTTCTTCACAAGGAAAATAAATTTATCAATCTCTCTACTTAAAACCATGTTATAATTGAAATTATTTTTGAAATGAAGGACCAAAAATAAATAAGTGAAAAGCACCTAGATTAGGGGGGCTCTACATGGCTTTCAGAATCAAAATTTCCTCAGTTGAAATTTTCATTACTCCAAATACTATGTACCTTGCACTAAGTTATCTGCAACAACACAGGTTGAAATATGTACAAAATCCTGAGTCTTGGAGACAAAATAATATGGGAAGTTGGATTATATTACATCCATTTACAAGAAAAAGAATAACATCCAAAACATGGCATCAGTTAGGTAGTCCTTTCTGACACAGTACTTAAATTTTCCTCACCACATTACTTCCAAATATAATGTAAACAGAGGCCTTAATCAATAGCCTTTTGAAACAGAAAATGCAATACCCAACGAAATAGGAGAGCAACTGAAACCAGATAGGGGAATTTTTTAACAACAAAAGAAAAAGTGAACATTTAAATTTTAATAACTGAAAACACCCAGAGCAAATATAGAGAATATGATGTAAAGTAGGAATGGGGATGAGTTTTGTCTTCAAAGAAATTAGCTCCTAGATATTAATACCCTTGTAATTTTCCAATCCTGCGTGCTTTTAAGTTCTTATTAGAACAAATGGACTACAGAATACAGTATGTCATGCCCCCATAATAGATGGTACACATCTAGATTAAATAGAATTTATTTACAGATATACTATCATGACCATAACTTGTATACATAATATACATTTCAATTGATTAGCTATCTCTCCATAAAAAATAAATAAATATTTCAATTGATTGGCCATCATGGCTTTGACTGCAGACATAAAAAAATTTGAGCAGAGAAGTCTTATCTTGAATATCTTCATTATAGTTGTTGTATTTGGATCAATATTGTGTTGTTGCTATATTGACACACACATCATGTTCCCCCTTTTTACTCAGTAGAAGGCTAGAAGCTATTATGATCTAAACAAAAAGACGAGCAGATAACCCAACCCAGAAAAAATGTAACAATTTGGGAGAATAAAATGTTAATTTTTATCTTTTTATACCATTGCGGCAGATAACAGAGCAAAATACGAGTGGCACAATGTTTTGCAAGCCTAGTATGTTTAATGAAGGGATAATAAGTTAAATTTTAAATTTATCTTTTAAGATACCTGGTTATATAATGAGTGGATGTTAAGGGCAGAAATCTGAAACTGAAAAATTATTTGGTAATTCTCGTTGAGTAATTTTTAATTTCATCAATATATTATATATGACTCGGAATATTATGTTTATGACATAATTATATTTACTAAAAAAAATCACTTCTCATCATTAATTTTTGATTAGTAATCTGATGTGATTTTGTTAGTATGTAAAACCATTTTTCACTGTAATATGTTTATATGTTACATGATCTCTCAAACATAATTATCTACTCAATCCTCAAAATAACATACAAACATTAAAAAAAATGCCTGTTAACCGAAATTTGCATATCATGAGAAACATCTTGTTTCTGCTCAGAGTCATTATAATCAAACATTTAAAATTTTATAATTTAGCAAAAAAATCATTATTAATGTATAGAACCGCTAAAATATTATAATAGAATAGATCTATGCCAACTCTGGTAGCATGAGGACTGCCAAACTCTTCTTTCCTTCTTTTTCTCCACAAGTGGTGGAGCATAGTGGAGCCAGAGAGTACATTTTTTTCATGGGAATCACAGTATTTATATCAATATTATAAAAAATAAAAAGTCAGTTTTTATACCTATAAACTGGAAGATACCTCAAACTTCAAAGTGCAATGTATGTAACTCTACTTTTTATATATCTTTTATGAAAGTGATATATACTTAGTGTGTATATCTTGTTGGGAGGATTTCTTCATCGCCATCATGAGGGTGTTACTGAAATCACAGAATGTGGGGGAGCTAGAAAACATGGTGCAGTTGACGGGACTTAACGCCATGAAACTGATCACTTTGATCGTCAAAGTGGCCAACACTGCGTGGATGCATAAAAATAATTGCCGTCAGTTTTCACAACACCTGATGCTGATAGGGAACTTGCTATATCAACTGAAGATAATGGAGTTGAAAAAATATCTTGAAGTTAGAGAGCCTCTAGAGCACCTGGAAAATACCCTGAAATTAGAGAGCCTCTAGAGCAGCATAGGATTGCAGACTTTGAATATATCCCATGTGGAAAAATATTGAGGAGCTGCGTACAAGACTATAGAGTGCGTAAAAGACTACAAAGTGTAGTCAAGGTCTGAGAAGGAGAACCAATATGAAAAATTAAGGATTTTCCTGCTATAAATTGGGCTAAGCTTTTACAAACTCTATTCAAGGCCTTAATACCTAAATCCTGCAAATTGGGTATGGAAGTGGCAACATCCTTCAACAAAGTACATTTATTCACAAACCCTACAAACCCTAGATTTGAAATTTATTCCTGTTGTTGTTCAGGGTTCCTTAACTAGGTTTCTAAGGGATTTGGAGGCACTGAAGATCTTAGTCCTACAACTGAATCATACATTTAGATAAATTTAAGTGTTTGACGTGTTTGAAAGCGAGAAATGAGAGAAAGGAGGAGAGCAAGAGACCTAAGCTTTGGATTTTTTTGCATGAGCACTTCATTCCAGACTCTGCACATCATGGATGCTAAGAGAAAATGAGAGAAAATCCTGTTGTCGCACTAGCTATGTCAAGATGATGAGGGACAATAGTTACTGTGGCTCCTGGAAATGTCCATGTTGCTTGGGACAAAATTATTGTGGCTTATGGAAATCTCCACCCTACTCTCGAGTTTTTCCCCTTTTCTTATGGGCTCCCGCCAGAAAATAGTTACTGTGGCTTATGGAAATCTCGACCCTACTCTCCAGTTTTCCCCTTTGGTTATGGGCTCCTGCCATGGAACTATCCACAATGCTCCAATTTCCCCCTTATATTGTGGCAAAGGGCTCCTACCATGGAAATCTCCACGATGCTCTCTAGTTTCCCCCTTTGATTATGGGATTTCGCCAGACAATGGCTTATGGAAATATCGCTATCTAGATTTCCCCTACAACTATTTTTCGGGCTCCCGTCGGGTCAATTGAGCGAGTAGCAACCAGTTTTGGGGCTCCCGTTAGATCAATTTAGAGAGTAGAATTTTTCCAAAGGGATATGGAAACTTGAGTGTATTGCACAAATTATTGAACAACTATAAGACTATCATTTGCACAAGGGTGCAAAGGGAACGCTGGAGGTGCATTAAATGGATGCTGGGTGACCGACAGTCCAAACGGGAGGACGAAGCTAGAGGCGACAGTTATCAATTTTTTATTCGAAAAAAGGGCGATAAGAAAAGGTTTTGATTGGGTGGGGTGAACAGTGTTTGCTCACCCCACTCCAGCAAAGATAATGCTTCTGACATAAATATAGACTAGATAAAATCAACTTATGTTTTAGCAACACATCTGAAGAAAAAAATGACAAAGAGGTCAATCATAAACTCAGTAACAATCTTCAAACACAATGTGTGAGTTTGGAAACTTTACTGAATTAGAAACATAAACAAATGGTCAGAAGAAGCATTAAAATATTGATAATCAAAACAAAATAAAGAAAATTTTTGACACAACACTGGATCAGATTTACTGCAACATAAATTGTTAGAATCCTATATGAGGCATAGAATACACCCCTGACACTGACAGGAAAACACTAATTCAATCATTTTCCAGTTAATGCATACACTAATTTTATCATTTTTCGGTCTAGAGTGCCAAGCTAAGTCAGTTTTAGAATGGAAGAGGGACAAATATCCAACGTTGCAAGCCTCCAAGTCAGCTCACCAACACCTCCAAAAGAGAGAAAAAAAGGCCAAATAGGTAGCACAAAAATTATCCATAGCCCGTTCAGTTAATGTGTATAGGATGACAAAACAGTGGAGAGAGATGAATACTCTCACAGATTCAATTGGGCACAACCCATTCAAGCCAGAGTCTAAAAAGCGCAGACAATGAAAATAAAGAACCACATTGATTCAGGTACCTGATATAGATTTTTTCTTTAGAAGAACATCAGACATTCTCAATATGGTACCTGGTTTGGTATGTTGGCTATTCTAGCTCTATTGGAAAGAGAGTGATGCCTCATACAGTACTTGAACTTTTTAATATACGAGTATTTTTTCAGTAACAACCCAAAAAAATACACACCATACATGATCTATCCAAAAATTGTAGCCACCTAACCATTGAGGCTACATTGGCAAAAGGAGTCATCAAAAAACAGTTTTAAGGAAATGGGTACAAAAATTCCTTCTTTGATGTTGATAATGTCTGTTCCCTGGAGGGAAGAGAGTGGGGATGGAAATAAGATAAAGCTGCAATCCCACAGGACACAGACACAGACGGAGCACTGAAACCTTGCTTCCAGTGGCAACGAGCAAGGACTGTAAATCTATGAAATACTCTGTAGCATCACTCTCGATGAATCAATCAACATTTTTTCACTCTACAATAGATGTTATTGTTCATGTTCTGATTTGCTGCTCCTTATTTCTGTAGCATAGTATATTGAAAATTTAATAAATAAAAAAAGGACAGTTCCATGTTTCTGGGCTTCTTCATAGACCTGTTTTCCATTTGAATTTTGTGATGTAATCTCCACTTACAATTTTATCAAAGCATCATATAGTCTTGTTATTAGCTCAGATTTCTTGTTGTTAGAAACCCTCTATGTAGCAAAGGTTTCCCCACTGTAGCTTTTGTTTGTCTAACAGATTGATACAATATATATTGAATATCATTTTATGCTTAGATCTATAAATGTACAAAAAAACACAAAATGGAATAAAAAAAGGTTTTGAACACATGAAACAAATCTAAATTGCAAACCTAGTGTTATGTAGCCTCTCTTCTAAAATACAGAACAAAACAAATGCATTGTTGCATAATGTAGGTTAACGAGACTAAAAGAACCCACATTGCAGTACAAGAGCTTAGGCTTACGCTTACCTCCATCTCATTACACATGGGAATCTGAACCAGAACCATCAGATACTCTACTGACACACCTTTCTCCAAATTCGTTGTTGAACTTGGGAATTCGAATTGGGGCACCAGCTTAATCTTCTTGATGTGGATCCACAGGCATCCCATCGCCAACACCAGTCTATCTTCCAACTAGATAAGAAACAACACAATGAAGATGTTGGCTAATGCCCAAAGAGGAGGGGTGAGATAAGTGGCCCTGACAAATACCCATTCAGAATAAATGGAATGAAAAATGCCCTAGAAGTCTAGTGCCAAAGAAAATTCGAAATGAGGGTGGCTAAAGTGCCAACCTTTCATAAAAGCCGCAATCTCAAACCCTAGCATCAAGATGGAAAATAAGATAAAAACTCTAATGACTCTGTATAGTTTACTTTACCTTGGTTTGTCCTCCTCTGTCACACGATTTTGATTCTTGCTCAAAGTGACTCTTCTATTTATGGTGGAGAGAAGGCTCCATAGCCCTTGCGCGAGCTAGGCGAGATAGCCTGCGACGTGATGGGATTTCAGCAGCCATACCCAAGTAAGTTTCCAAGAATTTTTGCCCCGACCCTGCTTATCTGACTCGTGGAAATCATCTTCAAGGCTTTGAAATCCCACCATGGACCAATTTGGATTCTCCATTTTTACTACCACAGAAGTTTCCCTGTGGATCTCCTTCTCCTTGTTCCACCATTCTTGAAGCTCAAAATTTTGAGCCATACATAAGAACCAAATGAAACCCCACCCTTCGGGGAGTCACATGAACAAAAAAAAGGAAAAAGCACTATGCCCAAACCTCGATAGCACAAACCTTGATCTTCAGGTCAGAGAATGCAAAGTCAGGATCTTGGTCATAAGTTGGAAAGACTTTTGACAACAATAATAGTAAGTGTGTTCTCCTCCTCCGCTTCTTCCATCTTCTACCTGGTAGAAAATGAACCCATCGACAGCCTCGCCTATATAGAAGCTTCACCGATCTCACAATGTGGAGGCTTCCTGGATTTTGTGATATTCGATCCACAAATGTCGAGATGTGATAAGCTAGGCACGCACCCATTCAATAAATATGGAAATTTTACTTGAATACAGAAAGGGTTGGAACCAGAGGATAATACAGGACGATAAGCCCAAATGTCAGAATCTAATTGGTTGGAAGGGCGATAGGCAAAGCTTCTTATTGGTTGGGGTGAACAGTGTTCTCACCCCAAGCCAACAAAGAGAACGCCTCCGGTGTAAAAATAGTTGTAAACCACTTGAAAAATAGTTTGAAACAAAACAACTTTATTTCGTGCAAAATATATAAATATGGTTAGAGTTGCAATGAATTATATTTTTTCATGTTGCATTTTTTATATTTATTACTATGACAAAGGTTAATGCATATTTAATATTTTTTTTTATATTTATTACTAGGATAAAGGTTAATTCATATTTAATATTAAGATTTATGTGTAAGAAGTGAAAATGTGGTTAGGAGGATGTTTTTCTTTCTTATTTTTATCATAAAATTTTAGGGTGACATCAGATCCATAATCATCAATAAAGGAAATATATGTAATATTGAGAGATTATGTTGGGATGAAGATATTTTTGACAAATGGTGGTGTGCTTATTATTTGGGATCATTTTCATTAATGGTTTTTCTATCGAGATTTTATTTAGATTTTCACTTATGGAATGGTAAGTTTATATTGTAATCACAAGACAAACTAGATAAAGTGATGAGTGACATTGATTTTCATCATCTATAGTTCATGCAATATATCAGAAAAAAGGTCATTTTCATAGTTCATGTAATATATCGCAAAAAATGCCATTTGCATGTTCACCCACTTCTTTAATGATTTTTCATAGAAAAACATAAAATATTGAAAATTGGTTGCCATAATATATATGTAAAGGATCTATTATACATATAAATATGTAGGTCATTTTTAAATACCTAACTATATGGAAGAGCCCATTTACCTTCAGACCTAAAATATTTATTGAAGAAAATGTCGATATGGATGCCCATGACTATGGACTACTTCAATTTGGTACAAGATTCAATATCTACACTATTACAAAATTGGGTGTTAATTTAGTTTATTCTATGCTGGGATGCATGTTTCATCATATCATAGGAGAAAATCCTAAGAAAATGAGGGTAGAAGGCGGGGATATCACACCAAATCCAAGGTTTGTTAATTTCATGGTCTCTCATATGGATTCTATTTCCATTACTCAATTTCATACTCATATTAATAAATGAAAACCACTAAAATAACATGATAATGTATTTGGAATTTACTTGAAAAAAAAAAACTTCTGGTTTGCCCCTTTTTCGTAATGAAAGTAGATTTCTTTCTCTAGACTAGCCCGACTTAACCAAAAAAATAAACGTATAATTTCAATGTGAATATGATAATAGCCAACCTCAATTTAATTTTTTCTCTTTATATGGTGTCACTTGTGTAATTTGAATTGATATATTAAATTTATTGAAGTCTTTTTACTAATCCTAATAGGTAGAACTAGTGGATTGCAATTCCAATATGAACAAATATCATTCCACTATGGAGATTTAAATATTTATAAGTCATTAGTAAAACTTAGTGTTTGATATGTTTCTCAAGAAAGGAACCTATTGGAAAAAATGGAAAAACAAAATGCATTGAGGTATAAAACAATTTCCATGTACACCATGGAACTAAGCTACTTCAATAAAATTTGTCCTTGTGTCATTGATAAAATTTCCCCTTATTAACTAATTGATATTGTGATTGTTAACTTATTTGATAAATTGGAATATATCATCCACTAATTATACATGCTTTTTATTTCAATGTTTTTAATAATAAAGTGTCAAAGGTTTAGTTAAGAGCTAGAGGAAATAAGGATTAATTCAATTGGTAAATGCTCTTGTAAAAGAGTTCATAGAGCTCTCAATACAAAATCTTATTAATTATTTTAGGGTTACTAGTTGGTATTTTAGTTTCTAGTTATTATTGTGCTCCATTTAAAGACAAAGAAAGGTAAACCTATTGGGATTGAAAATGTACCAGCCTCCCTTAGAAATTTTAATACATTCGTGAGTGAGGGAAAATATTCTTTGAAAAATGAAATAAACAATAGTTCATTTACTAAGTAATAGATAAATATTAATAATATATAACATATATATGATAAATATAATGGAGAAATTTGTAACACCCACTCCCAAACCATTTAATGTACCAATGCATCGAGTAATGGCATGTCACCACGCCAATTTCCTTATATCACTGGCACTCTGCAATCCTTCCTATATGTTCACCAAAGTAGATAACACTACCAAAAAATACTTTATGTAGTAGTGTCTGAAAAAACCTCGATAAAATATGTAAACAAGGAAAATTAATGTCACTTATAAATTATAGACCTCACGCTATGTAGATCGTCACCAGCTCAATCCACTAGGACACTCCATCAAATAAAATAGATTGTCGAATCATCGTGAACCAATATCCTTCAGAAAATCTCATCAAGCACATAATCGAAAAAGATCTTCAATGACAACGCAAACCATTAATGGATTGTCCCTCATATAATTAATGAACAACTTGGAAAATAAATATCCCAATAGACCAATTAATGACCCCAAGAGACTCCTTTGTGATCAAATTCAAAATTCAAATATGTTTCCAACTCCACCAACAAAAATGAATGCACTTACGTAGCAGTAAATATCCTCCTAAATAATCCGATCAACCAATCCCAAACCAAAGAGGAGCATGAAGATCCACAAGAGAAAAGGTTCGAAAGAAATACCACATAAAACAACCAGCTAGTGCATCTCAAATGGACCACAAAGAAGACCAACAGGTAGTAGTTAAGATCCTCGGAAATCCCCCGATCGACCAATCCAAAACTAGAGAAGGAGCAGGAAGATCCACAGGAGAAAAGGATCAGAATAAAGACCACGTAAACAACCAGCCAGTGCGTCTCAGATAGACCACAGAGTAAACCAATAGCTAGATGGAAAGCAAATTGTTATTCGTGTACCTTGAAACAAAAAACTAGTAGAGATACTTGAGATCATCCAGAAGCAACATAAAAACTGAATATAGCTCAGATAATTATGCTTAGACATATTACACCCAACAACACTAGCAACTACAGCAGCGAAGGATACATTTAATCCATCTACCTCCACACCTCCAGCCAAAATTACTACCCTTGTGAATTTTGTGACTAATGCTTCCATAATCCAATATTTTATCCTTAGTGTTTTCTTCTCTAAAAAATTGTCGTAGATATTTTGAAGTGGTCATATTGTTTGCTAACAGATATTCTGTAATTTTCCTCCACCATCCTTGTAGAAATTATGGTGTAGATTTACAACTACTCATGAAGTTTTAATCAAAATCTCATCAACTACTAATCACTAGTTAAAATCAAATCATCAAAATATAAGGCAATAATAAGGTATTTACCTTCTACCAAGATGTGATCAAGGTTTGCATCTGCTTCACTTATGGTGAAGCCCTAACCAGTGATATAATTATCGATCTTGGTGTACCAATCATGAGGTACTTGTTTGAGACTGTACAATGCTTGTTTGAGTCTGCACACATGAGACTCCAGATCAAATGTCTCAAGAACTTTTGGTTGCTCAATGTACACCTCCTCCTCAATAACCCCATTGAGAATTTTTTTTTTTACATCCATCACGTGGAGCTTCCACTCTATCTGCGTAGCTAGAGCAATAATTGATCTAATGGATGAGTACCTTGATATATGAGAAAAGGTCTTCTCATAGTCACTATCCTCAACTCGAGAGTACCCCTTGGCAAAAAATATGGACTTATACACCTCTATGCTTATGTCTACTACTGGCTTCACATTGACGATCCATCTTGAACCCACTCTTGATTTATATTATGGTCTTGGGACCACTTCCCAAACGTTGTTCTTTACAATGGATTTGTATTCCTCCACCATTGCATCAACCCATATAGGTTGCTCTATTTCCTCATTGAAATAGGATGGCTTAGTCTCTATAAGCTCAGCCATAAGAGCCATGTAGCCAGTGTACCTCCTAGGTGACCTCATTTGCCTGCGCAAATTTGAAGGAGCTCCCACATTCTCCCTCACATCCTACACAAGTATATCAGCTTCCCTGGCTCTTTCTCTACCTTCTTTGGATGGTTTTTCTTGAGTGAATGTCTCCACTCTCTGCTCCTCAATATATTGTTGCTCCAACACTTCATGAGGCTCCTCCTTTGGAGCTAAAAGCTACTCTTTTGGTGGGATCTAAAGATCCCTCTCAAGAGAGCACCACATCGCGTTCTCCTCATTAAAATTTCCATCCCTTCACACAACTATCATTATGAGGGACGGAAAGTACACATGATAGTTGTGAGGATTTTTTGTGTAACCCATAAAACTTAGGTATCAGAGCTATCGTTTGTTGAAGGTATTTTCCCCAACATTCAACACCTGAATATTGAGTATTGTAATTATCTGGTGGAGATTGGATCATTTCCAACACCACTAATAATGCTATATATGTGGTTCTATGGTGTATTGAGAAAAATAGGAGGGCCTTTTGGTCTTGCAAAGTTTCAAAAATTGGACATAAGTGGTTGTCAACAACTAGAGGAGCTGCCAAGCCTGGAGACATTGACATCTTTGGAGGAGTTGCACACATGTGAATGAAAACAGCTCAGGAACATACGAGGGTTGGTGAAGCTGGCGTAGCTTCGAGTATTAGATGTTCAGGAGTGCTCTAAGATGGAAGAATTGGCGGGTATCGAAAATTTTAGGTTGGCGTTGAAGGACTTTCATTACTTTGGCTCTCTGAAATTGCAAGCATGTGAAAAATACTAGACCTGCCACGCGTAGGTGTAGCAGATGAGAAAGCCCCAAATAAATTGCAGGCATGTGGAAAAATACAAGAGCTGCCACACATAGGCGTAGCAGAGGAGAAAGCCCCACTACTTGAGGATCCCAATAATTGTGGGTTTTCATCTGATGCTACCAAATATCACCTTATTAAATTGGAATATGATTGCCTCAAAATCCTCAAAGTCAGGGAAGAAACTTGGAGACTCAAAGGTCAGGCCATATCGTTAAAAGTAGGGGATGAAAATACTAAATTCCTTAAGAAATATGCCAGAGGTAGACGGGCCATCACTAACATTTGGGAACTTGAAAATATGGATGGTACTTCAGCTACATCCTTTGTGCAACTAGCCAACTTGGGCACTTCACACTTCAGGAACCTCTTCAAAGCCCCTCATGAAGCTACACTGGAAGAAACCATCAAGGTCGCTGGATACTTCCCTAGGTTTGCAGAACAGGACTCTGCAGAGGAAATTTTAAATCCAGTCACGATGGGAGAACTTTAGGTAGTCCTTAAATGGTTCAAGAAGGAAAACAACTTATGGATGGTCAATGGAATTTTACCTAGCTTTCTTTGATCTTCTAGGACAAGAGCTACTAGAGGTGGTGGAAGAAACCAAGAGTACAGGTCACCTATATGATGCATTTAACTCTACAGGTTGGCCTAACCCTAGATTTGCTAGATCTATGATACATTGTTTGCTCAAATAGTTGACTATAAAGACACCTCCACTTACTAAAAAAGATAGATTCCTTCGTCCACTACAAATTTGTTGTAGAATCTAGAGAAAAATAAAATTTATGTAAATGTTAAAAATTAAAATACCTCTACACCAAGGAAATTATTTTTTTCAATTTCTCTCGCTATTGATGATGTTACCTATGCAAATTACTAATAAATTCTAGACTGAAAAGGTGTGGAAGCATGCCAAATTCAAGGATACCTTGGTTATAAACTTTGAGAAGGATAAGACATGGATAATTATCCCATAATTTGGTTTTGTTGTAGTATTTTGATCAGAAATTCTCAAGAGAAATATATATTTGGGTTAATTACCATATAGATTTAGAATATTGAGATTGTAGTAGAGCTGAACTAGTTATTTAAAATCAAGAGAAGAGCAGTAGTACAAGAAAGTAGCTTATAAAAGGATGGTTAAGGAGATCGTGACATGGATAAATAATTCTGTGGTGGAAGAGGATTATGTGCCTTTTAGTTCTCCAACCATTGAAGTGCAAGAATGAATGCTTGGAGGTGACCTAGAATGTATTGAATGATATTGAATCACTAAAGGAATAAGGTGCAATGGAGGAACCACATGCATTAAAGAGGGAAAAATAGGATTTTAATCAAAATGCAGTAATTAAGAAGTGGTGGATGAATAGAACGAAGGGGATTCATCACAATACCATGCTAATGAAAATGATTATTAGTGAGGATGAAAACATAGAGGCACAAGTAAAAAAGTTCAAAAGGTTTCAAAGTTGCCAAGAGAATACCAAACATTTGTTCAAATAGGGGGATTTGATAATTGGAAAGAGCTTGGAGAGAAGAATATGCTGGGAGAATATGTCTAGAAATTTGGAAGAGGAAAAAGAAGTGATGCCACAAGGAGGTGAGCACGTTCAATTAGATGGATCATGATTGTATAAAAGGGAGTCACATTTTTTAAGGTATTTATTAGCCTATGGAGAGATATATCATCACAAAGAAAGAAGAGGAAGAAACACTTAGTAATGTGTTCTAATTGTTTGAGCTAGAGGAAGGTCAAGTAGTAGGCATGATATAGCCTAATAAAAGTGGATCCAATCCAAAATAACCACCCTATGAATTTTAAAAGCCTAGAGGTAATCCCAACTTTTTATTATATTTTTGAATTGAAGCAACCTTTTGTTAGTAGTTTGGGATATAGTAGTAATGAAAAAAAATGAAGGGGGGAATAGAAGTAGAAGTGGCATATGTTATGTTTGAATTTTAGTTCAAGTTGGGGAGTAGGCTTAATTATTCAAACATGTCCATAAGGTTTTATCTTGGTGAAAAATTCAACCAAAAATATGGTTATAGTAGTTCCAGGAACTTTATAAAGGGCAATGGTGATGAAAAACCACATTGGTTCTTATGTGGATTCATCTGGAGGTTGAAAAGGATTGCAATGCTAGTTTCTAAGATGATAAAGTTCCTAACCACATTGTAGGGGAAGCTTCTCTAATGGTGCATGAAGTTCATATAGATTTATCCCTAGGGTGTAGCTAAGGCCTTGTACAATTTAAAGGCAGTATTTATAACTAAGTTCTAGAGGTTAAACACTAAACAATAAAAAATCACTAAGTTGAAGGAGATTAAAAAAATGGTTGGAGAAAGTTCTTAGGAGTATGGTGAAAAATTACAAAACTTAATCAACAAACTCTCCTACACTATCCATGAAACTCAACATAAAGAATGATCCATAAGTTTGTTGCTCTTTAATAATGTACCATTAGTGCAATAGATGTGGGTGACATAGAGGGATGCCTTATCTTAGGCCATGAGGATAGAATATTGTAGGGTGAACATCCATTTTACTAAAAATTGTCAAGCTTGGTAAGAACTAAGAGAGAGTTACGCAAGTATTTCCTTCTAGGTAACCTTATTAATGAACCTTATTTTATATATTAATTGCATAATGAGCCTAATTTTTTTATTGGAAAGAGAGAAAATTTCATATATTCTAATGAATCCTTATACATTACGTGCATTCTAATGAGTTAAAAGAAATAATGGCATTAGGAGAGTGATGATATTGTGTTTTTGGCAGAGATATTTTATCTCTTCCTCCAATACCAAGATTCTTCTTGTATGTATAAGCAAAAATGGAAATCCCCAATGGAGATCATTGCCTTCACAACTACACCATTTATATTGGTGTCTTGGGTATAAAATTGGACTATTTTCCGCTAGAGCTACTAGATATCATTTCATTGAGCTACAGTGATAAGTGAGAGCTATGCATATCTCACTAAAGGTGTATCAAGACGGTATTCGTTATCAAATATTGGAGATGCTCCATGAGTAGAACAAACCAGGTGAAAAATAAGAAAATTCCAATGGATTTAATAAATTACAAGTAAAGCTTGTGCTAGGTGGAAGATCCATTTAAAATTAGAAGCATACATAACTTAACTAGTTGATTGAGAGGAAATGAGTAAACTTCTCAGCCTGATATGTCAAACAGGTATGGATTTGTTATGAAGTGATCATCTGCCATGGTTTAGGTTGTGAAAAGTTAACTAGCAATTGAATCATTAATGTCCAAGTCGTAGATGGCTAGTTTGTAGAAATAAAATCTAGTAAGAAAAGAGGAGGGTAAATTCATCTATATGTTACTATGAAAACCTCTTAAAGAGAGTCCCAAAACTCTCTTTCTTTAATTTTACCATATCCAGACAAGTGAAGTTTGGCTTTATTAATGAGAGAGCCATTGGGTTTGAAATTTCCATACTTATGTTTAATACAATCACCACCTTCCCCACCCCGACCCCCCACCCAGTTCCGGGAAACACTTAGATTATTACATCCTTTTTCCAGTCCCACCAGCTAAAAGGGACACAATCATGACAACATTCAGTAGCACCACTCCAGTAGATCCAAGACCCATGAGATCCCAAGTGGGAGGGGTCTCCTACGACCCCCCCTCAATACATTTTATTCATCAATATGTTTTCTACATTTTGCATTCTAATAGTCAAGTTCTAGATTGTGGTATCAGAAGAACATTATCACTTATCGAACACGTTTGCCTAAATTTACTAAATGATAAGCCATGGATTTTTAATTCTACATTACAAACATGTTCCCTAATATATCCCTCTCCATGGGTTATTGGAAGCAACTTTAATATTATTAAGTTACTTGATGAGAAGAAGGGTGATATTTGAAGGTTATATGTAGATGTAGAGCACTTTCAAGAAACAATTGCTTCCTTCTAGACTAGTGGAGGTTGAAAATAGTATCTTTACTTGGAATAATCAACGAGGGAGTCAGCAACAAGAGGCCTCGTGTATGGACATTTTATTAATATTAGAGCACAGTAACACTCTTGCAAAGTCTTTTTCCAAACCAACCAAACAACCCTTTCTTCATTTACTTCTATTCATTATATAGGTAGAATATCATAGTGTAATAGGCAGTTGCATACAAAATATGTTCGATCGATGGAGAGGATCAACACCAACTAGAAAAGTAGAAACTTCATAACTGGAAAATAGAAACATTATAGTTTTTTACACTTTTTTCAAAAATAACAAATGCAATCCTAAAATAATTAGCTTCACCCTAAAGAAATAACATATTTGAAACCATGTTTATATTCGAATCTCATTCATCTTGAGTAAATAAAATAGAAACAACATAAAATCATAGAAAAGTCGTCAATGAACTAACGGCTCTGTGCAATGACTCGGTAGCACAAAGTCATATTTCCTTTATGGTTAACACCTGTTCGATGAAAGCTGGGATGAGATGGCATCCAGGTGTAAATCAAGCTAACCTCTCAAATCTCTGAAATCTCCAAAACATGACTGAGACTCAGTAGGCAAGGGTTGTGCAACACCTGCACAACACCTGCGTAACACACTTTGTTTTGGGTATATCTCGCAAACCGTAACATATTTACCAAAACCGAAGGAGGTTATTTTATATGATAGTGTTGGGAAGAAATATCGCCCTCCGTTTTTCTAATTCCTTCCTCGTATTCTCACAAAATTCTTTGCAAAACCATGGCTCAAAACAGGAAATTTACAAACTACAAAAAATGAGCTTTAAATTTCCATTCATAATGCCTGATCTGTGACACCTGTATGAAAACTGGAAGACATTTTTTTTTTTGGCCTGTCTTTTAGAACAACCTCTCTTAGCTTTCCATAATTGGCCTTTATGTGGTTGGAATTGTCGTTTCAAAAGGGTGTAAAAAATAGAGTATGCGCAATGTTGTGAAGCGACCAAATCTAAGTAGAATTGTGATGCTTTGACCTAATGTTTTGGAGTGCTCCACCTGACTTGGCATGTGAATCACAGCATAGGTAATTATTAAGTATAAGGGGTATGATATCCCTTTGGTATGGGAGTTTTACATATGAGAATGGGGTATTATGCATGAGGGTTATATGATATGAGTATGGGAAATGGTAATCTTAAAATAGGGAATGGTTTAGAATGAAATGGGGAAATAAAATGAATGTAATATGATGATAGGTTAATGGTATGTGGGAAGGGTGTAGGATGTAAATTTATATGAAGGGGGATGAATGGAAGGTAAATGGGTAAATAGGGAAATAGGAGGTGAAATGGATAAGCATAGGGTATATAAGAATGAGGGATAAAATTGTATGATGTTTCAAATGACCATACCTTGTAACCATTAGAACTCTGACTTCAAATGAGCTCAATTTAGACAATTCTAATAGACAAATGACTAAACCCCTTTTGAATTGACATGACAAAAACATGTGCGACCATGACACCCATTTGTTGGACATTGGGTTCAACGCTCCCCGTGTGTTTCGCGACATGGACTAACCGCCTCTCGTGGATCCTAACTCTGGCGATTGTAGCGGAGACTAACACCTGTGGGTTTTGGTCTAATGGCAATCGTGATTCCAACAAGTGGTATCAGAGGGACAGGTCTCGAGTTCGAAACTCACCCGGCTCGCGTTGGGGGGGAGATTGTTGGACATTGGGTTCAACGCTCCCCGTGTGTTTCGCGACATGGACTAACCGCCACTCATGGATCCTAACTCTGGCGATTGTAGAGGAGACTAACACCTGCGGGTTTTGGTCTAACGGAAATCGTGATTCCAACACCATTAACTTGACACTCTTTCATAATTTGAATGAACCCTTCATGTAGGAAACTCAAAGATGTTAAACAACGATCTAGAGGCTATGGTAGCAACAGTAGTCATAGTCTCAACTACTCCAAACTAAAAATTAAAGGATAAGGAAAAACATTTTACAATAAAACTTATGACCCTGACACACATGACCCGAGCGGTAAACCAAAGAGTTTAGCTTGAAACCAATTTCTTTCGTGGAAATTCCAGTTATGGATTAAATCCCACATGTCAATGATTTAAAGAGAAGAAACCACAACCATGAACCCAATATGACCCCAAAATCTTCACAACATTTCCATCATTAATAAAGTGGAAGCATAACCATTGATTGTATAAAATGTTGAAAATAGGAGGGTACTTAAGAATAGGCTACCAATGTAAAGGTTCAGAAGAAATACCATGTAAAACAACCAGCTAGTATGTCTTAGATAGACCATAGAAAAGAACAACACGTAGCAGCTAAGATCCTCGAAAATCCCCTGATTGACCATTCCCAAACCAGGGAAGGAACATAAAGATCCAAAGGAGAAAAGGTTCAGAAGAAAGTCAATGTAAACAACCAGCTAGTGTGTCTTAGATAGACCACATAGTATATCAACAACTAGAGTGGAAAATAAATTGTTATTAGTGTACCTTGAAACAAAAGAACCAGTAGAGATCCTTGATATCATTTAGAATCGGGATAAAAGCTAAATCTAGCTCGGATAATTATGCATAGACACATTGAACCAAACAACACCAGTAATTTCACCAGTAAATGCTACATTTAATCCATCTACCTCCACACTTACAACCAAAATTACCTCCCTTGTGAATTTTGTGACTAATGCTTCCACAATCCTATCTTTTATCTTCGACGTCAGCTTCTCGTAAAATTTGTCGTACAGATTGCATATTGTCTACCAGCAAATATTTTGTAATTTGTCTCCACCATCCTTTAAGTGAATCTAATCCATGTTGTCAATGGCCGTCAAAAGTTTCAGCACAACAATGTATTGGTAGCAACGACCAACAAATAGAAGTAACGTTCAAAATAAATGAAATAGTCAAAAAACACAAATTAAAACACTATTAATGGAGACCCCAGAAAGTACTCCAACTATGTTATTGCCTATCCATGTTCAGTGAAAGTGCGTATGTAACTCCTCTCACCAAGCACCTCTGTTGTCGGCCTTCATTGCCCTAAATCCCATAAGTTGTTTTTGGCCTCTGTCACTCTGCTTCCTGAAGAACCCATCAACAACATAAAGGAAAACCCCTAATCCTTTACTTTTTCCTTTTTTACTAGCACCTCATATCAAAAATTTCAAGACAAAATATTTCTTTTATCTTAAAAGCCCCCTCTGTGTAGTAGTGTCGAATGAAACGACATACAAGTTGTCTCTAATCATATAAATAGAGATCGAAGGGACATAAGGGTTGGGATTGATGTCTGAGAAATCTTGCTAGGAAAAGTTGTCGCATTCTTTAGAGTCAGTTACCCCACCAAAACAAAGAGCCCAACAAATTGTTGTTTTTATATAAGATAACATGAATGATAAGTGAAATAGCAACCTCAATATAGGGCGAGACAGTAGTAGCCTACACGTTGGCAGACTTAGGGTGCACTATTAGAGTCAATTTTTCAAGTCATGTTAGATAATATTGTCTTCAACTGATATGGTTTTGTCTTAATTGTTGATTTTCTTAAATGAATTCCGTATTAATTGCCATTGTCTTAAGTGGCCATTGTCTTAATATAAAGTTTTGTCTTAAAATACTCTTGTCTCAAGTTGTTTTTGTCTTAAATATAAAGTTTTGTCTTAAAATATTTTTGTCTTAAATTGTTTTTGTCTTAAAACATTTTTGTCTCAAAAGATATAAGTTTTGTCTTAAAATATTTTGTCTTAAAATGTTTTTGTCTTAAATATAACCTTTTGTCTTAAAATAGTTTGTCTTAAACTGTTTGTGTCTTAAAATATTTTTGTCTCAAACTCTTTGTCTTAAATTTAATATTTTAGACAATTCAATTGATATTAAATTTTAAATTAAAATTACTAAAAAAAAAGATTAAAAAAAGACAAAAAATTTCTATTGTCTTAAAAAAAAAATGTCTTAAAAATGGAGTGTGAAAAAAATCCAAATTCTAATCCTAATCATTATATTAATAGTAGTGAAAACATCACGATATTATTATGCATCGAGACACTTCATCGTCACCGCTTTAATACAAATGGACCTAAATGAATTATTTGGTAGATTTGTCGTTCAGTCTATTCTAAATTAACTCTGCTGTATTGATTTTAGAATATTTGAAAAATTTAATGTGCCGGATCATAATTTACAAATTTCCAAACCTGCATGCGAAACCAGAAACAAATGTTAAAACCAATTTTCCATCCTTAAAACTGATTTGTATCTTTTCACATTCTATCTAGTGATATCAGCCACATTTACCAATATAAAAAATCCGGGGTCCACGTTTCACAGACAGGAAGCTTTTCTAGACTAACATTATATTTTTGACTATAAAATATTAAATGCAATAAGAATATATACTTATCCTTAAATTTAAAGAATTTAAATTCATTCCAATCTAACTGTACTACCCACAACATTTAATATCCTGTATCGTATAGCCCAGGATATATGTCTTTCTGCTTGAACGTCGTTGCGAGCGCTAGTGTTGATATAGATTGACATTAAACCGCTTGATTGACAACGCCGTTATCGATACAACGCATATTGTGTGACAGCTATAACGTTGAATCTCACACATATAGGTTAAGGTGTTGACGGAGACCACCATCAAAGCACGTGAAAGAAATCAAGAGATCACACTGATCATTATAGAAAATTTTGTGTGTGATAGAGATCATGTTGATAAATACACTACGTATAGGTTATGTGATAACACATATTAAGTGTGACATGGTAACACATATAATGTGTGATTTAAGTTAGAGATTTAATTCTTATTTGTTTTGTGTGATGGCGATTATGTTGATCGATGTAACACATAAACATATAATTTGCGATTTAAGTTGCAGATTTAATTTTTATTTATTTTGTAGAATTGAATGATATTTTTTATTATAAAATATAATTGTTATTTAAGTTATTTTGACTTTTAATTAGTAGTTTGATTTGATAGATTTAGTTTAACTAAAATAATTATTAATTTAGTTTTGTTGACATATTTTAGTTCATTGTAACCAATTGTATAGTTAAAAATAATATTTATATTTTAAATTAATATTTGATATATTTATATATATGTTTAATAATAAAATATAGTTAATGGATGCATCTAATATCTCTATCTCTAGGTTAACTCACTCATTGGAGGGCCTAGGAATGTATGAAAGTAGATAAGTGTAAGAGTGGGACAATACATTATTTTTTTAAAGAACTTTTGTATCTCTCCAAGTTGGTTTGGTTTTTTGAAATATGGTTTATTGAAATATTGGAAGCATCCATCATGGGTTAGTAAATCAAAACTCTTACATGTAGAAACAAATTTAATGACAAAGGAACATTATGTAATATATTCCATATTCCATATTTTTTTTAAATGGTGTAAAATATTATATTATATTTTGTAATTATAATTTTGCAACATTAAGATATTAATTTTATATTTAATGATAAAGGAACATTATGTAATATATTCCCTATTCCATTTTTTAGATGGTGTAAAATATTATATTATATTTTGGAATTATATTTTTGCAACATTAAGATATTAATTTGATTTAAGTGTTTGTAGTTTATTATAATGACATGAAGGTTAGAAGTTTTATTATATGTAAATTTAAATATTATTTTTATTGTAATTAAAATAATTATTTTATAATTATATTATTAAATTTGGATTTGAAGTTTTTAAGGTGTTATTGGCTATGAAATTCTTAAAAATTGTGGATTTAAGTAAATAATTGTGTTTTTTATTAAATAAATATGCAATGTTATTATGATAGTGACTATGCAGTGGTCATAGAGTTTTTATATGGTTTAAAAGTAGTATAAATTTATCTTAATTCTCGTTCTATCAAGAGTCCATAGGAATCAAATATCTTTTGACTTTAAAAGATGCTTCCATCTCAAAAAAATTGATCCCTCTCGAGGTCTGGTAGATCCAGAGTTAAGATAGTTAAGATGGATCTAGGCTAAATATTTTGAGGTTGAAGCATTTTTTAGAGTGGAAATATACTCTATCCCTCTCAAGGCTTGGTAGATCCAGAGTTAAGATAGTTAAGATGGATATAGGCTAGTTAAGTTATTATTTATTTTATTTTTTAATTTTATCTCATTTAACAAAGTAAAAATGTTTTATCAATTACGCCTTATTACACCTTAAGGCGTTCTTATTTGAAAACAACTCCCCTAGCTGCCAATGTGTATGTTGGATGATTGAAACGTCTTAGGTCATTAGATCCACAAGTAAATAGTTTTATATATGTTTTTTATAATGTTAGTTTTTTTTTTTCTTTTTTAATAAGTATTAAGTATGATAGAAATGTTGTTGTGTCATGTTTAACATTTTGACTCTGTCAAATTACACAAAAATAAAAATAAAAGTAAATTAAATAAAAAGAATGACATAATGTAATGAACACTTTAACTACATCAAAATAGAATAAAAAATAAAAATAATAAAATAAAAATCCATACAAGCCAATTAGTTTAAATTAAATGGATAAAAACACTATTAACAAGGAAAATAACTATTTAAAATAAAAATAATAAAATAAAATAATAATAAACTATAAAAACAACCCATGGTATTTATGTGGAATGTGATTTATTTAAAGGGGAAAATTAAGATAAGTATTTAGGTTTTGGTGACTTTTAAGTTAAGACGATGTTATTAAAAATTTGTTAGATTTAAAAATAAAAAATAAAAATGATATCATAAAAATAGACTCCACACAAGCCAATTAATTTAAATTAAATAGATACAAAACACTATTAAAAAGGAAAATAACTATTTATGTATTTAAATATTACATTTTTGTGTCACCATGCTCTCCAAAAAAGTAGGATAGAAATGTTGTTATGTAATTTTTAACATTTTGACTATGTCAAATTACACAAAAATAAAAAATAAAAGTAAATTAAATAAAAAAAAATGGCATAATGTAATAAACACGTTAACTAGTTCAAAATATAATAAAAATAATAAAATAAAATAATAGCAAACTATAAAAACAACCCATGGTATTGACCCATGGTATTCATGTGGAGTGTAGTTTATTTAAAAGGGGAAATTAAGATAACTATTTATTTTTTGGTGACTTTTAAGTTAAAACGATGTTATTAAAAATTTATTAGATTTAAATCAAATCTATATCATAAAATTAAACTCCACAAAAACTGATTAATTTAAATTGCATGGATAAAAACACTATAAAAAAATGAAAAAAGAAATTAAGATGGCTTAGATAAATCTTAAGTCTGGATCAACGACGAGCCAAGAGGGATCAAATGTGTTGGTATGCAAACCTCTTTTAGAGTGAAAAGAAAATTGATCTCTCTCATAAATAATATAGATATAAACTAATTATTTAATAAAATTATTTTTAAATGTTTATAACCATTATTCTTTTAAATTTTTACTTGATAAAATGTATCTTAGCAATAATGATGAATGTTCATAATTCTCATTTCTTAAATAACACTAAATTTACCTTTAATTCATTAATTGTAATAGTTTGTAACTACGTACATACTCTTTCAATTTTTTTTTTTAATGAATATCAAATTTCTTCCGTTCAAAAAAATATATATATACATATCCTTAATTATCTAATTTTAGTTTAAAAAGTCTTAAATGTTTTTTACTTTATAATCATAAAAAATTTTCATATGTCAAACTTACTCAACTTTTTAGCATCCAAACAAAACTTACAAAAGAAAAAACAAATTTTTTTTGTTAATGAATATCAAATTTCTTGTGTTCAAATAAATATATATACATATCCTTAATTACCTAATTTTAGCTAAAAAAATATTAAATTTCTTTTACTTTATAATCATAAAGAATTTTCATATTATATGATGTCAAACTTACTCAACTTTTTAGTCTAAAAATTTCAATAAAGTTTCTCACTACATAATTTTAGATTTTTTTTTTTTTTTCAATTCCAAACAAAACTACAAAAGAAAAAGCCCATTCAGTCCTTACTGTAGATTATAGTTTTACAAAATTGACACTATGTGATTAACAATAGAGCAAGTTGAGACAACCCCAAGGGGTTTTTTGCAAAGTTTTTTCATGACCTTTATTCTACTTTATAACCTGATCCACAATCAAAGAAAATGGCTACAATTTCACAAGTTATTAGTTTATAACTTGATCCATAATCAAATAAAATGGCTAGCGATGTCACAAGTTATCATTCGCATAGTGATGTATTGACGTTCTCTATTGAAATGGTGGCTACGGACACTAAAGAATTCAAAATAGATATACGTTATGGAATTCATATTGTCTACAAACCATCCAAATTTTCCATCTTATACAGCAATTTCTAACAATAACCACTCAATTTACTCTCCAATTTTTTAAACCCCAACCCATGTTGGGGAGATCACAGTTTAAAATCAAATATTCCAGTGGTTTTTTAAACAGTTTATAAACAAAATAGATAATGAGAAATATAATCTTGTGGTATAATAATTGATTTTTGAATCATTGTGACAAAAAAAACATCACATTAGCTCACAGAATATATCTAATGCTATAAGGATCTCAGATGATAAAAAAGTTTTGAGTCATGATAACTAGGTGACAACCAAACTAAGTTGTAGCCACAAATAAAAAAATCACAACAACTCATAGAATATATCCAAGGTCGCAATGAATCACATACATATTGATGGACCTCATGGGAGTTTTAGTGCACATAAAAAACCACCCTAAAAATTCTATACTCACGTAATCAATTTAGAATAACCTAAGATTTCTAGATTGGATGTCAAGGTGGGTGGTATGGTAGAGTAATTGAGGATGCTTCTTAAAGGGTAAGGGAATTTAGATACTTTATCCTTCCACCAAATCTATAAAAAGTGAGACTTGTAGATTATAGTTTTAATAAATTGACACTGTGATTAAGAATAAGTTACAAACATAAGTAATAAGAGGAATGTACACGGGGGCCATGGTAATTAAGGTTATTCTTTGTATTATTTTTATTTAGAATATTTTTGTTTAAAATAGTAATTTGTATTTTTATTCTTTTAAATGTATATTGTTAAATGTGTAATTGAGCAAAATGTGTTAAATTGATATTCTAATTTTTAAGATATTTATCTCAAAAATTCAAAGTATGGTGAGTTTTATTTTATTAAGCTTTACTCTAAATGTGCAGAGAATGAATCTATCTCAAGCCCCAAACAAGATTCTTCTTTCTCTTCTTATTCTAGCTTGAACCTTAACACTCCTCCTCTCCTCCTCCTTGCACAAATTTAAACTATAAGGCACAAGGTGGTTGTTGCATATAGGAACATCTAGATATGATGATACTCTATTGTAATTTTCTCTACAAATGTGATGGAAATTGTGCCCTAAATGTTGACAATTTCATGGTTAATGTAGTATAAGCTACATGAAAATTTACATTGTTGTATACAATATCAAGAAATCTATGCCCAATATCCAACTCCATAGAGCAAGACATGCTCACCAATTCAACAGTTGCTTCCAAATCTTTCTTAGTGCTAGAGTTGTTTTCTCAGTAAACTTGCTTGTTCTGCTCTTGATGAAAGCCATCGTTGTTTCATATAGGAGAATTTAGCTCTCATAAGAAAAGTGTGATAATGTGTTATAATTGTCTCTAGAATTTTTTTGGTGTTTTTTTCTCAATAAACTTGTTTTTACTACTCTTAAGTGATGAATCCATAGTTGTTTCATATAGGAGCATTTAGGTCTGATAAGAAAAGTGTGATATTGTGTTATAATTTTCTCTACAAATGTGTTGGAGTTTTTTTCGCAATAAAATTGTTTTTACTGCTCTTAAGTGATGAAATCCATTGTTGAGTCATATAGGAGAATTTAGCTCTAATAAGAAAAGTGTGATACTGTGTTATAATTTTCTCTACAAATTTGATGGAAAGCCTACCATAAATTTTGGCAATTTTATTGTTAATGTAATATAAGATAAATAGAAATTCGTTTCTTCTACACAAGATCAAGAATGATATGTTGAGTAGCCAACACCAGAGAACAAGCCATGTTCGCCAATTCCATAAATGCTACCAAATCTCTCTCGGTGTTGGAGTTATTTTTTGAATAGCCTTATTTTTACTTCCCTTGAAGTGATGAAAGCCACCTCTCTATACCTTTTTTACTATATTCACAAAGAACAAAAGAAACCAAAGTCATATCAGTGATACTGAAAAAACAAGAACATGGTGGACATCAGTGAGATCATTGGTAAATAACAATGTGATCTTTTGAATATTTTCAAAGATCATGAAGAAAATAATACTTATGTGACTCAATAAGAAATAATAAATATTAAATATGGAGGAACTGCACCAAAAATACCTTTGATTTTGAAGGTAGAAAATCACAATCTATTTCTTTATTCATGGGGCATTCATGTTGACATGATCAGACAAGGTCTTTAACTTAATTTCAACTTAAATTTTTATTTTTAAATTAAATTAAAACACACACACACACACACACACATATATTCTTTTCAACTATATCTTATGAGTTTAGTATGTTTTCAATCAACTAGAGGCTTCAGAGTTTAAGAACTATATCTTAGATCTGAGCACATGATTCTATTAAAATTTATGAAACAAATTTAGTTTTTAAAACTTGTATGTTTAAATATGTGATTTTGGAAGCGACGATGGCTTCTTTAGACACTTGATTAGTATTGTGAGCGAAATTTGAGTATATCATTAAGGACTATGAATAGTTCATGTAACAGTTTCATTACTTATAACAGAATTTAATATCCTTTCTTGTTGATACATACAACCTAATCCATGAAAAAATGTATATGCTAATCATTTCAGTTTTATGTTGATGCCAATAGGCATGAATATGCTTCTAATTTTCAATTAAGTAGTCTTCAAAAGTTCCTAGCTCTATTTTTATTACATAAAGGCATTGAAAACCATCTGATAGTATTGACTTCAATTTTTTTATTTGGATGTGTTCTAAGCTAACATATTGTGCCAAGAATTTTGATATATCTTATCAGTTTATTATTTTTTCAATCAAGAAGAGGCTTCGGAGTTTAAGAACTTAATCTCCCTGGTTGATAACTCTTACCATTAATATCTTTGAAACCTCCATGATGTGCTTCCATAGATGCAAAATTTTCCTTTCATTCCTTCACAATGGCTCCTTCTTTGCAACATATTATTTCTTTTACGCTACTCTTTCCTATTATATTTCCTTAAGGCATTTCTTTTGCAACATGTGGTGCAATTCCTAGTAGTTATATTTATTTTATTTTAATTTTTATATAATTCTACTTAGTCAAAATGTTTAATAGGACAATATAGGACATCACAACATCTCTTTCATACTAGGCTCGAGAGCACCTCTGTCACAATAAGTTTGATGACTTTGCAATACTCTATAAATATGTTGTAATTGTCACTATTGTCTAAGCACCTCTTATAAACAATTGTATATTTGTGAATATGGTGATGCTCATAACATTCCCCAAAACCATTTTGTACCTTTTATAGACAAACATGTATCTATGAATTTGATGGCGTTGATGATGTTCCTTGCCACCATTCTCCTTTCCCATCATATATTAGAAAATCCACTTTGTATATTGCATTTCTCTTTTGGAGTAACTATTATGTATTTTTCAACTCTAGATTATTTTGTTTGCTAAACTATATGAAAGTATGTCATTTATATTGTTCCAATCTATATTAATTATCAATGATTACTTTAGATAAAATATGAATGTGATAACCATCTATTCTTGATGTATGTTAGCTATGTGGAATATTTTATACTTGATAATTACAAATTGTCATCATTATTTCAATATGCACAATTGGATATTGTTATAATCCACATTCCTCCCCAAAGGTGACTTGGAAGAAAAGCTTTGATCTACAATTGAGTTTAATTTGATATTTGAGGTTTAGGTACAAGTTACACATGCATGCAATTCATTATTGGAAAATTTTATGCTTACTAAAATATACATATTTATTAAAACAAATTACAAGACAATTGTAATTCGATACTAAATTGAATACTTTGATAACAAAACATTATATGACTTTTATCTACCCCTACTCTCCTCCCCAAGAAAGTATGTAGAGCTCAAATGTATTAAGAAGGGTGATCTAAGCATCCTTTAGTGCCAATACATATGTAATTTCTAGTAGTTATATTTCCTTCAAACATAGGAATACACTAGATAGTGGTTTTGAATCCCTTCCTTCGACTTTACTACATTTGATTCAATGGGAATAAGGATCATCCCATCAATGTGTCTATAAAGAACCTTGCAGAGACATTCATTTCATCTTGAAATAGTGATACCCATTGCTTCAACCTACACAAGCAGTTATCAAAAGTGGTGGGATAAATTCACTTAAGGAGTGGACGTATCATGACTCATATACCTAATCTAGTAAAAAATGTATTACTTAAAAAGTGATTAAGACTATGATTCTTCAAGTGGAGCAACATATAGAGGTAGGTTACAATTCTAATGAAATTGTTAATTTTCTTGGCCCTAAACTTGAAATTGTTTTGAAATTAATAATAGCTGCTCGAAGGGACTAAATTATATAATTTTTTCTATGGAAGGAAAGCGCACAAAGTCAATATGAAGTAATTTTGATTAAGAGCAGCTAGAAATATTATTGTCATTCAAACTTTAAAGTTATTTCCAAGGAGATTGATTAAGGAGTGATACAGATTATTGTACCTATCATGATTCCCCACCCATTGATCAAGTTACCACCTTTTCTTTACTATTTCCTACTAATTTGATATACATTAATACCAAAAATTTCATTAAAATTACTTAAAAAATTTACTCAAACAAGGAAGCTTACTAAGGAGAGAGCATTGTTGGCACTAGAATGAGTATACTAATAACTCTATATATTTATGGAGTTGAAGATGTTAATGAAGTTTGTGCAATTAATTTAGGCTAGGGTGGAATTACCTAGAGTTTCTTTCCTCTAATTATTGATACTAATGAGGATGTGTAAGCAATAATGCCTAATATAATTCAATCGATAATAAAAAATATGAAAATTGAGCAGTAAACCAAATTCAATTTGGTCATATTGTAAAGGATGGATATATAGAAATGAGGAACTTAATTTAATTGATAGGCAAGGAGAGGTAAACAAGTCAATCCTTATGCATCTAATTGACTAGTGCTTCTTCTCATGTATGACTATCACTACAATTATAACTCAACATCTTGCATATAATCTTGTAAGTTGGTTTTTGTAACTTGAGAATGTGTCACATTATGTAGGTTTGCGGCAAGGAATGCTATTAAAACATAATATATATGTCTATTTTTAACATCTACAACAATATACCATTGCAACTTAGAGGTCACTACATGGTCAAATCTAATAGATGCATGTCATGACAAAAAGACAACATAAATTTATCCCATCAATTTTTTGGATATTAAGAAGGGATTATTTATTCTCAAAATGCCAAATGGACAGTGAAAAATATCAAGGTGAAAGATATTTAACTTACATTAGTTAGAGTGAGGCATTAATAATCGACATGTATATTCTCTACATTATTTGAAGGTTTTTGTTTTTAATTGACTTGAGGAAAACAAATTTTTTTCACACAAGCTATCATTGAAATTCCACTTTTAGGATAAGATATTTCTCTTAGTTCAACATATTTTAGCTTAGAATACACATATTAGTTGTTCCCAACAAAGGTTAATCTATTATAATGATCACTTTAGTAATATAATTTTCATTGTGTAACATACTCCCTACGATTTGTAGCCCTAAATAAGGGTAGTAGGAGGCAGCGACTAAGCTAACCAAACCTTCGTAGTCCTGGCATGGAAATGGGGTCATCAAATTTCTCTTTTTTTCATCTTTCTTAAAAGTAAAACTTAATGCCACCATTGGGTTCATTTCTAGTGATATAAAATTTACCTCGATCCAACTTCTGAATTGAAATATGTGACCATTAAAATGTATTCGCATTATAAATTTGTCACATCATCATTAATTCCCATTTGTCACTCACATAACAAGCCATGTGGCACTTGACCTACATTATTTGCCATCATGGACAAATCCATGTGGAATAGGTGTGCCTCTCTATATAGTTGGAGGTTGGCCTACTAAGCAGAACATAGATATAGATTTTGAATGAGCCCTAACCTGGACTCGAACGACTGGACTGACCCAATCTTGGAGGTCCCACCTGAACATACATGAATTTATTTATGTAATAGGTCCCTCTATACCATATAAAGGCAAGAATTTAGTTATGTAATAGGAAAATTGATCGTCCAACTGAGTTCATACACACTCACAATATTATGTATAACATAAAAATAGAACACTTTTGAGCAGTTGAACAAATGGAAAAGTGGGTCATCTTGTTTTTGCTGAAAAAACATGGAGAAGATTTGGCGGAGCCCTCAGACGAAGCCTTATTTTTCATAGGAAGTGGAAAAAACATTTAATTCTAGAAAGTGATTATATGGTTGTAATATTTTTTTATAGGAGAAATGAATGGACTTAATTTTTTCATGTATTGAGTTATCCTTGGTGCTTTAGATTTTTCACATTAGTTTATGGAGTCAGATTCTACCCACTCAAATAATCTTATGATGTGATTTGATTTTATGATTTTGACATATTCATCATCTTCACATTTTGAAAAATGGAAAATTCTTAGATTCATGCATCTCATTAGGTTCTAACAACAACCAACCTACTTCAAAACATTTTCATGCTAACATGGACCAATAATTTCAATGAAGGCTTTCCTATTAATAGGTAGGTGATTGTGGGTAATGGCCTTTCCTAGTATATTACTAGTCATTCCCCATGTTAAATAAATAAATACATCTTTATTTGATTAATAATAGGTACATGCATATTAGTATCAATAGAAAAGACATATAATCCATGATTAGTAAGACATTTTAATGTTCAACCTTTTTAAACATCGCCATTGATAGATGAGGTAATTGATATTTCTCCAAACGAAATTTATCTATTAGTATATTCAATATTATGTACATATACATATGTAGTATTACTAATTACAAAACCATAGAAGACACCAAACCATCATTAATAGTATATCCAAAATTAGGGCATCTAGTTTATCTTTTAACTTTCCGTAGCATAACGATGAGAAACTATAAAAAAGTAAGCATGAATAAGGTTGACATTGAAACAACCATTGTCATTGATCCACCAAATGACGATCCAACATCAGTCATATATATGTATATAAAAGACTACGTCTAAATTAAGAGATAATGATGAAACTAGTATAAATAACACTTTTATCAAAGGCATACGCTGCAAAGTAAGCCCCATATTAGTAGAATTTTTTGTAACGAACCTAGATCCATGTTAATTGATCCATAAATTTCATGGATATTCCACATAATAGTTCGTCAAAACATATCTAATAAAATATACTTCAAAATCCAAGTTATATACTGTCACAATTTTATTTCTCTTTAGATCTATAGATATGTAGATTAGTGTTAATATTATATGCATGTAAATTAAAATTATGCAAAAAATAGATAAAAATGAAACAAAAATCTCTCACACACATCTGACATAAGACATGACCTGCAAAACCCTTTCAGGAGAAAACCCCAATTGGAAGGTGAGGTCGCTTTGCTCTCTTTATATTAATGGAAATATGGATACAAGAAAAAATAAGTATAATTTATGGCCCATGGGCTACTATAGTTCACAAGTCCTATTTGTGTGCTCTGCCTCCTATTCCTCTTGTCTAGTTTTCCTCAACTATGAACCAAATTCACTCAAAATAATGGAACCCCTTTTCCTCCTAGTGGTATGGTTATAACACAACCAAATAGCCTACTAATGGTTTGGTTTGACTACCTCAACCCTTGACTAGAGTTACAATATAAAATATTATAGAGTCTTATACATCATATCACATGGCTAGCTCCTTTTTCATGAATAATGGTGGCTAATGTGGCATTCTCTTAAATTATGGTGGTGAAAACAGGAAGGTCAACTTTTGATTAGCATAAATTTCGATTCAGATTCACATTGATGGGATTTTTACATAATTAGGAAGGTTTGTGTGTGTAGAAGAGTAAAAAGGGGTGTATCACTAAAGCATGAAATTTTTACCCCAAAAATACGTTATCTGATGCCTCAAAATGCTCTTAGGTTTAGACCTCAATTTTCCAAACTAGGTGTCATCGATAAAAATGGTTTTGAGAGTTGATCCCTCCACTTTTTCAGCTCTAAAATCATCGATATGGATGAGAAACAATATAATGATCCAATTTGCATCACAAATCCCCATTTTTGGAGGCTTTTGGTCCCCAAAATATTCTACTGAATAAGGTGAGGAAATTTTACCCTCCACATTCTCTCGGGTATACCATTTAGATTTACTTGGAGGCTATCCTTTCAACCCAATCTTCCAACCCTTTCAATCTCTTCTAAAAGAATTTATCTTCTATAAAATTTGCATTACCATATTGTTTTCAATTCTCCATAGAAGGTAGGACCTATTCCTCTACCTAATTTAGCATGGCAGTCTCATACATTTTTAGATTTTCTACATTCACGACTGAGTAAATGTACATATATGGGTGAAAATGTGAAGTTGGGTTACACTTTTTCCCCTTTTTTGAGAAAAAACTTTCATTTTTTTTTGTTCTTCAACTTTATGCAAGCTAAAACAATTTTTCTTTTTAGAATTTCATTTTGCGATAAAAATAAAAGTTGTCAGAAATTTTATTAGCTTTCTATTGCTTAGTTTTTGGAATTTTTTTATACAGATTTGATATGTCAACTTAGTGTTTATTTAAGTGTGTTTTTTTAGAAATCAAACGATTCATAAGAATCATGTTAATACGCAATATTGTATTATTTGAAACTTTGTGTTTTTTAGAAACAAAATGTGTTACAACAATATAGATAGAGTCTACTTCGGTTTGTTCAGATTTACAAAGCCAACGGATGCATATCATAATTACTAGAATTTTTTGAATTGGTCCAATATGAAAAAACTGCATATTTTGAACATATTTCATGACGCAAGAAATTCCTTAACATATAAGTTATAAACTAAAAATCTAAAAACTACCCATTAGAGATGACGAACCAATGTAATGCACCATAATTTTTTCAATTTTTTTTACAATGTATTTTTGGAGATACAGATTTATGATTTCATTAAATCATAATGACCTTCAGAAATTGTTTGTACCCATTTTATTACAAAATTAATTAAAATTAGTAAATATTTATGAAATTCCATCAAATTTATATTTCCTAAAATTATATTCAATTCTGAAAATGCTTGTCTTGGTTTCGACATTTAATTTAGAATGTTTCATAGATTTTAATTAGTCCAAAGTTGTAGATACGTATTCAAAGCTTGGGTCTGTGTAATTACTAATGCGTTAGTTAGGCCGAACTCGAAAAACAAGTTCGGCCGAATTTTTTTTGCGCCGATGGCCCTTCAAGTCTAACGACATAAAAGTTCAGCTGAAATTTTATTCAAAAAGTTCGACTGAAATTTCACCCAATTTACCATCTACCGAAAAAATACCATGAAACCCCTCCAAAAAGACATTTCTCGGCAATTTATCGTTAATTATTTTCGCATATTTTCGCACATTTGGTCTGATTTTACAAAGGTCTTGGTCTGATTTTCCAAAGAATTGTCTGATTTTCCAAAGAATTGAATTATTTTGGTTTAAAGATTTTTCTTGGAGGTACATTCAAAGAGCATGTTTGCAAAAGATTGTTTTGGGTTTAAGGACTTTTCTTGGAGGTACATTCAAAGGACATTTCTTGGAGGTAAGTGATACATTTTTTGAATGTTTTTTGGGCTTCATTTTTTTTTTTAAGTATGGATTTGGGCATAATTTCGAAAGGACATTTTCTGGACATTTTTTGGAAGTATTTTTTAAAGTGATATTTTTTGAAGTATTTTTTAAAGTGGCATTTGGTTTGATTTTACAAAGGTCTTGGTTTGATTTTGCAAAGAATTGTCTGATTTTGCAAAGATTTGTTTTGGGTATAAGGACTTTTCTTGGAGGTACATTCAAAGAACATTTTTGCAAAAGATTGTTTTGGGTTTAATGACTTTTCTTGGAGGTACATTCAAAGGAAATTTCTTGGAGGTATGTGATACATTTTTTGGATGTTTTTGGGCTTCATTTTTTTTGAAAATATGGATTTGGGCTTCATTTTTTTTTTCTTAAGTATGGATTTGGGCTTCATTTCGAAAGGACATTTTTTGGAAGTGTTTTTTAAAGTTATACTTTTTGAAGTATTTTTTAAGAAGTTGGAATTAATTTTCAATGGACATTTTTTGGAGGCATTTTTTGAAGTGACATTTTTTTAGAGTATGTGTTTTGGGTTGAAGTAAATATTTTATAATGATTTTTTAAAATGAGTTTTTGTCCAACTTTCTAAATGAAATTTTTTGTAGAACTTGGAAGTAAATATTTTGAACTTCGTTTCATTTTTATAAGACATTTTTTTCTCAGATTTTTTAAAGTAAATGTTTTGGATTGGAGTATGTATTTTTCGCAAAATTTTTCAAATGAGTTTTTGTAAAATTAAATCTTTTGTGATGTTTTTTTTAATTGTGTTTTTGTCTAAATTTTTGAAGGAAATTTTTTGAACTTCATACTCTATTATCATGGGAAATCGAAGGAATTGTACAAGAAAATATGATCAAAAAATAGACCCTGAGGAACATAGAGAAGAGATGGGATAATCTTGTAAAAGAAATATAGAAGTACTCTCAAATATTGAAGTGGAAAATCAACCTCAACTAGAAATTGAAGAAGGTATGTAAATGTAAATATTATGATTTTTATATATTTAAAATTTTCCTAGTGTAAAATGTGAAGCTTAATTTTTATTTGATGAACTAATTTGAAAAATATTTTTCAATGTAAATAGAGAGAGATATATCTCAAAACATTGATGATGAGATACAAAATTTTAAAAGAGATGTTGAACCTGGAGATGGTGAAAATGTTGAAAGAAATTCAAGTAAAGAAATTGAATCAAAAGGTATATATATATATATATATATCTGTGTAAGTGTGTGTGTGTGTGTGTGTGTGTGTTGAACACATGCACGTATTATTGAAATTATACATGCATATTTATTAATTTAGTTATTTATTGAATATGTAAACTTATTATGTATTATTCATTCGAATATGTACAGATGAAATCAATGTCGATGATGAGATGTTAGAAAATGTTGACACTCACACATATGGAGATAAAAAAGCTGACCATTATATACGATATCGTGTTAACCGCATTTTTTATAAGTATTTCATAAAGGAAAAGGTGATAGTTCAAGCCCAAATGTTGAAAGGTCTCTTATCATTAAGGAAATTAAAAGAAGCTACGACTTTATTGGGTATTCGAAAATCAACCAAAGATAAAAAAAAAAAAATGAAGGAAAACGTGATACAAAATATAAATAGTTCTATAAATTCAATTAGAAGATCTAGACAGAAAAATGTTTCAGTTGTACATAGAGCAATACATATGGCAGTGGTTTCATCAAGTACTAAAGAGAATCACTTTGTAAAATCTATGGAACGAGCATTAGGAACCTCGCGAAAAAAATTGCACAAACATCGGAAATTTCGGTTGCAAATAGATGTAAATGATGAACTCACTTGTTGGAGAGCTATTTGTAGGCAACCATACAAAAATAGACTTGGAGAAAATGTTAAAAAAATAATATATGAATATTGGAAGAACAATTCGCGTGTTTCGCCAACTGCAAGGCATGTGATGCGAAGAAGAATAACACGAAATCAGTACGAAGAACATGAAAAACATTTCTTGGAAACCACTCAGATAGAGTTGTTCAACAAGTTCAAAGAAGAGAATCGTGAAATTCATGTTTCAATCAGTGCTTTTGTTCAACAAAAACCATGGTATGTAAAACCTATCACCGTACGCGACACTTGTTGTTGTCGTTATCATGTGGAATTTGAGTTATATTATGACACATTCCTTAATTTTGGTAGAACATTTTGGAAGGATTCACCTCCTCCTTCCACTATCTGTGATTTCATATCTCAAATTCTATGTGAAAGACAAAGCGATGATCTATTTTATGAAAAGAAATGTGTTGGTGGTAAAAAATGCCATGATTGTGGAAATTTGACTAAATTTCAAAACAAATATCATATTCATATAAGTGATCAATAATTATCCAACATGAAAGTGAAATGGAAGATATATGAATATATCCATACATCGATTCAAGGTGCAAATAGTTCTAAAAGAATTGAATTACAAGAAGAAGAAATTTTTGTGATAGACTTTTTGAGAAAGTTTGAGGCAGAAATTTATAAATACACCAAGGATTCCCATAGATCTCGATGATAAGACTTGTAATTCATAAAATCCCATGAATTTTTTCCACCAGGCACCATTTTGTCAGTAATTGATTTGGTAGAAAACTACATATTTTTTCCACAAAAATAAATTTAGGGTGAATACTATCATTCTAACGAAGTCTCCATGCTCGTACATATTCTATATAGACATGTTGAACAAAACATCGATCATATAGAAAGCACCAGCGAAATTCGACATGTTATTAAAGAATATCACTTTTATATTAGTGATGATCGTGCACATGACGCATATTTTGTACAACACTGTTTTCGAAATATTTATGATTCCTTGAAAAAACATTCAATGAACATTAGATATGGTCAGATGGATGCGCAGGTCAATTCAAATCTACACGATCATTCTTTTGGTTGTGCTTTCTTCATAAGAAAACCTGCATTAAACATTGTTGGAATTTCTTCGAGACTGGTCATGGAAAAGGAGAACATGATGGTGGAGGGGCATGTATAAAATGAGCACTTTGAGGATATCAAATGAATCCCTCTACAAGCTGACTTGTGGTTGCTAAAGAAGTTTCTTAAAGGTGCATCACTGCTCTAAGCCATGAGACTAACCGATCAAGGGACGTGGGAAGGTACATTCATTTTAATTTTTATTGGATATATAATTTTAAATAGTGTAAATTTATCACAATTTGATTATCTATGATTGATTATCTTTGATTGTATTTTGATATCATATTTACATTCTTCTTTGAATTTTCCATATAAAGGCTTTTTTGGCATATTGGGATCGAAGAGATAGATAGATCAATTGGAAATGATGTTGAAACAATAAAAGGGACTCGAAAATTTCATTCAATTAAAGCTTTTTCCACAAATTTGTTTGCATTAGATAAAAGAAAATATTCTTGTTTTGTCATGTTTTTATAGACAGCATAGAATCCAATGACGTTTGTGAAAACAAAATGTATGAAAAATATTGGATACATACAGAGCTAAATACAAAGGGAAAAATGTCTCTGAAATTGCAGGCATGTGAAATATTCTAGACCTGCCACGCGTAGGTGTAGCACAGGAGAAATCCCGAAATAAATTGCAGGCATGTGGAAAAATACAAGAGCTGCCACACATAGGCGTAGCAGAGGAGAAAGGCCCACTACTTCAGGATCCCAATAATTGTGGGTTTTCATCTGATGCTACAAAATATCACCTTATCAAATTGGAATCTGACTGCCTCAAAATCCTCAAATTTAGGGAAGAAAATTGGAGACTCAAAGGTCGGGCCATATCGTTAAAAGTAGGGGATGAAAATACTAAATTATTTAAGTAATATGCCAGAGGTATACAGGCCATCACTACCATTTGGGAACTTGAAAATATGGATGGTACTTCAGCTACATCCTTTGCGCAACTGGCCAACTTGGGCACTTCACACTTCAGGTACCTCTTCAAAGCCCCTCACGAAGCCACACTGGCAGAAACCATCAAGGTCTCTAGATACATCCCTAGGTTTGCAGACCAGGACCCTGCAAAGGAAATTTTAAATCCAGTCATGATGGGAGAACTTGAGGCAGTTCTTAAATGGTTTAAGAAGGACAACAACTTATGGATGGTCAGTGGAATTTTACCTAGATTTATTTGATCTTCTGGGACAAGAGCTACTGGAGGTGGTGGAAGAAACCAAGAGTACAGGTCGCCTATATGATGCATTTAACTCTACAGAATGACCTAACCCTAGATTTTCTAGATCTATGATACAATGTTTGCTTAAATAGGTGACTATAAAGACACCTCCACTTACTAACAAAGATAGATTCCTTCCTCCACTACAAATTTGTTGTAGAATCTAGAGAAAATTAAAATTTATGTAAATGTTAAAAATTAAAATACCTCTACACCAAGGAAATTAATTGTTTCAATTTCTCTCATTATTGATGATGTTACCTATGAAAATTACTGATAAATTCTAGACTGAAAAGGTGGGGAAGCATGCTAGATTCTAGGATACCTTGGTTATAAACTTTGAGAAAGATAAGACATGGATAATTATCCCATAATTTGGTTTTGTTGTAGTATTTTGATCAGAAAGTCTCAAGAGCAATAGATATTTGGGTTAATTACCATATAGAGTTAGAATATTGAGATTGTAGTAGAGTTGAACTAGTTATTTAAAATCAAGAGAAGAGCAGTAGTACAAGAAAGTAGCTTATAAAAGGTTAGTTAAGGAGATCGTGACATGGATAAATAATTCAGTGGTGGAAGAGGATTATGTGCCTTTTAGTTCTCCAACCATGGAAGTGCAATCATGAATGCTTGGAGGTGACCTAGAATGTATTCACTGATATTGAATAACTAAGGGAATAAGGTGCAATGGAGGAAGAACATGCATTAAAGAGGGCAAAATAGGATTTTAATCTAAATGCAATAATTAAGAAGTGGTGGATGAATAGAACGAAGGGGATTCATCACAATACCATGATAATGAAAATGATTATTAGTGAGGATGAAAACATAGAGGCATAAGTAAAAGAGTTCAAAAGGTTTCAAAGTTGTCAAGAGAATACTAAAAGTTTGTTCAAATAGGGGGATTTGATAATTGGAAAGAGCTTGGAGAGAAGAATATGCGGGGATAATATGTCTAGAACTTTGGAAGAAAAAAAAGAAGTGATGCCACAAGGAGGTGAGCATGTTCAATTAGATGGATCATGATTGTATAAAAGGGAGCCTCAGTTTTTAAGGTATTTATTAGCCTATGGAGAGATATATCATCACAAAGAAAGAAGAGGAAGAAACACTTAGTAATGTGTTCTAATTGTTTGAGCTAGAGGAAGGTGAAGTAGTAGACATGATATAACCTAAGAAAAGTGGATCCAATCCAAACTAACCACCCTATGAATTTTAAAAGCCTAGAGGTAATCCCAAATTTTTATTCTATTTTTGAATTGAAGCAACCTTTTCTTAGTAGTTTGGGATATAGTAGTAGTGAAAAAAAAAGAAGGTGGGAATAGAAGTAGAAGTGGCATATGTTATGTTAGAATTATAGTTCAAGTTGGGGAGTAGGCTTAATTATTCAAACATGTCCATAAGGTTTTATCTTGGTGAAAAATCCAACCAAAAATATGGTTATAGTAGTTCCAGGAACTTTATAAAGGGTAATAGTGATGAAAAACCACATTGGTTATTATGTGGATTCATCTCGAGGGTGAAAAGGATTGCAATGCTAGTTTCTAAGATGATAAAGTTCCTAACCACATTGTGGGGGAAGCTTCTCTAGTGGTGCATGAATTTCATATATATTTATCCCTAGGGTGTAGCTAAGGCCTTGTACAAGTTAAAGGCAATATTTATAACTAAGTTCTAGAGGTTAAACACTAAATAACAAAAAATCACTAAGTTGAAGGAGATTAAGAAAATGGTTGGAGAAAGTTCTCAGGAGTATGGTAAAAAATTACAAAACTTAATCAACAAAATCTCCTATACTATCCATGAAACTCAACACAAAGAATGATCCATAAGTTTGTTGCTCTTTAATAATGTACCATTAGTGCAATAGCTGTGGGTGACAAAGAGGGATGCCTTATCTTAGGCCATGAGGATAGAATCTTGTAGGGTGAACATCCATTTTACTAAAAAATTTCATGCTTGGTAGGAACTAAGAGAGAGTTATGCAAGGAGTTCCTTCTAGGTAACCTTATTAATGAACCTTATTTTATAAATTAATTGCATAATGAAACTATTTTTTAATTGGAAAGAGAGAAAATTTCATATATTCTAATGAATCCTTATACATTACGTGCATTCTAATGAGTTAAAAAAAATAATGGCATTAGGAGAGTGACGATATTGTGTTTTTCGCAGAGAGATTTTATCTCTTCCTCCAATACTAATATTATTCTTGTATGTTGCAGCAAATGGAAATCCCCAATGGAGATCATTGCCTTCACAACTACACCATTTATATTGGTATGAAATTGGACTACTTTCCACTAGAGCTACTAGATGTCATTTCATTGAGCTACAATGATAGGTGAGAGCTATGCATATCTCACTAAAGGTGTATCAAGAGGGTATTAGTTGTCAAATATTGGAGATTCTCCATGATTAGAAAAAACTAGGTGAAAACTAAGTAAATTCCAATGGATTTAATAAATTACAAGTAAATCTTGTGCTAGGTGGAAGATCCATTTACAATTACAAGCATACATAACTTAACTAGTTGATTGAGAGGAAACGAGTAAAATTCTTAGCCCGATATGTCAAACAGGTATGGATTTGTTATGAAGTGATCATCTGCCATGGTTTAGGTTGTGAAAAGTAAACTAGCAATTGAATCATTAATGTCCAAGTCCTAGATGGCTAGTTTGTAGAAATAAAATCTAGTAAGAAAAGAGGAGGGTAAATTCATCTATCTGTTACTATGAAAACCTCTTTAAGGGAGTCCCAAAACTCTCTTTCTTTAATTTTACCATATCCGAACCAGTGACGTTTGGCTTTATTAATGAGAGAGCCATTGGGTTTCAAATTTCCATACTTATGTTTAAGACAATCACCACCTTCCCCACCCCAACCCCCTACCCAGTTCCAGGAAACACTTAGATTATTACATCCTTTTTTCAGTCCCACTAGCTAAAAGGGACACCAGCATGACAACATTCAGTAGCACCACTCCAGTAGATCCAAGACCCATGAGATCCTAAGTGGGAGGGGTCTCCTACGACCCCCCCTCAATACATTTTACTCATCAATATGTTCTCTTCATTTCGCATTCTAATAGTCAAGTTCTAGATTGCGGTATCAGAAGAATATTATCACTTATCGAACATGTTTTCCTAAATTTACTAAATGATAAGCCATGTATTTTTAATTCTAAATTGCAAACAGGTTCCCTAATATATCCCTCTCCATGGGTTATTGGAAGCGACTTTACTATTATCAAGTTACTTGATGAGAAGAAGGGTGATATTTGAAGGTTATATGAAGATGTAGAGCACTTTCAAGAAACAATTTCTTCCTTCTAGCCTAGTGGAGGTTGACAATAGTATCTTTACCTGGAATAATCAACGAGGGAGTCAACAACAAGTGGCCTCGTGTATGGACATTTTATTAATATTAGAACACAGTAACACTCTTGCAAAGTCTTTTTCCAAACCAACCAAGCAACCCTTTCTTCATTTACTTCTATTCATTATATAGGAAGAATATCATAGTGTAATAGGCAGTTGCATACAAAATATGTTCGATCCATGGAGAGGATCAACACCAACTAGAAAAGTAGAAACATCATAACTGGAAAATAGAAACATTATAGTTTTTTACACTTTTTTCAAAAATAACAAATGAAATCCTAAAATACTTAGCTTCTCCCTAAAGAAATAACATATTTGAAGCCATGTTTATATTAAAATATCATTCATCTTGACTAAATAAAATAGAAACAACATAAAATCATAGAAAATTTGTCAATGAACTAATGGCTCTGTGCAGCGACTGGGTAGCACAAAGTCATATTTCCTTTATGGTTGACACCTATTCGATGAAAGCTGGGATGAGATGGAATCCAAGTGTAAATAATGCTGACCTCTCAAATCTCTGAAATCTCCAAAACATGAGTGAGACTCAGTAAGCAAGGGTTGCACAACACCTGCACGACACCTACATAACACACTTTGTTTTGGGTATATATCCAAAACCGTAACATATTTTTGAAAACCGAAGGAGTTTATTTTATATGATAGTGTTGGAAAGAAATGCCTCCCTCCGTTTCTCCAATTCCTTCCTCGTCTTCTCACAAAATTATTTCCAAAACCATGGCTCGAAACAGGAAATTTACAAACTACAAAAAATGACCTTTAAAGATGCATTCACAATGCCTGAACTGTGACACTTGTATGAAAACGGGAAGGAATTTTTTTAATTTGGCCCATATTTAAGAACAACCTCTCTTAGTTTTCCATAATTGGCCTTTATGTGGTCGGAATTGTCATTTCAAAAGGGTGTAAAAAATAGAGTATGCGCAATGCTGTGAAGCGAGAAAATCCAAGTAGCATTGTGATGCTTTGACCTGATGTTTTGGAGCGCTCCACCTGACTTGGCATGTGAATCACAACATAGGTAATGATTAATTATAAGGGGTGTGATATCATTTTGGTATGGGAATTTTACATATGAGAATGGGGTATTATGCATGAGGGTTATATGATATGAGTATGGGAAATGGTAATGTTAAAATAGGGAATGGTTTAGAATGAAAGGGGGAAATAAAATGAATGTAATATGATGATAGGTTAATGGTATATGGGAAGGGTGTAGGATGTAAATTTATATGAAGGGGGATGAATGGAAGGTAAATGGGTAAATAGGGAAATAGGAGGTGAAATGGAAAAGCATAGGGTAAATAAGAATGAGGGATAAAATTGTAGGATGTTTCAAAGGACCATACCTTGTAACCATTAGAACTCTAACTGCAAATGAGCTCAATTTAGACAATTCTGATAGACAAATGACTAAACCCCTTTTGACTTGACATGACAAAAACATGTGCGACCATGACTCCCATTAACTTGACACTCTTTCATAATTTGAATGAACCCTTCATGTAGGAAACTCAAAGATGTCAAAAAATGATCTAGAGGCTATGGCAATAGCAGTAGACAAAGCCTCAACTACTCAAAACTGAAAATTAAAGGATAAGGAAAAACATTTTACAATAAAACTTAAGACCCTAACACACATGACCCAAGCGGTAAACCAAAGAGTTTAGATTGAAACCAATTTATTTCGTGGCAATTCCAGTTATGGATCAAATCCCACATGTCAGTGATTTAAAGAGAGGAAACTACAACCATGAACCCAATATGATCCCAAAATCTTCACAACATTTCCATCATTAATAAAGTGGAAGCATAACCATTGATTATATAAAATGTTGAAAATAGGAGGCTACTTAAGAATAGGGTACCAATGTTCTTTAACCCAGGACGCCATCCGAGAGCCAACCATTCTTAGATAAAACCACTTACCCACCAAATCTCGTTGTTGTGATCCTACCACCCGTACCCAAAAAACATCGGAATTAAAAACAAGTTATTGATAATCCAAATAAACCTTGATTAACTTCCTTCTTTTTCCTCGAATGATGGAAAAAACAATTTCCATTGATTACGACATTGGGTTCAATAACCCGTGGGGATACCCAACCATTCGAATCCATGTGTATAGTTTCATGTACAGAAGATGTCTCAAAGGGATAGACTCCTGATTTGGGGCAAGCACGACTCTCTGCCTCAATAGTCACATGTATCAACACATCAAGTACTGGCACATCACCACCCCAGTTTCCTTCAATATCAAGTGAAATCCTACTAATAGATGTAAAGGCCGTTTGTAAAACGAACACCATTGACACTCTACAATCTCACCTATATGTGCACCAAAGTAGAGAGCATTACTAAAAAACACCTTATGTAGTAGTGTCTGAAAAAACCTTGATAAAATATGTAGACAAGGTAAATTAATGTCACTTATCTATTATTGACACCACTCAATGTAGGTTGTCACCAAATAAATCCACTAGGAAACCCCTTCAAATAAAATAAACTGGCCAATCATCATCGACCAATTTCCTTCATAAAATCTAATCAATTACACATTCGAAAAATATCTTCAATGATGGCACAAACCATTAATGGAATGTCCCTCATGTAATCAATGACCGACATGGAAAATAAATACCCCCCTAGACCAATTAATGACCACAAGAGACTCCTTTGTGATCGAATTCAAAATTAAAATATGTTACCAACTCCACCAATCAAAATTAATGCACTTATGTAGCAGTAAATATCCTTATAAATCCCCCTATCGACCAATCCCAACCAAAGAGGAGTAGGAAGATCCATAGGAGAAAAGGTTCAGAAGAAATACCATGTAAAACAACCAACTAGTATGTCTTAGATAGACCATAGAAAAGAACAACAGGTAGCAACTAAGATCCTCGAAAATCCCCTGATTGACCATTCCCAAACAAGGGAAGGAGCATGAAGATCCAAAGGAGAAAAGGCTCAGAAGAAAGTCAATGTAAACAACCAGCTAGTGTGTGTCAAATAGACCACATGGTATATCAACAACTAGAGGGGAAAATAAGTTGTTATTAGTGTACCTTGAAACAAAAGAACCAATAGAGATCCTTCATATCATTTAGAATCGGGATAAAAGCTGAATCTAGCTCGGATAATTATGCATAGACGCATTGCACCAAACAACACCAGTAATTGCACCAGTAAATGCTACATTTAATCCATCTACCTCCACACTTACAACCAAAATTACCTCCCTTGTGAATTTTGTGACTAATGCTTCCACAATCCTATCTTTTATCTTCGACGTCAGCTTCTAGCAAAATTTGTCGTACAGATTGCATATTGTCTACCAACAAATATTTTGTAATTTGTCTCCACCATCCTTTAAGTGAATCTAATCCATGTTGTCAATGACCATCAAAAGTTTCAGCACAACAATGTATTGGTAGCAACAACCAACAAATAGAAGTAACGTTCAAAATAAATGAAACAGTCAAAAAACAAAAATTAAAACACTGTCGATGGAGAACCCAAAAAGTACACCAACTATGTTATTGCCTATCCATGTTCAGTGAAAGTACGTATGTAACTCCTCTCACCAAGGACCTCTGTTGTCGGCCTCCATTGCCCTAAATCCCATCCGTTTTTTTTGGCCTATGTCACTCTGCTTCCTGAAGAACCCATCAACAACATAAAGGAAAACCCCTAATCCTTTACTTTTTCCTTTTTTACTAACGCCTCATATCAAAAATTTCAAGACAAAATATTTATTTTATCTTAAAAGCCCCCTTTGTGTAGTAGTGTCGAATGAAACGACATACAAGTTGTCTCTAATCATATAAATAGAGATCGAAGGGACATAAGGGTTGGGATTGATGTCTGAGAAATCTTGCTAGGAAAAGTTGTCGCATTCTTTAGAGTCAGTTACCCCACCAAAACAAAGAGCCCAACAAATTGTTGTCTTTATATAAGATAACATGAATGATAAGTGAAATAGCAACCTCAATATAGGGCGAGACAGTAGTAGCCTACACGTTGGCAGACTTAGGGTGCACTATTAGAGTCAATTTTTCAAGACATGTTAGACAATATTGTCTTCAATTGATATGGTTTTGTCTTAATTGTTGATTGTCTTAAATGAATTTCGTCTTAATTGCCATTGTCCTAAGTGGCCATTGTCTTAATATAAAGTTTTGTCTTAAAATACTCTTGTCTCAAGTTGTTTTTGTCTTAAATATAAAGTTTTGTCTTTAAATATTTTTGTCTTAAAACATTTTTGTCTCAAAAAATATAAAGTTCTGTCTTAAAATATTGTTGTCTTAAATTGTTTTGTCTTAAACTATTTTGTGTTAAAATGTTTGTCTTAAATATAACGTTTTGTCTTAAATTATTTTGTCTTAAACTGTTTTTGTCTTAAAATATTTTTGTCTCAAAGTGTTTTTGTCTTAAATATAAAGTTTTGTTTTAAAACACTTTTAGTCTCAAACTATTTTTGTCTTAAATTTGATATTTAAGACAATTCAATTGATAGTAAATTTTAATAAAATTACTAAAATAAGACAAAAAAATTTCTATTCTCTTTAAAAAAAAATGTCTTAAAATTGCCCAAAAAAATCCAAATTCCAATCCTAATCATTGTATTAATAGTAGTGAAAACATCACGATATTATTATCCATCGAGACACTTCATCGTCATCGCTTTAATACAAATGGACCTAAATGAATTATTTGGTAGATTTGTCGTTCAGTCTATTCTAAATTAACTCTGCTGTATTGATTTTAGAATATTTCAAAAATTTAATGTGCCGGATCATAATTTTACAAATTTCCAAACCTGCATGCGAAACCAGAAACAAATTTTAAAAACAATTTTCCATCCTTAAAACTGATTTGTATCTTTTCACATTCTATCTAGTGGTATCAGCCACATTTACCAATATAAAAAATCCAGGGTCCACGTCTCACATACAGGAAGTTTTTCTAGACAAACATTATATTTTTTACTATAAAATATTAAATGCAACAAGAATATATACTTATCCTTAAATTTAAAGAATTTAAATTCATTCAAATCTAACTGTACTACCCACAACATTTAATATCCTATATCGTATAGCCCAGGATATCTTGCTGGTTGATTGTCGTTAGGAGCGTTAGTGTTGATATAGATTGACATTAAACCGCTTGATTGACAACGCCGTTATCGATACAACGCATATTGTGTGACAGCTATAACGTTGAATCTCACACATATAGGTTAAGGTGTTGACGGAGACCACCATCAAACCACGTGAAAGAAATCAAGAGATCACACTGATCATTATAGAAAATTTTGTGTGTGATAGAGATCATGTTGATCAATACACTACGTATAGGTTAGTGATAACACATATTATGTCTGACATGGTAACACATATAATGTGTGATATAGATTATGTTGGTCGATACAACACAATCACATACACATATAATGTGTGATTTAAGTTAGAGATTTAATTCTTATTTGTTTTGTGTGATGGAGATTATGTTGGTCGATGCAACACATAAACATATAATTTGCGATTTAAGTTGGAGATTTAATTTTTATTTATTTTGTAAAATTGAATGATATTTTTTATTATAAAATATAATTGTTATTTAAGTTATTTTGACTATTAATTAGTTTGATTTGATAGATTTAGTTTAACTAAAATAATTATTAATTTAGTTTTGTTGACATGTATAATTTAGATTACTTTCTCTAGACTAGTCCGACTTAACCAAAAAATAAATGTATAATTTCAATGTGAATATGATAATAGACAACCTCAATTTAATTTTTTCTCATTATATGGTGCCATTTGTGTAATTTGAATTGATATATTAAATTTATTGAAGTGTCTTTACTAATCCTAATAGGTAGAACTAGTGGATTGCAATTCCAATATGAACAAATATCATTCCACTATGAAGATTTAAATATTTATAAGTCATTAGTAAAACTTAGTGTTTGATATGTTTCTCAAGAAAGGAACCTACTGGAAAAAATGGAAAAACAAAATGCATTGAGGTATAAAACAATTTCCATGCAAACCGTAGAACTAAGCTACTTCAATAATATTTGTCCTAGTGTCATTGATAAAATTTCCCTTTATTAACTAATTGATGTTGTGATTTTTAACTTATTTGATAAATTGGAATATATCATCCACTAATTATACATGAATTTTATTTCAATGTTTTTAAAATAAAGTGTCAAAGGTTTAGTTAAGAGCGAGAGGAAATAAGGATTAATTCAATTGGTAAATGCTCTTGTAAAAGAGTTCATAGAGCTCTCAATACAAAATCTTATTAATTATTTTAGGGTTACTAGTTGGTATTTTAGTTTCTAGTTATTATTGTGCTCCATTTGAAGACAAAGAAAGGTAAACCTATGGGGATTGAAAATGTACCAACCTCCCTTAGAAATTTTAATACATTCATGAGTGAGGGAAAATATTCTTTGAAAAATGAAATAAACAATAGTTCATTTACTATGTAATAGATAAATATTAATAATATATAATATATATATGATAAATATAATGGCGCAATTTGTAACACCCACTCCCCAACCATTTAATGTAGCAATGCATCGAGTAATGGCATGCAACCACCCCAATTTCCTTATATCACTGGCACTCTGCAATCCTGCCTATATGTTCACCAAAGTAGATAACACTACCAAAAAATACCTTATGTAGTAGTGTCTGAAAAAACCTCAATAAAATATGTAAACAAGGAAAATTAATGTCACTTATAGATTATAGACCCCACATGATGTTGATCGTCACGAGATCAATGCACTCGGACACCCCTTCAAATACAATAGATTGTCGAATCATCGCCAACCAATATCCTTGAGAAAATCTCATCAAGCACACAATCGACAAAGATCTTCAATGACAACGTAAACCATTAATGGATTGTCCCTCATATAATTAATGAACAACTTGGAAAATAAATATCCCCCTAGACAAATTAATGACCCCAAGAGACTCCTTTGTGATCAAATTCAAAATTCAAATATGTTTCCAACTCCACCAACCAAAATGAATGCAATTACATAGTAGTAAAGATCCTCGGAAATTCCCCGATCAACCAATCCCAAACCAAAGAGGAGCATGAAGATCCACAAGAGAAAAGGTTCGAAAGAAATACCACACAAAACAACCAGCTAGTGCATCTCAAATAGACCACAAAGAAGACCAACAGGTAGTAGCTAAGATCCTCGGAAATCCCCCGATCGACCAATCCCAAACCAGAGAAGGAGAAGGAAGATCCACAGGAGCAAAGGTTCAGAATAAAGACCATGTAAACAACCAACCAGTGCGTCTTAGATAGACCACAGAGTAAACCAATAGCTAGAATGGAAAACAAATTGTTATTAGTGTACCTTGAAACAAAAAACTAGTAGAGATACTTGAGATCATCTAGAAGCAAAATAAAAACTGAATCTAGCTCAGATAATTATGCTTAGACATATTACACCCAACAACAGCAACTACACTAGTGAAGGCTACATTTAATCCATCTACCTCCACACCTCCAGCCAAAATTACTACCCTTGTGAATTTTGTGACTAATGCTTCCATAATCCAATCTTTTATCCTTAGTTTTTTCTTCTCGAAAAAAATTTCGTAGATATTTTGAAGTGGGCATATTGTCTGTTAACAGATATTCTGTAATTTTCCTCCACCATCCTTGTAGAAATTATGGTGTGGATTTACAACTACTCATGAAGTTTTAATCAAAATCTTATCAACTACTAATCACTAGTTAAAATCAAATCATCAACATATAAGGCAATAATAAGGTATTTACCTTCTACCAATATGTGATCGAGGTTTGCATCTTCTTCAATTATCGTGAAGCCCAAACCAGTGATATAATTATCGATCTTGGTGTACCAAGCACGAGGTACTTTTTTGAGACTGTACAATGCTTGTTTGAGTTTTCACACATGAGACTCTTGATCAAATGTCTCAAAAAATTTTGGTTGCTCAATTTACACCTCCTCCTCAAAAACCCCATTGAGAAATGTTGTTTTTACATCCATCATGTGGATCTTCCACCCCATCTGCATAGCTAGAGCAAGAATTGATCTAATGGATGATTACCTTGCTATATGAGAAAGGGTATCCTCATAGTCAATATCCTCAACTCGAGAGTACCCCTTGGCAACAAATATGGACTTATACTTCTCTATGCTTATGTCTCCTATTGGCTTCACCTTGAAGATCCATATTGAACCCACTCTTGATTTATATGATGGTCTTGGGACCACTTCCCAAATGTTGTTCTTTACAATGGATTTGTATTCCTCCACCATTGCATCAACCCATATAGGTTGATCTATTTCTTCATCGAAATAGGATGGCTTAGTCTCTATAAGCTCATCCATAAGAGCCATGTAGCCAGTGTACCTCTCAAGTGACCTCGTTTGCCTGTGAAAATTTGAAGGAGCTCCCACATTCTCCCTCGCATCCTGCACAAGTATATCAGCTTCCCTGGTTCTTTTTCTACCTTCTTTGGATGGTTTTTCTTGAGTGAATGTCTCCAATCTCTACTCCTCAATATATTGTTGCTCCAACACTTTATGAGGCTCCTCCTTTGGAGCTAAGAGCTACTCTTCTGGTGGGATCTAAAGATCCCTCTCAAGAGAGCACCACATCACGTTCTCCTCATTAAAATTTTTGTCCCTTCACACAACTATCATTATGAGGGATGGAAAGTACACATGATAGTTGCGGGGATTTTTTGTGTAACCCATAAAACTCTAGTATCAGAGCTATCGTTTGTTGAAGGTATTTTCCCCAACATTCAACACCTGAAGATTGAGTATTGCAATTATCTGGTGGAGATTGGAGCATTGCCAGCATCACTAATAATACTACAGATGCAGTTCTATGGTGTACTGAGAAAAATAGGAGGGCCTTTTGGTCTTGCAAAGTTTCAACAATTGGACATAAGTGGTTGTCAACAACTAGAGGAGCTTCTAAGCCTGGATACATTGACATCTTTGGAGGAGTTGCACACATGTGAATGCAAACAGCTCAGGAACATATGAGGGCTGGTGCAGCTGGCGTAGCTTCGGGTATTAGATGTTCGGGAGTGCTCTCAGATGGAATAATTGGCGGGTATCAAAAATTTTAGGTTGGCGCTGAAGGATTTTCATTACTTTGGTTGTCCGAAATTGCAGGCATGTGAAAAATACTAGACCTACCACGCGTAGGCATAGCATAGGAGAAAGTCCCAAATAAATTGCAAGCATGTGGAAAAATACAAGAGCTGCCACACATAGGCGTAGCAGAGGAGAAAGTCCCACTACTTCAGGATCCCAATAATTGTGGGTTTTCATCTGATGCTACCAAAGATCACCTTATCAAATTGGAATATGACTGCCTCAAAATCCTCAAAGTCAGGGAACAAACTTGGAGACTCAAAGGTCGGGCCATATCGTTAAAAGTAGGGGATGAAAATACTAAATTCTTTAAGCAATATGCTAGAGGTAGATGGGCCATCACTACCATTTGGGAACTTGAAAATATGGATGGTACTTCAGCTACATCCTTTGCGCAACTGGCCAACTTGGGCACTTCACACTTTAGGAACCTCTTCGAAGCCCCTCACGAAGCCACACTAGCAGAAACCATCATGGTCGCTGGATACTTCCCTAGGGTTGCCAACCAAGACTCTGCAGAGGAAATTTTAAATCCAGTCACGATGGGAGAACTTGAGGAAGTTCTTAAATGGTTCAAGAAGGATGACAAATTATGGATGGTTAGTGGAATTTTACCTAGATTTTTTTGATCTTCTGGGACAAGAGCTACTGGAGGTGGTGGAAGAAACCAAGAGTAAGGGTCGCCTATATGATGCATTTAACTCTACAAGTTGGCCTAACCCTAGATTTTCTAGATCTATGATACAATTTTTTCTCAAATAGGTGACTATAAAGACACATCCACTTACTAACAAAGATAGATTCCTTCCTCCACTACAAATTTGTTGTAGAATCTAGAGAAAATTAAAATTTATGTAAATGCTAAAAATTGAAATACCTGTACACCAAGGAAATTATTTGTTTCAATTTCTCTCGCTATTGATGATGTTACCTATGCAAATTACTGATAAAATCTATACTGAAAAGGTGGGGAAGCATGCCAGATTCTAGGATACCTTGGTTATAAACTTTGAGAAGGATAATACATGGATAATTATCCCATAATTTGGTTTTGTTGTAGTATTTTGATCAGAAAATCTCAATAGCAATAGATATTTGGGTTAATTACCATATAGAGTTAGAATATTGAGATTGTAGTAGAGTTGAACTAGTTATTTAAAATCAAGAGAAGAGTAGTAGTACAAGAAAGTAGCTTATAAAAGGTTAGTTAAGGAGATCGTGACATGGATAAATAATTCTGTGGTGGAAGAGGATTATGTGGCTTTTAGTTCTCCAACCATGGAAGTGCAAGCATGAATGCTTGGAGGTGACCTAGAATATATTGACTGATATTGAATAACTAAGGGAATAAGGTGCAATGGAGGAAGCACATGCATTAAAGAGGGAAAAATAGGATTTTAATCAAAATGAAATAATTAAGAAGTGGTGGATGAATAGAACGAAGGGGATTCAGCACAATACCATGGTAATGAAAATGGTTATTAGTGAGGATGAAAACATAGAGGCACAAGTAAAAGAGTTCAAAAGGTTTCAAATTTTTCAGGAGAATACCAAACATTTGTTCAAATAGGGGGATTTGATAATTGGAAAGAGCTTGGAGAGAAGAATATGCGGGGAGAATATGTCTAGAAATTTGGAAGAGAAAAAAGAAGTGATGCCACAAGGAGGTGAGCACGTTCAATTAGATGGATCATGATTGTATAAAAGGGAGCCTCAGTTTGTAAGGTATTTATTAGCCTATGGAGAGATATATCATCACAAAGAAAGAAGAGGAAGAAACACTTAGTAATGTGTTCTAATTGTTTGAGCTAAAGGAAGGTCAAGTAGTAGACATTATATAGCCTAAGAAAAGTGGATCCAATCCAAACTAACCACCCTATGAATTTTAAAAGCCTAGAGGTAATCCCAACTTTTTATTGTATTTTTGAATTGAAGCAAATTTTTCTTAGTAGTTTGGGATATAGTAGTAGTGAAAAAAAATGAAGTTGGGAATAGAAGTAGAAGTGGCATATGTTATGTTTTAATTTTAGTTCAAGTTGGGGAGTAGGCTTAATTATTCAAACATGTCCATAAGGTTTTATCTTGGTGAAAAATCCAACCAAAAATATGGTTATAGTAGTTCCAGGAACTTTATAAAGGGTGATGGTGATGAAAAACCACATTGGTTCTTATGTGGATTCATCTGGAGGGTGAAAAGGATTGTAATGCTAGTTTCTAATATGATAAAGTTCCTAACCACATTGTGGGGGAAGCTTCTCCAATGGTGCATGAAGTTCATATAGATTTATCCCTAGGGTGTAGCTAAGGCCTTGTACAAGTTAAAAGGGGTATTTATAACTAAGTTCTAGAGGTTAAGCACTAAACAACAAAAAATCACTAAGTTGAAGGAGATTAAGAAAATGGTTGGAGAATTTCTCAGGAGTATGGTGAAAACTACAAAAATTAATCAACAAAATCTCCTATACTATCCATGAAACTCAACACAAAGAATGATCCATAAGTTTTTTGCTCTTTAATAATGTACCATTAGTGCAATAGCTATGGGTGACATAGAGGGATGCCTTATCTTAGGTCATGAGGATAGAATGTTGTAGGCTGAACATCCATTTTACTAAAAATTGTCATGCTTGGTAGGAACTAAGAGAGAGTTATGCAAGGAGTTCCTTCTAGGTAACCTTATTAATGAACCTTATTTTATATATTAATTACATAATGAACCTATTTTTTTATTGGAAAGAGAGAAAATTTCATAGATTCTAATGAATCCTTATACATTATGTGCATTCTAATGAGTTAAAAAAATTAATTGCATTAGAAGAGTGATGATATTGTGTTTTTGGAAGAGATATTTTATCTCTTCCTCCAATAATAAGATTCTTCTTGTATGTTGCAGCAAAAATGGAAATCCCCAATGGAGATAATTGCCTTCACAACTACACCATTTATATTGGTGTCTTGGGTATAAAATTGGACTATTTTCCGCTAGAGCTACTAGATGTCATTTCATTGAGCTACAGTGATAGGTGAGAGCTATAAATATATCACTAAAGGTGTATCAAGAGGGTATTAGTTGTCAAATATTGGAGATGCTCCATGATTAGAACAAACCAGGTGAAAACTAAGAAAATTCCAATGGATTTAATAAATTACAAGTAAAGCTTGTGCTAGGTGGAAGATCCATTTACAATTACAGGCATACATAACTTAACTAGTTGATTGAGAGGAAATGAGTAAACTTCTCAGCCCGATATGTCAAACAGGTATGGATTTGTTATAAAGTGATCATCTTCCACGGTTTAGGTTGTGAAAAGTGATCTTGCAATTGAATCATTAATTTCCAAGTCCTATATGGCTAGTTTGTAGAAATAAAATCTAGTAAGAAAAGAGGAGGGTAAATTCATCTTTCTATTAATATGACAACCTCTTTAAGAGAGTCCCAAAACTCTCTTTCTTTAATTTTACCATATCCAGACTAGTGAAATTTTTCTTTATTAATGAGAGAGCCATTGGGTTTCAAATTTCCATACTTATGTTTAAGACAATCACCACCTTCCCCACCCCGACCCCCCACCCAGTTCCAGGAAAAACTTAGATTATTACATCTTTTTTTCAGTCCCACCAGCTAAAAGGGACACCAACATGAAAACATTCAGTAGCACCACTCCAGTAGATCCAAGACCCATGAGATCCCAAGTGTGAGGGGTCTCCTACGACCCCCCCCACCCCCCCTCAATACATTTTATTCTTCAATATGTTCACTACATTTTGCATTCTAATATTCAAGTTCTAGATTGCAGTATCAGAATAATATTATCACTTATTGAACACATTTTCATAAATTTAATAAATGATAAACCATGGATTTTTAATTCTACATTGCAAATAGGTTCCCTAGTATATCCCTCTCCATGGATTATTGGAAGCGACTTTACTATTATCAAGTTACTTGATGAGAAGAAGGGTGATATTTCAAGGTTATATGCAGATGCAAAGCACTTTCAAGAAACAATGATTCCTTCTAGCCTAGTGGAGGTTGACAATAGTATCTTTACCTGGAATAATCAATGAGGGACTCAACAACAAGTGGCCTCATGTATGGAAATTTTATTAATATTAGAACACAATAACACTCTTGCAAAGTCTTTTACCAAACCAACCAAGCAACCCTTTCTTCATTTACTTCTATTCATTATATAGGTAGAATATCATAGTGTAATAGGTAGTTGCATACAAAATATGTTCGATCCATGGAGAGGATCAACACCAACTAGAAAAGTAGAAACATCATAACTGGAAAAGAGAAACATTATATTTTTTTACACTTTTTTCAAAAATAAAATTGTAATCCTAAAATAATTAGCTTCAACCTAAAGAAATAACATATTTGAAACCATGCTTGTATTCGAATCTCATTCATCTTGAGTAAAGAAAATAGAAACAACATAAAATCATAGGAAAGTTGTCAATGAACTAACGGCTCTGTGTAGTGACTGGGTAGCACAAAGTCATATTTCCTTTATGGTTGACACATGTTCGATGAAAGCTGGGATAAGATGGCATACAGGGGTAAATCAAGCTGACCTCTCAAATCTATGAAATATCGAAAACATGAGTGAGACTCAGTAGGCAAGGGTTGCACAACTCCTGCACAACACTTGCGTAACACACTTTGTTTTGGGTATATCTGCCAAACCGTAACATATTTTTCAAAACCGAAGGAGGTTATTTCATATGATAGTGTTGGGAATAAATACCTCCCTATGTTTCTCCAATTCCTTCCTCGTCTTCTCACAAAATTCTTTTCAAAACCATGGCTCAAAACAGGAAACTTACAAACTACAAAAAATAACCTTTAAAGATGCATTCATAATGCCTGATATGTGACACGTGTATGAAAACTAGAAGATATTTTTTTAATTTGGCCCATCTTTAAGAACAACGTCTCTCAGTTTTCCATAATTGGCCCTTATGTGGTCGAAATTGTTGTTTCAAAAGGGTGTAAAAAATAGAGTATGCGCAATGCTGTGAAGTGGGCAAATCTAAGTAGCATTGTGATGCTTTGACCTGATGTTTTGGAGCACTCCACCTGACTTGGCATGTGAATCAAAGCATAGGTAATGATTAAGTATAAGGGGTATGATATCCCTTTGGTATGGGAATTTTACATATGAGAATGGGGTATTATGCATGAGGGTTATATGATATGAGTATGGGAAATGGTACTGTTAAAATAGGGAATGGTTTAGAATGAAAGGGGGAAATAAAATGAATGTAATATGATGATAGGTTAATGGTGTATGGGAAGGGTGTAGGATGTAAATTTATATGAAGGGGGATGAATGGAAGGTAAATGGGTAAATAGGGAAATAGGAGGTGAAATAGATAAGCATAGGGTAAATAAGAATGAGGGATAAAATTGTAGGATGTTTCAAATGACCATACCTTGTAACCATTAGAACTCTAACTGCAAATGAGCTCAATTTAGACAACTATGATAGAGAAATGACTAAACCCCTTTTGACTTGACACGACAAAAACATGTGCGACCATGACTCCCATTAACTTGACACTCTTTCATAATTTGAATGAACGCTTCATGTATGAAACTCAAAGATGTCAAACAACGATCTAGAGGCTATGGCAGTAGCAGTAGTCATAGGCTCAACTACTCAAAACTGAAAATTAAAGGACAAGGAAAAACATTTTACCATAAAACTTATGACCCAAACACACATGAACCGAGCGGTAAACCAAAGAGTTTACCTTGAAACCAATTTCTTTTGTGGAAATTCCAGTTATGGATCAAATCCCACATGTCAGTGATTTAAAGAGAGGAAACCACAACCATGAACCCAATATGATCCCAAAATCTTCACAACATTTCCATCATTAATAAAGTGGAAGCATAACCATTGATTGTATAAAATGTTGAAAATAGGAGGGTACTTAAGAATATGGTACCAATGTTCTTTAACCCAAGATGCCATCTGAGAGCCAACCATTCTTCGATAAAACCACTTACCCACCAAATCTCGTTGTTGTAATCCTACCACCCGAACCCAAAAAACATCGGAATTAAGAACAAGTTATTGATAATCCAAATCAACCTTAATGAGCTTCCTTCTTTTTCCATGAATGAGGGAAAAACAATTTCCATTGATTACGACATTGGGTTCAATAACCCGTGGGGATACCCAAACATTCAAATCCACATGTATAGTTGCATCTACAGAAGATGTCTCAAAGGGATAGACTCCCAACTTGGGGCAACCACGACTCTCTGCCTCAATAGTCGCATGTACCAACACATCGAGTAATGGCACATCACCACCCTAGTTTCCTTCAATATCAAGTGAAATCCTAAAGATAGATGTAAAGGCCAGTTGTACAATGGACACCATTGACACTCTAAAATCTGACCTATATGTGCACCAAAGTAGAGAGCATTACTAAAAAACACCTTATGTAGTCGTGTCTGAAAAAACCTTGATAAAATATGTAGACAAGGTAAATTGATGTCACTTATCAATTATTGATACCACTCGATGTAGGTTATCACCAAATCAATCCACTAGGAAACCCCTTCAAATAAAATAGACTGGTAAATCATCATCAACCAATTTCTTTCATAAAATCTAATGAATCACACATTCGAAAAATATCTTCAATGATGGCGCAAACCATTAATGGAATGTCCCTCATATAATCAATAACCGACATGGAAAATAAATACCCTCCTAGACCAATTGGTGACCACAAGAGACTCCTTCGTGATCGAATTCAAAATTAAAATATGTTACCAACTCCACCAATCAAAATTAATGCACTTATGTAGCAGTAAATATCCTTAGAAATCCCCCTATCGACCAATCCCAACTCAGAGAGGAGTAGGAAGACCCATAGGAGAAAAGGTTCAAAAGAATTACCATGTAAAACAACAAGCTAGTATGTCTCAGATAGACCGTAGAAAAGAACAACACGTAGCAACTAAGATCCTCAAAAATCCCCTGATTGACCATTCCCAAACCAGGGAAGGAGCATGAAGATCTAAAGGAGAAAAGGTTCAGAAAAAAGACAATGTAAAGAACCAGCTAGTGTGTCTCAAATAGACCACATAGTATATCAACAACTAGAGTGGAAAATAAATTGTTATTAGTGTACCTTGAAACAAAAGAACCAGTAGAGATCCTTGATATCATTTAGAATCAGGATAAAAATTGAATCTAGCTGAGATAATTATGAATAGATGCATTGCACCAAACAACACCAGTAATTGCACCAGTAAATGCTACATTTAATCCATCTACCTCCACACTTACAACCAAAATTACCTCCCTTGTGAATTTTGTGACTAATGCTTCCACAATCCTATCTTTTATCCTCGACGTCAGCTTCTCACAAAATTTGTCGTAGAGATTGCATATTGTCTACCAGCAAATATTTTGTAATTTGTCTCCACCATCCTTTAAGTGAATCTAATCCATGTTGTCAATGACCGTCAAAAGTTTCAGCACAATAATGTATTGATAGCAGCAACCAACAAATAGAAGTAATTTTCAAAAAAATGAAATAGTCAAAAAACAAAAATTAAAACACTATCGATGGAGACCCAAAAAAGTACTCCAACTATGTTATTTCCTATCCATGTTCAGTGAAAGTGCATATGTAACTCCTCTCACCAAGCACCTCTGTTGTCAGCCTCCATTGCCCTAAATCCCATCAGTTGTTTTCGGCCTCCATCACTCTACTTCCTAAAGAACCCATCAACAACATGAAGGAAAACCCCTAATCGTTTACTTTTTCCTTTTTTACTAACACCTCATATCAAAAATTTCAAGACAAAATATTTCTTTTATCTTAAAATCCCCCTTTGCGTAGCAGTGTCGAATGAAACGACATAGAATTTGTCTCTAATCGTATAAATAGAGATCGAAAGGACATAAGGGTTGGGATTGATGTCTGAGAAATATTGCTAGGAAAAGTTATCGCATTCTTTAGAGTCAACTACCCCACCAAAACAAAGAGCCCAACAAATTGTTGTCTTTATATAAGATAACATGAATGATAAGTGAAATAGCCACCTCAATATAGGGTGAGATAGTAGTAGCCTACACATTGGCAGACTTAGCATGCACTATTAGAGTCAATTTTTCAAGTCATGTTAGATAGTATTGTCTTCAATTGATATGGTTTTGTCTTAATTGTTGATTGTCTTAAATGAATTTCGTCTTAATTGCTATTGTCTTAAGTGGCCATTGTATTAATATAAAGTTTCGTCTTAAAATACTTTTGTCTCAAGTTGTTTTTGTCTTAAATATAATGTTTTGTCTTAAATTGTTTTTGTCTTAAAACATTTTTGTCTCAAAAAATATAAAGTTTTGTCTTAAAATATTGTTGTCTTAAATTGTTGTCTTAACATATTTTGTCTTAAAATGTTTGTCTTAAATATAACGTTTTGTCTTAAAATATTTTTGTCTCAAAGTGTTTTTGTCTTAAAATATTTTTGTCTCAAAGTATTTTTGTCTTAAATATAAAATTTTGTTTTAAAACACTTTTAGTCTCAAACTATTTTTGTCTTAAATTTAATATTTAAGACAATTCAATTGATAGTAAATTTTAATTTAAAATTACTAAAATAAAAAGTAACTTTTTATAACAAAAAATTTATATTCTCTTGAAAAAAAATGTCTTAAAATTGGCTTCATATAGTAGTGTGAAAAAAAATCCAAATTCCAATCCTAATCATTGTATTAATAGTAGTGAAAACATCACGATATTATTATGCATCGAGACACTTCATCTTCATCGCTTTAATACAAATGGACCTAAATGAATTATTTGGTAGATTTGTCGTTCAGTCTAATCAAAATTAACTCTGCTGTATTGATTTTAGAATATTTCAAAAATTTAAAGTGCCGGATCATAATTTACAAATTTCCAAACCTGCATGCGAAACCAGAAACAAATGTTAAAAACAATTTTCCATCCTTAAAACTGATTTGTATCTTTTCACATTCTATCTAGTGGTATCAGCCACATTTACCAATATTAAAAATCCAGGGTCCACGTCTCGCATACAGGAAGTTTTTCTAGACTAACATTATATTTTTGACTATAAAATATTAAATGCAACAAGAATATATACTTATCCTTAAATTTAAAGAATTTAAATTCATTCAAATCTAACTGTACTACCCACAAATCTAACTGTATAGCCCAGGATATATGTCTTTCTGCTTGAACGTCGTTGCGAGCGTTAGTGTTGATATAGATTGACATTAAACCGCTTGATTGACAACGCCGTTATCGATACAACGCATATTGTGTGACAGCTATAACGTTGAATCTCACACATATAGGTTAAGGTGTTGACGGAGACCACCATCAAACCACGTGAAAGAAATTAAGAGATGACACTCATCATTATAGAAAATTTTGTGTGTGATAGAGATCATGTTGATCAATGCATTACGTATAGGTTATGTGATAACACATGTTATGTGTGACATGGTAACACATATAATGTGTGATATAGATTATGTTGATCGATACAACACAATCACGTACACATATAATGTGTGATTTAAGTTAGAGATTTAATTCTTATTTGTTTTGTGTGATGGAGATTATGTTGATCGATGCAACACATAAACATATAATTTGCCATTTAAGTTGGAGATTTAATTTTTATTTATTTTGTAGAATTGTTATTTAAGTTATTTTGACTATTAATTAGTTTGATTTGATAGATTTAGTTTAACTAAAATAATTATTAATTTAGTTTTGTTGACATATTTTAACTAATTGTATAATTAAAAATAATATTTATATTTTAAATTAATATTTGATATATTGATATATATGTTTAATAATAAAATATAGTTAATGGATGCATGTAATACCTCTATCTCTAGGTTAACTCACTTATTGGAGAGTCTAGGAATGTACGAAAGTAGATAAGTGTAAGAGTGGGACAATACTTTTTTTTAAAGAATTTTTGTATCTCTCCAAGTTGGTTTGGTTTATTGAAATATGGGAAGCATCCATCATGGGTTAGCAAATCCAAACTCTCACATGTAGAAACAAATTTAATGATAGAGGAACATTATGTAATATATTCCATATTCCATATTTTTTTTTAAATGGTGTAAAATATTATATTATATTTTGTAATTATAATTTTGCAACATTAAGATATTAATTTGATATTTAATGATAAAGGAACATTATGTAATATATTCCATATTCCATTTTTTTAGATGGGGTAAAATATTATATTATATTTTGTAATTAAAATTTTGCAACATTAAGATATTAATTTGATTTAAGTGTTTGTAGTTTATTATAATGACATGAAGGTTAGAAGTTTTATTATATGTAAATTTAAATATTATTTTTATTGTAATTAAAATAATTATTTTATAATTATATTATTAAATTTGGATTTGAAGTTTTTAAGGTGTTATTGGCTATGAAATTCTTAAAAATTGTGGATTTAAGTAAATAACTGTGTTTTTTATTAAATAAATATGCAATGTTATTATGATAGTGACTATGCAGTGGTCATAGAGTTTTTATATGGTTTAAAAGTAGTATAGATTTATCTTAATTCTCGTTCTATCAAGAGTCCAGAGGAATCAAATATCTTTTAACTTTAAAAGATGCTTCAATCTCAAAAAAATGATCCGTCTCAAGGTCTGGTAGATCCACAGTTAAGATAGTTAAGATGGATCTAGGCTAAATCTTTTGAGGTTGAAGCATTTTTTAGAGTAGAAATATACTCTATCCCTCTCAAGGCTTGGTAGATCCAGAGTTAAGATAGTTAAGATGGATATAGGCTAGTTAAGTTATTATTTATTTTATTTTTTAATTTTATCTCATTTAACAAAGTAAAAATGTTTTATCAATTATGCCTTATTACACCTTAAGGCGTTCTTATTTGAAAACAACTCCCCTAGCTGCCAATGTGTATGTTAGATGAATTAAATGTCTTAGGCCATTAGATCCACAAGTAAATAGTTTTATATGTGTTTTTTATAATGTTAGTTTTTTTTTTTTAATAAGTATTAAATATGATAGAAATTTTGTTGTGTCATGTTTAACATTTTGACTCTATCAAATTACACAAAAATAAAAATAAAAGTAAATTAAATAAAAAGAATGACATAATGTAATGAACACTTTAACTACATCAAAATAGAATAAAAAATAAAAATAATAAAATAAAAATCCATACAAGCCAATTAATTTAAATTGAATGGATAAAAACACTATTAACAAGGAAAATAACTATTTAAAATAAAAATAATAAAATAAAATAATAATAAACTATAAAAACAACCCATGGTATTTATGTGGAATGTGATTTATTTAAATGGGAAAATTAAGATAAGTATTTAGGTTTTGGTGACTTTTAAGTTAAAACGATGTTATTAAAAATTTGTTAGATTTAAAAATAAAAAATAAAAATGATATCATAAAAATAGACTCCACACAAGCCAATTAATTTAAATTAAATAGATACAAAACACTATTAAAAAGGAAAATAACTATTTATGTATTTAAATATTACATTTTTGTGTCACGATGTTCTCCAACAAAGTAGGATAGAAATGTTGTTATGTCATTTTTAACATTTTGACTATGTCAAATTACACAAAAATAAAAAATAAAAGTAAATTAAATAAAAAAATGACATAATGTAATAAACACATTAACTAGTTCAAAATATAATAAAAATAATAAAATAAAATAATAATAAACTATAAAAACAACCCATAGTATTGACCCATGGTATTCATGTGGAATGTATTTTATTTAAAATGGGAAATTAAGATAACTATTTAGTTTTTGGTGACTTTTAAGTTAAAATGATGTTATTAAAAATTTAATAGATTTAAATAAAATCTATATCATAAAATTAAACTCCACAAAAACGGATTAATTTAAATTGCATGGATTAAAACACTATAAAAAAGGAAAAAAGGAAATTAAGATGGCCTAGATAAATCTTAACTCTAGATCTACGACGAGCCAAGAGGGATCAAATGTATTGGTATGCAAACCTCTTTTAGAGTGAAAAGAGAATTGATCTCTCTTATAAATAATATAGATATAAAATAATTATTTAATAAAATTATTTTTAAATTTTTATAACCATTATTCTTTTAAATTTTTACTTGATAAAATGTATCTTAGCAATAATGATGAATGTTCATAATTCTCATTTCTTAAATAACACTAAATTTACCTTTAATTAATTGATTGTAATAGTTTGTAACTACATACATACTCTTTCAAATTTTTTTTGTTAATGAATATCAAATTTCTTCCGTTCAAAAAAATATATATACATATCTTTAATTACCTAATTTTAGTTTAAAAAAATTTAAATGTTTTTTACCATATAATCATAAACAATTTTCATATTATATGATGTCAAACTTACTCAACCTTTTACTATCCAAACAAAACTTACAAAAGAAAAAACAAAATTTTTTTGTTAATGAATATCAAATTTCTTCTGTTCAAAAAATATATATATACATATCCTTAATTACCTAATTTTAGCTAAAAAAATCTTAAATTTCTTTGACCTTATAATCATAAAGAATTTTCATATTATATGATGTCAAACTTACTCAACTTTTTAGTCTAAAAATTTCAGTAATGTTTCTCACTACATAATTTTAGAATTTTTTTGTTTTTTCAATTCCAAACAAAACTACAAAAGAAAAATCTCATTCAGTCCTTACTGTAGATTATAGTTTTACAAAATTGACACTATGTGATTAACAATAGAGCAAGTTGAGACAACCCCAAGGGGTTTTTTGCAAATTTTTGTCATAACCTTTATTCTACTTTATAACCTGATCCACAATCAAAGAAAATGTCTATAGATTTCACAAGTTATTAGTTTATAACTTCATCCATAATCAAATAAAATGGATAGCGATGTCACAAGTTATCATTCGCATAGTGATGTATTGACGTTCTCTATTGAAATGGTGGCTACAGACACTAAAAAATTCAAAATAGATATATGTTATGGAATTCATATTGTCCACAAACCATCCAAATTTTCCATCTTATACAGCAATTTCTAAAAATAACCACTCAATTACTCTCCAATTTTTTAAACCCCAACCCATGTTGGGGAGATCACAGTCTAAAATCAAATATTCCAGTGGTTTTATAAATAGTTTATAAACAAAACAGATAATGAGAAAGATAATCTTGTGGTATAATAATTGATTTTTGAATCATTGTGACAAACAAAACATCGCATTAGCTCACAGAATATATCTAATGCTATAAGGATCTGAGATGATAACAAAGTTTTGAATCATGATAACTAGGTGACAACCAAACTAAGTTGTAGCCACAAATAAAAAATTCACAACAACTCATAGAATATATCCAAGGTCACAATGAATCACATACATATTGATGGACCTCATGGGAGTTTTAGTGCACATAAAACACCACCCTAAAAATTCTATACTCAAGTAATCAATTTAGAATAACCTAAGATTTCTAGATTGGATGTCAAGGTGGGTGGTATGGTAGAGTAATTGAGGATGCTTCTTAAAGGGTAAGGGAATTTAGATACTCTATCCTTCCACCAAATCTATAAAAAGTGAGACTTGTATATTATAGTTTTAATAAATTGACACTATGTGATTAAGAATAAGTTACAAACATAAGTAATAAGAGGAATGTACACGAGGGCCATGGTAATTAATGTTATTCTTTGTATTATTTTTATTTAGAATAGTTTTGTTTAAAATAGTAATTTGTATTTGTATTCTTTTAAATGTATATTGTTAAATGTGTAATTGAGCAAAATGTGTTAAATTGATATTCTAGTGTTTAATATATTTATCTCAAAAATTCAAAGTATGGTGAGTTTTATTTTATTAAGCTTTACTCTAAATGTGCAGAGAATGAATATATCTCAAGCCCCAAACAAGATTCTTCTTTCTCTTCTTATTCTAGCTTGCACCTTAACACTCCTCCTCTCCTCCTCCTTGCACAAATTTAAACTATAAGGCACAAGGTGGTTGTTGCGTATAGGAACATCTAGATATGACGATACTCTATTGTAATTTTCTCTACAAATGTGATGGAAATTATGCCCTAAATGTTGACAATTTCATGGTTAATGTAGTATAAGCTACATGCAAATTTACATTGTTGTATACAATATCAAGAAATCTATGCCCAATATCCAACTCCATAGAGCAAGACATGCTCACCAATTCAACAGTTGCTTCCAAATCTCTCTTAGTGCTAGAGTTGTTTTCTCAGTAAACTTGTTTGTTCTGCTCTTGATTAAAGCCATCATTGTTTCATATAGGAGAATTTAGCTCTCATAATAAAAGTGTGATAATGTGTTATAATTTTCTCTACAAATTTTTTGGTGTGTTTTTCTCAATAAACTTGTTTTTACTACTCTTAAGTGATGAATCCATAGTTGTTTCATATAGGAGCATTTAGGTCTGATAAGAAAAGTGTGATACTGTGTTATAATTTTCTCTACAAATGTGTTGGAGTTTTTTTCGCAATAAAATTGTGTTTACTTCTCTTAAGTGATGAAATCCATTGTTGAGTCATATAGGAGAATTTAGCTCTAATAAGAAAAGTGTGATACTATGTTATAATTTTCTCTACAAATTTGATTGAAATCATACCATAAATTTTGGCAATTTTATTGTTAATGTAATATAACATAAATAGAAATTCATTTCTTCTACACAAGATCAAGAAAGATATGTTGAGTAGCCAACACCAGAGAACAAGCCATGTTCTCCAATTCCATAAATGCTACCAAATCTCTCTCGGTGTTGGAGTTATTTTCTGAATAGCCTTATTTTTACTTCTCTTGAAGTGATCAAAGCCACCTCTCTATAACTTTTTTACTATATTCACAAAGAACAAAAGAAACCAAATTCATATCAGTGATACTGGAAAAAAAAGAACATGGTGGACATCAGTGAGATCATTGGTAAAGAACAATGTGATCTTTCGAATATTTTCAAAGATCATGAAGAAAATAATACATATGTGACTCAATAAGAAATAATCAATATTAAATATGGAGGAATTGCACCAAAAATACCTTTGATTTTGAATGTAGAAAATCACAATCTATTTCTTTATTCATGAGGCATTCATGTTGGCATGATCAGACAAGGTCTGCAACTTAATTTCAACTTAAATTTTTATTTTTAAATTAAATTAAAACACACACACACACACACACACACACACACATATTCTTTTCAACTATATCTTATGAGTTTAGTATGTTTTCAATCAAGTAGAGGCTTCAGAGTTTAAGAACTATATCTTAGATCTGAGCACATGATTCTATTAAAATTTATGAAACAAATTTAGTTTTTACAACTTGTATGTTTAAATATGTGATTTTGGAAGCGACGATGGCTTCTTTAGACACTTGATTAGTATTGTGAGAGAAATTTGAGTATATCATTAAGGACTATGAATAGTTCATGTAATAGTTTCATTACTTATAATAGAATTTAATATCCTTTCTTGTTGATACATACAACCTAATCCATGAAAAATTGTAACCATGTATACAGTGATATATGCTAATCATTTCAGTTTTATGTTGATGCCAATAGGCATGAAGATGCTTCTATTTTTCAATTAAGTAGTCTTCAAAAGTTCCTAGCTCTATTTTTATTACATAAATGCATTGAAAACCATCTGATAGTATTTACTTCAATTTTTTTTGTTTGGATGTGTTCCAAGCTGACATATTGTGCCAAGAAGTTTGATATATCTTATGAGTTTAGTATTTTTTCAATCAAGAAGAGGCTTCGGAGTTTAAGAACTTAATCTTTCTGGTTGATAACTCTTATCATTAATATCTTTGAAACCTCCATGACGTGCTTCCATAGATGCAAAAATTTCCTTTCATTCCTTCACAATGGCTCCTTCTCTGCAACATATTATTTCTTTTACGTTACTCTTTCCTATTATATTTCCTTAAGGCATTTCTTTTGCAACATGTGGTGCAATTGCTAGTAGTTATATTTATTTTATTTTATTTTATTTTATTTTTTATATAATTCTACTTAGTCAAAATGTTTAATAGGACAAGATAGGACATCACAACATCTCTTTCATACTAGGCTCGAGAGCACCTCTGTCACAATAAGTTTGATGACTTTGCAATACTCTATAAATATGTTGTAATTCTCACTATTTTCTAAGCACCTCTTATAAACAATTTTATATTTTTGAATATGGTGATGCTCATAACATTCCCCACAACCATTTTGTACCTTTTATAGACAAATATGTATCTATGAATTTGATGACATTGATGATGTTCCTTGCCACCATTCTCCTTTCCCATCATATATTAGAAAATCCACTTTGTATATTGCATTTCTCTTTTGGAGTAACTATTATGTATTTTTCAACTCTAGATTATTTTTTTTGCTAAACTATATGAAAGTATGTCATTCATATTGTTCCAATCTAGATTAATTATCAATGATTACTTTAGATAAAATATGAGTGTGATAACCATCCATTCTTGATGTATGTTAGCTATGTGGAATATACTATACTTGATAGTTACAAATTGTCATCATTATTTCAATATGCACAATTGGATATTGTTATAATCCACCTTCCTCCCCAAAGGTGACTTGCAAGAAAAGCTTTGATCTACAATTGAGTTTAATTTGATATTTGAGGTTTAGGTACAAGTTACACATGCATGCAATTCATTATTAGAAAATTTTATGCTTACTAAAATATACATATTTATTAAATCAAATTACAAGACAATTGTAAGTCGATACTAAATTGAATACTTTGATAACAAAACATTATATGAATTTTATCTACCCCTACTCTCCTCCCCAAGAAAGTATGTGGAGCTCAAATTTATTAAGAAAGGTGATATAAGCATCCTTTAGTGCCAATACATATGTAATTTCTAGTAGTTATATGTCCTTCAAACATAGGAATACACTAGCTAGTGGTTTTGAATCCCTTCCTTCGACTTTACTACATTTGATTCAATGGGAATAAGGATCATCCCATCAATGTGTCTATAAAGAACCTTGCAGAGACATTCATTTCATCTTGAAATAATGATACCCATTGCTTCAACCTACACAAGTAGTTATCAAAAGTGGTGGGAGAAATTCACTTAAGGAGTGGACTTATCATGAGTCATATTCCTAATCTAGTAAAAAATGTATTACTTAAAAAGTGATTAAGACTATGATTATTCAAGTGGAGCAACATATAGAGGTAGGTTACAATTCTAATGAAATTGTTAATTTTCTTGGCCCTAAACTTGAAATTGTTTTGAAATTAATAATATCTGCTCGAAGGTACTAAATTATATAATTTTTTCTATGGAAGGAAAGCACACAAAGTCAATATGAATTAATTTTGATTTAGAGCAGCTAGAAATAATATTATCATTCAAACATTAAAGTTATTTCCAAGGAGATCGATTAAGGAGTGATACACATTATTGTACCTATCATGATTCCCCATCCATTGATCAAGTTACCACCTTTTCTTTACTATTTCCTACTAATTTTATATACATTAATACCAAAAATTTCATTAAAATTACTTAAAAAATTTACTCAAACAAGGAAGCTTACTAAGGAGAGAGCATTGTTGGCACTAGAATGAGTATACTAATAACTCTATATATTTTTGGAGTTGAAGATGTTAATGAAGTTTGTGAAATTCGTTTAGGCTAGGGTGGAATTACCTAGAGTTTCTTTCCTCTAATTATTGATACTAATGAGGATGTGTAAGCAATAGTGCCTAATATAATTCAATCGATAATAAAAAACATGAAAATTGAGCAGTAAACCAAATTCAATTTGGTCATATTGTAAAGGATGGATATATAGAAATGAGGAACTTAATTTAATTTATAGGCAAGGAGAGGTAAACAAGTCGATCCTTATGCATCTAATTGACTAGTGCTTCTTCTCATGTATTATTATCACTACAATTATAACTCAACATCTTGCATAGAATCTTGTAAGTTGGTTTTTGTAACTTGAGAATGTGTCACATTATGTAGGTATGTGGCAAGGAATGCTATTAAAACATAATATATATGTCTATTTTTAACATCTACAACAATAAACCATTGCAACTTAGAGGTCACTACATGGTCAAATCTAATAGATGCATGTCATGACAAAAAGACAACATAAATTTATCCCATCAAATTTTTGGATATTAAGAAGGGATTATTTATTCTCAAAATGCCAAATGGACAGTGAAAAAGATCAAGGTGAAAGATATTTAACTTACATTAGTTAGAGTGAGGTATTAATAATCAACATGTATATTCTCTACATTATTTGAAGGTTTTTGTTTTTAATTGACTTGAGGCAAACAAATTTTTTTCACACAAGCTATCATTGAAATTCCACTTTTAGGATAAGATATTTCTCTTATTTCAACATATTTTAGCTTAGAATACACATATTAGTTGTTCCCAACAAAGGTTAATCTATTATAATGATCACTTTAGTCATAGAATTTTCATTGTGTAAAATACCCCCTACGATTTGTAGCCCTAACTAAGGGTAGTAGGAGGAAGTTACTAAGCTAACCAAACCTTCGTAGTCCTGGCATGGAAATGGGGTCATCAAATTTCTCTTTTTTTCATCTTTCTTAAAAGTAAAACTTAATGCCACCATTGGGTTCATTTCTAGTGATATAAAATTTACCTCGATCCAACTTCTGAATTGAAATATGTGACCATTAAAATGTATTCGTGTTATAAATTTGTCACATCATCATTAATTCCCACGTGTCACTCACATAACAAGCCATGTGGCACTTGACCTACATTATTTGCCATCATGGACAAATCCATGTGGAATAGGTGTGCCTCTCTATATAGTTGAAGGTTGGCCTACTAAGCAGAACATAGATATAGATTTTGAATGAAGCCCTAACCTGGACTCGAACGACCGGACTGACCCAATCTTGGAGGTCCCACCTAACCATACTTGAATTTATTTATGTAATAGGTCCCTCTATACCATATAAAGGAAAGAATTTAGTTATGTAATAGGAAAATAAGATAAAATTGATCTTCCAACTGAGTTCATACACACTCACAAGATTATGTATAACATAAAAATAGAACACTTTTAAGCATTTGAACAAATGGAAAAGTGGGTCATCTTGTTTTTGGTGAAAAAACATGGAGAATATTTGGCGGAGCCCTCAGAGGAAGCCTTATTTTTCATAGGAAGTGGAAAAAACATTTAATTCTAGAAAGTGATTATATGGTTGTAATATTTTTTATAGGAGAAATGAATGGACTTAATTTTTTCATGTATTGAGTTATCCTTGGTGCTTTAGATTTGCCGCATTAGTTTATGGAGTCAGATTCTACCCACTCAAATAATCTTATGATGTGATTTGATTTCATGATTTTGACATATTCATCATCTTCACATTTTAAAAAATGGAAAATTCTTAGATTCATGCATCTCATTAGGTTCTAACAACAACCAACCTACTTCAAAACATTTTCATGCTAACATGGAACAATAATTTCAATGAAGGTTTTCCTATTAATAGGTAGGTGATTGTGGGTAATGGTCTTTCCTAGTATATTACTAGTCATTCCCCATGTTAAATAAATAAATAAATCTTTATTTTATTACTAACAGGTGCATGCATATTAGTATTAATAGAAAAGACATATAATCCATGATTAGTAAGACATTTTAATGTTCAACCTTTTTAAACATCGCCATTGATAGATGAGGTATTTGATATTTCTCCAAATGAAATTTATCTATTAGTATATTCAATATTATGTACATATACATATGTAGTATTACTAATTAAAAACCCATAGAAGACACCAAACCATCATTAATAGTATATCCAAAATTAGGGCATCTAGTTTATCTTTTAACTTTCCGTAGCATAACGATGAGAAACTATAACAAAGTAAGCATGAATAAGGTTGAGATTGAAACAACCATTTTCATTGATCCACAAAATGACGATCCAACATCATTCATATATATGTATATAAAATGCTACTTCTAAATTAAGAGATAATGATGAAACTAGTATAAATAACACTTTTAGCAAAGGCATACGCTGCAAAGTAAGCCCCATATTAGTAGAATTTTTTGTAACGAACCTAGATCCATGTTAATTGATCCATAAATTTCATGGATATTCCACATAATAGTTCTTCAAAACATATCTAATAAAATATACTTCAAAATCCAAGTTATATACTGTCACAATTTTATTTCTCTTTAGATCTATAGATATGTAGATTAGTGTTAATATTATATGCATGCAAATTAAAATTATGCAAAAAAAAGATAAAAATGAAACAAAAATCTCTCACACACATCTGACATAAGACATGACCTACAAAACACTTTCAGGAGAAAACCCCAATTGGAAGGTGAGGTCGCTTTGCTGTCTTTCTATTAATGGAAATATGGATACAAGAAAAAATAAGTATAATTTATGGCCCATGGGCTACTATATTTCACAAGTCCTATTTGTGTGCTCTGCATCCTATTCCTCTTGTCTATTTTTCCTCAACTATGGAACAAATTCACTCAAAATAATGGAACCCCTTTTCCTCCTAGTGGTATGGTTATAACACAACCAGATAGCCTACTAATGGTTTGGTTTGACTACCTCAACCCTTGACTAGAGTTACAATATAAAATATTATAGAGTCTTCTACATCATATCACATGGCTAGCTCCTTTTTCATGAATAATGGTGGCTAATGTGGCATTGTCTGAAATTATGGTGGTGAAAACAGGAAGGTCAACTTTTGATTAGCATAAATTTCGATTCAGATTCAGATTGGAGAGATTTTTACATAATTAGGAAGGTTTGTGTGTGTAGAAGAGTAAAAAAGGGTGTATCACTAAATCAGGAAGTTTTTACCCCAAAAATACATCGTCTGATGCCTCAAAATTCTCCCTGGTTTTAGACCTCAATTTTCCAAACTAGGTGTCATCGATAAAAATGGTTTTGAGAGTTGATCCCTCCACTTTTTCAACTCTAAAATCATTGATATGGATGAGAAACAATATAATGATCCAATTTGGATCACAAATCCCCATTTTTGGAGGCTTTTGGTCCCCAAAATATTCTACTGAAAAAGGTGAGGAAAAAGGTGTACCATTTAGCTTTACTTGGAGGCTATCCTTTCAACCCAATCTTCCAACCCTTTGGATCTCTTCTAAAAGAATTTATCTTCTATAAAATTTGCATTACCATATTGTTTTGAATTCTCCATAGAAGGTACGACCTATTCCTCTACCTAATTTAGCATGGCAGTCTCATACAGTTTTAGATTTTCTACATTCACGACTGAGTAAATGTAGGTGAAAATGTGAAGTTGGGTTACACTTTTTGCCCTTTTTTGAGAAAAAACTTTCATTTTATTCTATTCTTCAACTTTATGCAAGCTAAAACAATTTTCTTTTTAGAATTTCATTTTGCGATAAAAATAAAAGTTGTCAGAAATTTTATTAGCTTTCTATTGCTTAGTTTTTGGAATTTTTTTATACAGATTTGATATGTCAACTTAGTGTTTATTTGAGTGTGTTTTTTTAGAAATCAAAGGATTCATAAGAATCATGTTAATACACAATATTGTATTGTTTGAAACTTTGTGTTTTTTAGAAACAAAAAGTGTTACAACAATCTAGACAGAGTCTACTTTGGTTTGTTCATATTTACAAAGCCAACGGATGCATATCATAATTACTAGAATTTTTTGAACTGGTCCAATATGAAAAAACTGCATATTTTGAATATATTTCATGACGCAAGAGATTCCTTAACATATAAGTTATAAACTAAAAATCTAAAAACTAGCCATTAGAGATGACGAACCAATGTAATGCACCATAATTTTTTCAATTTTTTTTACAATGTATTTTGGAAGATACATAATTATGATTTCACTGAATCAGAAAGACCTTCAAAAATTGTTTGCACCCATTTTATTACAAAATTAATTAAAATTAGTAAATATTTTTGAAATTCCATAAAAGTTATATTTCCTAAAAGTAGATTCAATTTTGAAAATGCTTGTCTTGGTTTCGACTATTAATTCAGAATGTTTCATGGAGTTTAGTCGGTCCAAAGTTGCTGATTTGTATTCAGAGCTTGGGCCTGCATAATTGCTGATGCATCAGTTCACCCGAACTTTAAAAAAAAAATCTGCGGAATTTTTTTTTGCGCTGACCGCCCGTCAAGTCTAATGACATAAAAGTTCGGCTGAACTTTTATTCAAAATTTCGGCCGAACTTTCACCCAACTTTCTGTCGACCGTAAAATACCACAAAACCCCTCCAAAAAACCATTTCGCGGCAATATAAATTTCCACGAAATTGTTCATTATTTTCACATATTTTCACACATTTGGTCTAATTTTGCAAAGGTGTTGGTTTGATTTTGCAAAGAATTGTCTGATTTTGCAAAGAATTGAATTGTTTTGGGTTTAAGGACTTTTCTTGGAGGTACATTCAAAGGACATTTCTTGGGACATTTCTTGGAGGTATGTGATACATTTTTTGGATGTTTTCTAGGCTTCATTTTTTTGAAAGTATGGATTTGGGCTTTATTTTTTTTTAAAGTATGGATTTGGGCTTAATTTCGAAAGGACATTTTTTGGACATTTTTTGGAAGTATTTTTTAAAATGATATTTCTTTTCGCATATTTTCGCACATTTGGTGTTATTTTACAAAGGTCTTGGTCTGATTTTGCAAAGAATTTCCTGATTTTGCAAAGAATTGTTTTGGGTTTAAGGAATTTTCTTGGAGGTACATTCAAAGAACATTTTTGCAAAATAATGTTTTAGGTTTAATGACTTTTCTTGGAGGTACATTCAAAGAAAATTTCTTGGAGGATGTGATACATTTTTTGGATGTTTTTTGGGCTTCATTTTTTTTGAAAGTATGGATTTGGGCTTCATTGTTTTTTGAAAGTATGGATTGGGGCTTAATTTCGAAAGGATATTTTTTGGAAATTTTTTGGAAGTATGTTTTAAAGTGTTTTTTTTGAAGTATTTTTTAAAGTGGCATTTTTTAAGAAGTTGGAATTAATTTTCAATGGACATTTTTTGGAGGCATTTTTTGAAATGATAGTTTTTTAGAGTACGTGTTTTTGGTTGAAGTAAATCTTTTATAACGATTTTTTGTCTAACTTTTCAAATAAATTTTTTTTGTAGGACTTGGAAGTAAATATTTTGAGCTTCGTTTTATTTTTATAAGACATTATTTTCTCGTATTTTTTAAGGTAAGTGTTTTGGATTGGAGTATGTATTTTTTGCAAAAAAAATAAAATGAGTTTTTTTTAATTAAATCTTTTGTGATGTTTTTTTTAATTGTGTTTTTGTATAGATTTTTGAAGGAAATTTTTTGAACTTCATAATCTATTATCATGGAAAATCAAAGGAATTGTATGAGAAAATATGATCGAAAAAGAGACCCTGAAGAATGTAGAGAAGAGAGAAGACAATCTCGCAAAAGAAAGATAGAAGCACTCTTGAATATTGAAGTGGAAAATCAACCTCAACTAGAAGTTGAAGCAGGTATGTAAATGTAAATATTATGATTTTGATATATTTAAAATTTTCCTAGTGTAAAATGTGTAGCTTAATTTTTATTTCATAAACTAATTTGAGAAATATTTTGCAATGTAAACAAAGAGAGATATTCCTCAAAACATTGATGATGAGATACAAAATTTTGAAAGAGATATTGAACCTGGAGATGGTGAAAATTTTAAAAGAAATTCAAGTGAAGAAATTGAATCACATGGTATATAGATATAGATATAGATATAGATATAGATATAGATATATATATATATAGATATAGATATGTTGAACACATGCATGTATTATTGAAATTATACATATATTTATTAATTTAGTTATTTATTGAATATATAAACTTATTATGTATTATTCATTCGAATATGTACAAATTAAGTCAATGTCAATGATGAGATGTTGGAAAATGTTGACACTCACACATATGGAGATAAAAAAGCTGACCATTATATATGATATCATGTTAACCGAATTTTTAATATGTAATTCATAAATGAACATGTGATAGTTCAAGCCCAAATTTTGAATGGTCTCCAATCACTAAGGAAATTAAAAGAAGCTACGACTTTATTAGGTATTCGAAAATCAACTAAAGATAAAAAAATGAAGGAAAATGTGATACAAAATATAAATAGTGCTATAAATTCAATTAGAAGATCTAGACATAAAAATGTTTCAGTTGTACGTAGAGTAATGGCAGTGGTTTCATCAAGTACTAAAGAGAATCTCTTGGTAAAATCTATGGCACAAGCATTAGGAACCTCGCAAAAAAAATTGCACAAACATCGAAAATTTCAGTTGCAAATAGATGTAAATGATGAAATCACTTGTTGGAGAGCTATTTGTAGGCAACCATACAAAGATAGACTTGGAGAACATGTTAAAAAAAGAATATATGAATATTGGAAGAAAAATTCACGTGTTTCGCTAAATGCAAGGGATGTGATGCGAAGAAGAATAGCACGAAATCAGTATCAAGAACATGAAAAACATTTCTTGGAAGCCACTCAGATAGAGTTTTTCAACAAGTTCAAAGAAGGGAATCGTGAAATTCATGTGTCAATCAGTGCTTTTGTTCAACAAAAGCCATGGTATGTAAAACCTATCACGATACGCGACACTTATTGTTGTCATTATCACGTGGAATTTGACTTATATTATGACACATTCCTTAATTTTGGTAGAACATTTTAGAAGGATTCACCTCCTCCTTCCACTATCTGTGATTTCATATCTCAAATTCTATGTGAAAGACAAAGTGATGATCTACTTTACGAAAATAAATGTGTTGGTGGTAAAAAATGCCATGATTGTGGAAATTTGACTAAATTTCAAAACAAATATCATATTCATATAAATGATCAATAATTTTCCAACATGAAAGTGAAATGGAAGATATATGAATATATCCATACATCGATTCAAGGTGCAAATAGTTCTAAAAGAATTGAACTACAAGAAGAAGAAATTTTTGTGATAGACTTTTTGAGAAAGTTTGAGGCAGAAATTTATAAATACACCAAGCATTCCCATAGAGCTCGATGGCAAGACTTGTAATTCAGAAAATCCCATGAATTTTTTCCACCAGGCACCATTTTGTCGATAATTGATTTGGTATAAAACTACACATTTTTTCCACAAAAAGAAATTTAGGGTGAATACTATCATTCTAACGAAGTCTCCATGCTCATACATATTCTATATAGACATTTTGAACAAAACATTGATCATATAGAAAGAACCAGTGAAAATCGACATGTTATTAAACAATATCACTTTTATATTAGTGATGATCGTGCACATGACACATATTTTGTACAACACTGTTTTGGAAATATTTATGATTCCTTGAAAAAACATTCAATGAACATTAGATATGGTCAGATGGATGCGCAGGTCAATTCAAATATGCACGATCATTCTTTTGGTTGTGCTTTCTTCATAAGAAAACCTGCATTAAACATTGTTGGAATTTCTTCGAGACTGGTCATGGAAAAGGAAAACATGACGGTGCAGGGGCATGCTTAAAATGAGCACTTCGAGGATATCAAATGAATCCATCTACAAGATGACTTGTGGTTGCTAAATAAGTTGCTTAATGGTGCATCGCTGCTCTAAGCCATGAGACTAACCGATCAAGGGATGTGGGAAGGTACATTAATTTTAATTTTTATTGGATATATAATTTTAAATAGTGTACATTTATCACAATTTGATTATCTCTGGTTGATTATCTTTGATTGTATTTTGATATCATATTTACATTCTTCTTTGAATTTTCCATATAAAGGTTTTTTTGGAATATTGGGATCGAAGAGATAGATAGATCAATTGGAAATGATGTTGAAACAATAAAAGGGACTCAAAAATTCCATTCAATTAAAACAAATTTTTCCACAAATGTGTTTGCATTGGATAAAAGAAAATATTCTTGTTTTGTCATGTTTGCATAGACATCACAGAATCTAATGACGTTTGTGAAAAAAAAATGTATGAAAAATATTGGAAACATACAGAGCTAAATACAAAGGGAAAAATGTCTTCGAAATTGCAGGCATGTGAAAAATTCTAGACCTGACACGCGTAGGTGTAGCACAGGAGAAATCCCGAGATAAATTGCATGCATGTGGAAAAATACAAGAGCTGCCACACATAGGCGTAGCAAAGGAGAAAGCCCCACTACTTGAGGATCCCAATAATTGTGGGTTTTCATCTGACGCTACCAAATATCACCTTATCAAATTGGAATCTGACTGCCTCAAAATCCTCAAAGTTAGGGAAGAAACTTGGAGACTCAAAGGTCGGGCCATATCGTTAAAAGTAGGGGATGAAAATAATAAATTCTTTAAGTAATATGCCAGAGGTAGACGGGCCATCACTACCATTTGGGAACTTGAAAATATGGATGGTACTTTAGCTACATGCTTTGCAAAACTAGCCAACTTGGGCACTTCACACTTCAGGCACCTCTTCAAAGCCCCTCACGAAGCCACACTGGCAGAAACCATCAAGGTCTCTAGATACATCCCTAGGTTTGCAAACCAGGACCCTGCAGAGGAAATTTTAAATCCAGTCACGATGGGAGAACTTGAGGCAGTTCTTAAATGGTTCAAGAAGGACAACAACTTATGGATGGTCAGTGGAATTTTACCTAGCTTTCTTTGATCTTCTGGGACAAGAGCTACTGGAGGTGGTGGAAGAAACCAAGAGTACAGGTCACCTATATGATGCATTTAACTCTACAGATTGACCTAACCCTAGATTTGCTCGATCTATGATACAATGTTTTCTTAAATAGGTGACTATAAATACACCTCCACTTACTAACAAGGATAGATTCCTTCCTCCAATACAAATTTGTTGTATAATCTAGAGAAAATTAAAATTTATGTAAATGTTAAAAATTAAAATACCTCTACACCAAGGAAATTATTTGTTTCTATTTCTCTCGTTATTGATGATGTTACCTATGAAAATTACTGATAAATTCTAGATTGAAAAGGCGGGGAAGAATGCTAGATTCTAGGATACCTTGGTTATAAACTTTGAGAAAGATAAGACATGGATAATTATCCCATAATTTGGTTTTGTTGTATTATTTTGATCAGAAAGTCTCAAGAGCAATAGATATTTGGGCTAATTACCATATAGAGTTAGAATATTGAGATTGCAGTAGAGTTGAACTAGTTATTTAAAATTAAGAGAAGAGCAGTAGTACAAGAAAGTAGCTTATAAACGGTTGGTTAAGGAGATCGTGACATGGATAAATAATTCTGTGGTGGAAGAGGATTATATGCCTTTTAGTTCTCCAACCATGGAAGTGCAAGAATGAATGCTTGGAGGTGACCTAGAATGTATTCACTGATATTGAATAACTAAGGGAAGAAGGTGCAATGGAGGAAGAACATGCACTAAAGAGGGAAAAATAGGATTTTAATCTAAATGCAATAATTAAGAAGTGGTGGATGAATAGAATGAAGGGGATTCATCACAATACCATGATAATGAAAATGATTATTAGTGAGGATGAAAACATAGAGGCACAAGTAAAAGAGTTCAAAAGGTTTCAAATTTTTCAAGAGAATACCAAACATTTGTTCAAATATGGGGATTTGATAATTGGAAAGATCTTGGAGAGAAGAATATGCGGGGAGAATATGTCTAGAAATTTGGAAGAGAAAAAAGAAGTGATGCCACAAGGAGGTGAGCACTTTCAATTAGATGGATCATGATTGTATAAAAGGGAGTCTCATTTTTTAAGGTATTTATTAGCGTATAGAGAGATATATCATCACAAAGAAAGAAGAGGAAGAAACACTTAGTAATGTGTTCTAATTGTTTGAGCTAGAGGAAGGTGAAGTAGTAGACAGGATATAACCTAAGAAAAGTGGATCCAATCCAAGCTAACCACCCTATGAATTTTAAAAGCCTAGAGGTAATCCCAAATTTGTATTCTATTTTTGAATTGAAGCAACCTTTTCTTAGTAGTTTGGGATATAGTAGTAATGAAAAAAAATCAAGGTGGGAATAGAAGTAGAAGTGGCCTATGTTATGTTAGAATTCTAGTTCAAGTTGGGGAGTAGTCTTAATTATTCAAACATATCCATAAGGTTTTATCTTGGTGAAAAATCCAACCAATAATATGGTTATAGTAGTTCCAGGAACTTTATAAAGGGTAATGGTGATGAAAAACCACATTGGTTCTTATGTGGATTCATCTAGAGGGTGGAAAGGATTGCAATGCTAGTTTCTAAGATGATAAAGTTCCTAACCACATTGTGGGGGAAGCTTCTCTAATGGTGCATGAAGTTAATATAGATTTATCCCTAGGGTGTAGCTAAGGCCTTGTACAAGTTAAAGGCAGTATTTATAACTAAGTTCTAGAGGTTAAACACTAAAGAAAAAAAAATCACTAAGTTGAAGGAGATTAAGAAAAAGGTTGGAGAAATTTCTCAGGAGTATGGTGAAAAATTACAAAACTTAATCACCAAAATCTCCTATACTATCCATGAAACTCAACACAAAGAATGATCCATAAGTTTGTTGCTCTTTAATAATGTACCATTAGTGCAATAGCTATGGGTGACATAGAGGGATGCCTTATCTTAGGCCATGAGGATAAAATCTTGTAAGGTGAACATCCATTTTACTAAAAATTGTCATGCTTGGTAGGAACTAAGAGAGAGTTATGAAAGGATTTCCTTCTAGGTAACCTTATTAATGAAACTTATTTTATAAATTAATTGCATAATGAACCTATTTTTTAATTGGAAAGAGAGAAAATTTCATATATTCTAATGAATCCTTATACATTACGTGCATTCTAATGTGTTAAAAAAAATAATGGCATTAGGAGAGTGACGATATTGTGTTTTACGCAGAGATATTTTATCTCTTCCTCCAATACCAATATTCTTCTTATATGTTGCAGCAAAAATGGAAATCCCCAATGGAGATCATTGCCTTCACAACTACACCATTTATATTGGTGTATTGGGTACAAAATTGGACTATTTTCCGCTAGAGCTACTAGATGACATTTCATTGAGCTACAGTGATAGGTGAGAGCTATGCATATCTCACTAAAGGTGTATCAAGAGGGTATTAGTTGTCAAATATTGGAGATTCTCCATTATTAGAAAAAAATAGGTGAAAAATAAGTAAATTCCAATGGATTTAATAAATTACAATTAAATCTTGTGCTAGGTGGAAGATCCATTTACAATTACAAGCATACATAACTTAACTAGTTGATTGAGAGGAAACGAGTAAAATTCTCAGCCCGATATGTCAAACAGGTATGGATTTGTTATGAAGTGATCATCCGCCACGGTTTAGGTTGTGAAAAGTGAACTAGAAATTGAATCATTAATGTCCAAGTCCTAGATGGCTAGTTTGTAGAAATAAAATCTAGTAAGAAAAGAGGAGGGTAAATTCATATATCTGTTACTATGACAACCTCTTTAAGAGAGTCCCAAAACTCTCTTTCTTTAATTTTACCATATCCAGACCAGTGAAGTTTGGCTTTATTAATGAGAGAGCCATTGGGTTTCAAATTTCCATACTTATGTTTAAGACAATCACCACCTTCCCCACCCCGACCCCCTGCCCAGTTCCAGGAAACACTTAGATTATTACATCCTTTTTTCAGTCCCACCAACTAAAATGGAAACCAGCATCACAACATTCAGTAGCACCACTCCAGTAGATCCAAGACCCATGAGATCCCAAGTGGGAGGGGTCTCCTATGACCCCCCCTCAATACATTTTATTCATCAATATGTTCACTTCATTTCACATTATAATAGTCAAGTTCTAGATTGCGGTATCAAAAGAATATTATCACTTATCGAACACGTTTGCCTAAATTTACTAAATGATAAGCCATGGATTTTTAATTCTAAATTGCAAATAGGTTCCCTAATATATCCCTCTCCATGAGTTATTGGAAGCGACTTTAATATTATCAAGTTACTTGATGAGAAGAAGGGTGATATTTGAAAGTTATATGCAGATGTAGAGCACTTTCAAGAAACAATTTCTTCCTTCTAGCCTATTGGAGGTTGACAATAGTATCTTTACCTGGAATAATCAACGAGGGAGTCAACAACAAGTGGCCTCGTGTATGGACATTTTATTAATATTAGAACACAGTAACACTCTTGGAAATTTTTTTTCCAAACCAACCAAGCAACCCTTTCTTCATTTACTTATAGTCATTATATGGGCAGAATATCATAGTGTAATAGGAAGTTGCATACAAAATATGTTCGATCCATGGAGAGGATCAACACCAACTAGAAAAGTAGAAACATCATAACTGGAAAATAGAAACATTATAGTTTTTTACACTTTTTTCAAAAATAACAAATGAAATCCTAAAATACTTAGCTTCGCCCTAAATAAATAACATATTTGAAGCCATGTTTATATTAAAATCTCATTCAGCTTCAGTAAAGAAAATAGAAACAACATAGAATCATAGAAAAGTTGTCAATGAACTAACGGCTTTGTGCAGCGACTGGGTAGCACAAAGCCATATTTCCTTTATGGTTGACACCTATTCGATGAAAGGTGGGATGAGATGGAATCCAGGTGTAAATCATGCTTACCTCTCAAATCTTTGAAATCTCCAAAACATGAGTGAGACTCAGTAGGCAAGGGTTGCGCAACACCTGCACGACACCTGCATAACACACTTTGTTTTGGGTATATCTCCCAAACCGTAACATATTTTTGAAAACCGAAGGAGTTTATTTTATATGATAGTGTTGGGAAGAAATGCCTCCCTCCGTTTCTCCAATTCCTTCCTCGTCTTCTCACAAAATTCTTTGCAAAACCATGGCTCAAAATAGGAAATTTACAAACTACAAAAAATGACCTTTAAAGATGCACTCATAATGCCTGATCTGTGACACTTGTATGAAAAAGGGAAGACATTTTTTTAATTTGGCCCGTATTTAAGAACAAACTCTCTTAGTTTTCCATAATTGGCCTTTATGTGGCCAGAATTGTCGTTTCAAAAGGGTGTAAAAGATAGAGTATGCGCAATGTTGTGAAGCGAGAAAATCCAAGTAGCATTGTGATGCTTTGACCTGATGTTTTGGAGCGCTCCACCTGACTTGGAATGTGAATCACAGCATAGGTAATGATTAAGTATAAGGGGTATGATATCCCTTTGGTATGGGAATTTTACATATGAGAATGGGGTATTATGCATGATGGTTATATGATATAAGTATGGGAAATGGTAATGTTAAAATAGGGAATGGTTTAGAATGAAAGGGGTAAATAAAATGAATGTAATATGACGATAGGTTAATGGTATATGGGAAGGGTGTAGGATGTAAATTTATATGAAGGGGGATGAATGGAAGGTAAATGGGTAAATAGGGAAATAGGAGGTGAAATGGATAAGGATAGGGTAAATAAGAATGAGGGATAAAATTGTAGGATTTTTCAAATGACCATACCTTGTAAATATTAGAACTCTAACTGCAAATGAGCTCAATTTAGACAATTCTGATAGACAAATGACTAAACCCCTTTTGACTTGACATGAAAAAAACATGTGTGATCATGACTCCCATTAACTTGACACTCTTTCATAATTTGAATGAACCCTTCATGTAGGAAACTCAAAGATGTCAAACAATGATCTAGAGGCTATGGCAGTAGCAGTAGACATAGCCTCAACTACTCAAAACTGAAAATTAAAGGATAAGGAAAAACATTTTACAATAAAACTTAAGACCCTAACACACATGACCCAAGCGGTAAACCAAAGAGTTTAGCTTGAAACCAATTTCTTTCGTGGCAATTCTAGTTATGGATAAAATCCCACATGTCAGTGATTTAAAGAGAGGAAACTACAACCATGAACCCAATATGGTCCCAAAATCTTCACAACATTTCCATCAATAATAAAGTGGAAGCATAACCATTGATTGTATAAAATGTTGAAAATAGGAGGCTACTTAAGAATAGGGTACCAGTGTTCTTTAACCCAAGACATCATCTGAGATCCAACCATTCTTAGATAAAACCACTTACCCACCAAGTCTCGTTGTTGTGATCCTACCACCTGGACCCAAAAAACATCGAAATTAAAAACAAGTTATTGATAATCCAAATCAACCTTAATTAACTTCCTTCTTTTTCCACAAATGATGGAAAAAAAAATTTCCATTAATTACGACATTGGGTTCAATAACCCATGGGGATACCCAAACATTCGAATCCACGCATATAGTTTCATGTACAGAAGATGTCTCAAAGGGATAGACTCCCGATTTGGGGCAAGCACAACTCTCTACCTCAATAGTCGCATGTATCAACACATCGAGTAATGGCATATCACCACCCCAGTTTCCTTCAATATCAAGTGAAATCCTACTGATAGATGTAAAGGCCAGTTATACAACGGACACCATTGACACTCTGCAATCTCACCTATATGTGCACCAAAGTAGAGAGCATTACTAAAAAACACCTTATGTAGTAGTGCCTGAAAAAACCTTGATAAAATATGTAGACAAGGTAAATTAATGTCACTTATCAATTATTGACACCAGTCAATGTAGATTGTCACCAAATAAATCCACTAGGAAACCCCTTCAAATAAAATAGACTGGCCAATCATCATCGACCAATTTCCTTCATAAAATCTAATCAATCACACATTCGAAAAATATATTCAATGATGGCACAAACCATTAATGGAATGTCCCTCATAAAATCAATGACCGACATGGAAAATAAATACCCCCCTAGACCAATTAATGACCAGAAGAGACTCCTTTGTGATCGAATTCAAAATTAAAATATGTTACCAACTCCACCAATCAAAATTAATGCACTTATGTAGCAGTAAATATCCTTATAAATCCCCCTATCAACCAATCCCAACTAGAGAGGAGCAGGAAGATCCATAGGAGAAAAGGTTTAGAAGAAATACCATGTAAAACAACCATCTAGTATGTCTTAGATAGACCATAGAAAAGAACAACACGTAGCAACTAAGATCCTCGAAAATCCCCTGATTGAACAGTCCCAAACAAGGGAAGGAGCATGAAGATCCAAAGGAGAAAAGGTTCAGAAGAAAGTCAATGTAAACAACCAACTAGTGTGTGTCAAATAGACCACATAGTATATCAACAACTAGAGTGGAAATTAATTGTTATTAGTGTACCTTGAAACAAAAGAACCAATAGAGATCCCTGATATCATTTAGAATCGGGATAAAAACTGAATCTAGCTCGAATAATTATGCATAGACGCATTGCACCAAACAACACCAGTAATTGCACCAATAAATGCTACATTTAATCCATCTACCTCCACACTTACAACCAAAATTACCTCCCTTGTGAATTTTGTGACTAATGCTTCCACAATCCTATCTTTTATCTTCGATGTTAGCTTCTATGTCACGTCTCCCAAACCCTCTTTTTTTTTTTTCCATAGGATTATGTTATTATTTAATAATATCTGTTATACCTCATCCTCATGTTTACTCTTCCTAAAATTCTTAACTCCTCTTCTATAATTATTTCATTTTACTCTGAATGAGATTCAACAGGTCTCTCTTAAGGTCTATATTCCTAATAGGTCTATATTCATCATCCCTACGATGAGTGCTACCCATATAACATAACTTAACATTCTCCGCTTTCTGCGTCGATAACAATTAAAAATTTTTATACTGCATCAGCCACAATGCAGACTGTTATCTGGGGTTTAGATTCTTTTCAGTACCTACAGACAGCCCTGGAATACAAGAATTTCCATGAGGATTTTTGGGCTTAACCTTCCCACTTCTCAGTTCATATAGTAGACTTATATACCTACCTATTTTACCTTCCATGTCTCAGGTTTTCTGTGCAGGATGATCACTAGGCCCTTAATCAAACTTCCCAGTTTTCCGGCCTGCGAATATGTTCAATATGTTAAAGTTTCTGCATCGAAGTATAGATGTAGGCCTCTCCGCATACATCTATCTCTACGTAGTTCACCACCATTGCTCCACTACTTCCCCAGTAGTTCTATGGATGGTAACCAGATGCTCTGTTCATGGTATTTTACACATGCTTACAATCTTCCTTCACACAGACTGTTATTACACAATAGATTTTGCAATAGGCTTTTTCCCCCTTATTTGACTGTTATAGACATTCATCATGTGTGATATTTTTTTTGTACAGCTTCAACTATTCCAGGGGAACTAGGAAACAGCTCCTCTTGCTTCACTCAAATGGAGGGAGAGAATATTGAACTGGACAGTTTAGAATCCCTATTATTAATCCTCGTACTTAGTTAGGATTCACTTCTGCTTTCATATGTTTACACTTACAGTTAATAGAATAATTTACATAGTAGTTTTACAATTCCTTCCATTGCCTCCCAACTGACATCCTGAACCCCATACTACTATCATAGGGTTGTTGTGTCCTATCTTCTGTGATTTGTTACAGGGAATTCTGTGTCACAATGATGGTTATGATATGTTTAGTTATTTAGTACTTGCTGTTCATGGTTACTGGTTTGTTAACATTTTCTGTCTATACACACAGTAAGTTAATGTTCCTTGGAAAGGCAGCAAGCTACACCTGTACATAATCATGGGATCAGCTGTTCAAAAGATCTATCATCTCTAACTCCATTTTTCAAGATACTCATCCCTATATTCCAACCATTTGTCTCTGCTATCAATAGCTTTGGTTTACAATTATATGAGTTACTGAACCAATAATCAATCCACAATCTTCATAATGAACCATAACATAATAACTCATATATTGCATCAGAAACTATAACATCAAAATTCATAAATTGCATAAGAATTTGTAACATCACAACTCATAAATTGCATAAGAATTTATAACATCACAATTCATAAATTGCATAAAGCCTATGACATCACAATTTCATAAATTGCATAAAGGAATATCATATCACAATTTCATAACTTGAGTAAAGGAATATAACATCACCATTTCATAAAAACAGAGATGATTAACACAGACTTACAGATATCTCCAAATTTATGCATGCACACCTCTACCATGACCAGTCCTCCCAACCATAGAATCCTCTTTATCTCCCAAGATTCACCCCCGAGCAGAGATCCTCCCCCAGAACAGACTAGCCTCAATCTGTTCTGGAGCAGCTTATTTAAGCTGTGCTTTCCCCAAGCCTGTTTCCAATTCTGCGTCCAGAATTTCAGGATGCTTTATTCCTGTTTAGCCTAGGCTTTCCATTCTGGGATTCTTTAAAGCTGCTTTAAGCTGTTCCTCAGCTTTTCCAGCTTTTTCTCACCTCTTCCCAACTACTCCTCTTCATTGGGGAAATTTAGATTTTTCCTCAAAAATCTAAATTAGAAATAATTCTTTCAAGGATTTTTGAAAGATTTGGGGAAAGTTTTTTTTTTTCCTTTTCCATCACCTCATGGATTAGGAATATGATCTCACTTTCTCATCTGGTCATGGTGCATGCACAATATTTTATTTATTTTTCATAATTAAGTATTTAACCATATCCACATAACAATTATCCATTGGGGTCCACTCCCCTTTGGATGTATGTTCAAATGTCTAATTTGAAAAGCACAGAACTTGGGGGTGTTACATTCTAGCAAAAATTTTCGTACGGATTCCATATTGTCTACCAGAAAATATTTTGTAATTTGTCTCCACCATCCTTTAAGTGAATCTAATCCATGTTGTCAATGACCGTCAAAATTTTTAGCACAACAATGTATTGATAGCAGCAACCAACAAATAGAAGTAGCGTTCAAAATAAATGAAATAGTCAAAAAACACAAATTAAAACACTATCGATGGAGAACCCAGAAAGTACTCCAACTATGTTATTGCCTATCCATCTTCAGTGAAAGTGCATATGTAACTCCTCTCACCAAGCACCTCTGTTGTCGACCTCCATTGCCCTAAATCCCATCAGTTTTTTTGGCCTCCGTCACTCTGCTGCCTGAAGAGCCCATCAACAACATAAAGGAAAACCGCTAATCCTTTACTTTTTCCTTTTTTACTAGTGCCTCATATCAAAAATTTCAAGACAAAATATTTCTTTTATCTTAAAAGCCCGCTCTGTGTAGTAGCGTCGAATGAAACGACATACAAGTTGTCTCTAATCATATAAATAGAGATCAAAGGGACATAAGGGTTGGGATTGATGTCTGAGAAATCTTGCTAGGAAAAGTTGTCGCATTCTTTGGATTCAGTTACCCCACCAAAACAAAGAGCCCAACAAATTTTTGTCTTTATATAAGATAACATGAATGATAAGTGAAATAGCAACCTCAATATAGGGCGAGACAGTAGTAGCCTACACGTTGGCAGACTTAGGGTGCACTATTAGAGTCAATTTTTCAAGTCATGTTAGATAATATTGTCTTCAATTGATATGGTTTTGTCTTAATTGTTGATTGTCTGAAATGAATTTCGTCTTAATTGCCATTGTCTTAAGTGGCCATTGTCTTAATATAAAGTTTCATCTTAAAATACTCTTGTCTCAAGTTGTTTTTGTCTTAAAATATTTTTGTCTTAAATTGTTTTTGTCTTAAAACATTTTTGTCTCAAAAAATGTAAAGTTTTGTCTTAAAATATTGTTGTGTTAAATTCTTTTGTCTTAAAATATTTTGTCTTAAAATGTTTGTCTTACATATAATGTTTTGTCTTAAAATATTTTGTCTTAAACGTTTTTGTCTTAAAATATTTTTGTCTCAAAGTGTTTTTGTCTTAAATATAAAGTTTTGTTTTAAAACACTTTTTGTCTCAAACTATTTTTATCTTAAATTTAATATTTAAAACAATTCAATTGATAGTAAATTTTAATTTAAAATTACTAAAATAAAAAGTGACTTTAAAAAAAAAAAAAATTCTATTCTCTTAAAAAAAACGAGTCTTAAAATTGCTTGAAAAAAATCCAAATTCCAATCCTAATCATTGTATTAATAGTAGTGAAAACATCACGATATTATTATCCATCGAGACACTTCATCGTCATCGCTTTAATACAAATGGACCTAAATGAATTATTTGGTAGATTTGTCGTTCAGTCTATTCTAAATTAACTCTGCTGTATTGATTTTAGAATATTTCAAAAATTTAATGTGCCGGATCATAATTTACAAATTTCCAAACCTGCATGCGAAACCAGAAACAAATGTTAAAAACAATTTTCCATCCTTAAAACTGATTTGTAACTTTTCACATTCTATCTAGTGGTATCAGCCACATTTACCAATATAAAAAATCCAGGGTCCACGTCTCACATACAGGAAGTTTTTCTAGACTAACATTATATTTTTTACTACAAAATATTAAATGCAATAAGAATATATACTTATCCTTAAATTTAAAGAATTTAAATTCATTCAAATCTAACTGTACTACCCACAACATTTAATATCCTATATCGTATAGCGCAGGATATATGTATCACCGTCTTTCTGGTTGATTGTCGTTGCGAGCGTTAGTGTTGATATAGATTGGCATTAAACCGCTTGATTGACAACGCCGTTATCGATACAACGCATATTGTGTGACAGCTATAACGTTGAATCTCACACATATAGGTTAAGGTGTTGACGGAGACCACCATCAAACCACGTGAAAGAAATCAAGAGATCACACTGATCATTATAGAAAATTTTGTGTGTGATAGAGATCATGTTGATCAATACATTACGTATAGGTTATGTGATAACACATATTATGTGTGATATGGTAACACATATAATGTGTGATATAGATTATGTTGATCGATTTAAGTTGGAGATTTAATTCTTATTTGTTTTGTGTGATGGAGACTAAGTTGATCGATGCAACACATAAACACATAATTTGCGATTTAAGTTGGAGATTTAATTTTTATTTATTTTGTAGAATCGAATGATATTTTTTATTATAAAATATAATTGTTATTTAAGTTATTTTGACTATTAATTAGTTTGATTTGATAGATTTAGTTTAACTAAAATAATTATTAATTTAGTTTCGTAGTCATATTGTAACTAATTGTATAGTTAAAAATAATATTTATATTTTAAATTAATATTTGATATATATATATATATATGTTTAATAATAAAATATAGTTAATGGATGCATCTAATATCTCTATCTCTAGGTCAACTCACACATTGGAGAGCCTGGGAATGTATGAAAGTAGATAAGTGTAAGAGTGGGATAATACCTTATTTTTTTTAAGATTTTTTGTATCTCTCCAAGTTGGTTTGGTTTTTTGAAATATGGTTTATTGAAATATGGGAAGCATCCATCATGGGTTAGTAAATCCAAACTCTCACATGTAGAAACAAATTTAATGATAGAGGAACATTATGTAATATATTCCATATTCGATATTTTTTTAAATGGTGTAAAATATTATATTATATTTTGTAATTATAATTTTGCAACATTAAGATATTAATTTGATATTTAATGATAACGGAACATTATGTAATATATTTCATTTTTTAGATGGTGTAAAATATTATATTATATTTTGTTATTATAATTGTGCAACATTAAGATATTAATTTGATTCAAGTGTTTGTAGTTTATTATAATGACATGAAGGTTAGAAGTTTTATTATATGTAAATTTAAATATTATTTTTATTGTAATTAAAATAATTATTTTATAGTTATATTATTAAAATTGGATTTGAAGTTTTTAAGGTGTTATTGGCTATGAAATTCTTAACAATTGTGGATTTAAGTAAATAATTGTGTTTTTTATTAAATAAATATGCAATGTTATTATGATAGTGATTATGCAGTGGTTATAGAGTTTTTATATGGTTTAAAAGTAGTATAGATTTATCTTAATTCTCGTTCTATCAAGAGTCCAGAGGGATTGTTGAGATTTTCTGTTTTGGATAAAATAGGAAAAATCTCAGTAGGTGACAAAAATTAGGAATTAGTTCCTAGATTAGCTCCAGTTTGTTATGAGGGAGTTAATGCATGCTAAATTTGAGTTGAGAGGATTTATGAGGCTGTTAGATTCTCCTGCTATATAACAGGTATCCATACGTTTGTTTTGGAGAGTGTGTTTGAATTATGTAATCTCCTGTTTTGATTAATAAAGACTGCCAATGCCCTGTTGTGTGGACGTAGCCCAGGAGGTTTGGGTGAACCACGGTAAAATCACTGTGTCTTCTTCTTGTGCATGATTTATTTGCTGCGTATTGTTTTAATCTGCTGTGCATCTTAGCTCCAACAAATGGTATCAGAGGATGTTGGAGGAGGAGCACAGTTGAGCGCTGGCTATATTTGAATCGCGTACTGGAGGTGCTGGTGCCGGATGCATGGTTCTGTACCCATTCGATCTGCGTGGCCTGTTGAGAGCCTGGCTGAAATGTTGTGTGAATCCAACCTGTGTTGATCTGTCGTCTGTGTGGAGGAGCTACAACGTGGCCGGATTCAATAAAATGCGCAGAGTTTAAAATAAATTTCTGAAATGCCGATTGTCAACAGCGCTTGATATCTACCTGGACCTGCGCATGCCGAGAGCGTTGAGCTGGGGCTGCACTGAATGCCCTACAATCTGCGTTCTGTACCTATTTTGCAACGCTGCCATTCTCAAGGTTCATACAAATCGATTTTGTTTTTTGCGGAATAGAATAACACAGTCAGCGTTGAGTTTGCGTGGAGAAGTGTTGAATTTTTTCTGGAATTGGCGCGGAACCGAATTCAAACAATTGGTATCAATTTGTTTCAATACACTTTTTTAAATCGATGTGAATTTTGATTTTTATTTAAATCGATATCCATATTAAATCGATATCCATATGCTTCCGAATGGGTTTTTCAAGGTAAATGGATATTATTAAATCGATATCCATTTTGAGTATATTTGCATATGGTATAAAAGGAAGTGCATATGGCATATGTTAAATCGATATGTTAAATCGATTTAAAATAGGGTTTTTTAAAAAAGTGCAATATAGATTATATTAAAAAAGGGGTGGCACTTTATTATTTGAAGAGAAAGGCCTTTTTTATAAGGTGAGGGGTATAAGTTTTTTTTTAACTGAAGACATTTTTTAAGGCAAGGGAAATTTTTTAAAGGCATTTTTTAATTAAAAGGGCATTCTTTGTTGGCATTAGTTTCGAAGTCTATATTTTATTTAAAGGCAAGATCGTAGCTTCAAATGCGGTTTGAAATTAGAAGTTAAATGGAAAAAACCACTTAAAATCGGAAGGTAGATGCAGTCTCACGGATTTAATGAGGCCATGGCGAAAACTGACATTGGGGGGAGAAAGCAAAAGGGCCTTCTTCCATAATGACGGAGGATGAAGGATCTAGTTGGATGGCAAAATAAGGCATAATTAGATTATCTCCTTTGAATCGTCTGACCGTTTAATTTATTCGGAAGGCAAAGCAGCGAGGCTTGTGGATAAAGCTTGAAAAGCTCTACATGACGAAATCCTTGACAAATCGGATTCTCCTGAAGCGGCAGCTATACAGTTTGCGGATGAAGGAAGGTACCTCGGTTACTGACCATCTGAATCTTTTCAATACTCTATTGGTACAATTACAAAGTCTAGATGTAAAATTTGATTCAGAGGATAAGGCAATAACTCTATTGTGTACATTGCCTGAATCGTGGGATCACTTTGTTACTTCCATAAGCTTCAGTAATGCGGCTGTCCTTGAGTTTGACGATGTGGTTGGAGCCATGTTGTCTGAGGAGACGAGGAAGAAGTCGAATGCTGACACCTCTACATCAGAGGCAATGATGGCTAGAGGTCGTTCTAGAGAAAGACGCTCTGGTAAGCGCAGCGATTCACGTTCAAAGTCGAAAGGGAAGAAGAGCAAAGTGAAGTGCTAGTTTTGTGGCAAATCGGGGCACTTGAAGAAAGACTGCTGGAAGAGACAACAAACAGAGAAGAAAGGAGACTCTTCGACAGAGAAGAAGGAGGCAAATGCGACGGATACAGGTTCGGCATCTGGTTCAGGTATGAGCGACGAAGTGTTGTCTGTTAATATGTCAAATCATGATCAACATTGGTTGTTAGATTCCGGTACATCAAACCACATGTGTATTCATAGAGAATGGTTTAAGACGTATAGATCAGTTAATGATGGAGTCGTGTACATGGGTAATGATGTCACATCTAATATTGTTGGGATAGGAAGTATACAACTGCAAATGTTTGATGGCACAACTAAATTGTTAACAGATGTGAGACATGTTCCAGACTTAAGAAAAAATCTAATTTCACTGGGAGCACTTGACACAAATGGATATAAAACTGTAATTCAAGTTGGAGTTATGAAAATCTATAAAGGTATTTTACTAGTAATGAAAGCTAAGAAAGTAGGAAATCTATTTCAATTAGAAGGAAGAACAGGATCAGATCATGTGTCTACAGTGTCTGAACATGACAGTAGTTCCATTCGCCTATGGCATCAAAGGTTGGGCCATATGAGCGAAAGAGGGTTAAATATTTTGGCTGATCGCAAGTTACTTCCTAATCTAAAGTCTGGAAAGTTAGATTTCTGTAAGCATTGCTTGTTTGGAAAACAAAGTAAACAAAAATTTAAAACAGGCAAACATACTAGTAAAGGCATACTTGATTATATTCATTCAGATGTGTGGGGTCCAGCCCCTACAGCGTCATATGGTGGCTCGTCATATTTTGTGTCGTTCATTGATGACTTTTCTAGGAAGGTGTGGGTCTACATGTTGAAAAGGAAGTCTGATGTTTTTTCAGTTTTCAAACAGTTTAGAGCATTGGTAGAAAACAGCACTGGTAGAACAATAAAGTGTTTAAGAGCTGACAATGGTGGTGAGTTTACTTCCAAGGAGTTTGACAGCTATTGCAAGGATGCAGGGATCGAGAGACATAAGACCACGGTTTATACTCCTTAGCAAAATGGAGTTGTTGAACGCATGAACAGGACTCTTCTAGAGAGAGCAAGGAGTATGCTGAGTAACGCCGGGTTGCAAAAGGAGTTGTGGACGGAAGCGGTAGCAACAGCTTGTTATGTGATAAACCGATCTCCATCGACGGCCATAGACTGCAAAATTCCGCAAGAGGTATGGAAAGGACACCCTTGTGATTATTCTAAACTCAGAGTGTTTGGTTGTGATGCATATGCTCTAGTGCCTAAACATCAGCGAACTAAGATAGATCCAAAGTCTAAAGGGTATATCTTTGTTGGGTATGGTGTTGGAACAAAGGGATATAGATTGTGGGATCCTACTACCCGCAAAATCATCATCAACAGAGATGTAAAGTTTGATGAATCCTCTCTTGTACAGTTAGATGTAGATAGTAGATTGAAACAGGATGATGTATCTGAATTTCAGCACATTCAGTTTGACAGCACTTCTAATGATAGTCATGATGACCATAGTTCAGATACTAGTCATGAACAGGTTTCAGAACATGAACAGGGTTCAGGTTTAGATCATGAACAGGTCTCAGATACTGATCGGCAAGAAGTTCCTACAAGTGGTAGTCAGCCAATTGCGGAAGCACCAGAAACAGCTTTAAGGAGGTCTACAAGAATAAAACGTGCTCCTAGAAGGTATGATGATTATGTTACTTCAGTTGCTTTGACCGCTAACGATGATGAACCTATGTGCTATCAGGAAGCTATAGAAGGTTCGAAAAGTGATAAGTGGAAAGCAGCTATGAAGGAAGAAATGATGGCCTTAGGTAAGAATGGCACATGGGATCTGGTTGAGCTTCCGAAAGACAGGAAAACTGTGGGATGCAAATGGGTTTTCAAGCTGAAACGGGGTGTGAATGATACGGAGGACAGGTACAAAGCGCGACTGGTTGCAAAAGGGTTTTCTCAGAAAGCCGGTATTGACTTTCATGAGATTTTTTCACCAGTTGTTAAAATAGTTTCAATTCGAATTGTGTTAGCTTTAGTTTCTTTGTTTGATTTAGAGTTACAGCAACTAGATGTTAAGACTGCTTTTCTACATGGAGATCTAGATGAGGAAATTTATATGGAACAAACGGAAGGGTTTGTTCAGCATCGCAATGAGAAATTTGTCTGCAGGCTCAAGAAGTCATTATATGGCCTGAAGCAGTCGCCTCGGCAGTGGTATAAGAAGTTTGATTCTTTCATGTTGAGTCAGAAATATGTTAGAAGTGAATATGATCATTGTGTGTATTTGAAGCAATTGAAAAATGGCATGTTCATTATCTTAGTGTTGTATGTTGACGATATGCTTTTAGCAAGCAAAAGCATTGATGAAATCAACAGGTTGAAGACTCAGATGGCAAGGACATTCGATATGAAAGATCTAGGAGCAGCAAGACAGATTTTGGGCATGGAGATTTTCAGAGACAGGAGTAATGGTAAGCTGTGGCTATCACAACAGAAATATGTTGAGAAGATACTTTTGAGATTTGGTATGAATAATGTGAAGCCTGTGTCAGTCCCTTTAGCTTCCCATTTTAAGCTTTCTTCGGGTTTATGTCCTAATACAGATGAAGAAAAAGATTATATGTCTCGAATTCCATATGCTAATGTAGTAGGATGTTTGATGTATGCGATGGTTAGTACTCGACCAGATATTTCACATGCAATTGGGGTTGTCAGCAGGTACATGGAAAATCCGGGTAAAGAACACTGGTCAGCAGTGAAATGGGTGCTTCGGTACTTGAGAGGCACAAGTAGTTATTGTATCACTTACAATAAGAGTAGTGAATTTGTTTGCGGATATGTTGATTCCGATTTTGCAAGTGATTTGGATAAGAGAAGGTCAACTTCAGGGTACGTCTTTACTCTTGCAGGTGGAGCTATTAGTTGGATGTCAAAGCTACAGAACATTGTTGCTTTATCCACTACTGAAGCAGAATACATTGCTGCTTCGCATGCTTGCAAAGAGGCGGTTTGGTTGAAAGGTTTGCTTGGTGAATTTGGTAGGTTGCAGGACAACATCAGGTTACTTTGTGATAGTTAAAGTGCAATACATTTGGCTAAGAATCCGGCCTATCATAGTAAATCAAAGCATATTCCAATTAAGTACCATTTTGTAAGACAGGTTATTACTGAAAGGGGAGTTTCTCTTGAAAAGGTGCATACAAAGGAAAACTGTGCAGACATGTTCACGAAACCAGTTTTGTTGGAGAAGCTGCGTTGGTGTTTGGCTTCTCTTGGCTTGCAGAAGAGATAAAATAATAATAACAGGGCATCAGGCTAATTTTTGTCAAGGTGGAGATTGTTGAGATTTTCTGTTTTGGATAAAATAGGCAAAATCTCAGTAGGTGACAAAAATTAGGAATTAGTTCCTAGATTAGCTCCAGTTTGTTGGGAGGGAGTTAATACATGCTAAATTTGAGTTGAGAGGATTTATGAGGCTGTTAGATTCTCCTGCTATATAACAGGTATCCATACGTTTGTTTTGGAGAGTGTGTGTGAATTATGTAATCTCCTGTTTTGATTAATAAAGACTGCCAATGCCCTGTTGTGTGGACGTAGCCCAGGAGGTTTGGGTGAACCACGGTAAAATCACTGTGTCTTCTTCTTGTGCATGATTTATTTGCTGCGTATTGTTTTAATCTGCTATGCATCTTAGCTCCAACAGGGATCAAATATCTTTCGACTTTAAAAGATGCTTCAATCTCAAAAAAATTGATCCCTCTCAAGGTCTGGTAGATCCAGAGTCAAGATAGTTAAGATGGATCTAGGCTAAATCTTTTGAGGTTGAAGCATTTTTTAGAGTGGAAATATACTCTATCCCTCTCAATGCTTGGTAGATCCAGAGTTAAGATAGTTAAGATGGATATAGGCTAGTTAATTTATTATTTATTTTGTTTTTTAATTTTATCTTAATTAACAAAGTAAAAATGTTTTATCAATTACGCCTTATTATGCCTTAAGGCGTTCTTATTTGAAAACAACTCCCCCAGCTGCCAATGTGTATGTTGGATGATTGAAACGTCTTAGGCCATTAGATTCACAAGTAAATATTTTTATATATGTTTTTTATAATGTTAGTTTTTTTTTTCTTTTTTAATAAGTATTAAGTATGATAGAAATGTTGTTGTGTCATGTTTAATATTTTGACTCTGTCAAATTACACAAAAATAAAAATAAAAGTAAATTAAATAAAAAGAATGACATAATGTAATGAACACTTTAACTACACCAAAATAGAATAAAAAATAAAAATAATAAAATAAAACTCCACACAAGCCAATTAATTTAAATTAAATGGATAAAAACACTATTAACAAGGAAAATAACTATTTAAAATAAAAATAATAAAATAAAAGAATAATAAACTATAAAAAAAACCCATGGTATTTATGTGGAATGTGATTTATTTAAAGGGGAAAATTAAGATAAGTATTTAGGTTTTGGTGAATTTTAAGTTAAAATGATGTTATTAAAAATCTGTTAGATTTAAAAATAAAAAATAAAAATGATATCATAAAAATAGAATCCACACAAGCCAATTGATTTAAATTAAATAGATACAAAACACTATTAAAAAGGAAAATAACTATTTATGTATTTAAATATTACATTTTTGTGTCACGATGCTCTCCAACAAAGTAGGATAGAAATGTTGTTATGTCATTTTTAACATTTTGACTATGTCTAATTACACAAAAATAAAAAATAAAAGTAAATTAAATAATAGAAAAATGACATAATGTAATAAACACGTTAACTAGTTCAAAATATAATAAAAATAATAAAATAATAATAATAATAATAATAATAAACTATAAAAACAACCCATGGTATTGACCCATGGTATTCATGTGGAATGTAGTTTATTTAAAATGGGAAATTAAGATAACTATTTAGTTTTTGGTGACTTTTAAGTTAAAACAATGTTATTAAAAATTTATTAGGTTTAAATAAAATCTATATCATAAAATTAAACTCCACAAAAACCGATTAATTTAAATTGCATGGATTAAAACACTATAAAAAAGGAAAAAGGAAATTAAGATGGGCTAGATAAATCTTAACTCTAGATCTACAATGAGCCAAGAGGGATCAAAAGTATTGGTATGCAAACCTCTTTTAGAGTGAAAAGAAAATTGATCTCTCTTCTAAATAATATAGATATAAAATAATTATTTAATAAAATTATTTTTTAAATTTTTATAACCATTATTCTTTTAAATTTTTACTTCATAAAATGTATCTTAGCAATAATGATGAATGTTCATAATTCTCATTTCTTAAATAACACTAAATTTACCTTTAATTAATTAATTGTAATAGTTTGTAACTACATACATACTCTTTCAATTTTTTTTTTGTTAATAAATATCAAATTTCTTCAGTACAAAAAATATATATATACATATCTTTAATTACCTAATTTTAGTTTAAAAAATCTTAAATGTTTTTTACTTTATAATCATAAACAATTTTCATATTATATGATGTCAAACTTACTCAACTTTTTAGTATCCAAACAAAACTTACAAAAGAAAAAACAATGTTTTTTGTTAATGAATATCAAATTTCTTCTGTTCAAAAAAATATATATACATATCCTTAATTACCTAATTTTAGCTAAAAAAATCTTAAATTTCTTTTACTTTATAATCACAAAGAATTTTCATATTATATGATGTCAAACTTACTCAACTTTTTAGTCTAAAAATTTAAATAAAGTTTCTCACTACATAATTTTAGATTTTTTTTTTTTCAATTCCAAACAAAACAACAAAAGAAAAATCCCATTCAGTCCTTACTGTAGATTATAGTTTTACAAAATTGACAATATGTGATAAACAATAGAGCAAGTTGAGACAACCCCAACGGGTTTTTTGCAAAGTTTTGTGATAACCTTTATTCTACTTTATAACCTGATCCACAATCAAAGAAAATGGCTATGGATTTCACAAGTTATTAGTTTATAACTTGATCCATAATCAAATAAAATGGCTTGCGATGTCACAAGTTATCATTTGCATAGTGATGTATTGACGTTCTCTATTGAAATGGTGGCTATGGACACTAAAAAATTCAAAATAGATATATGTTATGGAATTCATATTGTCTACAAACCATCCAAATTTTCCATCTTATACAACAATTTCTAACAATAACCACTCAATTTACTCTCCAATTTTTTAAACCCCAACCCATGTTAGGGAGATCACAGTCTAAAATCAAATATTCCAGTGGTTTTTTAAAGGGTTTATAAACAAAACAGATAATGAGAAAGGTAATATTGTGGTACAATAATTTATTTTTGAATCATTGTGACAAAAAAAACATCACATTAGCTCACAGAATATATCTAATGCTATAAGGATCTGAGATGATAAAAAAGTTTTCAATCATGATAACTAGGTGACAACCAAACTAAGTTGTAGCCACAAATAAAAAAATCACAACAACTCATAGAATATATCCAAGGTCACAATGGATCACATACATATTGATGGACCTCATGGGAGTTTTAGTGCACATAAAACACCACCCTAAAAATTCTATACTCAAGTAATCAATTTAGAATAACCTAAGATTTCTAGATTGGATGCCAAGGTGGGTGGTATGGTAGAGTAATTGAGGATGCTTCTTAAAGGGTAAGGGAATTTAGATACTCTATCCTTCCACCAAATCTATAAAAAGTGAGACTTGTAGATTATAGTTTTAATAAATTGACACTATGTGATTAAGAGTAAGTTACAAACATAAGTAATAAGAGGAATGTACACGAGGGCCATGGTAATTAATGTTATTCTTTGTATTATTTTTATTTATAATAGTTTTGTTTAAAATAGTAATTTGTATTTGTATTTTTTTAAATGTATGTTGTTAAATGTGTAATTGACAAAAATGTGTTAAATTGATATTCTAATTTTTAAGATATTTATCTCAAAAATTCAAAGTATGGTGAGTTTTATTTTATTAAGCTTTACTCTAAATGTGCAAAGAATGAATCTATCTCAAGCCCCAAACAAGATTCTTCTTTCTCTTCTTATTCTAGCTTGCACCTTAACACTCCTCCTCTCCTCCTCCTTGCACAAATTTAAACTATAAGGCACAAGGTGGTTGTTGCATATAGGAACATCTACATATGATGATACTCTATTGTAATTTTCTCTACAAATGTGATGGAAATTATGCCCTAAATGTTGACAATTTCATGGTTAATGTAGTATAACCTACATGAAAATTCACATTTTTGTATACAATATCAAGAAATCTAAGCCCAATATCCAACTCCATAGAGCAAGACATGTTCACCAATACAAGAGTTGCTTCCAAATCTCTCTTAGTGCTAGAGTTGTTTTCTCAATAAACTTGTTTGTTCTTCTCTTGATGAAAGCCATCGTTGTTTCATATAGGAGCATTTAGCTCTCATAATAAAAGTGTGATAATGTGTTACAATTTTCTCTACAAATTTTTTGGTGTTTTTTTCTCAATAAACTTGTTTTTACTGATCTTAAGTGATGAATCCATAGTTGTTTCGTATAGGAGCATTTAGGTCTGATAAGAAAAGTGCGATATTGTGTTAGAATTTTCTCTACAAATGTGTTGGAGTTTTTTTTCGCAATAAAATTGTTTTTACTGCTCTTAAGTGATGAAATCCATTGTTGAGTCATATAGGAGAATTTAGCTCTAATAAGAAAAGTGTGATACTGTGTTATAATTTTCTCTACAAATTTGATGGAAAGCCTGCCATAAATTTTGGCAATTTCATTGTTAATCTAATATAAGATAAATAGAAATTCATTTATTCTACACAAGATAAAGAAAGATATGTTGTGTAGCCAACACCAGAGAACAAGCCATGTTCACCAATTCCATAAATGCTACCAAATCTCTCTCGGTGTTGGAGTTATTTTCTGAATAGCCTTATTTTTACTTCTCTTGAAGTGATGAAAGCCACCTCTCTATACCTTTTTTACTATATTCACAAAGAAAAAATGAAACCAAAGTCATATCAGTGATACTGAAAAAACAAGAACATGGTGGACATTAGTGAGATCATTGGTAAAGAACAATGTGATATTTTGAATATTTTCAAAGCTCATGAAGAAAATAATACATATGTGACTCAATAATAAATAATCAATATTAAATATGGAGGAACTGCACCAAAAATACCTTTGATTTTGAAGGTAGAAAATCACAATCTATTTATTTATTCATGAGGAATTCATGTTGGCATGATCAGACAAGGTCTTTAACTTAATTTCAACTTAAATTTTTATTTTTAAATTAAATTAAAACACACACACACACACATATATATATTATTTTCAAATATATGTTATGAGTTTAGTATGTTTTCAATCAAGTAGAGGCTTCAAAGTTTAAGAACTATATCTTAGATCTAAGCACATGATTCTATTAAAATTTATGAAACAAATTTAGTTTTTACAACTTGTATGTTTAAATATGTGATTTTGGAAGTGACGATGGCTTCTTTAGACACTTGATTATTATTGTGAGATAAATTTGAGTATATCATTAAGGACTATGAATAGTTTGTGTAGCAGTTTCATTACTTACAATAGAATTTATATCCTTTATTGCTGATACATACAACCTAATCCATGAAAAACTGTAACCATGTCTACAGTGATATATGCTAATCATTTTAGTTTTATGTTGATGCCAATAGGCATGAAGATGCTTCTAATTTGCGATTAAGTAGTCTTCAAAAGTTCCTAGCTCTATTTTTATTACATAAATGCATTGAAAACTATCTGATAGTATTTACTTCAATTTTTGTATTTGGATGTGTTCCAAGCTGACATATTGTGCCAAGAAGTTTGATATATCTTATCAGTTTAGTATTTTGTCAATGAAGAAGAGGCTTCGGAGTTTAAGAACTGGATCTTTCTGGTTGATAACTCTTATCATTAATATCTTTGAAACCTCCATGACGTGCTTCCATAGATGCAAAATTTTCCTTTCATTCCTTCACAATGGCTCCTTCTCTGCAACATATTATTTTTTTACGCTACTCTTTCCTATTATATTTCCTTAAGGCATTTCTTTTGCAACATGCGGTGCAATTGCTAGTAGTTATTTTATTTTATTTTATTTTATTTTAATTTTTATATAATTCTACTTAGTCAAAATGTTTAATAGGAAATATAGGACATCACAACATCTCTTTCATACTAGGCTCAAGAGCACCTCTGTCACAATAAGTTTTATGACTTTGCAATACTCTATAAATATGTTGTAATTGTCACTATTTTCTAAGCACCTCTTATAAACAATTGTATATTTTTGAATATGGTGATGCTCATAACATTCCCCACAACAATTTTGTACCTTTTATAGAAAAATATGTATCTATGAATTTGATGACGTTGATGATGTTCCTTGCCACCATTCTCCTTTCCCATCATATATTAGAAAATCCACTTTGTATATTGCATTTCTCTTTTGGAGTAACTATTATGTATTTTTCAACTCTAGATTATTTTGTATGCTAAACTATATGAAAGTATGTCATTCATATTGTTCCAATCTAGATTAATTATCAATGATTACTTTAGATAAAATATGAATGTGATAACCATCCATTCTTGATGTATGTTAGCTATGTGGAATATATTATACTTGATAATTACACATTGTCATCATTATTGCAATATGCACAATTGGATATTGTTATAATCCACCTTCCTCCCCAAAAGTGACTTGCAAGAAAAGCTTTCATCTACAATTGAGTTCAATTTGATATTTGAGGTTTAGGTACAAGATACACATGCATGCAATTCATTATTAGAAAATTTTATGCTTATTAAAATATACATATTTATTAAATAAAATTACAAGGCAATTGTAAGTCGATACTAAATTGAATACTTTGGTAACAAAACATTATATGACTTTTATCTACCCCTACTCTCCTCCCCAAGAAAGTATGTGGAGCTCAAATGTATTAAGAAGGGTGATCTAAGCATCCTTTAGTGCCAATTCATATGTAATTTCTAGTAGTTATATGTCCTTCAAACATAGGAATACACTAGCTAGTGGTTTTGAATCCCTTCCTTATACTTTACTACATTTGATTCAATGGGAATAAGGATCATCCCATCAATGTGTGTATAAATATCCTTGCAGAGACATTCATTTAATATTGAAATAGTGATACCCATTGTTTCAACCTACACAAGCAGTTATAAAAAGTGGTGGGAGAACTTCACTTAAGGAGTAGACGTATCAGGAGTCATATTCCTAATCTAGTAAAAAATGTATTACTTAAAAAGTGATTAAGACTATGATTCTTCAAGTGGAGCAAGATATAGAGGTAGGTTACAACTCTAATGAAATTCTTAATTTTCTTGGCCCTAAACTTGAAATTGTTTTGAAATTAATAATATCTGCTCGAAGGGAATAAATTATATAATTTGTTCTATGGAAGGAAAGTGCACAAAGTCAATATGAAGTAATTTTGATTTAGAGCAGCTAGAAATATTATTTTCAGTCAAACTTTAAAGTTATTGCCAAGGAGACTGATTAAGGAGTGATACACATTATTCTACCTATCATGATTCCCCACCAATTGATCAAGTTACCACCTTCTCTTTACTATTTCATACTAATTTTATATACATTAATACCAAAAATTTCATTAAAATTACTTAAAAAATTTACTCAAACAAGGAAGCTTACTAAGGAGAGAGCATTGTTGGCACTAGAATGAGTATACTAATAACTCTATATATTTATGGGAGTTGAAGATTTTAATGAATTTTGTGCAATTAATTTAGGCTAGGGTGGAATTACCTAGAGTTTATCTCCTCTAATTATTGATACTAATGAGGATGTGTAAGCAATAGTGCCCAATATAATTCAATTGATAATAAAAATATGAAAATTGAGCAGTAAACCAAATTCAATTTGGTCATATTGTAAAGGATGGATATATAGAAATGAGGAAATTAATTTAATTGATAGGCAAGGAGAGGTAAACAAGTCAATCCTTATGCATCTAATTGACTAGCGCTTCTTCTCATGTATGATTATCACTACAATTATAGCTCAACATCTTGCATAGAATCCTGTAAGTTGGTTTTTGTAACTTGATAATGTGTCACATTATGTAGGTATGTGGCAAGGAATGCTATTAAAACATAATATATATGTCTATTTTTAACATCTACAACAATATACCATTGCAACTTAGAGATCACTACATGGTCAAATCTAATAGATGCATGTCATGACAAAAAGACAACATAAATTTATTACATCAAATTTTTGGATATTAAGAAGGGATTATTTATTCTCAAAATGCCAAATGGACAGTGAAAAAGATCAAGGTGAAAGATATTTAACTTACATTAGTTAGAGTGAGGTATTAATAATCAACATGTATATTCTCTACATTATTTGAAGGTTTTTGTTTTTGATTGACTTGAGGCAAACAAATTTTTTTCACACAAGCTATCATTGAAATTCCACTTTTAGGATAAGATATTTCTCTTAGTTCAACATATTTTAGCTTAGAATACACATATTAGTTGTTCCCAACAAAGGTTAATCTATTATAATGATCACTTTAGTCATAGAATTTTCATTGTGTAACATACCCCCTACAATCTGTAGCCCTAACTAAGGGTAGTAGGAGGCAGTTACCAAGCTAACCAAACCTCCCTAGTCCTGGCATGGAAATGGGGTCATCAAATTTCTCTTTTTTTTCATCTTTCTTAAAATTAAAACTTAATGGCACCATTGGGTTCATTTCTAGTGATATAAAATTTACCTCGATCCAACTTCTGAATTGAAAGATGTGACCATTAAAATGTATTCCTATTATAAATTTGTCACATCATCATTAATTCCCACGTGTCACTCACATAACAAGCCATGTGGCACTTGACCTACATTATTTTCCATCATGGACAAATCCATGTGGAATAGGTGTGCCTCTCTATATAGTTGGAGGTTGGCCTACTAAGCAGAACATAGATGTAGATTTTGAATAAAGCCCTAACCTGGACTCGAACGACTGGACTGACCCGATCTTGGAGGTCCCACCTAACCATGCTTGAATTTATTTATGTAATAGGTCCCTCTATACCATATAAAGTCAAGAATTTAGTTATCTAATAGGAAAATAAGATAAAATTGATCTTCCAACTAAGTTCATACACACTCACAATATTATGTATAACATAAAAATAGAACACTTTCAAGCAGTCGAACAAATGGAAAAGTGGGTCAGCTTGTTTTTGGGGAGAAAACATGGAGAATATTTGGCGAAGCCCTCAGACGAAGCCTTATTTTTCATAGGAAGTGGAAAAAACATTTAATTCTAGAAAGTGATTATATGGTTGTAATATTTTTTTATAGGAGAAATGAATGGACTTAATTTTTTCATGTATTGAGTTATCCTTGGTGCTTTATATTTTCCACGTTATTTTATGGAATCAGATTCTACCCACTCAAATAATCTTATGTTGTGATTTTATTTTATGATTTTTACATATTCATCATCTTCACATTTTGAAAAATGGAAAATTCTTAGATTCATGCATCTCATTAGGTTCTAACAACAACCAACCTACTTCAAATCATTTTCATGCTAACATGGACCAATAATTTCAGTGAAGGTTTTCCTATTAATAGGTAGGTGATTCTGAGTAATGGCCTTTCCTAGTATATTGCTAGTCATTCCCCATGTTAAATAAATAAATAAATCTTTATTTTATTACTAATAGGTACATGCATATTAGTATCAATAGAAAATACATATAATCCATGGTTAGTAAGACATTTTAACGTTCAACCTTTTTAAACATCGCCCTTGATAGATGAGGTAGTTGATATTTCTCCAAATGAAATTTATCTATTAGTATATTCAATATTATGTACATATACATATGTAGTATTACTAATTACAAAACCATAGAAGACACCAAACCATCATTAATAGTATATCCAAAATTAGGGCATCTAGTTTATCTTTTAACTTTTTTGTAGCATAACGATGAGAAACTATAACAAAGTAAGCATGAATAAGGTTGAAATTGAAACAACCATTGTCATTGATCCACCAAATGACGATCCAACATCATTCATATATATGTATATAAAAGGCTACTTCTAAATTAAGAGATAATGATGAAACTAGTATAAATAACACTTTTAGCAAAGGCATACGCTGCAAAGTAAGCCCCATATTAGTAAAAATTTTTGTAACGAACCTAGATCCATGTTAATTGATCCATAAATTTCATGGATATTCCACATAATAGTTCCTCAAAACATATCTAATAAAATATACTTCAAAATCCAAGTTATATACTGTCACAATTTTATTTCTCTTTAGATCTATAGATATGTAGATTAGTGTTAATATCATATCCATGTAAATTAAAATTATGCAAAAAATAGATAAAAATGAAACAAAAAATCTCTCACACACATCTGACATAAGACAAGACCTACAAAACCCTTTTGAGGAGAAAACCCCAATTGGAAGGTGAGGTCGCTTTGTTCTCTTTCTATTAATGGAAATATGGATACAGGAAAAAATAATTATAATTTATGGCCCATGGGCTACTATAGTTCACAAGTCCTATTTGTGTGCTCTGCCTCCTATTCCTCTTGTCTAATTTTCCTCAACTATGGAACAAATTCACTCAAAATAATGGAACCCCTTTTCCTCCTAGTGGTCTGGTTATAACACAACCAGATAGCCAACTAATGGTTTGGTTTGACTACCTCAACCCTTGACTAGAGTTACAATATAAAATATTATAGAGTCTTCTACATCATATCACATGGCTAGCTCCTTTTTCATCAATAATGGTGGCTAATGTGGAATTGTCTTAAATTATGGTGGTGATAACATGAAGGTCAACTTTTGATTAGAATAAATTTCGATTCGGATTCAGATTGACGGGATTTTTACATAATTAGGAAGGTTTGTATGTGTAGAAGAGTAAAAAAGGGTGTATCACTAAAGAATGAAATTTTTACCCCCAAAATACGTCGTCTGATGCCTCAAAATGCTCCCAGGTTTTAGACCTCAATTTTCCAAACTAGGTGTCATCAATAAAAGTGGTTTTTAGAGTTGATCCCTCCACTTTTTCAACTCTAAAATCATCGATATGGATTAGAAACAATACAATGATCCAATTTTGATCACAAATCCCCATTTTTGGAGGCTTTTGGTCCCCAAAATATTCTACTCAATAAGGTGAGGAAATTTTACCCTCCACATTCTCTCGGGTGTACCATTTAGCTTTACTTGGAGGCTATCCTTTCAACCCAATCTTCCAACCCTTTAGATCTATTCTAAAAGAATTTATCTTCTATAAAATTTTCATTACCATATTGTTTTGAATTCTCCCTAGAAGGTAGGACCTATTCCTCTACCTAATTTAGCATGCTAGTCTCATACAGTTTTAGATTTTCTACATTCACGACTAAGTAAATGTACATATATGGGTGAAAATGTGAAGTTGGGTTACACTTTTTGCCCTTTTTTGAGAAAAAAACTTTCATTTTTTTCTGTTCTTCAACTTTATGCAAGCTAAAACAATTTTTTTGTTTAGAATTTGATTTTGCGATAGAAATAAAATTTGTCAGAAATTTTATTAGCTTTCTATTGCTTATTTTTTGGAATTTTTCTATACGGATTTGATATGTCAACTTAGTGTTTATTTGAGTGTGTTTTTTTAGAAATCAAAGGATTCATAAGAATCATGTAAATACGCAATATTTTATTCTTTGAAACTTTGCGTTTTTTAGAAACAAAATGTGTTACAACAATCTAGACAGAGTCTACTTCGCTTTGTTCATATTTACAAAGCCAACGGATGCATATGATAATTACTAGAATTTTTTGAACTGGTCCAATATGAAAAAATTGCATATTTTGAATATATTTCATGACGCAAGAAATTATTTAACATATAAGCTATAAACTAAAAATCTAAAAACTACCCATTAGAGATGACGAACCAATGTAATGCACCATAATTTTTTCAATTTTTTTTACAATGTATTTTGGAAGATACATAATTATGATTTCACTGAATCAGAATGACCTTCAGAAATTGTTTGCACCCATTTTATTACAAAATTAATTAAAATTAGTAAATATTTATTAAATTCCATAAAAGTTATATTTCCTAAAAGTAGATTCAATTTTGAAAATGCTTGTCTTGGTTTCGACTATTAATTCGGAATGTTTCATGGAGTTTAATCAATCCAAAGTTGTTGATTTGTATTCAGAGCTTCGTCCTGCGTAATTGCTGATGCGTTAGTTCGACCGAACTTTTAAAAAAATTTCGGCGGAATTCTTTTTTGCGCAGACCGCCCATCAAGTCTAACGACATAAAATTTCGGCTCAACTTTTATTCAAAATTTCGGCCGAACTTTCACCCAACTTTCCGTCGACCGTAAAATACCACAGAACCCCTCCAAAAAAACATTTCGCGGAAATATAAATTGCCACGAAATCGTTCATTATTTTCGCATATTTTCGCACATTTGGTCTGATTTTGCAAAGGTGTTGGTCTGATTTTGCAAAGAATTGTTTGATTTTGCAAAGAATTGAATTTTTTTGGGTTTCAGGACTTTTCTTGGAGGTACATTCAAAGGACATTTCTTGGAGGTATGTGATACATTTTTTGAATGTTTTCTGGGCTTAATTTTTTTTGAAAGTATGGATTTGGGCTTAATTTCGAAAGGACATTTTTTGGACATTTTTTGGAAGTATTTTTTAAAATGATATTTCTTTTCACATATTTTCGCACATTTGATCTTATTTTACAAAGGTCTTGGTCTGATTTTGCAAAGAATTGTCTGATTTTAAAAATAATTGTTTTGGGTTTAAGGAATTTTCTTGGAGGTACATTCAAAGAACATTTTTGCAAAATAATGTTTTAGGTTTAATGAATTTTCTTGGAGGTACATTCAAAGGAGATTTCTTGGAGGATGTGATAAATTTTTTGGATGTTTTCTGGGCTTCATGTTTTTTGAAAGTATGGATTTGGGCTTCATTTTTTTTTGAAAGTATGGATTTGGGCTTAATTTCGAAAGGAAATTTTTTGGAAATTTTTTGGAAGTATCTTTTAAAGTGATATTTTTTGAAGTATTTTTTAAAGTGGCATTTTTTAAGAAGTTGGAATTAATTTTCAATGGACATTTTTTGGAGGAATTTTTTGAAATGATAGTTTTTTAGAGTACGTGTTTTGGGTTGAAGTAAATCTTTTATAACGATTTTTTTAAATGATTTTTTGTCTAAATTTTCAAATAAAAAATTTTTGTAGGACTTGGAAGTAAATATTTTGAGCTTCGTTTCATTTTTATAAGAAATTCTTTTCTCGTATTTTTTGAAGTAAGTGTTTTGGATTGGAGTATGTATTTTTTGCAAAAAAATTAAAATGAGTTTTTTTTAAATTAAATATTTTGTGGTGTTTTTTTTAATTGTGTTTTTGTATATATTTTTGAAGGAATTTTTTTGAACTTCATAATCTATTATCATAGAAAATCGAAGGAATTGTATGAGAAAATATGATCGAAAAAGAGACCCTGAAGAATGTAGAGAAGAGACAAGACAATATTGCAAAAGAAAGATAGAAGCACTCTTGAATATTGAAGTGGAAAATCAACCTCGACAAGAAGTTGAAGGAGGTATGTAAATGTAAATATTATGATTTTGATATATTTAAAATTTTCCTAGTGTAAAATGCATAGCTTAATTTTTATTTCATGAACTAATTTGAAAAATATTTTGCAATGTAAACAGAGAGAGATATTCCTCGAAACATTGATGATTAGATACAAAATTTTGAAAGAGATATTGAACCTGGAGATGGTGAAAATTTTGAAAGAAATTCAAGTGAAGAAATTGAATCACATAGTATATATATATATATATATATATATATATATATATATATATATATATATATATATATATATATATATATATTGAACACATGCATGTATTATTGAAATTATACATATATTTACTAATTTAGTTATTTATTGAATATACAAACTTATTATGTATTATTCATTCGAATATGTACAAATTAAATCAATGTCGATGATCAGATGTTGGAAAATGTTGACACTCACACATATGGAGATAAAAAAGCTGACCATTATATACGATATCGTGTTAACCAAATTTTTAGTACGTACTTCATAAATGAACATGTGATAGTTCAAGCCCAAATGTTGAATGGTCTCCAATCACTAAGGAGATTAAAAGAAGCTACGAATTTATTAGGTATTCGAAAATCAACTAAAGATAAAAAAAAATGAAGGAAAATTTGATACAAAATATAAATAGTGCTATAAATTCTATTAGACGATCTAGACAAAAAAATGTTTCAGTTGTACGTAGAGTAATACATATAGCAGTGGTTTCATCAAGTACTAAAGAGAATCTCTTGGTAAAATCTATGGCACAGCTTTAGGAACCTCGCGAAAAAAATTGCACAAACATCGAAAATTTCAGTTGCAAATAGATGTAAATGATGAACTGACTTGTTGGAGAGCTATTTGTAGGCAACCATACAAAGATAGACTTGTATAACATGTTAAAAAAATAATATATGAATATTGGAAGAAAAATTCACGTGTTTCGCTAAATGAAAGGGATGTGATGCGAAGAAGAATAGCACGAAATCAGTATCAAGAACATGAAAAAAATTTCTTGGAAGCCACTCAGATAGAGTTTTTCAACAAGTTCAAAGAAGGGAATCATGAAATTCATGTGTCAATCAATGCTTTTTTTCAACAAAAACCATGGTATGTAAAACCTATCACCATACGCGACACTTGTTGTTGTCGTTATCACGTGGAATTTGAGTTATATTATGACACATTCCTTAATTTTGGTAGAACATGTTGGAAGGATTCACCTCCTCCTTCCACTATCTGTGATTTCATATCTCAAATTCTATGTGAAAGACAAAGCGATGATCTATTTTACGAAAAGAAATGTGTTGGTGGTAAAAAATGCCATGATTGTGGAAATTTGACTAAATTTCAAAACAAATATCATATTGATATAAATGATCAATAATTTTCCAACATGAAACTGAAATGGAAGATATATGAATATATCCTTACATCAATTCAAGGTGCAAATAGTTCTAAAAGAATTGAATTACAAGCAGAAGAAATTTTTGTGATAGACTTTTTGAGAAATTTTGAGGCAGAAATTTATAATTAAACCAAGCATTCCCATAGAGCTCGATGGCAAGACTTGTAATTTAGAAAAATCCCATGAATTTTTTCCACCAGGGACTATTTTGTCAGTAATTGATTTGGTAGAAAACTATACATTTTTTCCACAAAAAGAAATTTAGGGTGAATACTATCATTCTAATGAAGTCTCCATGCTCGTACATATTCTATATAGACATGTTCAACAAAAAATCGATCATATAGAAAGCACCAGTGAAAATCGACATGTTATTAAGGAATATCACTTTTATATTAGTGATGATCGTGCACATGATACATATTTTGTACAACACTATTTTGGAAATATTTATGATTCCTTGAAAAGTCGGGGAATAACATTCAATGAACATTAGATATGGTCATATGGATGCACATGCCAATTCAAATCAACACGATCATTCTTTTGGTTGTGTTTTCTTCATAATAAAACCTGCATTAAACATTGTTGGAATTTCTTCGAGACTGGTCATGGAAAAGGAGAATATGATGTTGCAGGGGGCATGCATAAAATGAGCACCTAGAGGATATCAAATGAATCCCTCAACAAGTTGACTTGTGGTTGCTAAAGAAGTTTCTTAATGGTGCATCGCTGCTCTAAGCCATGAGACTAACCGATCAAGGGACGTGTGAAGGTACATTCATTTTAATTTTTATTGGATATCTAATTTTAAATAGTGTATGTTTATCGCAATTTTATTATCTATGATTGATTATCTTTGATTGTATTTTGATATCATATTTACATTCTTCTTTGAATTTTCCATATAAAGGTTTTTTTGGCATATTGAGATCGAAGAGATAGATAGATCAATTGGAAATGACATTGAAACAATAAAAGGGACTCGAAAATTTCATTCGATTAAAACAAAATTTTCCACAAATGTGTTTGCATTGGATAAAAGAAATTATTCTTGTTTTGTCATGTTTGCATAGACAGCACAGAAACGAATGACATTTTTGAAAACAAAATGTATGAAAAATATTGGAAACATACAGATCTAAATACAAAGGGAAAAATGTCTCCGAAATTGCAGGCATGTGAAAAATGGTAGACCTGCCACGCATAGGTGTAGCACAGGAGAAATCCCAAAATAAATTGCAGGCATGTGGAAAAATACAAGAGTTGCCACACATAGGCGTAGCAAAGGAGAAAGCCCCACTACATGAGGATCCCAATAATTGTGGGTTTTCATCTGATGCTACCAAATATCACCTTATCAAATTGGAATCTCACTACCTCAAAATCCTCAAAGTTGGGGAAGAAACTTGGAGAATCAAAGGTCGGGCCATATCGTTAAAAGTAGGGGATGAAAATACTAAATTCTTTAAGCAAGATGCCAGAGGTAGATGGGAAATCACTACCATTTGGGAACTTGAAAATATGGATGGTACTTCAGCTACATCCTTTACGCAACTGGCCAACTTGGGCACTTCACACTTTAGGAACCTCTTCAAAGCCCCTCACGAAGCCACACTGGCAGAAACCATCAAGGTCACTAGATACATCCCTAGGTTTGCAGACCAGGACCCTGCAGAGGAAATTTTAAATCCATTCACGATCGGAGAACTTGAGGCTGTTCTTAAATGGTTCAAGAAGGACAACAAATTATGGATGGTCAGTGGAATTTTACCTAGCTTTCTTTGATCTTCTGGGACAAGAGCTACTGGAGGTGGTGGAAGAAACCAAGATTACAGGTCGCCTATATGATGCATTGAACTCTACAGGTTGACCTAACCCTAGATTTGCTAGATCTATGATACAATGTTTGCTCAAATAGGCGACTATAAAGACACTTCCACTTACTAACAAAGATAGATTCCTTCCTCCACTACAAATTTGTTGTAGAATCTAGAGAAAATTAAAATACCTCTACACCAAGGAAATTATTTGTTTCAATTTCTCTCGTTATTGATGATGTTACCTATGAAAATTACTAATAAATTCTAGACTGAAAAGGTGGTGAAGCATGCCAGATTCTAGGATACCTTGATCAGAAAGTATCAAGAGCAATATATATTTGGGTTAATTACCATATAGAGTTAGAATATTGAGATTGTAGTAGATTTGAACTAGTTATTTAAAATCAAGAGAAGAGCAGTAGTACAAGAAAGTAGCTTATAAAAGGTTGGTCAAGGAGATCGTGACATGGATAAATAATTCTATGGTGGAAGAGGATTATGTGCCTTTTAGTTCTCCAACCATGGAAGTGCAAGCATGAATGCTTGGAGGTGACCTAGAATGTATTGACTGATATTGAATAACTAAGGGAATAAGGTGCAATGGAGGAAGAACATGCATTAAAGAGGGAAAAATAGGATTTTAATCTAAATGAAATAATTAAGAAGTGGTGGATGAATAGAACGAAGGGGATTCATCACAATACCATGATAATGAAAATTATTATTAGTGAGGATGAAAACATAGAGGCACAAGTAAAAGAGTTCAAAAGGCTTCAAAGTTGTCAAGATAATACCAAATATTTGTTCAAATAGGGGGATTTGATAATTGGAAAGAGCTTGGAGAGAAGAATATGCGGGGAGAATATGTCTAGAACTTTGGAAGAGAAAAAAGAAGTGATGCCACAAGGAGGTGAGCACGTTCAATTAGATGGATCATGATTGTATAAAAGGGAGCCTCAGTTTGTAGGGTATTTATTAGCCTATGGAAAGATATATCATCACAAAGAAGGAAGAGGAAGAAATACTTAGTAATGTGTTCTAATTGTTTGAGCTAGAGGAAGGTGAAGTAGTAGACATGATATAACCTAAGAAAAGTGGATCCAATCAAAACTAACCACCCTATGAATTTTAAAAGCCTAGAGGTAATCCCAAATTTTTATTCTATTTTTGAATTGAAGCAACCTTTTCTTAGTAGTTTTTGATATAGTAGTAGTGAAAAAAAATGAAGGTGGGAATAGAAGTAGAAGTGGCATATGTTATGTTAGAATTTTAGTTCAAGTTGGGGAGTAGGCTTAATTATTCAAACATGTCCATAAGGTTTTATCTTGGTGAAAATCCAACCAAAAATATGGTTATAGTAGTTCCAGGAACTTTATAAAGGGTAATGGTGATGAAAAACCACATTGGTTCTCATGTGGATTCATCTGGAGGGTGAAAAGGATTTCAATGCTAGTTTCTAAGATGATAAATTTCCTAACCACATTGCGGGGGAAGCTTCTCTAATGGTGCATGAAGTTCATATAGATTTATCCCTAGGGTGTAGCTAAGGCCATGTACAAGTTAAAGGCAGTATTTATAACTAAGTTCTAGAGGTTAAACACTAAGGAACAAAAAATCACTAAGTTGAAGGAGATTAAGAAAATGGTTGGAGAAAGTTCTCAGGAGTATGGTGAAAAATTACAAAACTTAATCAACAAAATCTCCTATACCATCCATGAAACTCAACACAAAGAATGATCCATAAGTTTGTTGCTCTTTAATAATGTACCATTAGTGCAATAACTTTGGGTGATATAGAGGGATGCCTTATCTTAGGCCATGAGGATAGAATTTTGTAGGGTGAACATCCATTTTACTAAAAGTTGTCATGCTTGGTAGGAACTAAGAGAGAGTTATGCAAGGAGTTCATTCTAGGTAACCTTTTTAATGAACCTTATTTTATAAATTAATTGCATCATGAACCTATTTTTTAATTGTAAAGAGAGAAAATTTCATATATTCTAATGAATCCTTATACATTCCGTGAATTCTAATGAGTGAAAAATAATAATGGCATTAGGAGAGTGACGATATTGTGTTTTTGGCAGAGATAAGTATGTTGCAGCAAAAATGGAAATCCCCAATGGAGATCATTGCCTTCACAACTACACCATTTATATTTGTGTCTTGGGTATAAAATTGGACTATTTTCCGCTAGAGCTACTAGATGTCATTTCATTGAGCTACAATGATAGGTGAGAGCTATGCATATCTCACTAAAGGTGTATCAAGAGGGTATTAGTTGTCGAATATTGGAGATTCTCCATGATTAGAACAAACTAGGTGAAAACTAAGTAAATTCCAATGGATTTAATAAATTACAAGTAAATCTTGTGCTAGGTGGAAGATCCATTTACAATTACAAGCATACATAACTTAACTAGTTGATTGAGAGGAAGCAAGTAAAATTCTCAGCCCGATATGTCAAACAGGTATGAATTTGTTATGAAGTGATCATTTGCCACGGTTTAGGTTGTGAAAAATTAACTAGCAATTGAATCATTAATGTCCAAGTCCTAGATGGCTACTTTGTAGAAATAAAATCTAGTAAGAAAAGAGGAGGGTAAATTCATCTATCTGTTACTATGACAACCTCTTTAAGAGAGTCCCCAAACTCTCTTTCTTTAATTTTACCATATCCAGACCAATGACGTTTGTCTTTATTAATGAGAGAGCCATTGGGTTTCAAATTTCCATACTTATGTTTAAGACAATCACCACCTTCCCCACCCCAACCCCCTACCCAGTTCCAGGAAACACTTAGATTATTACATCCTTTTTTCAGTCCCACCAGCTAAAAGGGACACCAGCATGACAACATTCAGTAGCACCACTCCAGTAGATCGAAGACCCATGAGATCCCAAGTGGGAGGTGTCTCCTACGACCCCCCCTCAACACATTTTATTCATAAATATGTTCGCTACATTTCGCATTGTAATAGTCAAGTTATAGATTGTGGTATCAGAAGAATATTATCACTTATCGAACACGTTTGGATAAATTTACTAAATGATAAGCCATAGACTTTTAATTCTAAATTGCAAATAGGTTCCCTAATATATCCCTCTCAATGGGTTATTGGAAGTGACTTTAATATTATCAAGTTACTTGATGAGAAGAAGGGTTATATTTGAAGGTTATATGCAGATGTAGAGCACTTTCAAGAAACAATTTCTTCCTTCTAGCCTAGTGGAGGTTGACAATAGTATCTTTACCTGGAATAATCAATGAGGGATTCAACAGCAAGTGGCCTCATGTATGGACATTTTATTAATATTAGAACACAGTAACACTCTTGCAAAGTCTTTTTCCAGACCAACTAAGCAACCCTTTCTTCATTTCCTTCTATTCATTATATAGGCATAATATCATAGTGTAATAGGCAGTTGCATACAAAATATGTTCGATCCATGGAGAGGATCAACACCAACTAGAAAAGTAGAAACATCATAACTGGAAAATAGAAACATTATAGTTTTTTACACTTTTTTCAAAAATAACAAATGCAATCCTAAAATAATTATCTTCGCCCTAAAGAAATAACATATTTGAAACCACGTTTACATTTGAATCTCATTCATCTTCAGTAAAGAAAATAGAAACAACATAAAATCATAGAAAAGTTGTCAATGAACTAACGGCTCTGTGCAGCGACTGGGTAGCACAAAGTCATATTTCCTTTATGGTTGGCACATGTTCAATGAAATCTGGGATGAGATGGAATCCAAGTGTAAATAAAGCTGACCTCTCAAATCTCTGAAATATCCAAAACATGAGTGAGACTCAGTAGGCAAGGGTTGCGCAACACCTACACAACACCTGCATAACACACCTTGTTTTGGGTATATATCCCAAACCGTAACATATTTTTGAAAACCGAAGGAGTTTATTTTATATGATAGTCTTGCGAATAAATGCCTCCCTTCGTTTCTCCAATTCCTTCCTCATCTTCTCACAAAATTCTTTGCAAAACCATGGCTCAAAATAGGAAATTTACAAAATACAAAAAATGACCTTTAAAGATGCATTCATAATGCCTGATCTGTGACACTTGTATGAAAACTGGAAGAAATTTATTTAATTTGGCCTATATTTAAGAACAACCTCTCTTATTTTTCCATAATTGCCCTTTATGTGGTCGGAATTGTCGTTTCAAAAGGGTGTAAAAAATAGAGTATGCACAATGCAGTGAGGCAAGAAAATCCAAGTAGCATTGTGATGCTTTGACCTGATGTTTTGAAGTGCTCCACCTAAGTTGGCATGTGAATCACAACATAGGTAATGATTAAGTATAAGGGGTATGATATCCCTTTGGTATGGGAATTTTACATATGAGAATGGGGTATTATGCATGAGGGTTATATGATATGAGTATGGGAAATGGTAATGTTAAAATAGGGAATGGTTTAGAATGAAAGGGGGAAATAAAATGAATGTAATATGATGACAGGTTAATGGTATATGGGAAGGGTGTAGGATGTAAATTTATATGAAGGGGGATGAATGGAAGGTAAATGGGTAAATAGGGAAATAGGAGGTGAAATGGATAAGCATAGGTTAAATGACAATGACGGATAAAATTTTAGGATGTTTCAAATCACCATACCTTGTAACCATTAGAACTCTAACTGCAAATGAGCTCAATTTAGACAATTCTGATAGACAAATGACTAAACCCCTTTTGACTTGACATGACAAAAACATGTGCGACCATGACTCCCATTAACTTGGCAGTCTTTCATAATTTGAATGAACCCTTCATGTAGGAAACTCAAAGATGTCAAACAACGATCTAGAGGCTATGGTAGCAGCAGTAGACATAGCCTAAACTACTCAAAACTGAAAATTAAAGGATAAGGAAAAACATTTTACAATAAAACTTAAGACCCTAACACACATGACCCAAGCGGTAAACCAAAGAGTTTAGCTTGAAACCAATTTCTTTCGTGGAAATTCTAGTTATGGATCAAATCCCACATGTCAGTGACTTAAAGAGAGGAAACTACAACCATGAACGCAATATGATCCCAAAATCTTCACAACATTTCCATCATTAATAAAGTGGAAGCATAACCATTGATTGTATAAAATATTGAAAATAGGAGGGTACTTAAGAATAGGGTACCAATGTTCTTTAACCCAGGACGCCATCTGAGAACCAACCATTCTTAGATAAAACCACTTACCAACCAAATCTCGTTGTTGTGATCCTACCACCCGGATCCAAAAAACATCGGAATTAAAAACAAGTTATTGATAATCCAAATCAACCTTAATTAACTTCATTCTCTTTCCACGAATGATGGAAAACCAATTTCCATTGATTACGACATTGGGTTCAATAACCCATGGGGATACCCAAACATTCATATCCACGTGTATAGTTTCATGTATAGAAGATGTCTCAAAGGGATAGACTCCCGATTGGGGCAAGCATGACTCTCTGCCTCAATAGTCGCATGTATCAACACATCAAGTAATGGCACATCACCACCCCAGTTTCCTTCAATATCAAGTGAAATCCTACTGACAGATGTAAAGGCCAGTTGTACAACGGACACCATTGACACTCTTCAATCCCACCTATATGTGCACCAAATTAGAGAGCATTACTAAAAAACACATTATGTAGTAGTGTCTGAAAAAACCTTGATAAAATATGTAGACAAGGTAAATTAATTTCACTTATCAATTATTGACACCACTCAATGTATGTTGTCACCAAATAAATCCACTAGGAAACCCCTTCAAATAAAATAGACTGGCCAATCATCATCGACCAATTTCCTTCATAAAGTCTAATCAATCACACATTCGAAAAATATCTTCAATGATGGCACAAACCATTAATGGAATGTCCCTCATATAATCAATGACCGACATGGAAAATAAATACCCCCCTAGACCAATTAATGACCACAAGAGACTCCTTTGTGATCGAATTCAAAATTAAAATATGTTACCAACTCCACCAATCAAAATTAATGCACTTATGTAGCAGTAAATATCCTTATAAATCCCACTATTGACCAATCCCAACCAGAGAGGAGCAGGAAGATCCATAGGAGAAAAGGTTCAGAATAAATACCATGTAAAACAACCAGCTAGTATGTCTCAGATAGACCATAGAAAAGAACAACACATAGCAGCTAAGATCCTCGAAAATTCCCTGATTGACCATTCCCAAACTAGGGAAGGAGCATGGAGATCCAAAGGAGAAAAGGTTCAGAAGAAAGTCATTGTAAACAACCAGCTAGTGTGTCTCAAATAGACCACATAGTATATCAAAAACTAGAATGGAAAATAAATTGTTATCAGTGTACCTTGAAACAAAAGAACCAATAGAGATCCTTGATATAATTTAGAATCGGGATAAAAACTGAATCTAGCTCGGATAATTATGCATAGATGCATTGCACCAAACAACACTAGTAATTGCACCAGTAAATGCTGCATTTAATCCATCTACCTCCACACTTACAGCCAAAAATACCTCCGTTGTGAATTTTTTGACTAATGCTTCCACAATCCTATCTTTTATCTTCGACATCAGCTTCTCGCAAAATTTGTCGTACAGATTGCATATTGTCTACCAGCAAATATTTTGTAATTTGTCTCCACCATCCTTTAAGTGAATCTAATCCATGTTGTCAATGACCATCAAAAGTTTCAGCACAACAATGTATTGGTAGCAGCAACCAACAAACAGAAGTAACGTTCAGAAAAAATGAAACAGTAAAAAAACACAGATTAAAACACTATCGATGGAGACCCCAAAAAGTAGTCCAAGTATGTTATAAACCTATCCATGTTCAGTGAAAGTGCGTATGTAACTCCTCTCACGAAGCACCTCTGTTGTCGGCCTCCATTGCCCTAAATCCCATCAGTTGTTTTTGGCCTCCATCACTCTGCTTCCCTAAGAACCCATCAACAACATAAAGGAAAACCCCTAATCCTTTACTTTTTCCTTTTTTACTAGTGCCTCATATCAAAAATTTCAAGACAAAATATTTCTTTTATCTTAAAAGCCCCCTCTATGTAGTAGTGTCGAATGAAACGACATACAAGTTGTCTCTAATCATATAAATAGAGATCGAAGGGACATAAGGGTTGGGATTGATGTTTGAGAAATCTTGCTAGGAAAAGTTGTCGCATTCTTTAAAGTCAGTTAGCCCACCAAAACAAAGAGCCCAAAAAATTGTTGTCTTTATATAAGATAACATGAATGATAAGTGAAATAGCAACCTCAATATAGGGCAAGACAGTAGTAGCCTAAACGTTGGCAGACTTAGGGTGCACTATTAGAGTCAATTTTTCAAGTCATGTTAGATAATATTGTCTTCAATTGATATGGTTTTGTCTTAATTGTTGATTGTCTTCAATGAATTTCGTCCTAATTGCCATTGTCTTAATATAAAATTTCGTCTTAAAATACTCTTGTCTCAAGTTGTTTTTGTCTTAAATATAAAGTTTTGTCTTAAAATATTTTTGTCTTAAATTGTTTTTGTCTTAAAATATTTTTGTCTCAAAAAATATAAATTTTGTCTTAAAATATTATTGTCTTAAATTGTTTTGTCTTAAAATATTTTGTCTTAAACTGTTTTTTTCTTAAAATATTTTTGTCTCAAAGTGTTTTTGTCTTGAATATAAAGTTTTCTTTTAAAATACTTTTTGTCTCCAACTATTTTTGCCTTAAATTTAATATTGAAGACAATTCAATTAATAATAAATTTTAATTTAAAATTACTAAAATAAAAAGTGACTTTTTAAGACCAAAAAAAATTCTATTCTCTTTAAAAAAAAATGTCTTGACATTGCCTTCATATAATGTGAAAAAAATCCAAATCCTAATCCTAATCCTAATCATTGTATTAATAGTAGTGAAAACATCACGATATTATTATGCATCGAGACACTTCATCGTCATCGCTTTAATACAAATGGACCTAAATGAATTATTTGGTAGATTTGTCGTTCAGTCTATTCTAAATTAACTCTGTATTGATTTTAGAATATTTCAAAAATTTAATGTGCCGGATCATAATTTACAAATTTCCAAACCTGCATGCGAAACCAGAAACAAATGTTAAAAACAATTTTCCATCCTTAAAACTGATTTGTATCTTTTCACATTCTATCTAGTGGTATCAGCCACATTTACCAATATAAAAAATCCAGGGTCCAGTGTCACATACAGGAAGTTTTTCTAGACTAATATTATGTTTTTGGCTATAAAATATTAAATGCAACAAGACCATATATACTTATCTTTAAATTTAATGAATTTAAATTCATTCAAATCTAACTGTGCTACCCACAACATTTAATATCCTATATCGTATAGCCCAGGATATATGTACCACCGTCTTTCTGGTTGATCGTCGTTGCGAGCGTTAGGGTTGATAGAGATTGACATTAAACCGCTTGATTGACAACGCCGTTATCGATACAACGCATATTGTGTGACAGCTATAACGTTGAATCTCACACATATAGGTTAAGGTGTTGACGGAGACCACCATCAAACCACGTGAAAGAAATCAAGAGATCACATTGATCGTTATAGAAAATTTTATGTGTGATAGAGATCATGTTGATCAATACATTACGTATAGGTTATGTGATAACACATATTATGTGTGATATGGTAACACATATAATGTGTGATAGAGATCATGTTGATCAATACATTACGTATAGGTTATGTGATAACACATATTATGTGTGATATGGTAACACATATAATGTGTGATATAGATTATGTTGATCGATACAACACAATCACATACACATATAATGTGTGATTTAAGTTAGAGATTTAATTCTTATTTGTTTTGTGTGATGGAGATTATGTTGATCGATGCAACACATAAACCTATAATTTGCGATTTAAGTTGGAGATTTAATTTTTATTTATTTTGTAGAATTGAATGATATTTTTTATTAGAAAATATAATTGTTGTTTAAGTTATGTTGACTATTAATTAGTTTGATTTGATAGATTTAGTTTAACTAAAATAATTATTAATTTAGTTTTGTTGACATATTTTAACTCATTGTAACCAATTAAAAATAATATTTATATTTTAAATTAATATTTGATATATTTGTATATATGTTTAATAATAAAATATAGTTAATGGATGCATCTAATATCTCTATCTCTAGGTTAACTCACTCATTGGAGAGCCTAGGAATGTATGAAAGTAGATAAGTGTAAGAGTGGGACAATACATTATTTTTTGTTTAAGAATTTTTGTATCTCTCCAAGTTGGTTTGGTTTTTTGAAATATGGTTTATTGAAATATGGGAAGCATCCATCATGGGTTAGTAAATCCAAACTCTCACATGTAGAAACAAATTTAGTGATAGAGGAACATTATGTAATATATTCCATATTCCATATTTTTTTTAAATGGTGTAAAATATTATATTATATTTTGTAATTATAATTTTGCAACATTAAGATATTAATTTGATATTTAATGATAAAGGAACATTATGTAATATATTCCATATTCCATTTTTTAGATGGTGTAAAATATTATATTATATTTTGGAATTATATTTTTGCAACATTAAGATATTAATTTGATTTAAGTGTTTGTAGTTTATTATAATGACATGAAGGTTAGAAGTTTTATTATATGTAAATTTAAATATTATTTTTATTGTAATTAAAATAATTATTCTATAATTATATTATTAAATTTGGATTTGAAGTTTTTAAGGTGTTATTGGCTATGAAATTCTTAAAAAATTGTGGATTTAAGTAAATAATTGTGTTTTTTATTAAACAAATATGCAATGTTATTATGATAGTGACTATTATAGAGTTTTTATATGGTTTAAAAGTAGTATAGATTTATTTTAATTCTCGATCTATCAAAATTCAAGAGGGATGAAATATTTTTCCACTTTAAAAGATGCTTCAATCTCAAAAAAATTGATCCCTCTCAAGGTCTGGTAGATCCAGAGTTAAGATAGTTAAGATGGATCTAGGATAAATCTTTTGAGGTTGAAGCATTTTTTAGAGTGGAAATATACTATATCCCTCTCAAGGCTTGGTAGATCCAAAGTTAAGATAGTTAAGATGGATATAGGCTGGCTAAGTTATTATTTATTTTATTTTTTAAGTTTATCTCATTTAACAAAGTAAAAATGTTTTATTAATTACGCCTTATTACGCCTTAAGGTGTTCTTATTTGAAAACAACTCCCCTAGCTGCCAATGTGTCCGTGTCTGAGCCATTGGATCAAATGTTAGACAATTGAAACGTCTTAGGTCATTAGATCCACAAGTAAATAGTTTTATATATGTTTTTTTTATAATTTTAGTTTTTTCTTTCTTTTTTAATAAGTATTAAGTATGATAGAAATTTTTTTATGTCATGTTTAAAATTTTGACTCTGTCAAATTACACAAAAATAAAAATAAAAGTAAATTAAATAAAAATAATGACATAATGTAATGAACACTTTAACTACATCAAAATACAATAAAAAATAAAAATAATAAAATAAAACTCCACACAAGCGAATTAATTTAAATTAAATGGATAAAAACACTATTAACAAGGAAAATAACTATTTAAAATAAAAATAATAAAATAAAATAATAATAAACTATAAAAACAACCCTTGGTATTTATGTGGAATGTAATTTATTTAAAGGGGAAAATTAAGATAAGTATTTAGGTTTTGGTGACTTTTAAGTTAAAACAATGTTATTAAAAATCTGTTAGATTTATAAAAAAAATATTATATCATAAAAATAGACTCCACGCAAGCCAATTAATTTAAATTAAATAGATACAAAACACTATTAAAAAGGAAAATAACTATTTATGTATTTATATATTACATTTTTGTGTCACTATGCTCTCCAACAAAGTAGGATAGAAATGTTGTTATGTCATTTTTAACATTTTGACTTTGTCAAATTACACAAAAATAAAAAATAAAAGCAAATTAAATAAAAAAAATGACATAATGTAATAAACAAATTAACTAGTTCAAAATATAATAAAAATAATAAAATAAAATAATAATAAACTATAAAAACAACCCATGGTATTGACCCATGGTATTCAAGTGGAGTGTAGTTTATTTAAAAGGGGAAATTAAGATAACTATTTAGTTTTTGGTGACTTTTAAGTTAAAACAATGTTATTAAAAATTTATTAGATTTAAATAAAATATATATCATAAAATTTAACTCCACAAAAACTGATTAATTTAAATTGCATGGATAAAAACACTATAAAAAAGGAAAAAGGAAATTAAGATGGCCTAGATAAATCTTAACTCTGGATCTACGACGAGCCAAGAGGGATGAAATGTGTTGGTATGCAAACCTCTTTTAGAGTGAAAAGAGAATTGATCTCTCTCATAAATAATATAGATATAAACTAATTATTTAATAAAATTATTTTTAAATGTTTATAACCATTATTCTTTTAAATTTTTACTTGATAAAATGTATCTTAGCAATAATGATGAATGTTCATAATTCTCATTTCTTAAATAATACTAAATTTACCTTTAATTAATTAATTGTAATAGTTTGTAACTACATACATACTCTTTCAATTTTTTTTGTTAATGAATATCAAATTTCTTCCGTTCAAAAAAATATATATACATATCCTTAATTATCTAATTTTAGTTTAAAAAGTCTTAAATGTTTTTTACTTTATAATCATAAACAATTTTCATATTATATGATGTCAAACTTACTCAACTTTTTAGTATCCAAACAAAACTTACAAAAGAAAAAACAAAATTTTTTTGTTAATGAATATCAAATTTCTTCTGTTCAAAAAAATATATATACATATCCTTAATTACCTAATTTTAGCTAAAAAAATCTTAATTTTTTTTTACTTTATAATCATACAGAATTTTCATATTATATGATGTCAAACTTACTCAACCTTTTAGTCTAAAAATTTAAATAAAGATTTTCAATACATAATTTTAGATTTTTTTTTTTTTTCAATTCCAAACAAAACTACAAAAGAAAAATCCCATTCATTCCTTACTGTAGATTATAGTTATACAAAATTGACACTATGTGATTAACAATAGAGCAAGTTGAGACAACCCCAAGGGGTTTTTTGCAAAGTTTTGTCATAATCTTTATTCTACTTTATAACCTGATCCACAATCAAAGAAAATGGGTACGGATTTCACAAGTTATTAGTTTATAACTTGATCCATAATCAAATAAAATGTCTAGCGATGTCACAAGTTATCATTCACATAGCGATGTATTGACGTTCTCTGTTGAAATGGTGGCTACGGACACTAAAAAATTCAAAATAGATAGATGTTATGGAATTCATATTTTCTACAAACCATCCAAATTTTCCATCTTATACAGCCATTTCTAACAATAAACACTCAATTTACTCTCCAATTTTTTAAACCCCAACCCATGCTGGGGAGATCACAGTCTAAAATCAAATATTCCTATGGTTTTTTTAAAGGTTTTATAAACAAAACAGATAATGAGAAAGATAATATTGTGGTATAATAATTGATTTTTGAATCACTGTGACAAACAAAACATCACATTAGCTCACATAATATATCTAATGCTATAAAGATCTGAGATGATAAAAAAGTTTTGAATCATGATAACTAGGTGTCAACCAAACTAAGTTGTAGCCACAAATAAAAAAATCACAACAACTCATAGAATATATCCAAGGTCGCAATGAATCACATACATATTGATGAACCTCATGGGAATTTTAGTGCACATAAAACACCACCCTAAAAATTCTGTAATCAAGTAATCAATTTAGAATAACTTAAGATTTATAGATTGGATGTCAAGGTGGGTGGTATGGTAGAGTAATTGAGGATGCTTCTTAAAGGGTAAGGGAATTTAGATACTCTATCCTTCCACCAAATCTATAAAAAGTGAGACTTGTAGATTATAGTTTTAATAAATTGACACTATGTGATTAAGAGTAAGTTACAAACATAAGTAATAAGAGGAATGTACACGAGGGCCATGGTAATTAATGTTATTATTTGTATTGCTTTTATTTAGAATAGTTTTGTTTAAAATAGTAATTTGTATTTGTATTTTTTTAAATGTATATTGTTAAATGTGTAATTGAGAAAAATGTGTTAAATTGATATTCTAATTTTTAAGATATTTATCTCAAAAATTAAAACATGGTGAGTTTTATTTTATGAAGCTTTACTCTAAATGTGCAGAGAATGAATCTATCTCAAGCCCCAAACAAGATTCTTCTTTCTCTTCTTATTCTAGCTTGCACCTTAACACTCCTCCTCTCCTCCTCCTTGCACAAATTTAAACTATGAGGCACAAGGTGGTTGTTTCATATAGGAACATGTAGATATGATAAGAAAAATGTGATACTCTATTGTAATTTTCTCTACAAATGTGATGGAAATTATGCCCTAAATTTTGACAATTTCATGGTTAATGTAGTATAAGCTACCTGAAAATTTACATTGTTGTATACAATATCAAGAAATCTATGCCCAATATCCAACTCCATAGAGCAAGACATGTTCACCAATTCAACAGTTGCTTCCAAATCTCTCTTAGTGCTAGAGTTGTTTTCTCAGTAAAATTGTTTGTTCTGCTCTTGATGAAAGCCATAATTGTTGCATATAGGAGCATTTAGCTCTCATAAGAAAAGTGTGATAATGTGTTACAATTTTCTCTACAATTTTTTTGGTGTTTTTTTCTCAATAAACTTGTTTTTACTGCTCTTAAGTGATGAATCCGTAGTTGTTTCATATAGGAGCATTTAGCTCTGATAAGAAAAGTGTGATACTCTATTATAGTTTTCTTTACAAATTTGTTGGATTTTTTTTCGCAATAAACTTGTTTTTACTGCTCTTAAGTGATGAAATCCATCGTTGAGTCATATAGGAGCATTTATTTCTAATAAGAAAAGTGTGATACTGTGTTATAATTTTCTCCACAAATTTGATGGAAAGCCTGCCATAAATTTTGGCAATTTCATTGTTAATGTAATATAAGATAAATAGAAATTCATTTTTTCTACACAAGATCAGGAAAGATATGTTGAGTAGCCAACACTAGAGAACAAGCCATGTTCGCCAATTCCATAAATGCTACTGAATATCTCTTGGTGTTGGAGTTATTTTCTCAATGGCCTTATTTTTACTTCTCTTGAAGTGATGAAAGCCACCTCTCCATACCTTTTTTACTATATTCACAAAGAAAAAAAGAAACTAAATTCATATCAGTGATACTGGAAAAACAAGAACATGGTGGACATCAGTGAGATCACTGGTAAAGAACAGTGTGATCTTTTGAATATTTTCAAAGATCATGAAGAAAATAATACATATGTGACTCAATAAGAAATGATCAATATTAAATATGGAGGAACTACACCAAAAATAGCTTTGATTTTGAAGGTAGAAAATCACAATCTATTTCTTTATTCATGAGGCATTCATGTTGGCATGATCAGACAAGGTCTTTAACTTAATTTCAACTTAATTTTTTATTTTTAAATTAAATTAAAACACACACACACACACATATATATATATATTCTTTTCAACTATATCTTATGAGTTTAGTATGTTTTCAATCAAGTAGAGGCTTCAAAGATTAAGAACTATATCTTAGATCTGAGCACATGATTATATTAAAATTTATGAAACAAATTCAGTTTTTACAACTTGTATGTTTAAGTATGTGATTTTGGAAGCGACGATGGCTTATTTAGACACTTGATTAGTATTGTGAGAGATATTTGAGTATATCATTAAGGAACATGAATAGTTCATGTAGCAGTTTCATTACTTATAACAGAATTTAATATCCTTTCTTGCTGATACATACCACCTAATCCATGAAAAACTGTAACCATGTCTATAATGATATATGCTAATCATTTCAATTTTATGTTGATGCCAATAGGCATGAAGATGCTTCTAGTTTTCAATTAAGTAGTCTTCAAAATTTTCTAGCTCTATTTTTATTACATAAACGCATTGAAAACCATCTGATAGTATTTACTTCAATTTTTTTTATTTGGATGTGTTCCAAGCTGACATATTGTGCCAAGAAGTTTGATATATCTTATCAGTCTAGTATTTTTTCAATCAAGAAGAGGCTTCGAAGTTTAAGAACTGAATCTTTTTGTTGATAACTCTTATCATTAATATCTTTGAAACCTCCATGATGTGCTTCCATAGATGCAAAATTTTCCTTTCATTCCTTCACAATGTCTCCTTCTCTGCAACATATTATTTCTTTTACGCTACTCTTTCCTATTATATTGCCTTAAGGCGTTTCTTTTGCAACATGTGGTGTAATTGCTAGTAGTTATATTTTTTTATTTTATTTTATTTTAATTTTTATATAATTTTACTTAGTAAAAATGTTTAATAGGACAAGATAGGACATCAAAACATCTATTTCATACTAGGCTCAAGAGCACCTCTGTCACAATAAGCTTGATGACTTTGCAATACTCTATAAATATGTTGTAATTGTCACTATTGTCTAAGCACCTCTTATAAACAATTGTATATTTGTGAATATGGTGATGCTCATAACATTCCCCACAACCATTTTGTACCTTTTATAGACAAATATGCATCTATGAATTTGATGACGTTGATGATGTTACTTGCCACCATTCTCCTTTCCCATCATATATTATAAAATCCACTTTGTATATTGCATTTCTCTTTTGTAGTAACTATTATGTATTTTTCAACTCTAGATTATTTTGTATGTTAAACTATATGAAATTATTTCATTCATATTGTTCCAATCTAGATTAATTATCAATGATTACTTTAGATAAAATATGAATGTGATAACCATCCATTCTTGATGTATGTTAGCTATGTCGAATATATTATACTTGATAAATACAAATTATCATCATTATTTCAAAATGCACAATTGGATATTGTTATAATCCACCTTCCTCCCCAAAAGTGACTTGCAAGAAAATCTTTGATCTACAATTGATTTTAATTTGATATTTGAGGTTTAGGTACAAGTTACACATGCATGCAATTCATTATTAGAAAATTTTATGCTTATTAAAATATACATATTTATTAAATAAAATTACAATACAATTGTAAGTCGATACTAAATTGAATACTTTGATAACAAAACATTATATGACTTTTATCTACCCCTACTCTCCTCCCCAAGAAAGTGTGTGGAGCTCATATGTATTAATAAGGGTGATCTAAGCATCCTTTAGTGCCAATACATATGTAATTTCTAGTAGTTATATGTCCTTCAAGCATAGGAATACACTAGCTAGTGATTTTGAATCCCTTCCTTCGACTTTACTAAATTTGATTCAATTGGAATAAGGATAATCCCATCAATATGTCTATAAAGATCCTTGCATAGACATTCATTTCATCTTGAAATAGTGATACCCATTGCTTCAACCTACACAAGCAGTTATCAAAAGTGGTGGGAGAACTTCACTTAAGGAGTGGATGTATCATGAGTCATATTCCTTATCTAGTAAAAAATGTACTACCTGAAAAGTGCTTAAGACTATGATTCTTCAAGTGGAGGAACATATAGAGGTAGGTTACAATTCTAATGAAATTGTTAATATTCTTGGCCCTAAACTTGAAATTGTTTTGAAATTAATAATATCTGCTCGAAGGGACTAAATTATATAATTTTTTCTATGGAAGGAAAGTGCACAAATTCAATATGAAGTAATTTTGATTTAGAGCAGCCAGAAATATTATTGTCATTCAAACTTTAAAGTTATTGCCAAGGAGATTGATTAAGGAGGGATAAAAATTATTGTACCTATCATGATTCCCCACCCATTGATCAAGTTACCACATTTTATTTACTATTTCCTACTAATTGTATATACATTAATACCAAAAATTTCATTAGACTTACTTAAAAAATTTACTCAAACAAGGAAGCTTACTAAGGAGAGAGAATTGTTCGCACTAGAATGAGTATACTAATAACTCTATATATTTATGGAGTTGAAGGTGTTAATGAAGTTTGTGCAATTCATTTAGCCTAGGGTGTAATGACCTAGAGTTTCTTTCCTCTAATTATTGATACTAATGAGGATGTGTAAGCAATAGTGCCCAATATAATTCAATCGATAATAAAAATATGAAAATTGAGCAGTAAACCAAATTCAATTTGGTCATATTGTAAACGATGGATATCTAGAAATGAGGAACTTAATTTACTTGATAGGAAAGGAGAGGTAAAAAAGTCAATCCTTATGCATCTAATTGACTAGTGCTTCTTCTCATGTATGATTATCACTATAATTCTAACTCAACATCTTGCATAGAATCCTGTAAGTTGGTTTTAGTAACGTGAGAATGTGTCACATTATGTAGGTATGTGGCAAGGAATGCTATTAAAACATAATATATATGTCTATTTTCAAAATCTGCAACAATATACCATTGCAACTTAGAGGTCACTACATGGTCAAATCTAATAGATGCATGTCTTGACAAGAAGACACATAAATTTATCCCATCAAATTTTTGGATATTAATAAGGGATTATTTATTCTCAAAATGCCAAATGGATAGTGAAAAAGATCAAGGTGAAAGATATTTAGCTTACATTAGTCAGAGTGAGGTATTAATAGTCAACATGTATATTCTCTACATTATTTGAAGGTTTTTGTTTTTAATTGACTTGAGGCAAACAATGTTTTTTGACACAGGCTATCATTGAAATTCCACTTTTAGGATAAGATATTTCTATTAGTTCAACATATTTTAGCTTAGAATACACATATTAGTTGTTCCCAACAAAGGCTAATGTATTATAATGATCACTTTAGTCATAGAATTTTCATTGTGTAACATACCCCCTACAATCTGTAGCCCTAACTAAGGGTAGTAGGAGGTAGTTACTAAGCTAACCAAACCTCTATTGTCTTGGCATGGAAATGGGGTCATCATATTTCTCTTTTTTTCATATTTCTTAAAAGTAAAACTTAATGCCACCATTGGGTTCATTTCTAGTGATATAAAATTTCCCTCAATCCAACTTCTGAATTGAAAGATGTGACCATTAAAATGTATTCCCATTATAAATTTGTCACATCATCATTAATTCCCACGTGTCACTCACATAACAAGCTATGTGGCACTTGACCTACATTATTTGCCATCATGGAAAAATCCACGTGGAATAGTTGTGCCTCTCTATATAGTTGGAGGTTGGCCTACTAAGCAGAACATAAATATAGATTTTGAATGAAGCCCTAACCTGGACCCGAACGACTGGACTGACCCGATCTTGGAGGTCCCACCTTACCATACTTGAATTTATTTATGTAATAGGTCCCACTATACCATATAAAGGCAGTAATTTAGTTATGTAATAGGAAAATAAGATAAAATTGATCTTTCAACTGAGTTCATACACACTCACAAGATTATGTATAACATAAAAATAGAACGCTTTTAAGCAGTTAAACAAATGGAAAAATGGGTCAGCTTGTTTTTGGTGAAAAAACATGGAGAATATTTGGCGGAGCCCTCAGACAAAGCTTTATTTTTCATAGGAAGTGGAAAAAACCTTTAATTCTAGAAAGTGATTATATGGTTGTAATATTTTTTTATAGGAGAAATGAATAGACTTAATTTTTTCATGTATTGAGTTATCCTTGGTGCTTTAGATTTTCCACATTAGTTTATGGATTCAGATTCTACCCACTCAAATAATCTTATGATGTGATTTTATTTTATGATTTTGACATATTCATCATCTTCATATTTTGAAAAATTGAAAATTCTTAGATTCATGCATCTCATTAGGTTCTAACAACAACCAACCTACTTCAAAACATTTTCATGCTAACATGAACCAATAATTTCAATGAAGGTTTTCCTATTAATAGGTAGGTGATTGTGGGTAATGGCCTTTCCTAGTATATTACTAGTCATTCCCCATGTTAAATAAATAAATAAATCTTTATTTTATTACTAACAGGTACATGCATATTAGTATCAATAGAAAAGACATATAATCCATGATTAGTAAGACATTTTAATGCTCAACATTTTTAAACATCGTCATTGATAGATGAGGTAGTTGATATTTCTCCAAATGAAATTTATCTATTAGTATATTCAATATTATGTACATATACGTATGTAGTATTACTAATTACAAAACCATGGAAGACACCAAACAATCATTAATAGTATATCCAAAATTAGGGCATCTAGTTTATCTTTTAACTTTTTGTAGCATAACGATGAGAAATTATAACAAAGTAAGCATGAATAAGGTTGACATTGAAACAACCATTGTCATTGATCCACCAAATGAGGATCCAACATCATTCGTATATATGTATATAAAAGGCTACTTCTAAATTAAGAGATAATGATGAAACTAGTATAAATAACACTTTTAGCAAAGGCATTGGCTGCAAAGTAAGTCCCATATTAGTACAATTTTTTGTAACTAACCTATATCCATGTTAATTGATCCATAAATTTCATGGATATTCCACATAACAGTTCATCAAAACATATCTAATAAAATATACTTCAAAATCCAAGTTATATACTATCACAATTTTATTTCTCTTTAGATTTATAGATATGTAGATTAGTGTTAATATCATATGCATGTAAATTAAAATCATGAAAAAAATAGATTAAAAAAAAAATCTCACACACATCTGACATAAGACATGACCTGCAAAACCCTTTCAGGAGAAAACCCCAATTGGAAGGTGAGGTCGCTCTGCTCTCTTTCTCTTAATGGAAATATGGATACAGGAAAAAATAAGTATAATTTATGGCCCATAGGCTACTATAATTCACAAGTCCTATTTGTGTGCTCTACCTCCCATTCCTCTTCGCTATTTTTCCTCAACTATGGAACAAATTGTGTTGTGTAACCAGCTCCAAAAATAGAAGAAAAAAGACGTCAATGCCTTAGAAATAAGCCACTTCAAGGGGGCAACCTCCAATACATTACATAAATGAACAATTCTTGGATGATACAAATGAACAAAACCTCCTTCTATATATAGGAGTCCATGGGGCCACAATATAATCCATAAAATACAACAAATCCTGCAGCCACCTAAAATAATAATGTAAGGGCACAATAATAACAATATGGGGGTTACAGGGGTACAACAATAACAATAAGGGGGGCTACACTAACATAATAAGGGACTACACTATTAATATAGGGACTTAACATGCCCCTCTCCTTCAAACAAGTGTTATCCTCAACGCTTGATTATTTCTTGATGCTTCTGTATAAAATTCTCATCCTCCCATGTGAAATCTTCTACAGGAATGTTCTTCCACTTGCTGAGATACTCTGAAATTGATCGCACTTGTCGAGTTCTTGTTTCTATGACTGCTTCATAACTTCTTTCGATGTCATGTTGATCTTCCTGTTGTTTCATTAGATTTTGCACCAAAGTTGGGTTATCCTTTGAGAGTTGGAGAACTTGTTGTTGATGCTCGATGTGATCTTCCACTAATTTATCATCCATATTTTCTATTATTTGATCCTTCAAACCATCCAACTTAGCCTCCATTTCTTCTTTTAAACCATCTATGTCAGCTTCGGTTGCTCTTCCTAAGATCGAAATTTGTTGCACTTGGTACCGTAATTTTGATATCTCATACAGCAATTCTTCCACTTCATGCATCATAGTATAGATTTCTGAGGGCTTAATGGGTGTTGAATTATTTTTATGAGGTATTTCCAAATGAAATACTGAAATATATGCTCAATAGGCCCTTGGAACCACTTCAAACTGATTTTTCAAACAATATTTATGCAATTCGGGAAAAACAATACACAACTTTTACTTGCTTTTGAGGAGCTCGATATTGGAATTGGATTATCTCAGTGATTGTGAATCTTCAATATCTAAAATTTAGCAATGAAATATCCCTCTGAATTCTCTTTTGAATGCCACAGGTCTGACCTGATTTGGATTCTCCAATACAAAGTTGTGTCCAATCTCCCACAATGACCTAATTCTGGACTGGTTCAGTAGAGCGAACTTGTAGGACTTGACACGTGTCACTGTTTCATCCTTTGTCTCTGAAATTGATAGCCAAGAAACTACAGTCTGTGTACCTATGATCAATTTTTACGGCACTCAAATCCACTGCCCAGAGAGAGAGTTATTGAACTTTTCCCACGATCACCTCTTTGAGATGAAATTCAAGAGCCTGAAAAAGCACTACCTTCCACAGATCATATCTCCAAAAATATTGCGAACCAAGCTCTGAAATTTTTTGACAAATTTCCTTAGGATTTCAGCTTCGCACCATACAAATTTCAGATTCTGAACCTTTTTAGAAAAAAAATTATAGTGAAAATGCCACGATGACCTGTTTAGGAGCTTGAAAAAAAGACCTAACTTCCACAGATATCTCCGAAAATATTGCGAACCAAGCTCTGAAATTTTTAGAAAAACTTTCTCAAGATTTCAGCTTCGCACCCTAAAAATTTAAGCTTCAGAAACTTCGTAGAAAAAAAGTTATAGCGAAAATTCCACGATGACCTGTTTGGAGCAGCGAAACCCTAGAATCCAAAGCTCTGATACCAAATGTTGTGTAACCAGCTCCAAAAATAGAAGAAGAAATATATCAACGCCTTATAAATAAGCCACTTCGAGGGGGCAACCTCCAATACATTACATAAATGAACAATTCTTGGATGATACAAATGAACAAAACCTCCTTCTATATATAGGAGTCCATGGGGCCACAATATAATCCTAGTCGGGCCACAATGTAATCCTAGCCGACCTAACAATAATAATGTAAGGGCACAATAATAACAATATGGGGGTTACAGGGGTACAATAATAACAATAAGGGGGGCTACACTAACATAATAAGGGGCTATACTATTAATATAGGGACTTAACAAATTCACTCAAAATAATGGAACCCGTTTTCCTCCTAGTGGTCTGGTCTTAACACAACCAGATAGCCTACTAATGGTTTGGTTTGACTACCTCAACCCTTGACTAGAGTTACAATATAAAATATTATAGAGTCTTCTACATCATATCACATGGCTAGCTCATTTTTCATGAATAATGGTGGCTAATGTGGCATTGTCTTAAATTATGGTGGTGAAAATAGGAAGGTCAACTTTTGATTAGCATAAATTTCGATTTGGATTCAGATTGACAGGATTCTTACATAATTAGGAAGGTTTGTGTGTGTAGAAGAGTAAAAATGGGTGTATCACTAAAGCAGGAAATTTTTACCCCCAAAATACGTCGTCTGATGCCTCAAAATGCTCCTGAGTTTTAGACCTCAATTTTCCAAACTAGGTGTCATCGATAAAAATGGTTTTTAGAGTTGATCCCTCCACTTTTTCAACTCTAAAATCATCGATATGGATGAGAAACAATATAATGATCCAATTTGGATCACAAATCCCGATTTTTGGAGGCTTTTGCTCTGCAAAATATTCTACTAAATAAGGTGAGGAAATTTTACCCTCCACATTCTCTCGGGTGTACCATTTAGCTTTACTTGGAGCCTATCCTTTCAACCCAATCTTCCAACCCTTTGGATCTAATCTAAAAGAATTTATCTTCTATAAAATTTGCATTACCATATTGTTTTGAATTCTCCATAAAAGGTAGGACCTATTCCTCTACCTAATTTAGCATGGCAGTCTCATACAGTTTTAGATTTTCTACATTCACGACTGAGTAAATGTACATATATGGGTGAAAATTTGAAGTTGGGTTACACTTTTTGCCCTTTTTTGAGAAAAAACTTTCATTTTTTTTTTCTGTTCTTCAACTTTATGCAAGCTAAAACAATTTTTCTGTTTAGAATTTCATTTTGTGATAAAAATAAAAGTTGTGAGAAATTTTATTAGCTTTCTATTACTTATATTTTGGAATTTTTTTATACAAATTTGATATGTCAACTTAGTGTTTATTTGAGTGTGTTTTTTTAGAAATTAAAGGATTCATAAGAATCATGTTAATACAAAATATTGTATTCTTTGAAACTTTCTGTTTTTGAGAAACAAAATGTGTTACAACAATATAGACAGAGTCTACTTCGGTTTTGTCATATTTACAAAGCCAACGTATGCATATCATAATTACTAGAATTTTTCGTACTGGTCCAATATGAAAAAACTGCATATTTTGAATATATTTCATGATGCAAGAAATTCCTTAACATATAAGTTATAAACTAAAAATCTAAAAACTACCCATTAGAGATGACGAACCAATGTAATGCACCATAATTTTTTCAATTTTTTTTACAATGTATTTTGGAAGATACATAATTATGATTTCACTGAATCATAATGACCTTCAAAAATTGTTTTTACCCATTTTATTACAAAATTAATTAAAATTAGTAAATATTTATGAAATTCCATAAAAGTTATATTTCCTAAAAGTAGATTCAATTTTGAAAATGTTTATCTTGGTTCCGACTATTAATTCAGAATGTTTCATGGAGTTTAATCATTCCAAAGTTTCTGATACGTATTCAAAGCTTGGGCCTTCGTAATTTCTGATGCGTTAGTTCGGCCGAACTCTTAAAAAAAGTTCGGCCAAATTATTTTTTGTGCCAGCCACTCGTCAAGTCTAATGACATAAAATTTCGGCTGAAATTTTATTCAAAATTTCAGCCGAACTTTCAGCCAACTTTCCATTGACCATAAAATACCACGGAACCCCTCCAAAAAAACATTTCACGGCAATATAAATTGACATGAAATCGTTCATTATTTTCGCATATTTTCGCACATTTGGTCTAATTTTACAAAGGTGTTGATCTAATTTTGCAAAGCATTGTCTAATTTTGCAAAGAATTGAATTTTTTTGGGTTTAAGGACTTTTCTTGGAGGTACATTCAAAGGAAATTTATTGCGACATTTCTTGGAGGTATGTGATACATTTTTTGGATGTTTTTTGGGCTTCATTTTTTTTTGAAAGTATGGATTTGGGTTTAATTTTTTTTGAAAGTATGGATTTGGGCTTAATTTCAAAAGGAAAATTTTTGGACATTTTTTGGAAGTATTTTTTAAAGTGATATTTTTTTTTCGCACATTTGGTCCTATTTTACAAAGGTCTTGGTCTGATTTTGCAAAGAATTGTTTTGGGTTTAAGGACTTTTCTTGGAGGTACATTCAAAGAACATTTTTGCAAAATATTGTTTTAGGTTTAATGACTTTTCTTGGAGGTACATTCAAAGGAAATTTCTTGGAGGTATGTGATACATTTTTTGGATGTTTTTTGGGCTTAAGTTTTTTTGAAAGTATGGATTTCGGCTTCATTTTTTTTTTGAAAGTATGGATTTGGGCTTAATTTTGAAAGGACATTTTTTGGAAATTTTTTGGAAGTATGTTTTAAAGTGATATTTTTGAAGTATTTTTTAAAGTGGCATTTTTTAGAAGTTGGAATTAATTTTCAATGGACATTTTTTGGAGGCATTTCTTGACATGACAGTTTTTTAGAGTACATGTTTTGGGTTGAAGTAAATCTTTTATAATCATTTTTTGTCTAACTTTTCAAATGAAATTTTTTTGTAGGACTTGGAAGTAAATATTTTGAGCTTCGTTTCGTTTTTATAAGACATCCTTTTTTCGTATTTTTTAAAGTAAGTGTTTTGGATTGGAGTATGTATTTTTTGCAAAAAAATTAAAATGAGTTTTTTTTAAATTAAATCTTTTGTGATGCTTTTTTTAATTGTGTTTTTGTATAAATTTTTGAAGGAAATTTTTTGAACTTCATAATATATTATCATGGAAAATCGAAGGAATTGTATGAGAAAATATGATCGAAAAAGAGACCCTGAGGAATGTAGAGAAGAGACGAGACAATATCGCAAAAGAAAGATAAAAACACTCTTGAATATTGAAGTGGAAAATCAACCTCAACTAGAAGTTGAAGCAGGTATGTAAATGTAAATATTATGATTTTGATATATTTAAAATTTTCCTAGTGTAAAATGTGTAGCTTAATTTTTATTTCATGAACTAATTTGAAAAATATTTTGCAATGTAAACAGAGATAGATATTCCTCAAAACATTGATGATGAGATACAAAATTTTTGAAAGAAATTCAAGTGAAGAAATTGAATCACAAAGTATATATATATATATATATATATATATATATGTTGAACACAGGCACGTATTATTGAAATTATACATATATTTATTAATTTAATTATTTATTGAATATATAAACTTATTATGTATTATTCATTCGAATATGTACAAATTAAATCAATGTTGATGATGAGATGTCGGAAAATGTTGACACTCACACATATGGAGATAAAAAAGCTGACCATTATATACGATATCATGTTAACCGCATTTTTAATACGTACTTCATAAATGAACATGTGATAGTTCAAGCCCAAATGTTGAATGGTCTCCTATCACTAAGGAAATTAAAAGAAGCTACGACTTTATTAGGTATTCGAAAATCAACTGAAGATAAAAAAAAAATGAAGAAAAATGTGATACAAAATATAAAAAGTGCTATAAATTCAATTAGAAGATCTAGACAGAAAATTGTTGTAGTGGCGCGTAGAGTAATACATATGGCAGTGGTTTCATCAAGTACTAAAGAGAATCTCTTGGTAAAATCTATGGCACAAGCATTAGGAACCTCCGAAAAATTTTGCACAAACATCGAAAATTTCAGTTGCAAATAGATGTAAATGATGAACTCGCTTGTTGGAGAGCTATTTCTAGGCAACCATACAAATATAGACTTGGAGAACATGTTAAAAAAATAATATATGAATATTGGAAGAAAAATTCACATGTTTCTCCAAATGCAAGGGATGTGATGCGAAGAAGAATAACACAAAATCATATCAAGAACATGAAAAACATTTCTTGGAAACTACTCAAATAGAGTTGTTCAACAAGTTCAAAGAAGAGAATCGTGAAATTAATGTGTCAATCAATGCTTCTGTTCAACAAAAACCATGGTATGTAAAAGCTATCACCGTACGCGACACTTGTTGTTGTCGTTATCATGTGGAATTTGAGTTATATTATGACACATTCCTTAATTTTGGAAGAACATTTTGGAAGGATTCACCTCCTTCGTCCACTATCTGTGATTTCATATCTCAAATTCTATGTGAAAGACAAAGCGATGATCTATTTTATGAAAAGAAATGTGTTGGTGGTAAAAAATGCCATGATTGTGGAAATTTGACTAAACTTCAAAAAAAGTATCATATTGATATAAATGAACAATAATTTTCCAACATGAAAGTGAAATGGAATATACATGAATATATCCACACATCGATTCAAGGGGCAAATCGTGCTAAAAGAATTGAATTACAAGAAGAAGAAATTTTTTTGATAGACTTTTTGAGAATGTTTTGAGGTAGAAATTTATAAATACACCAAGCATTCCCATAGAGCTCGTTGGCAAGACTTGTAATTCAGAAAATCCCGTGAATTTTTTCCACCTGGGACCATTTTGTCAGTAATTGATTTGGCAGAAAACTACACATCTGTTCCACAAAAAGAAATTTAGGGTGAATACTATCATTCTAACGAAGTCTCCATGCTCGTACATATTTTATATAGACATGTTGAACAAAAATTCGATCATATAGAAAGCACCAGTGAAAATCGACATGTTATTAAAGAATATCATTTTTATATCAGTGATGATCGTGCACATGATACATATTTTGTACAACGATGTTTTGGAAATATTTATTATTCCTTGAAAATTTGGGGAATAAAATTCAATGAACATTGGATATGGTTAGATGGATGCGCATGTCAATTAAAATCAACATGATCATTCTTTTGGTTGTTTTTTCTTCATAAGAAAACTTGCATTAAACATTGTTGGAATTTCTTCGAGACTGGTCATGGAAAAGGAGAACATGATGGTGCAGGGGCATGCATAAAATGGGCACTTCGAAGATATCAAATGAATCCCCCTACAAGCCAACTTGTGGTTGCTAAAGAAGTTGTTCAATGGTGCATTGCTGCTTTAAGCCATGAGACTAACCGATAAAGGGAAGTGAAAAGGTACATTCCTTTTAATTTTTATTGGATATCTAATTTTAAACAGTGTACATTTATCACAATTTGATTATCTTTGATTGTACTTTGATATCATATTTACATTCTTCTTTGAATTTTCCATATAAAGATTATTTTGGCATATTGAGATAGAAGAGGTAGATAGATAAATTGGAAATGACATTGAAACAATAAAAGGGGCTCGAAAATTGCATTCAATTAAAAAAAAGTTGTCCACAAATGTGTTTGCATTGGATAAAAGAAAATATTCTTGCTTTGACATGTTTTCATAGACAGCATAGAATCCAATGACATTTGTGAAAACAAAATGTATGTAAAATATTGGAAACATACAAAGCTAAATAGAATGGGAAAAATGTCTGTTGCAATGTTTGAAGAAATGAAATCAAAGGAGACTACAATATCATCCGATGGTGATCGAGTTTCTGATCTTGTTAGAGAAGGTAGCATTTTAATTTCTTTCAGATGATAAAGATCTAGAAATAAATTTAAATACATATGTTTGTTAAGTTTGTTTTATTGTGTAGGAGATGTTTTTGCTATAATTACACCTTCTCAAAATGATGAAAATGTGAATTATTATTTGATGTGTTGCACTGAGGGAAAAATGAAATTATTAGAAAACTATAATGATCATGGGTGTCCATATGAAAGAGGATCTATTATATTGAAAGAATATTTTTTCGGAAAAACTAATCAAAGTGGGGATTTTGTTTACTTTGAGGAGCATGAACCTGATGTCATAAGTTTTCAATATAGTCACTTGGTGTGTGCAGCACGCATAAAGTTGATAGAGGTTCAATCAAATAAGAAAATGAAAATTAAGAAATGGAAAATATCAAAATCCGACCATGAACAGATCATTGAAGATGGAATTCCATTGGAATTTTTTTTATTGAACTGCCCAACAATTTCGTCTCTTTGGATTATGTTTTAGAACTTCCAGAACTCAACTAAAAATTGAGCTGCCTTGTTATGTTATTTTTGAAAGTGTTTGCACATTTACAAATTGTTTTGGTACATGCACACTAGGATCAACTGAAAGTATCTTTTCTATACATGCATTGATGAAAAATATTGCATGTATTGGATATCTATATATATATATATATATATATATATATATATATATATATGTTATAGAATGCAATTAATTGTTCAAGTAGTTTTACTATGTGTGCATTGATTAAAAATGTTTCATGTACTGAATATATATGTTGTAGAATGCAATTAATTGAATGTCATCAATTTACCAATTTATAAATCAACAAGGCTACCTAGTTGAGTGCATTAATGACATTGACCCCAATTCAACAAACATATACCTACTTCTTATATTTCCAATCAAAATTAAAGGAATTTATATGGGAAATAGGCAGAACATATAGCCCATAAACTACTTTTTAGAGGTCAATAAAGGTATAATCATGTGGGAAATTGTTTGGAACACTTGATTGTACTTGAAAGTAATCTTAAGATTGTTTTTTATCTCTACATACTCTTGTTTGAGTGAAAAAATTTCTAGTGAAAATAACATAGCTTTTCAATCCAACTAACCATATCAATTGAGCTTTATTTGAAGAAAAAAGTAAAAAAAACCAAAAATCCAACAAAATAACATCTTTGGTTGTTATTTTTTATTGTAATAGCTAAATAATATTAAGGATTCTCTTCATTGAAATTTTTTTTGGATAGAGAACCCTTAATATGATTTAGTTATTCCAATAAAAAATGAAAACCATGAATGTTATTTTGCTGACATGTTTTGTTGGCATGTTAGATTTTCTTTACTCTTTTTGCAAATAGAGCTCTATTGATATGGTTAGTTGGATTGAAAAGCTATGTTCTTCCCATTGGAAATTGTTTCACTCAAACAAGAGTATGTAAAGATCAAAAGAAATCTTAAGATGCCAAATGTACTTCAACAATCCAAAACTTGAGTTTTAAATTTTTTTTTATTACATCAAAACATTACTTCACATGTCAGGCCAATTGTAGTTCAACTATCCAATAAAAACATTTACATTATATCACATGCCAAATGTAGATCAACCATCCAAAACTTAATTTTAATTTAACAAAAAATTATAGATCACAACATTACTTCACATGCAAAATGTACTTCAACCATCCAAAACTTGAGTTTTAAAAACTTTTTTGATTATATCAAAACATTACTTCACATGTGATGCCAATTGTAGTTCAACTATCCAATAAAAACATTTAACTTTATATCACATTCCAAATGTAGATCAACCATCCAAAACTTAACTTTTAACTTAACAAAAAATTATAGATCACAACATTACTTCACATACCAAATGTACTTCAACCATCCAAAACTTAACTTTTAAAAACAAAACAAATTATATTAACACAATAAAATATGTCCAAAAATTGAAGATCTCACAAGTATCAAGTTATATATATATATATATATATATATATGACTTCATCTAGATAATATATAAAAAAGTAAATTTAAGACTAGAAACCTCAATCAAATCTAGAAATCATCCATCAAATACAAATGGATGTAGTGTCTTTCCTAGCAGAGTCTCAATCTGTGAGCTATCTTGTGAAGCATGGGGAACCCGTACACAATGCACGTACAAATATTAAAATTTGATGTTTTAAAAATGAGTGAGAATATATAGAACTTCATGTAAAAAACAAATCATGCAATACCTCATGAGGTTCCCTCTCCATTTGTTTCTCACCTACTACAACTTCCCCCATGGGAACATCTCCAACAGTAAACTGTACAATATACATGTATAGTTAAAAAAAAAAATTATATATATATATATATATATATATTAAAAAATTTCAGATGAAAATGCATGTATATATAAACTTATTTTCAATAATATTTTAAAAAAAAGATATAAAACTTGTTCAAATGGTTGAAATGGTGTGGATGTTCCTATCTCCGTTGCTAGAGTCCGTGGATTAAAGAAATATTCTATAGAAACCTAAAATTCAAAAAATTTAAAAGTATAAAATAACTCAAGATAAAGATCTCAATTTATAATAAAATTTTTAAACTTCAGTTTATAAATTATAACTTTTAAAAAAACATATATATTTAAAAGTGAAAAATTGAATAATTCTACAAGTGGATTTGGGACATCTCTTAAGAGAGGCTCCAAAATAAAATCTCCAAAAACCTAAAATTCAAAAAAATTAAAATAACTCAAGATATAGACATATCTCATTTTTTAATGAAACTTTTTGAGGTGGAATATATATAACTTAAAAACATAAATTTTAAAAGTGAAAATTTGTCCATGCTTGTTGTGGATCTGGCACATCTCCTAAGGAAGTAGAAGGTAAATCTCCTAAGGAAGAAGAATGTACTGTCATCCCAAAAACATCAGATGGAATTGGAATCTGTTAAAACATTTTATTATTATATATGTACATGCACATGTGTGAACAATTATTTATTTTAAAATTTTCACTTTTAAAAAACACTAACATTTGTCAACATATATTGATGGTGAGACCCATCTTAATTGTTTGAACTAGAGGTTCCGAACGTGATATTAACATTTTCGTCATTCATGAAGTGTGACAACTGCAGATGGTGTTTTAACGTATAATGATACATTTTTGTTAGATTAATGTACATACAAATAAATATATACATATATGTATGTGTATTTATTACAAATTGTACATATATGTGTTAAAATAATTGAACCCTAACCATTAACAAATACCGTTCTCGTGCCCTCTTCCTCATGAATAATTAGGCCAAGCCAACCATTGCAACAATTCATTGCATATATTTTGAGATCTTCAACACTCATGTTGTCAATATCTTCATCTGTACAATACATAAAATTGGTGCGTGAATTCTGATGTGCTCTTTGTCGATTCATACAAACATTGACTCCACCCAATCCACTGTGAACATTGTTGATGATGGCATCCCTTAATTCTCTAATAATTTGAGAAGTGGCTTCCATCTCTGACTGCAAAGTTTCGACCCAAAAATGTCAACTAACCAATTGTGGCTCAGGGCAAGGCAACTCAACATCACGCCTAGTGCCCCTACGATCACACAATCAACCTTTCCCAAGACCAAAAAATTTAGACTGAATGTTATTGTAATTGGGTTTCATTTCCAAAAATAATTTTGCATAATAAAGTGGAACCTCATCATTCCATGGGAGTCTTCCATAAGCCGCAAGATGTCTATCATACAAATAGTGATCTATATCATGGTGCTTGAAATATTTCACCTTCAACATCTTTCTTTTCAACCCTTTAAAATTAAACATAGACTTTGCCATTGTTGTTGTCACTCTTTCTTTAACAGCCTCCCATTTATATGGTCCCATCACTGTTTCCTTTCTTTTTCTCATGAAATCCACAAAAGTATCCATGGTTGGCCCAAGATTTTCGTACACATCTACTAGTTTTCCAAACGAATGTGTAACTATTTTCAAGCTTTGTCGACTCTCAATAGGTAGAGTCAAAGACACGAGACCTCTCTGCAATTTTGCATGAAGTTGTTGACACCTTTCTAAGGTGCATTGCTACATGTTTCTTTCCCACGGTATATCGGAAATTTCAGTCGGATATCTCGTGGTGGGTGGACAACCTTCTTCTTGAATGAAGTGTCCTTCACTTCGTCTATTTCGACCAACATTTGGAGCATTTTCAGCCCCTACATCAATATATAAAATTTTGTATATTAGAAAAAACACATGTAAACAAATTTGTAGAAATTGAATGAAAAAAATATTCAAATTGATGGCAACCTCGATGTGGTTGGCTAGCATCTTACCCACCCTCAAACTGTTGAGAACTAGAATGACCCTACTAAGAACCAACACCACCAGCCATTGATTGGCCTATGGGGGAATAAATATCACCACCTTCACACAACCTCCTAGCGCTTACTGGTGTCCCTCTAAGGGGATTTGAACGACCACCAACCTCTCGAGACAAGAGAGAAGATTCATAAACAAATATGAATTTATAATCAATTGAAAAATACATTCATACATATAAATACATATAGATATTCATTGATTAAATTTTGTGAACCATACCACGATTGGGTGAACCATGGGCATGCTCCATGGATGGAGTAGAGACCCTTCTCCTCTTATCTCCTAAAAAATAAAAATAAAAACTATTAACAATTAATTTAACTTACAAAGTTGATAAAAAATCATTTCCATATGTACACACATGTATGGAGATTTAAGATTATATTTAAATACCATGAACATCCATCGATCCCCGATCGTCCGCTCTCGTAGAGATATGGGATTCTGTTGATCTTCATCATTCATCCTCCATGATATATATATCTACAATTGACATTTACAATTATTTTTTTAAATGACTAGAATTTAAAATAAATTCAAAATAAATTTCAGAAAATTAATGTAATTTACTATACACAGATTATGTAAAACACAAATTTCAAAGCACTAATTGATGTGTGAAACTCAATTTAAGAAAAAAAATTATAAAAATGATAAGTTCACCAAATTGCGCTTTACATGGTGGCAGCACACTTGGTATAAAATTGAAAAAAACACATTGTCATTAAAAAAGAAGTGAAACTCCATTTAAATAAAAATTTGTTGAAGTCCCCACATTTTAATTTTATAAAAATGTGAAGTTCACAACTTGTTGTAAATGTGAAGTTGACCAAGTTGTGATTTACATGGTATGGTGGGAGCACACTTGGTATATGATTGAAAAAAGCACATGGTCATTAAAAAAGACGCATTTACAAGTACACAACACACACATATCCAAGATATGTTACAATGTCCATCAATAAATTTTGAAGGAGAGCGCCTCAACAGTAATTCATCTTTGAGAGATGAATCTTGAATTTTTGAAGAAGAGCGTCTCAAAACTAATTCATCTTTGAGAGATGAATCTTGAATTTTTGAAGAAGAGCATCTCAAAACCAATTCATATTTGAGAGATGAATCTTGCATTGGCATTGCCTCGTATAATTCTAATTCATCTATTAATTCATATTTGATAGATGAATCATGAATTGGAATTTCCCCATGCGGTAGATCAGCAAACATCTTATTCACATTTGTACAATGCCTTATACTAAAAAATTTAAATTGGCTAACAATATTGTTTTCTATTCCATGCTGCTCTTTTAGCCTCTCCTTCTTAACTTGGTACACGCCATTCATCTGGTTGCACATAAGTTTAGAATTGGTGAAAACTACAATTCCATTTGATTCATACTCCTTATTTGTTCCCAAGCCTTCTATGAATCCAATATAATATGCCTCGTTGTTTTTTGTTCTTCCCGATATATTCTTTTTCCTTTGGACGACTTTGCTAGTCACAATATTGGAAAGCACATATGTAGTCACTCCTTTCCCTGGATTGGGATAGAAAGAAACCTCTATGCATAATTTCCATTTTTCAAACATATTTAATGGTTTTCTTATCCCTGGAAAAAAAAAATCAATAAAAATATATTTTAAATTGACATTTATTGCAAATGCATGGGAGAAATGACACATGATCATGAGATAAATGACATGTTCATGGTTTATCTTAAAGCTTGACTTAAAATTTTTATGGTTGAATTCACATCTAGAATTATTGGGAGGAAGCCTTTAGTTTGTGGGAGAATAAATTTACCTTAAATTTTGCCTAAAATTTTATGGGAGAAGGGAGAAATGACACATGCATAAGGTTTGTCTTATTTAGATCTATTACATAGATTTACTGTAGGGCCATTTACTGGATATGTCACCTTAGAGAAAAGATGAGATCTAGAGGCTACCTAGCCCTTTACGGGCTCTTCCTTTAGAACTTGTAGAAGTTATTGCTCAACAGATAGACTAAAATCCTATGGAAGTTCAAAACTATATGAGAGTTCAACCACTTTAGGTTCAATTTTTAGGCCTTAAAGCTTGAAAGAAATAACATTTACATTCTTTGCAAAATTATTTTATGCACTTACAAAAAACAATTAAAAATCTATTTGAAACAATTAAACTATATAAGGTTAAAACATATGTTATGTCAAATCATTTTTTGGTTTCAATGGGAAAATTTTATGGCTAATTTGTTTTTCTCGAAATGTGATACACCCCATTAAAATAAGAGATATATCGAAATGATTCCTATGGTGTAATAAAATAGTTATAGTTTCAAGTACTTTAAAAATATAGATGCATAAATTCAATGAGCATAAAATTTTTGAGATATAAAAGTCCTAACTGGAAGAGTTGTCTTTGAACAAATATCAATGGATCACTATGGATATATATATGCTTCATTAAAAGGGATTTTTCTAGAAGGATGCCCACTAAGTTGGAAACTATGGATAGTTTTGAGATAAATATGTCCAAAATGGATTCATTGAGCATAGTTTCGAGATATATAGGTCCAAAATGGAATAGTTGTTGGTGAAAAAATATTAGTGGATCATGATGGATATATCTAATTCATTAAAAGGGATTTTTCTAGAAGGATGGACTAAGTTGGAAAGAAGGGAAAATATCACAATTATATGTTAATGCATGTGTTTTACATTGAATATAAAAGGTTTTTTCTCTCTCTCATTGTTTGAGACCATGGATATGAAAATGAAAAACTTCTATTTAGATCTATTCCAGAGATTGACTGTAAGGGAATTTACTGGATATGTCACATTTGAGAAAAGATGAGATCTAGAGGCTACCTAGCCCTTTACAGACTCTACCTTTAGAACTTGTAGAAGTTAACACTCAATCGACAGACTAAAATCCTATGGAAGTTCAAAATCCTATGAGATTTCAGCCACTTTAGGTTCAATTTTTAGGCCTTAAAGCTTGAGAGAAATGGCATTTACATGGTTTTCAACATTATTTTATGCACTTACAAAAAACATGCTTTAAATTTAATGGGAGAAATCCAACATAATATGTATGCTTTAAAAAATTTGCCTAAGAATTTATGGGAGAAATGACACATTTGTGTACAAAGTTTTCCTTAAAGTGGTTGAGGTTAATGGATATTAAAATGAAGAAATTCTATTTAGATCTATTACATAGATTGACTATAGGGGCATTTACTGGATATGTCACCTCTGATAAAAGATGAGATCCAGAGGCTACCTGGCCCTTTACAAACTCTGCCTTTAGAATTTGTAGAAGCTAACACTCAACAGACAAAATAAAATCCTATGAAAGTTCAAAATGTGGCAGTTAAAAATTCTATGAGAGTTCAGCCACTTTAGGTTCAATTTTTAGGCCTTAAAGCTTAAGAGAAATGACATTTACATGCTTTGAAAAATTATTTTATGCACTTACAAAAAACATGCTTTAAAGTTACTAGGAGAATGCCAACATGACATGTATGCCTTAAAAACTATGCCTAAGAATTTATGGGAGAAATGACACATGTACACAATTTGCATTCAAGTGGTTGTGTTTTATGGATCTATTAAAATGAAAAACTTCTATTTATATCTGTTACAGAGATTGACTATAGGGGAATTTATTGGATATGTCACCTTTGAGAAATTATGAGATCTAGAGACTACCTGGCCCTTTACAGACTCTGCCTTTAGAAATTGTAGAAGTTAACACCCAATCGAGAAACTAAAATCCTATGGAAGTTCAAAATTCTATGAGAGCAAGGAAAATTTTAAGGCTGGAAATTTATTTTAAAGTTTAGAAACTAATAATTTTGTATAGTCTCTATTTAAAAATTTGGCAAATTTTAAGGTAAAAATAATTTATACTATTTAGGCTAATAATTTTTAGAAAAAATGGAAATTAACAATTTTTTTGGGGAAAAAAGACGGAAAATAAGGTTAATCAGATATAGATTCCATTCCATTTATGTTATTGAAATATATGGGTTTGTTTTGTTGTTTTAAAAGAATAAAAATAAGAGGTTATGAAAATTGATATGCAATATGTAAATAGAGTGAAGTAAACAAAGAAATTATATTAATAGCATTGAAATCATCTGAACATTCCAATAACACATTATCAAATTGATGAACTTTCCTGGCACATAAGCGATAAACAATAAAAAAATGGATAAACAAAATTATGTTTTATGTTTGCAGAAATAAAAAATAGAAGTACAGGAACATTGAGAACTTATTCGGGAAAAGGGACAAAATGTAGAGAAACAATTAAAAAAATGAATACACAGAATTATATTTGCATTCAGAAATTCAGGGAAGTGCAAACCGAATAAAAATGAATACATAGAATTATATTTGCATTACAAAATTTAGGGAAGTGAAAAGCTAGGTATATAAGAAATGTCAAACTAAAATATTTGATTTGAAAAAAATTCCTTAATATATGCTACACAATTCAATAGTATAGTTCAAGGCATTATAAAAGAGAATGAAGAAGAGGTGGCATCTATTCAAGGGTGAAAACTTCAAATATCCTTCGATAATGCTTTTGTGATGTTTCAATACAAGCCAAAACTTTCTTCAATAGGTTGTTCCATTAGGTATTCAACTATGTCTTCTAGATCTTTAATCATGATTGTGGACACAAGGAATGATTACTACTATCTCATGTTAAGTAGATACTATAATCACACTAGCTTAGAGAACCAAGGAGCTTAGCATGTAATTGATTAGGGAAAATGGTGCATATCAGTTACTCTCTATGGAAACCATTGTCTTTATCTAGATATGAGCTTACATCTAATGAAGATAGGCTATGTGTTCAAGCTATCAATACCTTATCAAGAGCTCGTTATGACGCTTACTTATTATGGAAACATCTATCCAAATTGTGTGCAATATGTATCTCTTCTGATCTTTAACCATGATTGTGCACATGAGGAATGATTACTACTAGCTCATGTTAAGTAGATACTATGATCACACTATATTAGAGAGCCAAGGAGCTTAGCATGTAATTGATTAGGGAAAATGGTGCATATCAGTTACTCTCTATGGAAACCATTGTCTTTAGCTAGATATGATCTTAAATCTAATGAAGATAGGCTATGTGTTCAAGCTATCAATACCTTATCAAGATCTTGTTATGATGCTTACTTATTATGGAAAAATCTATCCAATCTGTGTGCAATATGTATCCCAGTAATTAGTCATGTTCAAAAAAAAGTTGGATACATGATTGGTTATGGAATACGATACCGATAGAGTGAATCTCACTGATATGTAAGCTTAATCTGATCTAAGTGATTAGGGAAAATTGAAAACCTTGTTCGCTGCTATACAAGTAATGTTCAATCTTATGTAGAAGTGTGTTGAGTACATGTAACTGATTATGGAAACAACATATATAGCTAGTGTTACAACAGAACTAGTAAACTTAATCATACAGGAAACATAGAACCATTACTGTTGTTACTTAGATTAGGTGATCTTAACTTAGATTATTACATAGAACCATTATCATTGCTATTTATTATGGAAACATCTATCCAATCTGTGTGCAATATGTATCCTAGTAATTAGTCATGTTCAACAAAGCTGGATACATGATTGGTTATGGAATACGATACTGATACGAGTGAATCTCACTGATATGTAATCTTAATCTGCTCTAAGTGATTAAGGAAAACTGAAAACCCTGTTCATTGCTATACATGTAATGTTCAATCTTATGTAGAAGTGTGATGAGTACATGTAACTGATTATGGAAACAACATATACAGCTAGTGTTATAATAGAACTAGTAAGCTTAATCATACAGGAAACATAGAACCATTACCATTGTTACTTAGATTAGGTGAATAGATTAATTGAAAAAAAAAACATAAGTACTCATAGTAATTACAGTGTAATAATTAGGATAATTTCTATCTTTCTCTCTGACCTTGTTGATCTGGTCGATTGGAATAGTGGTTACTTTTGTAATTTTGAAGAGAACGAAGAGAGAAAATACCATAAGTACTCGTAGTAATTACAATGTAACAGTTAGGCTAATTGCTATCTTTCTCTCTGACCTTGCTGATATGGTTGGTTGAAATAGTGGTTACTTTTATAATTTTGTATAGAACAGATATTTGATGGATAACAGAGGGAATACTTGAGTAGCAGAGGACGCTAAATCCAATCACATTTGACATCTACTCCCTTCAGATCGAATCCTTCATAGATTTTTTGACCAAGTAGCTATCTTAGTAGAATGGGAAGATATCCTTCTTCATAGATTGAGGGTAAAAAGACATTTGTAAGTATAAACTGTAGATGTTTTGGGACAGTTTAGGAAGGCAGTTTTTGGTAAAGTAATTCTAGCTGTATTTTTCAAACTGTAATTTGAACGTAATCTTAATGAACTGGACATGCATTTAGTTTGGATAATATTTATAGCCATTGAACTGGACAAAATTTTCCCCTAATAAATCACATTTAAACTAAATCCATGCAAGATAAATTAAGTAGAAAAATAGATCATTAATACAAAACTATGCATTAGACTCTATATTACCCACTAGAAGGAAAACTAGTGGATTACTTACCTAGAAATTCGCTTAACGTCATTGCGGTGCAACTCTAGAGCACCAGCAGAGCAACAATTCAGTAATTCAACTCCATAGCATCAACAGAGTGCAACAGAGCAGCAGTGCCACACCATATCAGAGCGACACAACTCCAGAGCACCAACAGAGCAACAATTCAGCAATTCAACTCTAGAGCACCAACAGAGCGCAACAGAGCAGCAGTGCCACATAATATGAAATTCAACTCCAGAGCAGCAACAGAGTGCAACAGAGTAGTAGCGCCACAGAATATTAGTGTGGTGCAACTCAAGAGCACCAACAGAGCAGCAATTCAGCAATTCAACTCTAGAGCACCAAGAGAGTGCAATAGAGCTGCAGCGCCACAGAATATGCAATTCAACTCCAAAGCACCAACAAAGCACAAAAGTGTGGCGGCGCCACAGAATATCAGAACAAAACGCATGAAAAAGATGTCAAACTGGTAATAGTTCGCGGGTGATATATTTATAAAATATGAGTTCGGCCAAATTATTTTAAAATTTCGGTCGAACTTTTATTGCCAATTTTTCCATATCCAACCAAAAATATGTTTTCCCAGGCCATCAGTAGGCCGTCAATCTAAACGACAAAATGAGTTCAACCGAACTTTCTCAAAAGTTCAGCCAAACTTTCTCAAAATTTCGACCGTACTATTGTGGAAAAATATTTTCCACCCCCAATTCTCACAAAAGCGTAACCCAACTTCACATTTCCACCCATATGTGGTGGTAAATTGAGTTAATAGGAATTATCACCCACCTTTTCCATTAGCTCAAAGGGACCATACCTCAGAGCCTTGATTTTCTTACCAGGCCCCTGTAGCCTCTCATTGCTCAATTGTAGTCATACTATGTCTCCCACCTTGAATGATTTATCTGTTATATGCTAATCATGTGTGCCTTTATATTTCTCTTGTGACTTCTATAATGTCTCTAGTACTTATGTAGGATCTTCCTAATATTATCTATAATTTTTTTATCCCTCTAGGTGTCTCTTGCAACATCTTCCCTCACTCCTTGCTACCCATATACAATGTCCAAAGGTGAAGGAAAAAAATATCCAAAAAATATTTTAAATGGGGATTTTCTTGTAGAAGTGTGGACTGATATGTTGTAATAATGTTGTATATATACCATATTTTCATCCCAATTCTCTGAATACTTCTAGTTGCATCCCCTTAGAAGTGACACCAAAGTCTTGTTAACTATTTTTGTCTTCCCATATATCTACGGATGGAAAGTTATAGATCTCTTCAATGTCATGCCCATGTTCTCCCATAATGTAATACATAATGCGCTGAGAAATCTTGTGTCCCTATCGAAACAATGCTCCTTGGTATCCCAAAGTGCACCGAAACCTGTCCAAAGAATAATTTGTCTACTTCTTGTCCACTGGTGGTCTTCTTGTAGGGAATCAAAAAATACATCTTTTTGAAACTATAAACTATGACGAACAAGTATGTGTGTCCCTTCCTGGTTGTTGGAAAACCTCCAAAACGTCGATGGAAATGCTTTCCCATGGATGAGTGGGTACAACTAAGTGATGATATAGAACCTAGTTCATATTGCTCGATTTTTTGATACAATGAAGCATGCATCCTACTATGAACCTAGCTACATTTTCTTATATCTTGGGTCAATACACATACCTCTACAAGTTTTCCATAATATTATCTACACCAAAGTGCCTTGAAACCTTTGAGGTGTGAGCCTCTCTAATCTGTTGCAATTGCTCACATTTACGAACACATAGCTTATCAAACATATAAACTAACCCACACTAGAAATGGTAGTCAACAATATTATTGCCATCATATACATGAATTTGAATTTTAAACTATTGAATCACTGCCTTGAAGTCCTTATCCTCTGAATATTACTCTTTATATGCATCACAGCTTAATGGATCCATCTACGTTAGAGTCCCCAAACCGGTGATTTTCATGTGGGTGGCCTAGAAAGCATGTCAATCAACTTTTTTTTTCTACCCTTCTTGTACTTGATCACCAAATGAAATTGTTGTAGACATCCCATCCACTTGTAATGAATGGTATGTTATATCTTACCCTGGGCCTAGAGGTTATACAATGGATGAATATTTGTGTGGATTATTGTCTCCTTACTTATCATATAGTTCTTCCACTTTTTCAGTACTTGCACTACGGCTTAAATATCCTTGTCCTAAGTAGGGAATTTAAGAACTGTCCCTTGAAATAATTAAGAAAATTAGTATATATGCCTTCCTACCTACATCAAGGTTGCTCCCATAACATACCCACTTGAATCTGTGTCCACTTCAAAGGGCTACTGTAAGTTTGGTAATGATAAAACTAGTCCTTGACTAATATTATTCTTAAGCACTTTAAAAGCTCTCTGCTAATCCTTTACCCACTAAAAGCTCTTGCCACTTGTTTTTATGGCATGGAGCGGTGCTGCTAGCAATTAAAATGAGGCTATGAAATTCCTTAGGTATTGTGTTCTGAAATGAAACTATTGACCTCCAAAACATAAGTAGGCACCATCCATTTCATGATAGCCTTCATCTTTGTAGGATATATCTTCAGCTCTCCTCCACCTATCACATACCCCAACTACACCAAAGAATGTTGTGCAAACTCACACTTCTTGAGATTTTACAATATTTGGTGCTTCTTTAATGTCTCCAACAACTACATGAAATGTGAGATGTGCTCCTCCCAGATAACACAATATGCTATTATATCATCAAAATAAGCAATAACAAAACAAATCTATAAAATGGAACATTACATCATTCATTAATCTCATAAATTTACATGGTGCATTGCATAGGTCAAATGACATGACTATCCAATCATACAAACCTTGTTTGGTTTTTGAGGTGATCTCCTAGGTATCTTCTTTAACTCAACCTTTAAGTCCAACTTGGCGAAGTCCAACTTGGCAAAGTATTTTTCTTGTTGTAATTGATATAACAGATCATCTACCCTAGGTAGGGGGTACATTTTCTTGAGTGTGATTTTTTTAATGCCATGTAATCTATAAACATTTTCCAAGTCCCGTAATTATTTAACACAATGATGATGAGTTACCCATATGGTGGTGTAATCGGTCAAATGACACCATGTTCCAATAGTTGTTGCAACAAATTCTTCACCTCACTTGCTTCTTGTAACACCCTCTTCCCACATTTACCCAAGTAACTAACCAACCAGGGTAAACATGTGACAAGGGGCTACTAATATGAGATTCCACATCCTAGATGAACTTAAGGAAGTGGAACTAACCAAAACAACAAAAAAACACCTTACACTGCATCATTGACATCCCTAGAGGGTAACTCAACCTCCCACGGCCCTATTCCCTAAAGGCGAGGGGGGGTGGGGGGGCTGCTTTTTATCCCCTTTGAGGTTGAGCTATGGGATTTTAAGGGAAAGGGAGTGGATCTAGACCATAGAGCTGTGGACTAGCCTTGTTAAGGTAGCGGCTCAGGCCAAAACAAAAAAAATTCCGCATGTAGCTTCGAGATTTGTACCACATTTTCAGCCCCCAAGCGAGGTCACTTCCCAGAACTTCTTGTAACTTTAGGAGAGGGTAAATAACATTAAAAAAACATATTGAAGCAATAACATCATCAATAACTCATTTTATCGTACCCAACCATGACATGGATTTCGTCAAACATGTCACAAACATAACATCTATAGGTATAAACAACATATTTAAACAAAGGGGTCTTTTTCTTATCTAAGAATGGATAAGAATAATTCCCCCCCTACATTATAATTTATAATTTAATCAATTTAACCATATATATGTTGTGAATTCACTTACAAGTAAAAACATGGAGAGAGCCATACCTCATCACTATCACAATACATTCTTATAACCAGCGTAATACCAACATAAGTACCATGGATACATCAACAATAGAATCCATATATATACTATTTCATATACACGTCAAATACCAAGGAAATGAATCTTTCATTAATGAATTTAAAAGCCAACCCAGAATGGGAATTCCACGTTCCACCAGACCATAGACATGGCTAAGCCAAATATCACTTCAGCCAATCACCCCTGTGCTAAATTCCAAGAATAAATGTGGGACTTTATAAAAAAAAATCAATCAACATCAAACCAGGGCTCTAGAGACCAAACCGTCTCAACCCCAAACTATTGATCACACCTCATAGTTGGACATCACAAACATTCATAGATTGGTCTACCTCCAAGCTGCTCTAGGGATCCAGAGTGTTTGCTCCAGCCAAGGCTCCAGAACTAATAAATTTGCCCTAGTTGTTCTCGGGCTCTAGAGCATTTGTCAAATCAAGGCGCCAGGACTAGTAACTCAACCCACCTAGGGATCCAAAGGATTTTTCCAACCAAGGCTCCAGGACTAGTAACTCAACCCAAAAACTATTCTCCAAGCTCTACAATGTTTGTCTAAACAAGGCTTCTAGGAACTAGTAACTCAACCCAACAACTAAAGGAATCATGAGAACCAACCAAAAAATAATTAATGGAAATAACCCACAATAACCATGGCTATCCTGTTGGAAATACTGAGAGGGGGGCTGAATCAGTATTTATTTGAATTAGAGAATTAGTTAATCTTCAATTATTATCAATTTTTGTACAATGATAGCAGCAAACAAGAGGAACACAAATGCACACAGGTTTTTAAGGTGGAAACCCACTCTGGGACAAAAACCACCTAATGCTTTTCTAATAACTCTTTTCAACTCCAATTGTAAATAAAGCTCCAACTTCCTAGAATCTAGAAAACCATTCTTCTTCAGCTCCCACTAGATGGACGCTCCAATGCCCGAGATTCTTCAGTAGTCAACTGAACGGATACCCCAACACCCAATGAGCTACAACTCACCCTAGCACCACCCTACCACCCTATAAAAGAAGAATGGACTCCCGTACCAGGGAAAATGGTCCACTTTACAATGATATAGAATGATGCAGAAGAAGAATATATACTAGACCATAACCCCAAGTTTGACACAACCACCTAATGATCATCTTAGACCTCCCAACACTGCCTCTTCAACCCTTAGCAGATAGACATTAGTACAATTTGTACAATAATGTCTTTACAATGACTAAGTACAATGATACCTTTACAATGATTGTATGTAGTGCTGCCCACTTGAAGACTTCATATGTGAACTTCTTGCTGCTGTTATGCACCTTGGTTGCTGCTCTTATCATGCTACCCTCTGCTACACCTTGTTTTACTTTTCTGCTATAGAAATTCTGGTCCTTTGCAATCCTTGACAACACATGATCTAGCTTTTTCTTGCCTTCTAGGAGCTCGATATTGAATCCGGTGTATCTCTGTTATTTCAGATCCTAAATATCTAATTTTCGGTCCTGTAGTAGTCCTCTAAGTCTTCTTTCCAATTCCACAGGTCTGACCCAATTTGTATTCTTCAAGAGAGAGTCATACCCAATTTCTCACACTGCCCTAATTATGGACTGTTTTAGTAGAGTGGACTTGTATGGCATGCCACGTGTAACTGTTTCTTTATTTTCCTCTGAAATTGATAGAGTGAAAACTACATACTGTGCACTATCTACCAATTTTTACGAAATTCCAATCCGATACTTAGAGAGAGAGTTATGATGATTTTAACAAGGTCACTTCTTTGAGATGAATTTAAGGAGCCTGCAAAATCCCTTACTTCCACAAATCATATCTCCAAAAATGTTGCGCAACATGATCTAAAAAATTTTCTGCAGCTTCCTCAGGATTTTGACTTCGCCTCATACAAATTTTAGCTTCTGAGCCTTTGTAGAAAAAAATTTAGAGCGAAAATGCCACAATGACCTGTTTCAGATGGCCAAATCCCATGCATAAGGAGGAAATGAAGATCACAATTTATATGAATGCTTAAGTTGAGAGGGGCTTCAACAAGTGAAAATGGGAGGGATCTTAGGAGCTTAAAAAATATTAATTATGACTTTTCAATGACCCATGCCCCAACCCCATGGGGTTTTAGCCCACTAACTTGGGGTACAAACTTCAAACATGAATATCTCTCAAACCGTGAAGAATTACATGGCGTGCCATATATCATGAGAAACATATCAACAAGTAGAAAACATATCAAAAATTTAGCCCCTGGTGCTGCTTGGGTTGACATCAATGACAAGCGTTGATTAACATATCCAGGAAATGGAAAGACTAGGAAAATCAACATGCATACTCATGCATGCCAAAATTGGTGAGGAAAACATACATGCAACTTAGTACCTTCACTCAAAACCTGTTGTAGATGATGATCCTGAAGTCCTCTTCTCCTTTCCTTCTTTTCCTTTACTTTCATGATCAAAATCTCTAAGTATGCCACACTCTACAAGAGTGCTCCAAGAATACACTAAGTGCTCAAGAGTTTTATAGAGAGAGAGAATAATGAGAAATCCAAAACTAAACTCACCAGGCTTTTTCCACTGATCCTCATAAGCCTTTTTATTAATGGGGCCTCTAATTTCTTTTGTTGCCATTATTTTCCAATGTCCTCCTCACATGAAACCTGTTAAATTTCACCTTCCTTTTCTCATAATTTCCATTATTTTCATAAATAAAATGCCAATTAATGCCTCGTGCATTTCTAAATCTGTTTCCTTTTCCTTTTCCAATTTCTTTATCCATAATAACCGAAATAAACAACCACTAGGATGTTTTTCGCACCATTCAGCTTGGAATATGTGTCCCATCACTATGGTCTTATATATATATATATATATATATATATATATATATATATATATTTACATGTATTTTTACTAGGGTTGTTACACTTATATAACAGACTTCTTGTACAACCCAACGTTTGGAAATGGGGTGCTTGACAATAATTGGATCTCGTTCTCTACTTCCCTCTTGGGTGGTAATCCTTTAAGCTCTCGTAACAAATCCTGGTATTCCTATAACAACTCTTACAATTATTTCTTTTTCTTAATACACCCCTCCATAAATGCATTACCTCTTATTGATTCTTTTATAGACTTCTTTTCTCTTAAAATTAATAAAACATACTTGTTTCTAGTAATTATCAATTTCTTTGCTTGGTTGGCACTTACGAGCAAAATTTTGAATTCCCTTTCTGCACATTGATAGTGAATGATTTTCCATCCTTGACGAGTCGGTACTAAGTGGCTCTTTACTTGAATATTTCATCTCACATGTACATGTAGGGACTTTCAAACACACTCCACATACATCAAGGGGAACTACTTCTAGTTGTACTTCATCAATAAAATTGGTACTGATGGAAAATGTAATTGCGCACTTTTCTTTACCTTTATCTCTATATCTTTATTAACATAATTACTGATCAAACATGAACTATTACCTCAAAACAAGAACTCTAGCCCAAAAAAACTCAAAAAACATGAAAAAATAACCCAAAAACAAAAAGCGTCTTCCATAATGCACCTTTTTTAGGGTCAAATTTCAACGTTTTTTTAAATTATGCTAAAAACTAATTTTTTTCTTGAAAAAACACCCCTGAAACAAAAAGCGTTGATGGTGGAATAACATCACCAATTTTTTATGTGCAAAAAATAGTCTAAAAATGAAAAGTGTTGACGTTGGAATAACGTCGTCAATTATTTGTGTGCAAAAAACACCTCGAAAACAAAAAGTGTTGATGTTGGAATAACATATTTTTCTTTCTGGGGTAAATTTTCAACAATTTTTAATAATGACATTAAAGATAAAATATCATGACTCTGAAAAACCTTAAAATTTCAACCATAAATATGGCATTAAAGATCAAATATCAAGTCTTAAAATTTCAATACTTTTAGGAATGGTATTAAAGATAATCTATTATTGTGTATGAAAAGCCTTAAAAATCCAAAGATGACATTCAAGATAAAATATCATATTTATGATATTTTATGCCTAAATATCATATTTTTAGGCATGGTATTAAAGATAAAATATCACTTGTAAAAAAAAAAAAAATTTAAAAAGGGAAAACACACACACACACACACACACACACACACACACACACACTTTAAATAGAAAAATCAAAATTAACCCACCCCCCCATAGAAAAACAAAATCATTATTTTTTAAGTTATAAATAATAATAACAATAATAATAAATGGCATAATTTAAAAAAAAATAGTTAATTAATTAATTAAAATTAGTTAAAATTTAAAAAATAATAATAATAAAATATAAAAAACAATTAAAATTTACAAATTTAAATTAAAAAAAAAATTTAAAAAGGAAAAAAAAATTAAATAATAAAAATTTAAATTAAAAAAAATAATAATAATTTAAAGTAAAAGCGATTGAGCTTCAGAGTATCCATCTCTCCATGGTATGGGTTGACAAAGACCTATGATTCCATTTTGAATTGAGGCTATGATTGATTCATGGCACTAGAAGTGAGTTGACCTTTTATCGGTTCTTTATTTGGATTTTTCTTTATTTCTTCTTGATCTTCTCATCCCCCTTCTGATTTGTGCTCTACATTATAACCCTCATCTTCTCTGAATATCCCAAGTTTATATCTTAGGGCTTCCATGAGGATATTTACATTACAATTTATATCTATGACTTGTTTTCCCAACTGCGAAATCCTCTTCTTTGTAGGATCACAGGGGTTATTTATGGATTCATTGGCCATGATTAATTTTTATGAATTTCAACCCAACTTCTCTAGATCCCCTACAAATATCCACATTATACTCAAATAGACTTTCTCTGATACCAATATGATCAGTAAACTACCATGGATATTTCACTAGGTAGTTTTTCATAATAGATCTGATAACATAAACTTAAAAATCTAAGATCTACACTATTACAATTTTATTTCTCTTTAGACTTATAGATCTATAGATCATTTCTAATATCATATGCATGCGAAATAAAATTATGCATAGAATAGAGAACACTGAAACAAAAAGGTCACACATACATTTGACACAATACTTGACTTGGGAAACCCTTCTGGGAGAAAAGCCCAGTTGGAAGGTGAGGTCGCACTACTCTCTTTCTGTGAATGAAAATCAAGCTATGAGTACAAAGAAGTATTTTTTATGGCTCATGGGATACTAAAATGTATAATTCCTCTCTGTGTGCTTTACCTCTTATCCCTCTTGGCTATGTTTTTTCATCTATTAAAAATGCAGTCGAAAGAATGGAACCCCTTTTCTTCCTATTGACCCTATTATAACAGTGTTTGATACCCTACTAGTGGTTAGGTTTGATGACCATAACTCTCAACTAGAGTTACAATATAAACTCTTATAGAGTCTTCTACAACATATCACATGGCTAGCCCCTTTTTCATGTTTAATGGGGGATGGAAAGACATCATCTCAAATTCTGGTGACGAAAACAGGAAGCTCAACTTCTCAGTGGCATAAATTTCACATACAAACTTCGATTATTGCAATTATTGTGTCATTGGAAAGGTATTTGAGTTTATAATAGGAAAAAATATGTGTTGTACTAAATTGGGAAAAAATTACTTCCAAAAAGATCATTTGATGCCTCAAAGTTGTCTCAGTCTCAAGACCCAATTTGCCAAACTGAGACCCATTGATTATAAAAGGCCTTGAGAGCTTATTCCTCCACTTTTTCCACTTTGAAATAATCGAGCTAGATGAAAAACTATATAATGATCTAATTTGATCATTAATTCCATATATAGCAAGTGTTGCGAATGATCAAATCTCTTGAGGTGAAAATATATTTTATAGTGAAAAGATGTTTGATCCCTCTTGGTGCTTGGTAAATCCAACTTTAATATGGATCTAGGTTGATGATAGGTGTGTGTGTGTAATATAACTCATAGACAAAATAGAGACTTTTTCAAGGCATTTTTCCTAGTTAACTTTAACCAAAATCTACTAGAAATTTTTAAAAACTTGAGATTTCATTTAATCTATATAATTTGAGTATCATATAAGTACTAAGTTAGAGTGCATATATATATATATATATATATATATATATATATATACACCATTGGAAAAGGCATGGGTTGTAAGAACCTGGCGCCCAAAAAATGCAAATAGTAAATTGGCTATAACTTTAACTCCATTTTATTTTAATTATTATTATTATTATTTTAGTTATTATTATTTTTTTAAATTATCTTTTTTTTATTTATTTTTTTAATTTCATTTTATTTTTATTTTTATTTTTTTATGTAATTTGAATAAGTCAAATGTTTACATAATAGAATATGATATACAACATGTTTTGAACACTCCTTTAGAGATTTCCAATTTTTTTTTTTTAATTTAAATTACTCGTTTTTTTATTTATGACTTAGTAAAACAATTTTTGTTATTAACATATTTATATTTCAAATATTACATAAATACTGGACATAAAATGAATTATACATATACTTTGTATTAAATAATGAATAAATTACATATCTCTCATACTAAAAAAATAAATTATTTTTATCCTACTTTCAAAACTTTATCTCTTTATATAAAATTCATGTGAAATTAGGGTGAAAAATAATGTATTATATTTATGGCGAATATTAATTTCTTTGTTATTCATATTTTTAAATTCTTTATTATTAATATTGTTAATCCGTTAATATACTATCTATTTTATTATTTTAAAATGTAATATAACAACATCTCTCCATATTAAACTGGTGTGTAAAAATATATAAAAGAAAATAATAATATGATATTTTATGTACATTAAAAGTTTAATTAAAAATTATTTAAAATAATATGTAATTTTATACTTAATATCAGAATAATATTATAAAGTTATTTAATAAAAATTTTCACAAAAAATCAGACTTCGACATTGGATATCAGAAATAAATTCGAGAAAAAATATCGAAGAAAATTATTCAAAGGTTTCCTTATTCATTGTCTGATTGATAAAATGATATTCAAGAGGGATCAATCTTCCATTGTCATTCACGAAAATCCTACAATTGATTAACTTGTTTGGGAAAAAAAAATTAATAAATTTATTATGTTATCGTACATTTGCTCAACTTGTTTGGAAACAAATATTTTAATTAATAAATTTATTATGTTTTTACATCACAAGAAAGATATAAATCTGACCGAACTTTTATTTGTGAAATAAATTTTGTATAACAGATTTTTTTTGAAATATCTGTTAGCGTGATATTTTTTTTTTTCCATAATCTCATTTGATTTTATATTTATATAACCAATATTGTTTTTGTCTAATAAATTATTTACTGTGAATATTTCACGAAAAAAGAACCTGGGTAAATTGGATGAAGTAGAGAATACAAAGCGGAAAGCTCGAATTACCATAATTTTGACCAAATAAAATTGATTACTCTTATCTCCCTGTAAAAATGTAAAAAAATGAAGTGATAGGACCATCAATTTAGTGAGTTAACCGACGATTCTGAAAGGCATAATACCAAACAAGTAACATTTTTTCGTAGAGGGGAGTATTCGAAGCATAATATAATCCAATAAGTAACATTTTTTCGTATAGGGGAGTGATGAAGCAGATTATACATGAGTTGTTCAATAATGAAGTGATAGGACCATCAATTTAGTGAGTTAACCGACGATTCTGAAAGGCATAATACCAAACAAGTAACATTTTTTCGTAGAGGGGAGTATTCGAAGCATAATATAATCCAATAAGTAACATTTTTTCGTATAGGGGAGTGATGAAGCAGATTATACATGAGTTGTTCAATAATAGGTGATTTCCACATATAAAGAATAAATGAAAAAAAAAAAAAAAAACTTCAGCCTCATAGGCTAAATATTACTATATACATAGGCTAGATATTATGATATACACAGCTATTAGAAATAAATAAATTTAAAATACAACTCACAATTTTAGTGTTTTTTTCTCTAGTTATAATTTATTTTTTAAATAATTTTGTATTTTCAAAGTTATTGAAAATTTTCAAATAAATAAATATAATTTATTAATATCTATTCTAGTTAAAATAAATAAATCTCTCGAAAAAAACATGTAAACAACTTAACAAAACACACTTGTAAGTCTAAACTAATTCAAAAGATTAAAACTTGTATAATTAGCATTAAATCAGTCTATATATATTCTAATTAAAATAAATAAATTTCTCAAAAAAAAATGTAAACAACTTAACAAAACACAACTGTAAGTCTAAACTAATTTAAAAGATTAAATGGCTGGTTTGAAACGTGTTGGCAAAAATTTCTTATATCAAAAATTTCTTATATGTGATTTTCACCGAAAATTTTTTATACACATTTTATGGATCGCAAAAGCCAAATTTCTAAGATTAAAACTTATAATTAACATCAAATCAGTTTGTCATAGTGAATTAGGTTAATAAGTAAAAATGGAGCATATTTCAATTATCAAATGGTCATAGAGTAGAATATGATTGAATTTTAGACATTAATTAAGAACTAAATAAAAAAATTGAGATTTAGAATTTTCCATTTGAATGCATAACTAATTATAGAAAAAAAAACTTTTTTCTATTAATTATAGGAAAATCATTATTGAAAAGTATTATTTTTTAAGTTTTCTAAATATTAAAAAAAAAAAAAAAAAAAAAACCTTTTGTTATATGAATGAAAAAATCAAAATTTTATATTAAATTTTTTTATTATAAAAAAAAATTATGTAACTTATTTATATTTGGAATAATTTATATATATCGGAGTTGTTTTTATTGCGATTTTTTGAAGTTTTTAGTGCCGGAATTTGGTGAAAACGTTTGAGGTAAAATCTTGATTTATGTTATTCAAACTGGTTTTTTTACTGTATATGGATTCAAATATGAATTCAACACCATAAAAAAACCCCTAAATCACTTTAATTGTGCAAGTTTACGTATCAAACCTTTTAGAGAAATTACACCAAAAAGATATACCGAAAAAACCTTCAAAAAATAACACTAAAAATTACTAATATATATCTATTTATCTATCTATATAGTGATATATTTAAGAAGTCACAAGACTTGAAGTATTATAACAATATTAGTCTACTGTTAGCTTAAAAATAACGATTCTAAAATGCAGAATAATTACTCTAAAAGAATCGTAAAATAAAAATAAATTCCCAATAAATCATACCTCGAGCGATTGATGGCTCACAATATATTTTTTATGCAAAACTGAAGAAAGATGCCTTATGCCTTGCACACCACAACTGAAGCTGCTCCTTCTCTCACCAAGAAAATGAGCTGCTTTTTGCCTCACGGTGAGCTACTTTTTTTAGAGAGACGAAGGGTTTATCCAATACAAAGTCAATCTATATTCACGTTTTTACCAGTACCAAAACGTAATAGAGGAATTTCATGGTGAGCTTCTTGTTTCACCTCATGCAGCAAACACTTATCATTGATTGCTAGCAAAATATCATCCACATATAAAACAAGAAAACAGATTTTACTCCCACTGACTTTCAGGTATATACATTCATCCATAATGTTTTCTACAAAACCGAAAGAAGAAATTACATTATAAAATTTCAAATACCATTGGCGGAATGCTCATTATAATCCATATAATGATTTCTTGAGCTTGCAAACCAATTGCTCACCATCACTAGAGGAGAATCCTTCAGGTTGTTTCATGTAAACCTCCTCCTCTAGATCTCCATTTAGAAAAGTCATTTTCACATCCATTTGATGCAACTCCAAGTCAAAATGGGCTACTAATGCCATAATAACGTGCAAGGAATCTTTCTTAGATACAAGAGAGAAAGTCTCCATGTAATCGATTCCTTCTTTCTGAGTGAAACCCTTTGCAACGAGTCTTGCCTTGTATCTCTCAATGTTGCCCAATGAGTCTTTCTTTGTCTTAAAGACCTATTTACATCCAATGGCTTTTGCACCATTAGGCAACTCAAAAATATCCTAGACTTCATTACTCTTCATAGAATTCATCTCTTCCTTCATGGCATCTTACCATAATTCTAATTCTTTGCAACTCATGGCTTGTGAAAAAGACTCAGGATCATTTTCGGCTCTAATGTTGTAATCAGATTCTTATAGATACACAACATAATCATCGGGAATTGTTGATCTCTTTGGTCTAGTAGATCTCTTTGGTTCCAACAGCAGTTTGTACTTGAGGGCTGCTATGAACAATAACCAATCTATCACTTGAGGTGGAAGGTTGATATTCTAAATGATCCTTCTCAGAAACTATGTTCTTGGTTTGATCACTCCCACTGATCAAGTCATTTTCAAGAAACTTTGCATTTCTTGATTCCAAAATCCTAGTGTTGTTAGATGGACAATAAAATCTGTAACCTTTAGACCTTTTAGCATATCCAATGAAATACCCACTAATGGTCCTTAGGTCTAGCTTCTTCTCTTGTGGATTATATATTCTCACTTCAAACGGGCATCCCCAAACGCGCATATGTCGCAAACTCAGTTTCCAACCTTTACATAATTAAAATGGCGTTTTAGGAATAGCCTTAGTTGGAACTCAGTTTAATATATACGTTGTCGTCTTAAGTGCTTTAGTCCACAAGGTTTTAGGAAGATTGGAGCTGCTAAGCATACTCTGCACCATATCCAATAATGTTCAGTTTCTTCTTTCTGCTACACCATTCTGGTCGGGTGAACCAGGCATGGTGTATTGGGCAACAATCCCATGCTCTTGAAGAAATTTTGCGAATGGCCCAGGTGCTTGTCCATCTTTTGTGTATCTACCATAATATTCTCCACCTCTATCTGATCTCACAATTTTAATTTGCTTGCCGCATTGTTTCTCTACTTCAGCCTTAAAGATCTTAAAGGCATCTAATGCTTCGCTCTTTTTATGAAGCATGTAGAGATACATATATCATGAGTAATCATATATAAAAGAGATGAAGTATCTCTGACCATGTGAGACCATGTCTGGACTACATATATCAGTATGTATGATCTCTAATATGTTCGAACTCCTATTGGCACCTTTCTTTGACTTGTTGGTCTGCTTTCCCTTTAAGCAGTCCACACAAGTCTCAAAATCAGTAAAATCCAGAGTATAAAGTACCCCTTCATTTACCAATATTTTAATTCTTTCTATGGAGATATGACCTAGTCTCCGGTGCCATAATTTAGAGGAATTGTAATCAATAACAAATCTTTTAGTGCTAGTGTGAGCATGCATTGAATTATAAGTGACATTGTTTTGTAAATTAATGCAGTAAAGACCATTAGACAAAATGTCATTCCCAACACAATTAGATTTATGAAATAAACTGAAAGATTTTTCTGAAAAGTTAAAGGAATATCCAAAAGGTACAAGCCTTGAAACTCAAATCAAGTTTCTAGAAAAACTTGGTACATAAAAGGTCCTTTCTAAATCTAAAAGAAAGCCACTACTTAAAGTTAAATAGCATGTTCCTATAGCTTCCACATGCGAGCCCATCTTGTTTCCTGATAAGATGCTTTGCTCACTTTCCACTGGCTTCCTTAGGTTTTGCAAACCCTGCAAGGAATTTGAAATGTGAATTGTTGATCCAGAATCAATCCACCAGGTGTTAATATTGACATTAACCATATTAGATTCATAACAAACAAACGAGATTAGATTACCTTTGTGTGCAAGCCATTTCTGAATTTTAGCGCATTCCTTCTTCATGTGTCCCTCTTTTTATAGAAGAAACACTTGGAATCCTTCTTGATATCGGCTTGGGGAGGTACTTTACCTTTCCCTTTTCGATTGGCTTGAGATTTTCCCTTTCCTCACATTGCGAGCATTGCACTTTCTCCCATTTCCATCACTAGTCTCTCTTCCTCTTGAACACACATGGTCATGAGTTCATTGATTGACCATTTATCCATATGTGTATTGTATGAGATTTTGAAGGGTCCGTATTGGTGAGAAATGGTGTTCAGGATATAGTGCACCAAGAAAGACTAATATTTCAACCTCGAGTTTCTTCAACTGAGCCGCAGTGTCCCTCATTTGCATGATGTGCTCGCGCACACCTTTTACACTGATGAGCCTTAGGGATGAGAACTTCATAATTAGGGTGCTTGCTAGTGCCTTTTCTGAAGTGACGAATTGATCATCAGTGGCTTTTATCAAGTCTCGGACTTTTTCATGATGTTCAACGAAACCATGAATACCAGCTGAAATTTTCGTCTTAATGAGTGTTGGTGGTTTGTCTTTCCTAATAGCATAGTCTATGTCCATCCACACCAAATGAAGGAGAACTCTCTCCTTCCAGACGCTATAGTTATCTCCCTTAAGTTCAGGGATATTAGTATGAATTTCAGAGAAATATGCAAGTAGTACAACTGCATAAAATTAAAGATCACATGTCTATATTAAAATTGAGGCATAAATAAAATTTCTTGCTTTACCAATGTAAATCATGCTTAAAATTGAATCTAATGACATAAAAATTGTCTGTGGACTAAATTTTCAATTCAAGCAGATTCAATTATTCTTTATGATAGAATTTATCAAATTCTATCCTAGTTTTGAACTTTATGATAAAACTATTAATTCATAACTCCCATGGGTAAATTATGAATATTTTATCCTAATTAATTATATAAATATAACAAAAATTCCTGTGGGATAAAATTTATTATATTTAGTATAATTAATTACAATTAATGTCTAAATATTCTTTATGTGATCCTAATCAATCATAATATATATTTTTATTTAATTAGAGATGTTGTGGCTATTCTCTAATCAATTAAAAATTATATGGATCACTAGACATTATTTCTTACAAAAATTAACAAGATATAAGAATAACGATAATTTGCATAAATAAAACTCTAATATTCATGCATAACAATTATCCAAATTGCATATAATTAAACTAAATATTATAAACATAAAAATTAAGAAAAAATTAGACATATTTCTAAATGTATGCTTTAATTTAGAAACTTCTAAAAATATGACATTTAGCCAAACATATTTATAAATCACCAAGGCAAAGATGTAAATGGCTCTAATACCAAATGTCAGCTTAAAAATAATGATTCTAAAATGCAGAATAATTACTCTAAAAGAATCATAAAATAAAAATAAATGCCCAATAAATCATACCTCTAGCCATTGATGGCTCACAATATATTTTGTATGCAAAACTAAAGAAAGATGCCTTATGCCTTGCACACCACAAATGAAGCTGGTCCTTCTTCTCTCACCAAAAAAATGAGCTGCTTTTTGCCTCACGACCCTCTTTATCTCTCCTTTACTGATATGTTGTCTGATATAATTCTAGACAACAAACAGTTTGACTTCCGCCCTGTTTTATCCAATAAGCTATCCCATGAAATTCCTCTATTACGTTTTGGCACTGGCAAAAACGTGAATATAGATTGACTTTGAATTTCACGTGAATATAGATTGGGACTTTGGATTTTCTAACGAAGGGGCTTTGGAGACCACGTCGCAGAAATCAAAGAAGAGAGTTGTTGAATAGAAACAAAGTTTAAAAACCAGTGCGAATGCAAGTCTAGAACCAAAGACAAACACACAACAACAAACAATCTAAAGGCACTTCCAAGCTCTGCTCGCTCTAACTTGATGGTGTAAAGTTGAAGGGGATTGAGTTAGTGAGCTTGGGGACCCAAAAAAAATATTTATAGCCAAGCTTCCATCAAGCTTCTATTGGCTATGTGTCAAGTGTTCCACAAACCATAGTAGAGAACTGCAGTAGGAGTAATGGACCACTTTAGAAGCTCCCAACAAAAAATTAATTAACTGCAATTGATTTCAATAATTTAAAAAAATTAATGCAGTTTGTTTCTATAAAGTAAGGAAATCATAATTACTGCAGTTATTTCCAGAAATAACCGCGAGAAAGAACGTAACATTAGAAAGCGTAACATCTACAACATTATGGTTCATCATATTACTAATAATGATCTGAAAATAAAAACGGTTCCAATCAACGACCTAAAATAACCCATTAACTTATTGTTTATCTAACTTATTTTCCAAAACTTTCAATTTCTTTAAATTAAGGAAATTTAAGGCGCCTTCAATGGCATTATGGTGGTTAATACAATATTAGCATTGCCATGACTCTTGGTCTTCCGTAGCAGGTTCTATCTATAAATATTATGAACACTTAATTCAAAATTTCAGCCTTTGGGTAAACCTAAAAAATAAACATAAATAAATCACCGATGTTTTCAGATGCAAATTTAAAAGGCAGAACAAATCCACGTCACGCCTTCAATGGCATTATGGTGGTTGATACGATATTAACATTGCCATTACTCTTGGTCTTCAGTAGCAGGTTCTATTTATAAATATTATAAGCAATTAATTCAAAATTTCAGTCTTTGGATAAACCTAAAATTTAAACATAAATAAATCATCGATGTTTTCGGATGCAAATTTAAAAGGCAGAACAAATCCACGTCAGTCCAACTTCTGCTATCATATATTGGAGTATATTATTGTATTTGTAACATATATTGTATTGTAATGAGCAATGATGTAGAAAGAGATTTCAACGAATAAAATTATATAGTATTAATGTGGCGTATCGAGATTACGTATTACACACGGTGATTCGTTCGTTTCACTGAATTACAGCCATTTGTGGTTTTATTCGATGCAGTTTTTAACCGTCAATTGACATCTGATTTGGTATTTATTTACTTACAGCAAATTATCCTTTTGAATGAATTGTTCACAGATGTAGGATCGAAACAGCCTGTGACAAGATGTGCTGTGCGAGGATATTGTAAGTTTTCTCTGTTGGATGGAAAGAATCCCAGAACACGTGTGTCGTTGGATCGTGGCAAGTGGGGGTCACGGGGGTGCACAGTGTTGATGCCTCCAGCAAACCCGTTCCGCAGCAACCTCTCCTCACTTCTTCAAAGCCTTCCACACATTAATTAATTTATAAACAGTTAGAAGCTTTGCACATGCACGCCCTATTCGAACATGAAGGGATCAGAAAGAACCAGAATATTACCATATTTTTTGGGATTCGTTATCATGTCAAACAGCTTGTCATATATGTCAATAAAAGCCATTTTAAGACCAGGAAATGTGGGTTTCAAAGTCTCTAGTAATGCTGCAGCTTTTTTATTAAATGACATCGCAACATCATTAAGCTCATCTACGCAAGCGTTACCGATCAAGTTGTGTAGAGTAATTTGTGAAGGCAAACATCCAAAAGGAGGAAGACTGATGAGCCCAAATAGGGTGGCATCTTCGCTGTAAATACCCTGTCACAAAATCATTTGGTATTCACAGCTATATCAGCGCAACGTTCTCAGCAGTAATTTATTTATTCATGATCACAAAATGTCTTCTGACAGATAAAAAGTATTTACTTTTCAAATGTCTCGTGCACATGAAATAAATATCATCGTTAATGTAAAGTCAATATATCACCTCGATAAATCTTGAAAGAGAGTTGAGAAGATGATCCTGGAATTCTGTAACATTATATTCTGCTCTAGTAATGGGATTGATATAATAAGTATTGGTGAAATCGTCGCTTCCGGTACTTAGCACAAACAAGGCTCCTGATATTATCTCGCTGGCATTCTCCCCGCCTACCATATTTACAAGCCGCTGTCGATAAAACTTGAAATTCTCCAATTGCTGTCCCAGAGTTAGAACATTCTGCATGGATTCAAGATTATATTTCAGCTATGAAATAATTTTCTATATATATCTAAATCCTTATATCGCTATAACATCACATCTCAAACATGTACTAACCATGGTATGTGAGGTAGTATCATCGTATCCAGAAGCAGCAGAAGCAAAGCTGGCGCCTCTCAGAATTTGTGGTCCTCGGAATTCAGGATCCAAAGATGCGTGCACTATATCTGGAAGGCCTGCCAATCCGGCTGTATACAGTGGCAAAAATTGAACATAAACATTATTACCAATAAGAGAACTAGAATTGGAAAAATTAAAGGCGCTAAACATTTTACCAATGGATAATAACAGTCCTAGAATTGTGATCATTATACAGAAAACTGCACCGAATCAATTAAAAGCACTTATAAATGAAACCTATTATCAGTTTGTATCTCCAGCTATCCAAACCAAGGCATCATATATTTTCTTTCTACATTAAAAAGGAAAGTGAAAAGAGGGGGACAGTTAACTTACAGAGTGTATCTGTTACTAACTTTCCGTTGGTAAATCGACCAGTGGGTTTATGATCCATGAAATCTCTTCCATACGGAGGAAAGTTGGCCTTCGCAAGAGTTACAAGTTCATTGTTATTACCAGGGTCTACAGTAGAATCTCCAAAGAAGTACATGGCTGGAACCAAAGGCCCTGCGGTGGTTGTCTTTCTCTGGGCTAATTTTCGTTCACGTAATGCTATGAAAATACCCAGACCTATGATAATACAAACAATAAGACGCCCCTCCATAGCTGATACTTTGTCTGAATTGATATGGCACGCCCACGTTAAATAACAGTGTGATGGTTTTGCATCGGGCACTTGACGATAGCGATGGGTTACTTGCCTGCACAAGATGGAATTTGCGTGACGGATGACAGGGTGGATTTTGACGGGGTCAATTTGCTAATCCAATGCAATTAATTTTTCATATTATGATTATTTTTGTATTAGAGTACATCGAAGTTAATTTATCAATGGAACAATAATTTGTTCAAATAATGGAAGGCCATAAATTCTGTGCGATTGGCTTGATTTGTATCATGTTTACAGAAATCGTATTCAATACAATGTGTTTCCACTTTCAATTTTTTTCACAAAATTTAAATAAACATTAGACCTTCCAGACTATTATTAATGTTTGCTGTTTAATTTTGGAATTCTAACCCTCATCAACCTACATTGTCCAGGGTGACTTACTTAAAGCTGATGTGAGACGGAAGATTGTCATATTTAATCCTGACATGAAAAATGGGAACACACTTCTTAAATCTCACATGGGGTTCCCTCTGTATGAAGGACATAGCAAGCTAATCCAATTCAATGCTGACAAGATACCTTCACGCGAAAATATATTTATATCGGATGCTTTGACCGTTTCTTTTTGAAGGAAAATGCACAAGTAGATGCTTTGCTTCTTACCAACCAAAGGTATTTTCCTCTGCTTTATTAGCCAGCTTTCTCTTTCTATTTCATTTCACGGATGTTTTTTTCTCTCTTTTATTAGCCAGCTTTGTCTTTCTATTTTAATTTCAGGTGGATGGTGGATGAGGGTTTGTTCACTTTTATTTTTATTTTTTTTAATTAGCAATTTAGATTGATTTTTAAGACAATATCTTCAATATATATTTTTTCTAATTGCTTATATTAAAGGCTATATTTTTTCTAATTGCTTATATTAAAGGCTATGATGTGTTAGAGAGTCTACTCGATTAAATTGAATTTTAATAAATTTAAAAATTTTGATGTTTGCATCTTTAATGGGAATGAGGGAGTTTAGTTTTGTTACGTTAAGATTTCCCTCCACACAAAACCTTTGGATGTAAATTTTTGGCAACCAACGTCTACCATCTTATAAACCCATTAATGCTGGGGTCGTATATGCTCATCTTTGAATTTAAGTGTACATTATCTAGCTGTGTACATATGAAATTAAATGATATTTCAACGTTCACTACACTAAAAATAGAATATGGGATCATGAGTTACTTTTGGCCTTTTGCAATTCAATCATTTTCTTATTCAAATTGATGATGCACTGACCTAACCATCCAACAATGACTGAAAAGACAATGCCAACAACTTGATGTTAACATATTCTCATATGAAATGTTTTTCTGATCCCACTGCCCAAGACATTCAAAATATACACACCCCTTCTTCCCAAGTTCCTTTAGGCATGTTTCACACTGAAGTTGATGGAGTTGGTTCTTAAATGAGCAATAAGAACCTTAGCCCTCCATGGCAGATATTCCATTTTTGCAATTATGTGTAGTTTTGTCTCATCCATGTTTTCTTCATTCGTTGAATATAACATTAGAACATTTACCTACTTCACTCAATATTAACTCATAATATATCTCATATTGTACCAAATTTTTTATTTTGAACTTCATCATAATTAAGTTTTTTTAGATTTTCTCAATTTATTTCCATTTTAAAACAAAAATATTAACAAACCTTTATTATGCCGTAAGGCATCTTTATTTGAAAACAAATTTCCTAACTACCTTTCTATCATAATATGTGCCATTAGATTTTTTGTTAGACAAAAGAAACATTATTAATTGTTGATTTTGAATATAACCATAACCGTTGCAACGGTTGGAACTAGCCACAGCTACCTCCTCTATCATCTCCTCGATCTCACCTCGAGTAATCTTCTTTCTCTGAAGGATCTCTGCCGCCTCAGCCATCTCGTCATGAATACGTCTCTCTGGACTGCTGGAAAAGGGATTGAATCTTCCACATCTCAGCTCGGAAGCGATCTTGCTGACCACGAATGGCAATAGCAGAGGCTTCGATGCAGCGTCTCATACAATCGCCATGTAACAAAAACCAGGGATATGTTGTGAGTGATAGCTTAAAGAGCTAGCGGTGTAAGTTGGAAGGACATTTGATTCTGAACTGTTGGAGAAGCGACTAACTCTTCAGCATATCAGCTTGAAATTTTCATTTTCCCTATAGTAAGTAATGTTATTGGGTCACAGTGACAACTACCATGATGACAAAGTCATGCGGGTGACGGTTGCACTCAACCATTTTAGCGAAGGTTTCATGCAAGGAATGCCAAGGTGAATAATTTTTTGCATTCTTCTCAATTTCCCTTTAATTTTTTTTCAGAATTACTACCTACTTTACTCTTTTCATTTTCATTTCATTTGTCTCAGAACACACATCTAGCATTCCCAATTTTTTCTGTTTGGATAGAATGCAATGAGTGAAGTTCTGGTATTACTTATCTGAGAGTAGGGAAAAGTTGTTCACTTTTAGGTTGTCAAAGTATATAAAAAAGATTTCATTTATAAAAAACGATTTGTACATTGGTTGTGTGAGATGGTTGAGTTATATTTTGATTGATTGAGACTTTTTTCAGTGAATGCATTTAAAATATTGTTTTTACAATTATTTGAATGCAGATCACATCTCTTTGGAAATGCTAAATATCACTTCTCAGCAATTGTTGGATGTGCTAACAAACTGGCTTTAGAGATACAGTCAGGCGTTGTAGGTAAACATAAAATTTGTTCAAAGTTTTTAAGTCCAGCTATTGTAAATGTACACCGCTGATTGAGTGATGTTTTCCATTATAAAATTATCACCAGAACAACAAAGGGAGACGCAGGGCAACTATAACAAATACAATACAATTATAGAGAGTAAAAACGGAAGACGCGAGGCAACTATAACAAATACAATACAAATATGGAGAGTAAAAAGGGAGACACAGGGCAGCCATAACAAATACAACTCTATCGTTATAGGATAATAAATAGAAGTGTTTATTTTGTTCAAAACAGACCGAAAATAATTAAAATATTTTATGAACTTCGAAACTATATACACGAATCAATTATTTTTTTATCAATGTCTTTACAGATTACAAAGTTTTTGTTCTTCCCTTCATAACTTTGTCATTTATAATGAACATAGTATCTAGAACCAGTGAGATAGATGATTACAATTTTTGAAAATTGTAGCTCCTTGGTTAGGATGTATTAAGAAAAAAATTAAACCTTTGGGCTGGAATTTAAATTTTGAAGGGCAGATCTTGAAAATTTATGTGAAAATCCCACTGAAGTGGAAGCAGGCTACATGCACGATTCAAAGGGAAAGTGAGATCTACATATGGGAAAGCTACCTTCAACCACCAGTAATGGCATCCACAAAGAAACTCACATGTGTCCATTAAGTCAGCTTGCCACATTAATTTGAGGGCTATATTATTGTTTCACAAGGATATTTTATTTGAACGTGATGCTTGTGTAATAGAGCGTTAATCATAATGATTATATTTTACTTTTAAGTTAAAATGTTGTTATTAAAAATTTGTTAGATTTTAATCTAAAATTTTTTAATAAAATTTAAATTAATAATATTATAAAACTAGATTTAACATAAATTAGTTTAATGAATAATAATTTTTTTTAAATACATAAATATTAAATTTTTTATTACATAAGCAAAAAAAATTATTTACAATAAAATTTATATCATAAAATTAAATTCCACAAAAACCAATTAATTTTTATTACATGTATAGAAAAAATAATAATAATAATAATAATTTATATATTTAAATATTACATTTTTGTGCTACTATGCTCTCCAACAAAGTATGATAGAAAGGTTGTAATGTCATGTTTAACATTTTGACTATGTCAAATTACACAAAATTAAAAATAAAAGTAAATTAAATAAAAAGATTGACATAATGTAATGAACATTTTATCTAAGTCAAAATAAAAAATAAAAATAATAAAATAATAAAATGATAAACTATAAATACAGCCCATGGTATTGACCCATGGTATTCATGTAAAATGTAGTTTCTTTATAGGGGGAACTAAAATGACCTAAATCAACCTTAACTTTGGATCTAAACTAATTGTCTAATAAAATTATTTTTAAATGTTTATAACCATTATTCTTTTAAAATTTTACTTAATAAAATGTATCTAAATTTTCATACATCCAAATTATACATAGTTTTTCTTGTTCTCTATTATTTTTGTTACAACTATTTTATTATTCCAAAAATATACGATTTTTTTTGTTATATATTATTTATGTTACAACTGTTTTATAATTCATGATTTATCTTGAGAAATAATGATGAATGTTCATAATTCTCATTTCATAAATAACACTAAATTTACCTTTAAAGGGGTCAGTAACAGTTGTTTGTATCAAAGTCAAGGATACAGAAGAAAGGAGACATGGTGAAGAGAAGCTTCCAACCTTACAACAGGCCCTAAAAAGGCATAACGTTGAATGTATAGAATCCATTTTCCCTGATACACATGAGAAGTGTAATGAAAAATCTTGGAATTTGGAAAATGTCACGAAGCTTATCTCATGTTCCATTCATGTATATCTAAAGTATATGGAAGAAGAAAAGTAGGACAATGGACACTTATCAAGAATGTATGATTCTTTAGAAGGAAACGACATTGACAAGGCAATGGAGGACCAAATAGAAAAATTAAAAACCGAAGAGGACTCTTACTCAAGGATTTTGGAATCCAAATGAGCTACATTATCTCAATGATTCAAGCAAGCGCTAGAAAAGAGATAGAAAATAGTGATATAGAGACAATTTATTCATAAACAAGAGAAAGCTAGAATTATAACCGAGTAGTAGTTCACTCAACATAATTCTCCACCGCTTATTCAGGAGGAGAAAGTTCCTAATACCTCATCAATTGAAGAAGGCCCATAGGAGAAAATCAGAAGAGATTCCTCAATGTTATTTTCATTTGACCTTCAGTCACTCTGCTCTTTTTTGTGTAGTAGTCTCTTTACCTCTGCCCTTAAATTCAATGAATCAAAAAATATTGACAAAAGATACTTACCTATTGGAATCAGTTGAAAAAAAAAGTTTCTCTAAAGGGTCACTTGGGGAGGAATCTATTATTTAAAAGATCTGGAAAATAATTTCATTTCAAAACAAAAATGTACTATCACTAGGGAAGCGAGTTATTACATTTAAAATTTGTTCCCATTCTTGTCACTACAAAATTTGATTGTTGCTTTTTATTTGATGGGAAAATAGATGTTCTTTAAAAGGCACTAAAGTCTTGAATTATGATCCTTAAAGAAGTCGCTAGATTCCCTCATTATGAACTGATTTTTTCTTCTTACTTTTGGCTCTTCATTATGTTTGTTATTCTAACTGAGGAAAAAGGTCTAAAGAAGTGGAATATTGGTAGTTCAAAGAGGAGTTATGGAAATATGATTGTAGATAATTTATTGATATAAATTATCTGAACTGAGATTAATTAATCATCCCCGTGGATTAAAAAGGGCCCAAATGTCTCTTGTCTATAAAATTGACGATTAAGATAACTCTATGATCTATGTTCAAATTACAGGTCAAGGTGGATTTACCATACTTAAGCTTCTTAGTAGTCTCCTATGAAGTACAACATGTCTTAGTGATAAGTTTTTATTTCATTAAATAATTCTAGCTATAGAGCCTAGACAGAGTTCTACTAGTAGTATCAAAGGAATTCAACATTGTGAATTTGATAGAAGCAAATAATTTCATGGAAGGGTGAAGTCTGCCCAACTTGGTCATAAAAACCAAGTGCATCCTTCACATAGAAAAAAAATAAACTTGCAGATTTGGTCATATAGAGGTCTTGAAAAATTTGGCAAATATGTCTCATTCATTATGAAAAAACACATCTTACATGCAATTAATAACAAAGAAGTTGTTTCACATTAATTACTCAATATGAATATTTTGATTTGAGGTCCAGTAAATATAATTCTCCACCTCTTATTCGGAGTATAGTTGGAGCCTAAAAAGTTCCTCTACCTCTTCTTTCTTATATGTTGTTCTTTCCTATACCACAACCTAACGATATTTCTTTTGCAACATGAAGTGCAATTGATAATATATATATATATATATATATATATATATATATATATATATATATATATATATAACCTATATTTACTATACCTATATATGATAAATATGAATTGCCCGACCCGAGCATTAACAGACCTAGAGGCTGGTAAATATGCATCACTTCACCGCACATCACAGCTGGCAGCGTCAGCAGGGTATGGCGGAAGCATCGGTGCTGCACAGAAAACATGACCTCAGGTACGAACCCCCTGGATTGCCGCCACGTCCTCGAGATTTGGATTGGATTCCGGGTATATTGCCCAACACGCTTTGCAGATACGGGACGATGGCTGCCGGCCCGCGGGAATGATTTCATTGGGTAAGCAGGTCATTGGGCGGTATATGAATCTACCATAAAATTTATGGGTAAAATAATTTTGGTAAAGGTGAAAATTTTGTTAGAAAATTATTAGAACAAGGGTGAATTGTCTTTGGGTGGTATATGAAGCTACCATAAAATTAATTTATTGTTAAACTAATTTTGGTATAGGTGAAAATTTTGGTAGAAAATTATTAAAACAAGGGTGCAATGGGTAATCCATCTGATCGTATTCCAAGGAGTAAATATTTTTACTATTTTCCTGTGCAACAATTTTAACTGTTATGACAACTTTTAAGGCAAAATCAACCCTTGGTTTGGTCTTGTGGGGAGGGGGAAAAATGCTACCCATCGGAATGGTTCATCTGCCTATTTTATTTGGAGAATTGTTGTTTTATTTTATTTTTTTTAGTTATCAATGAAGGAGTTGTTTTAAGTCAAATTTTTTGGAGTTTTTGGAATTGGATGAAAAAATTGGAGACAAAATCTTGATTTCTGTTATTTAAACTAGTTTTTTGACTATATATATGGATTCACCCTAAAAAATCCCTAGGGCACTTCGATTATGCAAGATTATTCATCAAACTTTTATATATATAGATTCAGAACCCTAAAAAATTTGTAGGGCACTTCTATTGTGCAAGGTTAACCATCAAACTTATGTTTTCAATGAATTCCAGCTCAATTTTAAAAAAAATAGACCAGAAAAATCCAAAAAAAAACTTTCAAAAAATCGCATGAAATACTAGATCAATGAATAGTTTGTTTGTTTGTTTTTTTTTTGTTTTTTTTTTTTTTTTAAAAAACGCTGATATATTAGGAAAATATAACAGTTCATGATCATGATTACATCACAGCTGTGAAGACAGCAGGTGAAACCCAAAATTATCCAAATACAATCATGAAAACTCCATGAGCGGAGTCAGATGATGTAAATAGGCAAACAACATTACGGGTGGAAAAAAACCAACCCCAATCACAATATCCTGTGCATCCCTGATACATTAGTATACATGACATAAAAGATTCATCATAGCATGTAATAAAAGGATGCAAGAAGACCACCAAAACAGAAGTGTATGAAGTTCATGAAGCATGATAAAAAGATAGAGAAAGGATCGATACAGGTAGTCCTGTATGCCAAAGACCTTCATATATGTTGAAATATAAGGATAAAAACGCCAGAAGATGAGATGTATATAAGCAGGCTCGCCTGGTGAAGAAAACTGCAGCATCATCTCCCATAGCAAAACGTGAAGTGACATACCAAAGACCAGCATATATATATTGAAATATAAGGTTAAAAACTCCAGAAGATGAGGTGGATATAAGCCGGCTCGACTGGTGAAGAAAACCAGCAGCATCATCTCCCAGGCATACGTGAAGTAACCTAGTCCATATACTCCCAGCGCCGGCTCACGTGAAAAAGTCCATATGTACCATGCACATGATACGCCTCGACTGAAATGATAATCTTCATAACAGGATGAAAACCGAAATAAAACATAGTCCAATAGGTCCGACATAGAAAGAGGATAACGAACCTAATCAGCAGGCGCATCAACAATCCAAAAGGCCACCAGTGCAATAGGTGAAGTAGGGAGCAAAAGGATGACAACCGCTATGAAATACTATGGAAAATAACAGTAAGCAAAAGAAGTAAAAACAAAGTAGAAAGGAGATTCAAAATAGCGTCATGGGATCGGAATCACACATGACCTTTGCTGCACCCCATCAACATACTGTAGCAAATGCATCTGGCCAAAATCAGAAGAGATGCCTTTTTTCGATAATTTATCCGCCCTAGTATTATTCTCCCTGTAGATGTGAGTAATAGGAGGTTTATCCATTTTCTGCCACATGTGCAAAGTCCTCTGCTTCCACCCCTTCAGATTTGGAATATTAATATCACATTTGCCCTGAATCCAATCAATAACAAGCTTAGAGTCCCCATAAAAATTAGGATTCTGTAAATGATAAAAGGTAGCTATAAGGAAACTGCCCCAAAGTGCCATAATTTCTGCTTTATTGTTGGTACCGGGACCTCCATTCCAATAAGCATGTATCCTGTCATTCCTTGTTATTTTAACCCAAACTCCACATCCAATGGTTCCATCCTTTGATGCCCCGTCAAAGAAAATGGCCGGGAGTTTAATTTCGTGGGGTCTATATCTGATAGATCTGTCATACAATAACAAAGGGGGATCATTCCAATCCAGTAACCAGCTCTCGATGTTGGACACAATATTGTGAGGAAGAAAAGGTCTGTTTTCGAAAATGAGATAGTTTCTGCCTTTCCAAACTTCCCATATGAGATAGAAGGGGAGTGACTTGTATTTGCCATTAAGCTTATCCCATTCCACCACTGTCGATATAAAATCCAAAGGAGCCCAGTTCGGATTGGATAAGTGGGGAAGAAAGGTTCTCCATATTTGTTTGATGATCGGGCAAGAAAAGAATAGGTGCTGTATGCTTTCCGCCTGTGTACGACATATAGGACAACTATTCGGCCCTTGCATACCCCTTCTGCATAGATTATCCCACGTCATTATCTTATCTCTCCAGACTAACCATCCGAATAGTATGATCTTATTGGGAATTTTGCGCTTCCAAAATGGGAAGAAGATCTTTGAAGTGGTCCCATTTGCCGCCGTGTAGACCAAATACCTGTAAGCATCTTTAACCATGATAGTATCATTCTTCATCGGACCATACCAAATGATTTTATCACCTCCCGGCGATCTACAGAAACCCGCAGCTTTAAAAGATGTAATGATGCCCTCCCATTCCGCTGCATCAACACCCATCAAATCCAATTGATCAGCATTTTTAAAGACCGGTCCATCATTAGACCATTCGAAAATGGTTTGTGATATCAGAAAAAATCCCCGCTGCATGAGATAAGTTAATAGGCGAGAGGAGAGAGTACATCCCGAGGAAAGACCAGATATCGATTTAAAACTTAATGGTATCTTCCCTCCATCACTGAAGCTCCATGTAACGCGATCACAAATATGGGGAAGGATCTTTTTAAAACCGCGCCAGATGACCGATACATTGGGTGGGGAAAAGAGTTCCCTGTGTAAAATCTGATGTAGAATGTCCCCAGAAACGTATTTACATATGATGATAGCGCACCATATGTTGTCACCATTAAGAGCCCGCCAGAAAGATTTGAGTAAGAGAGCAATGTTAAAGATCCTGGTGTTGAGAACCCCATAACCATCAAAATCCGTAGGCCTACAAATGATGTCCAGCTGACAGAGATGAAGCTTCTTAACCAGATTTGTGCCTCCCCACAGAAATTGGGAGATGATCCCGTTTATAAACTTTACAATCTTGGCCGGTAAGTAAAAGAGGTGTCCCCAGTAGACCATGAGCTGTGATAAAACAGCCTGAATAAGTATGAGTCGGCCCCCCATAGAAAGCCATTTGTGAGTCCATCTGAGGATCCGGGTTCTAAAACGATCCACCAACCACATCCAGTCTCTGCATTTATATCCACAGGGTTTTAAAAAGCACCCCAGATATGTGAATCCTTCAGAAATGTGATGACATTGAACCCCCAAAAGATCAGCAATAAAAAAAATCTCCTGTCTTTCACCCTTGTCAAAGAGTAGAAAAGATTTTCCTATGTTCATATCCAATCCGGTGGCGGTCTCAAATTTCATCAATATCATTTGAATATAAACCCAGTGAGCCCTATTAAGGTATCCAAAAAGCAACATGTCATCAACAAAAAGTGAATGATGGGTGGCAATAGATTCTGAGAAAGAGAAACCTTTGATATGACCCCGCTGTTCAACATAGTGTAATCTTCTGCTAAAACCATCAAGAATCAGAATAAAAATAAGAGGGGAGAGGGCACATCCCTGACGGAGGCCTCTGGCAGCTTCGAAGAAACGAGTGGGGACTCCATTAACCAGAACAGCGTATCTGACAGTTGATATACATGACATGATCCATCGAATGACACCGATTGGGAGGCCACATCTGAGAAGAAGAAGCCTGATGTATGACCAATCAACCGAGTCATATGCCTTATGTAAATCAACTTTCATAATCAAAGTTTCCTTTTTCCCTGTATGTGCCGAATGTAGAACTTCTTGTGCAATGGCGATCGCATCGTGAATGGAGCGGCCTTGTAGGAAACCATATTGTTCTAGGCAGATGTGATCAGATAATATGGCTCTGATGCGATTTGATATGATTTTAGAAGTGATTTTATACATAATATTGCACAATGCAATAGGTCTGAATTCATTGAAAGATTGTGGATCAGACGCCTTGGGTATCAGGGCAATAAAGGTGGAATTAAAGTTTGCAGGCATATGACCTCTTCTCCTGATCAGTTCAATCACCTCCATTAGTTCTCCACCTATAATGTCGAAAAAATAAATGAAGAACTCCACCGGCCAGCCATCCGGCCCCGGGCACCTATCACGTGCAAAGGACTTCAAAACCTTATGCACATCACTCTCTTTAATTTCCTGTTCCAGAATCTCAATTGCCGTCGAGTCAAACATTCTCGGAACACTATCTAAAAACCATTGTTGATTTTCCACATCTATATGCAGCTCCTTTTTATAAAAATCAGAGAAATGTGTGAAGGCTTCTTCTTGTATGTCCTCTGTTGTTATAGCAAAAGTGCCATCTGCCTTCTTAATTCTCCATATAGCATTCCTGTTCCTTCTTTCTATTGCATATTTATGAAAGAATTTGGTATTATAATCACCCTCCTTCAGCCATTTTATCCTACTCTTGAGTTTCCAAGTGGTTTCTTCAATCTCCAGAATCCGTTTCTTCCTCGTCCCCAACTGATCAAGTGTAGTATATGACGCTTCCTCTGGTGCCGAAGTAGTAGTAAAACCTTTATAAATCTCTTCCATTTGATGTTTTATATCCTCAAGTTCAGCCTTGAGGGCAGCCTTCTTCAGAACCTCCCACTTCTTTGAGGCCACTTTCAACCTTTGAAGCTTGGAATGAAAGCGATCAATAGGGGCAGATATATCACTGTCAATCTCGTCCTTCCATGTCGCTTTCACAAGATTGATGTAATCCATATCAGCCAGCCACACTCGGTTAAACTTGTATGGAAAGCCTTTTGAAAAACTCCAATCGTTCCATGATAAGGATATGGCCATGTGGTCGGATATATCAGAAAACACAATCATAGACCTGGGAGTCCCCCATTTGTCAATCAAGGTGTCCTTTATCAATGCTCTGTCCAGCCGCTTAGCAATATACTCTTCCCCTTTTCTTTTATTAGTCCATGTGGGAAAGAGTGGGCTAGGTCTCACACCAATCAAATGAGAATAAAAAAACATTGCATTTAAAAAACTAGAGAGTGGATCCAAGCGGGCATGAGCCCCCCATAATTCATCAGCCTGCAAAGTAAAATTGAGATCTCCCAATATGATCAGGTTCGGCAGTCTAAAAATGCCCGAAAAACGCAGATTGTTCCAGAAAAGTTGCCTGCCCGCATATGGGGCATATAGATTGATGATATTGACAGGTTCGATCCTACCTCTCAAGTGACCAAAGAGGAGAATACCCCCAGAGAAGCTGTATGCTTTGAACGTGAACCAGTCAGGATCCCACATAGCAATTAAACCACCAGAGTGTCCATTAGAGTTTGTAGCCGCCGCATGCCATCCAATCTTGAAATTTAGGAAGATCTTTAGAGCCTTCTTCCATAAGCAGAGAGTCTCCTGTGCCAAAAATATGCTACACTTACTGTCTTTAATCAGATCCCGTAGGCAATGTGTTTTGGGGCCATCACCCATACCCCGAATATTCAGTGATAAAATGTGGTTCATTGGAAATCCATATCCGGGTAGCTTGCTCTAAGCGCCCGTGACCCCTCCCAGTTTGCCACAGCCTTCGATATTGGGACATCAGAGAGGTTTTCCCCTCCCTCATCAAACAGAGCAATGGATTTGTATTTCCCCTTAATCTGTTTCTTGTTGTTCTTGGTATTTTTCCTTATGGATACACATGCATTAGAAGGTTGAGGAGCAATATTATCCAGGTCCGAAGGAGGCCTTTCGAATACAGACAATGCAACGAGATCAAAATTTGGGTTGCGAAGAATAGAATCAATATCACATCCTACCGAGTTCCTGGGGGATTCAGGAGGGGTGATAGCATCGTCAGGGTCAGAGAAAGAATTAGATAAGGAAGGCCGGAGCCCAGGTGAAAAGGATGGAGCTGATGGACCACCAACCGAGGAGAGAATAGGTTGGAAAAGCGGGGGGTCCGATATGATGTGGTGACCGGGTGAGAAGCTAGGAGATGAAATCCCAGTACCGGAAACCATGACAGGTGGAGAGAGAGATATACCATGCGGAGAGAGAGAAAGAGCAGGCTCAGCAGATGGTAAAACAGGGTTAGCAGGAGACGTGTTATCACCCACATTAGGAGGGTCAGCCAGCAAAGTAGGGGCACTTGATTCATAATTCTCATCAGCAGATAAAAAAGCATCATTCTCCGAATGAGAGGGATATGGGTTACCTGGAATATTGCCACCCGAAGTGCCAGTCGCTGCATGATCATGTCTGCTACCATCTTCACCCGCGGTTTCATCCATCGACCTGCTAGAGCGCAGTCGGAGAGGACATTTGTCCCTTAAATGTCCTGTTTTATAACAAATCAAGCATCTGAAGGGGATCCCCCAGAAATCGATACGTTGTCTGTGTCGTCTGTTCCCCCATAAAAGGTCGACGTCGCCTGGTAGACCACCCACAAAATCGACCTCCACCAACAGCCAGGCTATTCTCTTATCAGCAGCACCAATAATGCTCGGGTCAATATACTTTGTGGTGCCAATTGAGTCTCCAATTTGTTTTAGAGCCTTCAGAGTCCATAACTCCAGTGGTAGACCTGGGAGTTTTACCCAGACAATCCGGCTGCGTGGAGCTTCCATTACCGGGTTGAAACCCAGGTACCACGGTACCAATTGCAGATAACTCCTACCTCTGACCCACATCCTGCTGATTATCTTGTATACATCTCTCTGGTCCATAAAATGGAAGGAAAACCAACCATTAATTAGTAAACTGACCTTTGGTGCATAACCGATAATGGGGCTCCAATGCTGTTTAATCCATGCATTCGTATCAACTTCTGTGTTCTCAGGAAAAATCCATCGTCCTATAACAGCCCTTCTCTGTAAACTTGCGACCCTTCTGAGCATATCATCATTGTCCAGGTAAATCTCGTTAATCTCCATTCTATGCCTGTAGTAATTCTTCTTGTTTTTCCTACGTCTATTGTTATGCTTCCTGTTCTTGTCTAGCTACGGGTAGTAAGAATCAGACTTGTTATAATCAAGTGCACTTCTAATTATGTGTTCATCCACCTGGTAGTCAATAGATTCCTGCTTCGCTTGACCCGCGTTTGAACCACGAAAGGCCTTATCTAGAGAAATCCTGTCCAATGTAATTGTGCCCATGTCCATTAATAAATGAAAAGATGGTAATGCTGTCACGTAGGGAAAACAGTACACCTGGATAGCCAGATAGCCGTCAATGGAACGAAGGTAGGTGAAGACTTAAGAAGGATTTAAGTCATAATATTGGTACAACGCGCCATAAGCCTAATCACAAATAAAATAATCTTAGTAGACCTCGGTAGCGAAAATAGCGCAGTGACGGTTCCGGACGGCAGAGTAGGCCGTCAGGAAAAAATAGGAAGATGCAATCAAGGGTCCAGCAGATGAAAGGATAGGATGACCGGGATTCGATAAGCTGCCACTAAGCAAGTATGTCAGGTGATCAGAATACAGATCGAAGTGCCACCTTCCTCATATAAAACTCGAGAATAAAAGATCATTAAATCAGTCAGGTGACGTCCTGATCAAGAAAGCATTTTCCCAGCACCAGCTCGACAGAGTAGTCGTCCCTATGAAAGAGTAAGCACTCTTAAAAGGCCAGCATTTAGTGAGGGCGGATAATCCAGAAATCCCCTGACAACCACCAGATGAGTCAGTAGACAGTAAACAAATCAGAGAGCCGCCACTATGTAGATAATGTCCATTACTAAAAGTGGCGAGATCAGAAAACATTAGAATCAAAGGAGGAGAAACAAGGATCCATAAAAGGACATGTGATGCCCATCAACAAACTTAGAGGGCCAGTCTCGATTCAATAAAAAACAGCCAATAGTCCTCGTGAAGTGGGAGGATCGTCCTGATCTCTGCGAAAGGATATCACCCTTAAGATCACCACCAACAACGTGATCCAATAGGATACACCAATCAGACAAATAAATGCCTGGATAATAAATACCAAGAGAAGTACATCCAAGCGCCGAACCGAGAGACCATCAGAAAATTCAAAAACTGACCAGAAAACTATGGAAAACGGTTATATGCGCCGAAAAAAACCGTTGTGATAACCAGACCAGAGAATGGCCATCATCATTCAAAGCTGCAACAACAGCAGTAACAGCCCGGAATAGTCCACCACCTTTCTCTAATACGAAAACCAAAACTTTTACATGGTCGAGAAAAAGTAATGGAAATAATACATCTATTCCAAAAACTCGGACCAAAAATCCACCCAATAGGGACGATGGTGTGGGCTTTTCGAAGATGAATGAAAAATAGACGAGAGAACGAGGATTGGCGAGGTCCTCTTTCTATTCATAAAGCTTGAAAAATGATGCTACTTTAGAGGTAAGACGGATCTCAATGCTAAACGAACACCCGGAAATACATGGTCGAAAGAAAAAGTATTCCACAGGTGAGCCAGATTTCCGTACTGATCAGTTGAAGTTTCCCCAACATAAATTCACCATATGCCAGTTCTCTTTGGTTTCTCAACGGAGCGGTAGCTTCCCGAGTTGCACGTACAATTCGGGTATATGCATCTACTCCGGGCTAAGAAGGTTTGTAGGGGGGAGAAATCGAAACGAGGACTTTGGTGGCTCTAAACCGACACACTAAGCGTGGCCCCGCTTCTTAACCAAGCTCACTAATTGACGGAGTGTGGGACAGGTTATTCGTCGAGCGGTGTGCATATATGCACTGGAAAAACATGTTAATTTAAATGGGAGTTAGTCCTAATGTAACCGAATAGGGAAGTTTTTCGGGAATTTTGTTAAAATTCAAAAAATCGGATATTTACAGAGTGTCGAATTGCATTTTTTATAATTAATTCAAAAAATTATTTTTATAGTGAAAATAAATTCAACACTTTTTGAGAATCTATCTTTCGTGATCCATATAAAATTTGTAAAATCTCTTTCGATAATAATCACATATCATGAACAATTTTCCATGAAATGTGATTATTACCGAAGAGAATTTTTACAAATTCAACACCATCAAAAAATCATTAAAACACTTAAATACTAAAATTTAACTACCTTAAATCAAAATATTCAAAAATCTTTGCTACGAGTTTTTTATAATCTTACCCGAATTGCTACGGTATTATATGGATATTGTTGATACAAGAATTCTATGTGAAAGAGCTGTGATATGTAACTATCTATGCATTAATGACTTAATTGCATATGTGTATCCTTGTATTTTTCTGAGTTTATGAATTTGGGGTATGTATAATGATGTCTCATACACAGTACTTAGAAGAAGGGTTTAGTTATAAACTCTGTTGTGCATAACCTGCGAAATGAGATTGAGATTGAGAACTGGTTGAGTGCATAGTAGGGTTGAATATTTGATTGGAAGTGTGAGTTTCGAAGCATCGATGCTCTCAAAGTAGAGAACTCAATTCAAACTCAGAAATTTCCATTCCACAGAGGAAAAACCGAGGAACTGTTTAGTTAATTGTGTGCAGGTGCGTTAGACGCACGGTATGAGAAATTTGGTGAAATCACGGTTACTATAACCCATAAACACTGCGGAACTCTGAAGGTGGAACTTGAAAGGCGGAACCATAGTTAAATGCGTAGTGTGAATGGAGCTATGTGTTGTAACAGATGAAAGCACCGTGGCAAAATGCCAATGAACCAAGGGTTAACGTATAAAAGAAGCGGAACCTGGCGTGTCGAAGAGGAGTGGAATCTTGCGAATGAACAGTGAACGCGGGTTAAGGCTGGAAGTGGTTTTTATCGCACCACCTTTGCAGCGAAAATGGTATTGAAAATTTAGGAGCGATTCCATAGAAGGGCCGACACATGGCTCCAAAGGTTCGGGGAAAACCGCCTCCATTGCATGCCATCTCGCGTTATTGTTCGCGCATCTTCGTCGAGCGATATTCGTCCAATCAAATGAGGCAGTGCGACGTGATAGCAACCGTCGGATGGAGACGATCGTTAATACTAGGGCCCAGTCCATCGCGCAACTATTGAATATTAACCCTCGTGCAAGTTAACCGCGCGATTTCCGTTGGATCAGAGGTTGAAAAAGAGATGAATTATCCACCATTGGATCATGAATAAAGTTGCAAGGTGTCTAACAAGGTATGGGTCAGCGTTTAATTATTGGTTATTAAATAATCGGTAGAGGATTCAGTGATATAGTGCGAAATGCTTATGATTGGGCACTAAAAGCCACGGTTTATTAATAGTTTTAATGTTTGAATTGGGGAATATGCATACATGAAGATATATATTTATATACTGTGCTAAATTCGAAACCTATATGAAATGAGATTGGGTTTATTACAAGAGCCTGCAAGAACGAAAGAGCGAGAGACAGCGGCAGAAAAATGGTACAGGGAAAAATATGAATTGAAATTGTAATGTGAGTTTCAAACCATTATGTTTAAACTCATATATGAACAGAGAATGTAGACAGGTAGCCAGAGAATAGAGATGGTAATGAACAGACATCACCCAGATTCATAAGTATTTGAGAATAAAACCTGAAAAGCAGTCATATATGTAGCTGGTGCGCTCAAGTACATTGAATAGATGAATATACACAGAGGTGAACCAAAATATATAGAACAATCACTCAACAACAGATGAAAAGACAAATCCAGTAAAGCCAAAGTCTAGAAAAGGAGCTGAGTGGAATTGAAATGTGTAACTGAAAATGTAAATATTTTTGTTTATATTGTTTTTGATGCAAAGGCAAGTATCCTAAGAAAAAACGTCCCACTGTAATATTGAAATTTGTACACATTGTTATATTGTTTAATGAGTTGGATAAAGAATTGAGAAGGCAGAAGTCAAAGAGTCATGGTTGGTCACTCAAAATTCCTTGTGGAATACAAACAGTCATGTGAGGAACTCCATATATAATTTGATATGCATAAGTGAAAAGATAGGAGAGAGAGTAAGAATAGAGAATGAAAAATATAGAAGATTGAGGCAGAGAAGATAAGGAAGAGAGGAGGAGAAAGAAATGCTACAGAACAGAGATGATATCTGAGGTTGGTGCCTGCAGAAAATTGAAGGGAGTTGGAAATTCCTTGCAAGTTGTAGCTTGCAGAATCGAGGTTGGAGCCTCCTGTAGGTTGGTGCCTGCAGAAAAACAGTGGTGAGAGGGAGTTGGAGCTTGCCTTTGCATCACAACAATAATAAGATGTGGTTTTCTCCCTTTATGGGTTTCCACTTATATCTACTGTCTCTATCTGTGTTGCCTGTGTGCTGAGATGATTTATCAAATCTGCTTAATGTTTACTGCTCTCATAATAAGTTTAATGTCACATTAATTAAATACTTGCTGCAACATATTAAGACTGTTCACATACTAAGGTTGAATACAAAAGTAAGCTGTAAATAAGCTGATGAAAATTTAAAAAGCTCATGTATGTATTGAACTGATTCACCCCCCCCCTCTCAGTTCAACTAAGAATTCAACGGGGGTTGAGCTTAGGCCGGGATTGCCCCATGTATCTTGTGCACTTCCACACGAAATCCTCAGATAATTTTATTCCTTCCCAAAAAACTTCCCAAAATAATAATAAAGGGAGGGAATAGTACTTCTTCTCCTTATGTGCCCAAGAGAAGATGAATTAAAGAATCCCTAGAGGTCGCCAGTTAAGATCCTACAAAAAATTAGTGAACAAAGACCATACACCTATAATAACTTCCACTCCACCTTAGATTACATTTGCACCATAGTTTTAATAAAATTTCCACCATAGGTTTATTTGTCTATAATGTTTGCGCCATACTTTTAGGTTAATACATATTCCGCCAACAAACGATAGGTTTGGCCATAAAACTTTGCATAACATATATGCGGCCATCTTCATGCATGGTTTTTTAGTATAAGTTTGATATCCTAAGGTGTTGCGCCCACTTTGCACTTAACATAATGTCACCATGAAAATATTAAGGCACCCTCAATTAATATATACACCTTTTAACCAATCAAACTCAAACTTTCACCATACACCTAAAGATTTCTACCTGAATAAATGAACTGTGAACCTTTTGATTGCATTGACTGGACCCTTGCCACGTGTTGAGTAGTGGGAACGCCACATGGCTAGCAAGGTCCCTTTTGCACTGGTTCCCCACAAAATTCAATGGATGATTTCTCCTTCATCCACAAACCAAATGAGAAACCGAAAGTAATGCTAGATTCAAAGTGACAGAATCTACAGTTTGTCATCATTTCTGGAAACAATTGAACCCTTTGCACTTTGAGCAACTGGAGAATCCTCTTGGATCATTCAAACTTCTTCTTGATCCTACTTTCAACCTGGTAGTAGCAGCATCACTATGCAACACTTTCTTCGACCCAAAAATTTCGACCTTGCTTTAGAGACTTTGATCTTAAAGGAAATACTTCAATCTTGACTTAGGGAGTTTGGTTTTGACCCAATACACCTTCATGTTCCCTTTCATCCTCCCTGTCCAGCCAATGTGATCCCCAAGTTGTTTGAAGCACAATCCAACTTGTTTCAGACTGTTTGAAACCTCCCTCCACAGATCTTGTGAGCACCCTTATAGGCCGAGTTGTCTGGCCTCCTTCAAAACAGGGCACCCCTGTTGCCAGTGAGAGATCAATTGAAATAAATGAAAGATCCCATTTTGAGCGAAATAATGAGTAAGCAATTGTGGCCAACTGAAGTCTGGCATAGGTACTTTGATGTTGTCTACACCCAGAACAATGTTCATCCCATTGCCAAACTCCCACTGAAGTCTGCAGTGTAGGAAGTGAGCAATGCGATTGAAGCTAAGCCAAATATGTGACCCTGTGATAAAAGGGAGAGAGTCATTTCTGGAAAACAACAACAGGTCACTTTGGATGTTGTATTTGCCTTGAAACAGGGAGGACCATAGGCCATTTACCTTAAGATCCCTCCAAAAGGATTTGACAAGGAGGGTCTGTGAGAAAATGTGGACCTCCAACAAGCTCCAACCCCCAAGGCGCTTTGGAAGAGCAATTGAATCTAATCGGAAAAGATGAAATTTTGTAGGTCCCCGCGCCCTAGAACATAAGAAATGAGAGATGGTGTTCTTGATATGATGGATGATGAGGGCGGGAATGTGAGACATCATGTAAGACATCATGTATGAGGATGAATCTCCCCCCATGGACAACCACTGGTGTGACCAATTATCCAGTGTTTTGTTGAATTTTTCGAGTAACCAATACTAGTCCTTATTTCTGTAATTACACGGCTTGAGGCGGAAGCCAAGATAGGAGAAACCCTCAGAGAGAGGAACTAGAGACATGTTAAAGAGTCCATCTATGATTTGGAGGACTATAGAGTCCATAGAGTGTAAAATATTTGATTTGTGATCATTAATCATGAGACCATAAGCCGCCCCGAATCTAAGAAGTATACAATGCATGGCAACCTAGTGAGCATGAGATATTATCCCAAATAGAAAGATATCATCAACGGATAAGGAGTGAGTGACCTTGATGCCCCTGGAGGCTTGTATGCACGAGAAGGTACCCATATTATGCAATTTTTTGATGTGGAGGCTCAGGTCGTCCATAATGAGGATGAAAATAAGGAGTGATAAGGAACATCCCTAATGAAGGCCCTGCCCCACCCTAAAAAAATCCAAAGGTATTCCATTTATAATAATTGGGAACCAAACTGGAGATATACAAGTTGAATCTAGTTTACATTCCCAAGAGAAAAGCTGATCTTACGTTGAACAAGGTAGATGAATACCCAGTCAACAGTGTCATAATCCCTATGGAGGTCGATTTTCATAATGACAACGTGATCAGGTGATCAAGTCCTTTGTGGAAAAATGCTCAAAAAATTAGTTGCTCAAAATTGGTCCAAACCAGAACGACAGGAAAGAGCTCGGAAAAACGATCTTGTAGATGCGAATGGCACTAAAAACCGATGTTGTATGAGAAAGTTATTCATCTTTGAAGTTTTTCAATTTCAGTAAAAAAAATGGCCAATTTGACTTTATAAAAATATTTTATTAAAAAGAGAATATTCCACAAAATATTTTGGGAATATTCCATGGAATATTCTGTGAAATATTCTGAAGTCAGCCAATCAGAGGGCGCCACATGGCCAGCCCAGAGGCTACCACATGGCCCCAAGGTCGAATGAAATATGGTTCAATAAAATTTTGTTGGCGCGGCAGGAATCGACCCCGGGTCGGGGCGGAGCCAACTGGGCGGCCCGACCATTGGGTCACAAGGTAGTTCTTATTATTCATGGGCTGAAGTTTATATTTAAACTTTAAAATTGATATGGGCGGGGCCTGAAAGGGGTCCAGCCCCCTCCATCATATGACTCAAAGCTTGGAACCGGGAGCTAAACTCCATCGGCGCGCAACGTTGGGGTATGGTCACATGGCCCAACCCGAAGGTGCGGAGGACATTCATATTTTTTGGTTCAAACTTTAATAAAACCCGCACATAACGCAAATTCGTTCAACGACTTCCGAACGGTGTGGTCCCATGGACCTTATCTTTAGTACCCTGACTTGGCGGGAGATATGGCGGATTCCACCTATTCTGGTGGCCGCCCTAAATTGTCGGGCTTATCTAGAGTCTCTCCACTTTTGGTGGAGCTTTCCTAGCCCTAACTGGGCAAATTTAGTTTCAGTCATAACTTTGGCTAGGGAAGTCCTTTTGGAACAAATTTTTTGTTTTTTTTTTGGGGGTATTGGAGCATTCTGAAGCTGTTGGAATAGGTTGCAAAGCCATCAGGGCACTATGTTCATCTATTTGAGGTGAATGAATAGTCAATTTTTACTGTTTCTAGCACTCTGATTCTGAATTTGCAGCTATTTCAGCCTTTTGAGGCTTTCTTCATGGTGTAATACTAATTTTGAGCATTAATAAAAGAGGGGAAAGCCCATTTGGAGGCTTTTGGACCCAGCAGAGGTAGCCCAAGAGAGGGGTGAACTGCTTAAACAGATGCTTGTTATTATGCTGTGAATTTTTGTTGCTTATTTCCAGAGTTTACTACATTAAATAGTAAATTTAAATAACACTACAGAGCTTTGGTGGTGAGGGCGAAAATGGTCACCATAGAAAATGTTGGTGAGGGTCGAAAAGGGCATTCCCTTCATCCACCAAAGGCGGAACATCACCAAGGTGAGCGTCGCCAAAAATATAGGTGTTATTGGTGACATTCAGTGTCACCAATAATTTATAGTAGGATAGTGACCATCACCATTTTCATATGAGAAATGGTGACGGACAATAGCCTCCATCACCAAAAAATTGAATGTCCACAAAAATTGGCGTCGTCGAAAGTATAGTGTTTTGGAAACATTGTCATTGATGTCAAAGGAGGCAGCACTCAGGCAAAGGAGGCAGCGCTGAAGCAGAGGAAGGCAAAAGAAGCATAGTGAAAGCAATAGAGGCAGCAAGAAGAATGTCAAAATGTAACAGTCATAGAAGCACAGTGAAGAACCGTTATCGGAAGGTAGAGATAGAGGCAGAGCGACAGAAGTAGCGAGCAAGACGAGAGGCGAGAGATAGAGGTAGAAGTCGTTATAAAATTCCGGGGAATCGCACTCTCCGGCCCGGCGCGGCAAAGGAAGAGACGAGTCGAGGGCAGCGAGCTGTTATAAAATTCCGGGAATCTCTCCAACACGGCATTATACATATAACTTATACAAACATTATTCTGGGAATCGCTTCATTCTAGCGGCAATGCAATATATATAAACATATATCGGTTATATGCAAGCGGAGCACATATAACATATACAAACATAATTAGTGAATCGCTTCACTCCCGGCAAAATATATATATATATATATATATATATATATATATATATATATATATATATATATATATATATATATATATAAACATATATATCAGTTATATACAAGCGAAGCGCTTTATATCTATATAATCAAAGGTTCTATCAAAACGAAATGGCTTATAAGGTGGGACCCCTCACCCAATCGCAATCGGAGAAAAGGTTCAATCGGCGGAGTTTTGTAATATGCTCCGATCAAGTGGCGGACCCGATGACGATTATACGATGGAGTTAATCGGTTCAATCGCGTCCGGGATCTTAATCGCAATCGGAACTTTCCGATTGATCGCAAGTCTTTTGTAATATGCTCCGATCAAGTGGTGGACCCGATGGCGTTATACGATGGAGTTAATCGGTTCAATCGCGTCCGGATCTTAATCGCAATCGGAACTTTCCGATTGATCGCAAGTCTTTTGTAATATGCTCCGATCAAGTGGCGGACCCGATGGCGTTATATGATGGAGTTAATCAGTTCAATCGCGTCCGAGATCTTAATCGCAATCGGAACTTCCCGATTGATCGCAAGTCTTTTGTAAAATGTTGCGATTGAAGTGGCGGACCCGATCCTGTTATATGCGGGAGTTAATATGTGCAAATCGCATCTGTGTTCTGATCGCAATCGAAACTTTTCTATTATGCGCCCCAATTGCATTTGTTCAAAGTTCGGACCCGATTGCGTTATGAGACATGTTTTATGTGGTCATCGCATCCGTTTGATCAATCGCAATCGCAAGTTTTCGTTTGACACCACCGATTCGCCGACGGAGATGTGGGGCCCGACCCTTTCATATATTAGTGGTTGTGATTCGACTCATTGGATTGTAAAATAATACCAAAGGCTTAAGGTGGAGGGCGATTGTTTATATATAAAAGGATTGTTGTTAGATATATATAAAGCACAGCTGCAGTTGTATTAAAATATGCCACATGGGTTGTGAACCCTCGGGCCTCGGCTTAATGGGAGGGCGATTATTAATATACAACGACTGTGATCTATGTTCGTTCCGCTTGCGGAACTTCCACATCAACAAGACACTCGTGGCATGAAAAGGGTTGAAATTGCCCTGATTTAAAAAGGCAGCAATTGCGTTTCATTTATTTAAAAGGCAGAGTTACACGTATGCAGCTGTTACACCCCCACAGAGGACAGAAAAGCAAATAGAGCCGAGAGGAGATAAAACACAGTCACAAAAAGGACAAAGACAGCCAAAGAAAAGACAAATGCGCATCGATTCAAAAGACTGAATGAGTGAGCTGGAATTCACTTTGTAATTCGAATGTAAATATTTTAATTGTTTTTATTGTTTCTGATGCATTGGCAAGTCTCCGGAAGAGAGAAAATATCCCACTCTAATATTAAAATAAGCACCTACAGTTACATTTTTCTGAGTGAGATGAAAAGAGATGAGAAGGCAGAAGGCAAAGAGACATGGTTGTCCATTTCGAATTCCCAGTGGAATACAAACAGCCATGAAGCTATTTTTGTATAAAACTGGGTAATATCCAAGGGGAGATTGTTGATGAAAAAGGAGTGAGAGAAGAAGAGAGTATGCAGCAGAATTAAAGAGAGTTGAAGAGAATAAGCAAGTTGCACGAAGAATGTGAATAAGGAGGAGCTGAGCAAAGAAGAAGAAGGGGCTGAGCAGAGATGATGCAGGTCTGATATAAGAGTTGATGAACAGCAGAGAAGAAGGTACAAAACATAGCTGATATCCAAGGTAAATCAGCAAGTGTTTTTATTTTGAAAGAGTAAGGAAGTTGGTGCTTCCACATCAACTTGTAGCTTGATAAAATGTCAGTTGTAGCTGACTTAGGTAGGAGCCTCCTGTAGGTTGGTGACTGCAGAAAATAGATGGGAGTTGGAGCTTCCTTGCAAGTTGTAGCTTGCAGAATTGAGGTTGGAGCCTCCTGTAGGTTGGTGCCTGTAGAAAATCAGTGGTGAGATGGAGTTGGAGCTTGCCTTTGCATCACAACAATAATAAGATGTGGTTTTCTCCCTTTATGGGTTTCCACGTATATCTGGTGTCTATGTGAATGATGTCTATGTGTTGATATGGATATGTCTATTCTGCTAAATACTTGCCGCTAACATATTAAGACTCCATGCACATTATCTAACTCGCTTATTAATTGCTACTCATAAATAAAGATTTGCTCACACATTATGTTGATCATGAAATGAAGGTGTTAATAAAGTAAAATAAGTTTTAAAGGAAAAGTTTTAAAGGTCCATGAATGTGTTAAACCGATTCACTCTTAGGTTTAACTAAGAGTTCAACAATTGGTATCGCAGCAAAGTTCCTCGTATATCGCCTTACAACCGAAAGGAGATCCTAGGGCTCTCAAGATGGCGAGTCAAGAAGGAAGCTCAACCAATAAAGCCCCTTTTCTTTACGGTGCAAATTATGCCTTTTGAAAATAAGAATGAAAGCTTATATAATGTCTTTAGGATTAGAAACTTGGGATGTCAGGAAAATTGATATGTCACAAAGTCAACTGATACAAGAAAGAAGCTAAAGAAAGCTTTAGAAGCTAATGCAAAATCAATGAATGCAATCTTAAATGGACTATGTGAAGCTGAGTTTATCAAAAATAATGCACAAAGAAGATCGCCAAAGATATGTGGGACACTCTAGAGAATATCCATGAGGGAAATAAAAGGTTGAGACTGCCAAACTTCTTAAAATGAATGATGATGAAGATGTTGGGAGCTTCTTTCTTAAAAGTTGCGTAAATTGTTAATGATGAAAGCTTTCTGGAGAAACAATACCGTAAGGTATAATTGTACAAAAGATTCTAAGATCTCTTCCATCCGCATTCAATCCCAAGGTGTCTCGCAATAGAAGAAACAACGAAATGCGAGACCTTGACCATGAAACAACTACTAGGAAATCTTACAAGATATGAGATGAGGCTCGAAAGGCAAAGCCAAGCACATGGGAGGCAAGATTCAAAACAAAAAAAGAAGAAAGAAGAAAAGGAAGACATATGCTCCGCGCTCCGATGAAGAAGACGCTAAATTTGTCGAAAGAAATCGGATAGAGGACTCGTAGATACAAAGGTAAAATTCCTTTTAAATGCTTTAACCGTGGAAGAGTTGGACATTATGTCGCTAGATGTCCTCATAAGAAAGTAAGGAATCAAGCTCAAGAATCGCAGAAAGACACATCAAAGAATTGCGTAAAGGAAATAATTCAACAGTAAATCCTTCTATGCACAAAGAAGATGCAGCATCATCCGAAGACTCGATGAACCCTCAGGAGAAGAGGGAACCTTTGAATTTTTACTAATGGCCATATAAGATCTTGAAGGACTTCTTTGCTAGAAGAAGAAGAAGAAGGGGAAGTCGATCTTGAGGGGGAGCTAAGAAGTGCGCCTCTGGAGGAGATTGACAGGGACTCAAACTAAAATGCAGATAAAACAAAAAGAGATTCTCCTCAAATGTGTGAAAGAATAACAAAATTCAAGTCCTCATGCACTCAAGGTAAAGCTTGAAGAAGCTAAGAAGATAGAAGATATATTACTTCAGCAAATCAAGGATAAAACCCAAGAACAAGATAAGTTGGAGGAAGAAGTGGTATGTCTCGGGAAGAAACTAGAAAATGCTCAAAGGACAGTGGTTATAAAATCTTCTCAAACAACAAGCTCTAGCAAGTTGAATGATATCCTGGTTGCTCAAAGATCCCAAATGATAAAAACAGGGATAGGCTATGAAGGAGAATCGAGTAAAGGCAAAGAAAAGGAAAACAAAAATATAATTTTTGTAAAATAAAAGAAGACTGATGAAGAAGCCCAGACAATTCCTACAAAAGAAGAACCATGTAATAAGGATGACAGAGATCATAAGAAATCTCTAGTAACAAGGAATATAATGAATACTAAGATGGCAGAAAAAGAATCATATGCCCCTGAGTATATCAAATTTGGAAGTCATCAGAGGAGATTCTTGCCTCCTATGAATAATATCACCTGTTATGTTTTCCACAAGCCAGGACACATTGTTGCATATTGTCATGCAAGGAGGAATGATTCAAACCAACAAAAGATGCAAGCATGGAAGAGACAACCTTACATCAGGTATGCAAGTAATTTCTATGGTTATTGCTTTTATTGTAAGGATTTTTGCCATAGAATTATTGAATGTAGAAAGTATGGACAAAGAGTGATGTTCAATACCTCAAGGAGGTTTATGAGTCAAAGCAATTTTCTTCATGCTCACAATTCTGCAAAAACTATAATCAAATGTTGTATATGCAATCAAGTTGGACATATATCTTCCAAGTGTTCTCTAAAGGGATATAATTCATCACCTCACAAAAGATACCAAACAAAAGGGGGCCTCCGGTGGATAAAGAAGGTGAATAAATGTGACTTGGCTTTAACTGGTCAAGATTTGAAGAGTCAATGGTATTTGGACAGTGGCTGCTCTAAACACATGACAGGAGATAAAAACAAGTTTTTAACTCTTGACGAAAAGAAATTGGGAAATGTCAGTTTTGGAAATGAAAAATTAGGAAAGATCAAGGGAAAAGGATCAGTCAGCATAGACAATGGCAGAGGAAAGGCCTAAGATGTATTATATGTAGATGGGCTGAAAGAAAATTTACTGAGTGTCAGTCAGATGTGTGATAAAGGCTGTGAAGTTCTCTTTAGAGCACAAGATTGTGTAGTCAGATCAAACACAACAGGAAAAAATCTACACAAAGGTGTTCGAACAGAGAGTAATGTGTACATAGTGAAAGAGGAGGATGAATCCTGCCATCTTAGCAAACTCGAGGAGTCATGGTTATGGCATAGGAGATTGGGACATCTCAGCTTTGACCATATCATTAGACTGAGCAAGAAGAAAGCTGTCAGAGATATGCCAGAAATAAAAAGGCCCTCAAACACAATATGCAAATATTGTCAGTTGGGAAAACAAACCCGCACATCCTTTAAATCTAAGGAATATTTATCAACAATAAGACCACTACAACTTGTGCACATGGATCTGTGTGGACCTGCAAGAACTAAAACACCAAGTGGAGAGTCCTACTTTATGCTGATAATAGATGATTTCTCCAGAATGACATGGGTTGATTTTCTCAAGAATAAATCGGAAGCTCTGGAAAAATTCAAAACATTTAAAGCATTAGTAGAAAATCAGACAGGATGCAAGCTGAAATGCATCAGATCAGACAAAGGAGGTGAATTCACTGATTATGACTTTGCAGACCTATGCAATGAACATGACATAAAACAACAATTTACTATTGCAGGGGCACCTCAGCAGAATGGAGTAACAGAGAGACAAAACAGATCTGTTCAACAAATTGCCAGAGCCATGATGCAAGAGAATAATATTGCTCAAACCTTCTGGGCAGAAGCAGTGCACGCAGCCGTACATATCCTTAATAAAGCTCACTTAAGGCCAAGCAGTGACAAGACTCCCTATGAACTATGGCATGGAAAGCCAGCCTCAATCAAACATTTCAGAATCTTTGGAAGCAAGTGTTACATAAAGAATAATGATGAAAATCTTGGCAAATTTGATGCAAGAGCAGATGAAGGGATATTTCTAGGATATGCCTCCAAAAGAAAAGGGTACAAGTGCTACAACAAGACCCTTCGGAAGATAGTTGAAAGTGTTGATGTGAGATTTGATGAAGAACTTCCAAACAATACTAGAGATATAGACTGTTGCAGTACATTAGACAACAATGAAGAAGAAGACCAGAATGATGATGAAACCAGCAGGAAAACAGAAGATGCAGAGCTGAGCTCAAAAACCCCCTCAATATACACTCAGAAGAATCATCCTGAAGAGCAGATCATAGGAGACAAGAAAGCAGGAGTCCAGACAAGAAGGCAGCTAACAGAACAAACAGAAGAAGTATACATAGCCATGTTATCATAAATAGAGCCAAAGAAATTTGAAGAAGCCAGCAAGGACAAGTATTGGATAAAAGCAATGAATGAAGAATTGGACCAAATTGAGAAGAACAATACCTGGGAACTAGTTCCTAGACCTATTGAGAAAAATATCATTGGTTCAAAATGGGTATTCAAAAACAAAATGAATGAGCAAGGAAAAGTAATCAGGAATAAAGCTAGGCTGGTCTGCAAAGGATACTCAGAAATAGAAGGACTTGATTATGATGAGACATTTGCCCCTGTAGCTAGAATGGAAGCTATCAGAATGTTCCTGGCATTTGCATGATATCAAGATTTCAAGGTATATCAAATGGATGTAAAATCTGTTTTTCTTAATGGTGATCTAGAAGAAGAAGTGTACATGGAACAACCAGAAGGTTTCTCATTGACAGATAAAGAAGACTATGTATGTAAACTAAAAAAGGCCCTATAAGGACTGAAACAGGCTCTTCGTGCTTGGTACTCAAGACTGGATAAATATTTGCAAAAACAGGGTTTTAAAAGAGGTGGAGTAGACAACAATCTATACATAAAAGCGCATGAAAATGAACTCCTAATTGTTGTTGTATATGTTGATAACATTATGTTTGGAAGCAATAGAGATGAGCTAGCAAAAGGATTTGCAGAAGAGATGAAATCAGAGTTTGAAATGTCCATGATTGGAGAGCTCAGTTTCTATTTAGGACTTCAAATTCAGTAAAGGAGCACGGGTACATTCATCCAACAAAAAAAATACCTAAAAGAAATGCTCAAAAAATTCAAAATGGAATATTGCAAACCTGTGTCAACTCCCATGACCACAGGTTGCAAGCTGTGTGCTGATGATGGGTCTGCTGATATAGATCAAAAACTCTACAAATCCATGATTGGAAGTCTATTGTACCTGACTGCATCAAGACTAGACATCATGCTAGCAGTAGGACTAGTGGCTAGATATCAAGCAACACCTAAACAAAATCACCTTCTTGCAGTAAAAAGAATATTCATATATCTACAAGGAAAAACACTGTATGGACTTTGGTATCCTAAAAGCAAAAACTTCACTTTATCAACATACACAGATGCAGATTGGGCCAGTTGTGTTGATGACAGGAAGAGTACAAGTGGAGGTTCTTTCTATCTAGGAGAAAGCCTAGTTGCATGGTTAAGCAAGAAACAAACATCCATCTCTCTGTCTACAGCTGAAGCAGAATATATAGCAGCAGCAACATGTTGTACATAAGTCAAGTGGATGAAGCAAACTCTTCAAGACATGAAGGTAAGAATTGATGAACCTATTTCAATCAAATGTGATAATACAAGTGCTATAAGTATATCTAAAAATCCTGTACTTCACTCAAAAACTAAACACATTCCAATCAAGTATCATTTTCTACGGGAACAAGTGGCTCAGAAAATAGTAAAACTGGAGTATGTACCAACAAAAGAGCATACATCAGATATATTTACTAAACCACTTTCCAGAGAACCATTTGAATATTTGAGAGATAGACTAGGGGTAGTATCTGTAGATACTATTCTCTAATATGAAGAGAAATTACAGTCTGAGGGGGAGAACAAAATGAAAATATCATTCCAGGGGGAGAACAGCCAGCAAGATAAGCATAAAACAAGTCCACAGGATCAACATAATCTCAGTATTATCAACATTCAGCATGAAAAAGAAACAAGGACCTTTCAATCGTTACATACATCATCTCTGTCTGCCACAGATTACAGGCACTACAAATGAAACACAACTATAGAACATATATCGGCTCACTATATCAGACAGAGACAAAATGGATACTCAAGTTCGACAATGTATATCAGCTCACTATACCAAAGTGTTCTCTCAACAAGTTTCATACATCACTATGGAGCAGCATAGTACAATTTCAGCAGAAGAGGACCTAAAAGTAACTCAGAGAAAGGAAATGCAATGACAGAGCCCATACGGAGAGATGAGGCGTAGTCCTTTGCCATTGATGTCAAAGGGGGAGGAAGAACAAACAACAGGAGAAAGAGAAGGAAAACAGAGAAAGTGGATTACCATCAATGCCAAAGGGGGAGACTGTTGGAAATATTGTCATTGATGGCAACAGAGGCAGCACTCAGGCAAAGGAGGCAGCGCTGAAGCAGAGGAAGGCAAAAGAGGCACAACGAAAGCAATAGAGGCAGCAAGAAGAAAGTCAAAATGTAACAGTCATAGAAGCACAGTGAATAACCGTTATCGAAAGGTAGAGACAGAGGCAGAGCGACAGAAGCAGCAAAGGCAGAGGCAGAGGCTAAGTGACGGAGGCAGAGAGCCATTACAAAATTTCGGCGTTATACATATAATACATAATCCTTATTCTGGGAATCTCTTAACTCCAACCGGCGTTATACAACACAAATATTATTCCGGGAATCGCCTACCTCGATGGAGGATACATATATATAGATGCATCATCTTACATATATGTGCAGCGCATCACATAAACAAAGGTCTAAGCTTAAATATATAAGTGGAGAACTTTATTAAAAGAGCACACAAAACGAAGATTTAAATGGTGGGACCCCTCCTCAATCGCAATAGGAGAAAAACTTTGAAGCGTAATATGTAACCCACAGAAAATTACGACTGCGATGAGAATTCGGACCCAATGGGTATATAAATCATGGCTAATATATATTTGAGTTCCAGGTCTAATCACATCAGCACTGGTCAATCGCATCAGAGAATATATGTGTTGCGATTGCGATTGGAAGTCCAGACCCGATGGAGGTATGAATTATAATTCAAACTCGTTTGAAGTCCTTTCCCAATCGCATCGGCAAAATACAATGAACAGTGCCCAATCACAACACATATTAAAAGACTTGCGATTGCGATTAAGAGTTCGGACCCGATGGGTGTATTAACGATGGTTTATATATATTTGAATTCCGGCTAATCGCATCAGAGATTATAAGAGCGTCAGAACATATATTAAATGACTTGCGATTGTGATTGAAGCCCGGACCCGATGGACTTATAAACTTTGATTAATACAAATTTGAGTCCCAATCGCATCGGCAAATATCAATGAACAGTGACCGATCGCATCGGAGAATTTGAAGTTGCGATTGCGATCAATCACAATCGGAGCAGGAGCGATCAATCGCAATCGAGGGAGAATCAATGCATCGAAAACGTGTCAGGTGGGCCCGAAAGGGCATTTGTTAAGTCTTATCAAGATTATTCATTGATTTTATTAGAAGCGACAGTTGCTTGTTAAAACCTTATATAAGGATGCCGAGAGTTGATTTAAGTTAAAAGGCGCTGTTATATATATAAAAGGCGATTGTATTAAAGATGTGTTGCGTGGTCTGTGGGTTGTATGTATATGCCTTATCTTAACAGGAGGGCGATTGTTAATATACAACGATTGTGATCTATGTTCATTCCGCTTGCGGAGCTTCCACATTAACAAGACACTAATGGCATAAAAGGGATTGGAGTTCCTCCAGATTACAGTCAGCAGATATAAAAGCACAGTTACACGTATGTAGCAGTTACACCACAGCAGAGGACAGAAGAGCAAACAGAGCTGAAAAGAGATAAAACACAGTCACAGAAAAGATAAAGACACAGTCAGAGAAAAGACAAATGCGCAACAAGCCAAGAGACAAAACGAGTGAGCTAGAGTTCTCATTTAAATTTGAATGTAAATGTTTTATTTAAATTTATATTGTTGTGATGCATTGGCAAGTCTCCGGAAGAGAGCAAATATCCCACTGTAATATTAAAATAAGTACCTACAGTTACATTTTTCTGAGTGAGCTGAAAAGAGATGAGAAGGTAGAAGGCAAAGAGACATGGCTGTCCATTTCGAATTCCCAGTGGAATACAAACAACCATGAAGGTATTTTTGTATAAAACAGGGTAATATCCAAGGGGAGAGGGTTGAAGAAAAAGGAGTGAGAGAAGAAGAGAGTATGCAGCAGAATTAAAGAGAGTTGAAGAGAATAAGCAAGCTGCAAGAAGAATGCGAATAAGGAGGAGCTGAGAAAAGAAGAAGAAGGGGCTTAGCAGAGATGATGCAAGTCTGATATAAGATTTGATGAACAGCAGAGAAGAAGGTACAGAATAGAGCTGATATCCAAGGTAAATCAACAAGTGTTTTTCTTTTGAAAGAGTAAGGAAGTTGGAGCTTCCCTATCAAGTTGTAGCTTGATAGAAGTCAGTTGTAGCTGACTGAGGTAGGAGCTTCCTGTAGGTTGGTGCCTGCAGAAAATAGATGGGAGTTGGTGCTTCCAAATCAAGTTGTAGCTTGATAAAATGTCAGTTGTAGCTGACTGAGGTAGGAGCCTCCTGTAGGTTGGTGCCTGTAGAAAATAGATGGGAATTGGAGCTTCCTTGCAAGTTGTAGCTTACAGAATTGAGGTTGGAGCCTCCTGTAGGTTGGTGCCTGCAGAAAATCAGTGGTGAGAGGGAGTTGGAGCTTGCCTTTGCATCACAACAATAATAAGATGTGGTTTTCTCCCTTTATGGGTTTCCATGTATATCTGGTGTCTATGTGCATGATGTCTATGCGTTGATATGATATATCTATTCTACTAATACTTGCTGCTAACATATTAAGACTGCTGGTGCATTATCTAATCTTCTTATTAATTGTTGCTCATAAATAAAGATTGCTCACACATTATGTTGATCATGAAATGAAGGTGTTAATAAAGTAAAATAAGTTTTAAAGGAAAAAGTTTTAAAAGTCCATGAATGTGTTAAACTGATTCACCCCCCCCCCCCCTCAGTTTAACTAAGAGTTCAACACACTCAACATTTCACTTAAATATTTTTCCTTTTCTCTACAAAGAGGTAATGGGAAAATAAATTCTGGAAAATCCCTCAATGAATCTCTGGTAATACCCATCTAATCCCATAAAGGATTGAATATCTACCACATTCTGGGGTGCTTGCCACTCCATGATTGTCTTGATTTTCTCTGGATCAACAAAAATCCATTCTGCTGAAATGACATGGCCTAAGTACTGGATTTCTATTTTAAAGAAATCACATTTTTTGAACTTAGTGTATAGCTAGTGGTTTCTTAGCATTTCCTATAAAATCCTTAAATTATCTCTATGTTCTTCCTGGTTTTTGGAATAAATTAAAATTTCATCTATGAATATAAGTACAAAATTATCCAGGAAGGGATGAAATACTCAATGCATTAACCTCGTAATGGTTGCTGGTGCATTTGTTAACCCAAAGGGTAACACCACAAATTCATAATGCCTGTACCTAGTACGGAATACAGTCTTACAAATGTCTTCATCCTTGATTCGGATCTGGTGATATTCAGATCTTAAATCTATCTTTGAAAATATTGTGGCCCCCTTCACTTGATCAAACAGATCATCAATCCTGGGTAGAGGATATTTATTCTTGACTTTTAACTTGTTAAGCTATCTATAATCCATGCACATTCACATGGTTCTGTCCTTCTTCTTCACGAACAAGACTAGTGCTCCTCAAGGGGACACACTTGGAAGAATATACCCCTTTTCCAATGGTTCTTGTAACTGCATTTTTAATTCAGTAAATTCTAGAACACTCCTTCTGTAAGGAGCCCTTGACACAGGAGGTGCTCCTAGCATTAATTCTATGGTGAAATAAATATCTCATCTTGGTGGTAATCTAGGAATACTTACTAGAAAAACATCCATAAAATCTTGTACTACTTGTATTTTCTCCATCATAGTTGTTTTTTCCATGGAATTAGCATATCCTACCTAAATAACATATATATGGTGTTAGGGATCTGTAATTTTAGTAGATTGGTGAGACTAAAACTGCAGAAACAACATCGTTTCAACCAAATTTGGGATTCTAGGATCTAGCCCTCCTGAATCCGGAGAAGGATCTCTCCAATAACTGCAAAGATGGATTTGTCTTTGAAGTTTGGGGTTATGATATTAGGCTAGTTATGAAGACCAAGGGTTTGTTTGTTTTTTGGATGGTTGAGCCTGAATATTACTTGAGGGGAAAGTTCAAAATGCAAAATAGTTTCAAAAGTGAGAAGTTGCAAGTGAATAGAACATCTTAGGCTAAAAAGAGAGATATAACGCTGGTTTTTAGTCCATTGGGCTATGGAGTCATAACAGGGCTTTAATGTAGAAATTTGCTGAATAATGATCAATTATTCACCGAGACTATCCTGATCACATACAATTCGAATTTATATGCAACACATAATCTCTTCCACTCAGATCATCACACATGCGGAAATAAAATCAAGTGATAACACATCAAATCATCATACACATTAACACAGTATGTATGGGGAAAGCTTATAGCTGAAAAACCTGTAGCTATTGTGTATATTATAATGGAGAAATCAAGTAACAAACTCAGTACAATACTCCTCACAAGTACTCAGTACTTTCTCATACAGTTACCCAGAATCTAGCTCATTTTTGAACAGGTTACTGGTTCAAAACTCACCGCCAATTGCCTTGCCTCTATTGCGCAATCCAGGCCTGTCTATATAGAGATCCAAGGTTCTAATCTCCTTGGTTTGAAAGCCCAATCATCATGGGAAATTCCTCCAAGTGTGGTGCAAATCTCATGCACAACTGAAGTCGCCACTGATAGCTAACTCCACCCTTTCATCTACCTCTTTCACTGGTCTCCACTGAACTCATCATGCACTGTAGTGAACTGATGTGTTCTTGAGTTGAATAATGAGTTACTAATTAATGAATTAAATAATATTTAATTCACTCGACTCATAACTAATTGATTAGCTAGTTAAACTAATCTCAACTAGTTCAACTAAAATAAACAGAACACAACTCCACTATCTGTCTCATTAACTCCACCAAACTTCTGCCACTGAAGTCCTAACTGAAGTCAACCATGAATGATGCCATCAAACCCTTGGGAATCACGTGATTCCTCTGTCAAATTCATGAGCCACTTCTGTAGCTCGAACTAAAGTGCTCCAAGAGAGTAAACTGTTGTTTAGAGTCCAAATATTATTAAGGGTAAATAATATTTGACTTCCCTATTTTTATGAGAGGCAGTCTAAAAATAGACTTCGACCTCTTCGACCTAAAAGATAGAGTCTCATCTATTTTTACCAACATGACCAATGCTCCAAGAATCTGAAACTGGAATCCCCGAACCATGCTCCATATGTCTAAAAATAGACATAGTCTAAAAATAGACTTTGCGCCAGAATTTGCCTGCGGGCCCACTTAGTGAAGGTGAATTCATTTCACTAAGCTCCATCATCTTGCTGCATTTTCAACTCTCCCTCTCAGAAAGATATGGATTATCTGCAACCCCTATCCTGCCTCTGTGGAATTCGAACTTGCTCCTGGTGAGCGCCTTCGTCAGGATGTCGGCATCCTGATCCTCCGTGGGAACATATGAAAGCATCATGATTCTCCGCTGAACACAATCTCTGATATGATGGTACCTAATGTCGATGTGTTTGGACCTATCATGAAATAATGGATTAGACAAGATTTTAATGCAACTCTGGTTATCACAGTAGATCATTGTAGGCTCCAAATGCAACCTGAACAATCCTGTGAGGATCTTCCTCATCCAAACAGCCTCGCATGCAGCCAAGCTAGCTGCCATGTACTCGGCCTCTGATGAACTGAGTGCCACTGATCTTTGCTTCCTTCTATACTAGGAAACTGTTGTTGACCCAATGCTGAAAACTCCTCCCGAAGTGCTCTTCCAGTCCGTTGGACTCCCTGCCCAATCTGCATCAGTGAAGCCAGAAAGCTTCGCTCCATCCTCCTGTCTGTACCATAAACCATATCCCGATGTGCCTCTAATATAGCGCAATACATTCTTGCCTACCTTCCAAAAGAGCTTGGTAGGCTTAACCATAGCTTGCGAAAGCTGGTTAACTGCATAGCATATATCGGGTCGTGTATTGACCAGATACATAAACGACCCCACCAACTGTCGATAGATAGTGGCATCCACTACCTCCGCTGAAGTAGCATCCTCCTTCCTCCAACCACCAAGAAGAGGAGTGTCAACAGGCTTGCAGCCTTGCATGTTGAACCTCTCCAGAATCTCCCGGGCATACTTGCCCTGAGAAACAAACAGTCCTCCGCTGCGCTGCCAAATCTCCAATCCCAGGAAATAATGAAGGATGCCCAAGTCCTTCATCTCAAACTCTCGTGCAGGATCCTCCTTGCATGAAAGTATCAACTGCTCATCACCAGTCAAAATCAGATCATCTACATACAATACGATGATCAACAGCTTCCCCTCCACCACAATCTGGTACAGGTTTGGATCCGCCTCACTCTTGGAGAATCCAAGCCCGGTGAAGTAGCTGTCTATTCGAGTGTACCAAGCACGAGGTGCCTGCTTCAGCCCGTACAGTGCTCTCTTGAGTCGGCACACATGCGACTCACTGCTGAAGATCTCAAAACCTTCAGGCTGCTCTATGTACACCTCTTCCTCAATAACTCCATTGAGGAACGCAGTCTTCACATCCATCCGATGAATGTGCCACCCCATCTGCGCTGAGAGAGCAAGGATCGTCCGTATGGAAGAGTACCTTGCGACAGGTGCAAAAGTCTCCTCATAGTCAATCCCCTCGATCTGTGAGAAGCCACGGGCAACAAATCTCGCCTTGTACTTCTCCACACTCCCGTCAGCCGCCTGCTTCACCTTGTAGATCCATCGCGAACCTACAACTGATTTCCCAACCGGTCTTGGGACAATCTCCCATGCACCGTTCCTGATGATCGAATCATATTCTTCGATCATGGCATCAACCCATGCGGGTTCCTCCACAGCTTCCTCAAAAGAGGATGGCTCTGTCACAACACATTGACTCATAAGAGCCATGTATCCAGTGTACCGATCCGGTGACTGTCTCTGTCTGCGCTGTGCTGTAGGTGGTCGTACAACCTTCTCTGCATCCCGAGCCAGTCGCTCAGCTTCTGTAGTGCGCATGCGCCCTCTGATGGTTGGCGCTGCCTGGGTGGTTTCTTCCACCTTCTGAACCTCCTCTTGTGGCTGATCCACATCCGGAAGCTCCTCCTTAGGAACTAACAGCTCCTCATCTGCATGCAAGTGTAGCTCCCTCTCAAGCGAACACTGCATGGCTTTCTCCTCCCGAAATTTTATATCCCGTCGCACAACAGTCTTGCGACTGTCTGACAAATACACCCGATAGTTGTGAGGTGTATCAGTGTACCCCACAAATATTCCAACCTCAGCAGTTGGATCCAGCTTCCTTCTCGCATCCTTCATCACATGCATGTAGACATGAGAACCAAAAATCCGCAAATGGGAAATATCAGGCCTCTTGCCAGAATAAGCCTCCTCTGGTGTACTCATGCCAAGAACCTTGTGAGGACAACGGTTCTGCACATACACTGCTGTATTGCATGCCTCAGCCCACAAGTGAAGGGGTAGGCCCTGATCATGCAACATCACCCGTGCAACACCCACGATCGTTCTGTTCTTCCGCTCAGCCACCCCGTTCTGCTGTGGGTTATGGGGTGCGATGAGCTCTCTCCGAATCCCTTCTGCGCTGCAGAACTCCTTGAATTCAGCCGAGATGAATTCACCACCGCTATCACTCCTTAGAGCAATCACCTTCTTCCCCGACTCCTTCTCGACCAGTGCTTTAAACTCACAGAACTTCGCAAATGTATCGCTCTTCTTCTGCATGAAGAAGATCCAGCACTTTCGAGAGAAATCATCAACAAAGATCACATAATACTTGTGCTTTGCTGTCAAAGCAACTGAGCAAGGACCACACATGTCTGTGTGAACTCTCTCAAGGATCGTTGTGGCGCGACTATTCTTCTCATGAAAGGTGGCTTTCACATACTTCCCTAAAGTACACCCCTTGCACTGATCTGACTCCGCAAGGGTGCCCTTAGGAAGCCCAGTAGAAATCTGCTGCAGAATCTTCAAAGCTCCATGGTGAAGGTGGCCCAATCTCTTGTGCCATAGTTCGCCCTCATCATCCCGGCTCACCACTTCTCCCTCTTTGCATGCCATAGCTGCGCAGCCATCTATCTGCAACTGATAAAGGTTCTTGGTTTGAACCCCTATCTTCCGGGTCTCTCCAATAGTCTTACTGCGCAGGAAGGCTTTTCCTTCACTGAAGACCACATCATACCCCTTATCCTCCAACATTGCCACAGAGATCAATTTCTTCTTCAATCCAGGTACATGCATGACATCCTTCAGTACAAAGCGTTTACCAGACTCCCTCTGAAAGAATATGGTACCGATACCAATCGCACTGTATCTACCATCATCGCCCATCTCGATGTGCACACCCAAATCTTTTTCCTCCAGATCTGAGAACAAATCCCGATCTCCCATCATATGAAATGATGCACCGCTGTCCAAGAACCACACCGATCCCAACACACTTGAAACCAAGCATGCGATCAGTGAAAAGTCAAGCTCAAACTGTGAAGCCAAAGCTTCTCCATCTGCAAATCTTCCCGCTTGCTTGTTCTTCTTCTTCTTTGGACAATTGGTAGCATAATGTCCGTGATCATGGCAGTGAAAACAATTCACTTTCGCCATATCCTGCTTCTTGCCCTTTGCACCAGAATGAGAGGTTTTCTTACCCTTCCCCTTCTTTGCTTTGGCAACCAAAGCGCAGTTTTCTTCATCAGCTCCCTTCGATGAAGATCCATCTCGAGTAGTCCTCCTTATCTCCTCCTGCATGAGATCCGCCCAAAGGCGCTCCCATCCCGGCAGCTTCTCCCGACCATTGACACTATCTTGATATGAGTGCCAAGCCTTCGGAAGACCAAGGAGAGTCAGGTCGACCATGTCCTCGTCTTCGACAGTCACCCCCACACTTCCCAGCTCATCTCTGCACTGAGTGAACTTCGTGAGGTATTTGGCGATACTGTCGCCCTTCTCCATCTTGATGTTCCTGAGCTTATCTTTGAGCGCCAGCCTCCTTTGGTCACTCTTACTCTGGAATAGATCCGTCAAAGCTTTCCACATTAGAAATGGAGAAGCCTTTCCATGCAGGCTGGATACAATATGATCCTTGACGCCCTCCAACAAGATCCTTCGACATTTCGCCATCTTCTTTTGCCATACTTCGACTTCAGCAGGATCAGTGGGCTTTTGGACATCCGTATCTACGAACTCCTTTAGACCATTATCTTCTAATACTGCCTCCATGCGATCCTTCCATGCAACATAATTCGAACTGCCTTCAAGAGCATATTCGAGTCGCAAACCGTTGAAAGACATTTTCAACACTAGCACCAAGAAAACAAAACTGCTGCAAAATTTTGAATTCCACCTCAAAGCTCAACCGCTCTAGATCGGTGAGAACAAATTATTTCTAGCACAGAGATTTACTGTAAGGGGCATTTACCAGACCTTTCACTTTCCGAAGAAAGATGAATCCGGAGGCTACCTGGCCCGCATGCAAACTCTGTCTACCGAAATAAGTTTGTAATCACTGTGATGATCAATCTCTGCTTCAATAGCTCCGATACCATGTATAAATTTGCTGAATAATGATAAATTATTCACCGAGACTATCCTGATCACATAAAATTCGAATTTATATGCAACACATAATCTCTTCCACTCAGATCATCACACATGCGGAAATAAAATCAAGCGATAACACATCAAATCATCATACACATTCACACAGTATGTATGGGGAAAGCTTATAGCTGAAAACCCCGCAGCTATTGTGTATATTATAATGGAGAAATCAAGTAACAAACTCAGTACAATACTCCTCACAAGTACTCAGTACTTCCTCATACAGTTACCCACAATCTAGCTCAGTTTTGAACAGGTTACTGGTTCAAAACTCACCGCCAATTGCCTTGCCTCTATTGTGCAATCCAGGCCTGTCTATATAGAGATCCAAGGTTCGAATCTCCATGGCTTAACAGCACAATCATCATGGGAAATTCCTCCAAGTGTGGTGCAAATCTCATGCACAACTGATGTCGCCACTGATAGCTAACTCCACCCTTTCATCTACCTCTTTCACTGGTCTCCACTGAACTGATCATGCAATGTAGTGAACTGATGTGTTCTTGAGTTGAATAATGAGTTACTAATTAATGAATTAAATAATATTTAATTCACTCCACTCATAACTAATTGACTAGCTAGTTAAACTAATCTCAATCAGTTCAACTAAAATAAACAGAACACAACTCCACTATCTGTCTCATTAACTCCTCCAAACTTCTGCCACTGAAGTCCAACTGAAGTCAACCATGCATGATGCCATCAAACCCTTGGGAATAGCGTAATTCCTCTATCAATTGCATGAGCCACTTCTGTAGCTCGAACTGAAGTGTTCCAAGAGAGTAAACTGTTGTTTATAGTCTAAATATTATTAAGGGTAAATAATATTTGACTTCCCTATTTTAAGGAGAGGCAGTCTAAAAATAGACTTCGACCTCTTTGACCTAAAAATAGAGTCTCATCTATTTTTTCCAACATGACCAATGCTCCAAGAATCTCAAACTGGAATCCCCGAACCATGCTCCATATGTCTAAAAATAGACATAGTCTAAAAATAGATTTTGCGCCAGAATTTGCCTGCGGGCCCACTTAGTGAAGGCGACTTCATTTCACTAAGCTCCATCATCTTGCTGCATTTTCAACATTTAATTGAGTAACAACATCAAGAGTGATCCAAGGGGCAAGTCATCTATATCATAATATTATTGAGATTAGAGTGATGGAATGGAAATAATAAAGTGTTGGAGATGGTGGAAACTGATAATAATTTCACAAAGGATTTATAGTCAGTCCAAGCAAGAAAATACACTTAAGTAACTGTTTAAAACCAACCAAGTGCAGGGCTAACCATTGAACTCTTGGGCAAGTTTGTATTAAAGCAGCTTAATTGACAAACAATCCAGTAATCCACATAATTACCTTCAGAAAGTATGAAAACATGTAAGAGGAAAAAAGTGTAACTTAAGATCGGATAAAGTACTTTTAAACCTATTCTGGTTTCAGTTGACACCAAGGGAAACTTTCAGAATCTGCTTTTTGGAGAAAAACTAGGACCAAGGTACACCATTCTTCCATAGTCATCTTTAATAAGCAAATATGGAAAATAAATGTCAAGAACAAGGTTTAAAGAAAACAGTAGGACGAGGGAACTCCAGCATTCCTAAGTACTTAAACTGTATTAAATCATTCTTAAATAAACAAGTTAGAGGAAAACATTGAGATAAAGCTTTCAATTAGAAAAGGTTACTGATATACAGTAGGTCCTAACTCTATAAATGTTGTCCTTTATCAGAGAATAGTGAACAATATGACATACATAGGAGGAAAACAATAACAAAGAAAGAAGCACTTCACCAGTGATATAGACCAGGATCCCAAGAAACAGCTTGTTTATTGATGTCAAACTAGTTACAGTACTCAGGTCCAATGTTTCAGTTCAGTAATCATCTTCACTATTCAGCCTATCTGATCTATCACAGGCAAAGCTCCAAGGGCCATTGAACACCATTTAGAATCAGTTTTTTTTTGCTCAAATATATTTCCAGGTTCTGCAACCAACCCCTCACTCATCTTCTGCAGAAGTATATATAGAAGGGTGAGGAGGTGAGATCCGATAAAAGATATAAATTAAAATTAATACAGAATAAATGGCTTATTGGCCTTTGAGGGGCTCAATGAAGAAAATTACATACATATTCTCTGTATTAAATGATTTTACATAAAGATTTAAGCTCTGTGGGAGCTTTTTTTGACTTTTGAGGCTCTGTGACGCATCGAAGTAACTCTACAAATGTTCTCTGCATTAAGTTTCCTTGGAGAACTAACTTTCTGGCTGTGCTGAGACAAATATCTGATCCTGATCAATAAATTCAGCCTCTGATTGAATAATTTGAGGCACATGTGGCGTGGTGGTAGCTAGAGGGATCGATTTGCCTCAATTTGTGGTGGTGGAGGGTTTCCTGTCGATAAAACACTTTAGATTTTCCTTTAATTGTGTTTTAATTTGGGGGATTAGGATTTTGATAATCATTCTTAGCTGTGATCCCCATAATTATGTCTTCCATCCTCTGTTCTGGTTCATTTTGATCTTTGTCACTGATACTCTGTGATTTGTGATTGACTTGTTGTGTTTTTGCTGATGTGCAGGGCCATGGAAGGTTTGAAAGGCATCAATGCCTTCGCAGATCATTGATAAACATGGAGTCAAAACCCTGTGATGATTTTCTTTGGTGAATTGGAGGCGGGAGGATCATCATCCTTCGCCTTCGAATTTTCCTCAAAAAAAGGCGATAAAACCTCGAAACCCTGCAAAATACAAACAACTTATTATAAAATCCATGCATTTATAGGTTTATTGCTGTGAAGGCATGTGGAGCAAGTGTGGCCATTGGATGGCATCATCCAATGGTCAGGATTGATCGGAGAAGGCGGAAGAAAGATTAAATTAGAGTCGTCGATCACGCAGAGATCGACAGTTGAGAGTGAGGGTGAAAGTCAAACTGGAGAATTGTTGACTGGGAGACGAAATCAGGGCGATGGAATATGGACCGTCAATCTGTAGATCAGATCGATGGTGGAGATTAATCTGGATGGTGCACCATAGTTTGGTTAACTATCGAGCATCTTCGGCGAGTGATAGTCGTTGGATGGCCCGCCCCAAATCGGACGACGCACGACAATATCGCTGGGCATCCACGTATGAAAGATAATGCGCGATGAGCAAGCGGTTTTGAAAAATTATAGGGGATGCATGTCACGCGATGTCTGGAATCGCTGGTGATCGGGAAAAAACCGCCTTTGCCCAAAGGCGGTGCGATGGAAACTGCGCGGTTTCGGCAATCGGCTAGTGGATGGCGGGGACCACCGGGGAGACGTACTCCGCACCGTACGATCTGTAGATCAGATCAATGGTGGGGGTTAAACTGAAAATTGAACCAGTGGAAAAGTTTATAATTTAATTAAAAACCAAAGAATTAAAATAATCAAAGGTTTTAATACTTCGGCGGAGAAATATTTAAAGGGTTGGCGCCTGACTGAGGGGCCGAGGGTCATATGAAGGGTCATACGACCAGGGATTTATGCGAGAAGGGGCTAAGACCCATATATGTACAAAAAAGTGGGTTTTTATGGTTTTCCAATGGAAAATAGGGTTTCGATAAGGTTTAAAAGTGGGTTTTAAACCTTATAAAGGTGGATTTTCATGAATGGAAGAAAATAATTCATGAATAATAGAGGAATTTTATGGAGAAATAGGGAAGCAAATGAAAGCTAGTTTTTGAAGAAGGGGAAAAAGGAAATGGTACTTTGCAGCAGTATTCTGGCTTGGAAATTAGCAGGATTGCTAAGTGTAAAATGGGAATAGCAGTGAAGTTCGGACAGAGGATAGGCATGAGGCCTTCAAGACTCTTCAAGAGCCAACAATTTTTAGCAATGAAATTTGTTCCTTGAAGGCTCAAAAAGATTTTAGCTAGAATTTGGTATAACAAATTTTATAACTAGCTAATAGTGGCTCCACTTGGGGATGATGCCTTCTTGATGGCATTAAGAACTTCAGACCTGCATTCTCTGGGAGGCTGACCTGTGCCACATCCATTATGTTCTCTAGGAGGCTGACCTGTGCCTGATCCATTGGGCTACTTTTCCTTTGTTGAGATGATTTTATTTGAAAACATATTAGCAACCATAAAAATAATGGATCTTTATCAATACAACTTTCTACCTACCCAATCCTACTGATCTAACATTTTTTATTCATTAGAGTGCACTTGGATTGGAAAACTCTTTTACAACATTTTATTCTTTTGAAAGCATAAAACTAATTTAATTCTACTCCTTAATTCTCCCTGAACTTAGATTAAACAATTGAGTTCAGATGCTTCTCTACCTATTATACTATCTGTTGGGATTAGACTGTCCAACAGATTTTAATTCTCTAATTTTTAAGACATAAATTTAAAAAACAGTCAAGTCAAGATTAAGCCTTTTGACTTGATGTGATCTATGGCTTAAAAACAAGCTACACATAGACATTTATTTTGCAAAAAATTAAATCAAAACGGAAGGCTTAAGATTTGAAAGTTCAAAAAACTACCTTCTCTTTTTACAGTTGTATTTTGAATTTTGTTTGAGCTATTCTTTCTTTGTTCTTTGGTTCATATTTTGAGTTGATTTGAACTAGATTTACATCTTTTTTGACTCAAGAAAATAGAACATATTTGAGTCATTTCTTGCTTGGAAACTTAGGTTTAGATTTTGATCATATTTGAACCTTTAATTTCTATCCTAAACTGTCTACTGATAAGCCAAGATTAAACAGTTTGGCAAATCAAATTCCCTATCCTATCAACATAAAATTTAAAACTAATTAGTCAATATTAAACAGTTTGACTAACTAGAAGTGTGTTTTGTAGGAGCGGCATTTGAGCTTGCACACTTTCAGATTTGTTTCTCTTTTCTGGTATGGGGCTATACCTTTCTTGTTTTCACAATCTGCCCTCTTTTCTTTATTTTCATTGTTTTTGTATTTTTTATTTTTACAACTTTGAATGCAATGGTGGATGAAATATTTATAGTGGAAAAAAGATAAAAATGATTTTGGAACACAACATGGATCAAGATAAGTAATGCTTAAGCATCCTGTCGTTGACAGGACCCCCAAACAGTTCTGCTCCATTCAACTCCTGCAAGAAAAATGCGTTGTTACTAGCAGCTGAGTGAATAGAGTAAGGGCCAAGCCATAAGTGGTCAAATTTTCCATGCTTTCTCTTCTCTTCCCTTCTTGAATCCCACTTTAGAACTTTGTCCCCAATCTTGAAATTGTTGGCCTTTGTTCTTTTGTCAAAAATATTTTTAATGCTATCTTGCTTCTGCAATGCTTTGCTATACACTTCCTCTCTGGTTTGCTGAAGATGAATGGTCTGGTTCACTCTTCTGATCATGTCATTTTCTTCAGTTTGTAACTCTTGAATCAACTTCATCACTGAAACACCAAGTTTTTTTGGAAAATTTGCATCGGTACCGTACACTAGCTGAAAAGGTGACATGCCAATGGATTTCTTCAAAGTAAATCTGTCAACCCAAAGTGCATGAACCAGCTTTGTGTGCCAAGACTTCTTATTGTCCTCCAACATTTTCCTGATTATGTTCAGTAAGATTTTGTTTGAGGATTCTGCAAGTCCATTACCTTGAGGGTAATAGGCCGTGGAATGCCCCAATGTTATTTGATATCGGTGACAGAAATCAACCATCTTGTTTGATCTAAATGCTGCTGCATTATCAGTGATAATCTTGGTAGGAAATCCAAACCTGGAGAGAATTTTAGTCTCCATAAATTTGATTATAACTGAATCATTGGTCTTCCTACAAGGTATGGCTTCTATCCACTTAGTGAAATAATCTGCGGCAGTGAGGATCCATCTATGCTGGGCAGAAGATGGGGGATGGATTTCTCCTATGAAGTCAAGTCCCCACTGTTGAAATGGGGCTTCAACAGTGATTGGATGCAGAGGCAGGGGCAGGAGTTTTCTTTTTCCTTCAAAAATTTGACATTTAGGACAAGCAATTATCATCTTGTGGATATCATGAAAAAGAGTAGGAAAATAGAAACCGGCCCTCAAAATTTTGTTGGCTGTTGTCTTCCAATACAAATGACCTCCACACTCTCCTTCATGGAACTCGTGCTTAACCTTCTCTGCATCAAACTAAGGCAAAAATTTAAGCAATAGACCACTTGCATTTTTCCAATAAAGACATCTATCTATAATGCAATAGTTTATAGCTTTCAATTTAAGGAATCTTGCCTTTGTTTTTGTCAAACTAGGAGGTGTATTCAATTTAAGAAAAACATAAATAATATCAGCATACCAAGGAGAATTCATAAAATGATCTTCAACTATAGGAGTTGAGAATTCTTCTTGGTCATCCAAAGAATTAATCATATTAATATCAAGAACTTCAAAATTTGATTCAGCCATTAATCTAGCTAGACCTTGGCCTTTGATGAGTTTAGTGGGTTTTATCTCTAAATCATATTCAAGGATAACAACAATCCACTTACCTCTCTTACCATTTGGGTCCTATGTTAGAATGTCTTTAACAACTGAGTTTGGGACAAAGGCAATGATGTCGAGTGAAGGATGTACACTATGAAGTCTTTCAAATCTTTAACCAAAGAAAAAGCTCGCTTTTCCATGATGTTATACTTCAAAGGGGCATCCCTCAATGCCTTGCTAAAGAATGAAATAGGGTGTTCTTGTGCTTGTGGATTTTTCTATAAAAGGACAGCAGCTATGGTATGTTCTGATGCAAATGAAAAAATATAAAAATCTTTTGAAAAATCAGGACTTATAAGAACCGGTGTTTTGGTTAACGCTTGTTTCACTAGTTCAAAGGACTTCTTTGCTTCCAAGGTCCATTTTACCCTTGCTCCTTCTTTAACATGTTTGTGATATTCCTAAGGAGCTCAGCCAAGTTGGGGATGAACCTTCTCAAAAAGTTAATCTTTCCAATGAAAGATTGCAACTCTTTGAGGTTTCGAGGATGAGAGATTTGCAATATGGCCTCAATCCTCTTTGGATCTACCTTTATACCCTCTTCAGAAATAATGTGCCCAAGAAGTTTACCTTCTTGGAGACCAAATAGTGTTTTCTTAGGGTTTAAAGATATTCCAAACTTTCTGCATTTCTCAAAAACCTTTCTCAAATGTTCTAAGTGCTCTTCATCTGTTTTTGAAAACACAGTGACATCATCTAGATAGATAATGATGAAGAAGCCCAGTTCCTCCGAGAATGCTATGTCCATGGCTCTTTGCAAAATTTCTCCAGCATTCATTAGACCAAAGGGCATTTTCATATACATGAAAGTGCCCCATGGTGTAGTAAAGGCTGTCTTTAATTGATCGGTAGGGTGAACTAAGATCTGATTGTACCCTGAATAGCCATCCAGCAAAAAAATTATTTTAGACCCTGCCACCCTTTGTAAAATATGTTCCATCTTAGGTAAAGGGTAGTTGTCTTTCAATGAAGCTTTGTTTAAGTCTCTAAAGTCTATACAAAGCCTGATTTCTCCAGTTTTCTTCCTAACAGACACCAGATTAGATACCCATTCAGAATATCTAACAGGGACAATAATACCAGCATCATACATTTTCATGATCTCCTTCTGAACCAAAGGAAACTGAATAGGGTTTATTCTGCGCAGTTTCCATTTGAATGGTTTTTGGTTTTCTTTGAGGGGATTTTTGTGCTATATTATTTCAGTGTCATAGGATTTAAGATCTTCATAACTCCATGCAAAAACATCAGAAAACTCTTTAAACAGCTCTATGTATTTAAGTTTGATGTGAGATGGTAAGGTTTTATATAGTTTAATCATCATAGGTTTAAGTTCACTGCCTATATTACACTCCACTTCAGTCTCTACAGGCTCCAGTTTTCGTTTATTTGCCACATCGTTAAAATCAAAAAACTCTTCCAAAGGTGCCAGACCTCTAGGCAAACTTTCATCTTTGGAGTGCAGAGTTCCTAACTCCTCTATTTCTAACTCTGCGTTCAATTCTGTTTTTTTTTTAGTTTTCTTGACAGCAGGTTGATATTAACAGGTTCAGGAGACGGTTCCTCTTCACCAAGGAAATTTTCTTCACTGCAGTCTGTATCATACTCTGAGTCCGAACTTTGTAGTTCAAATTAATTTCTGAATTGCATGAAGTCTTCTATTTGTTTATCATTGTCAAACACCTGTCAATACTTTTCATTATCAGGCACAACTGATCTAAATTTTATCTCAGTTGTGTAGTCTTTGGTTTCATATCGCGTCAAGCATGTCCTAGCTGCAAAGGCTAAATTGTGGGCTGCAATGTTTTTCTTTCTTGGGACAAAAATCAATTCGGACTCGTCAAAGGTTTTCAAGAGGTCCATGACATCATTTCGGTAGGCTCTAAGTCTGGGATGATTTGCGTTATACTCCCCATTGACTTGCCTAATGACTAACTCTGAATCCCCATACACATTTATTCTTGTGGCTCCTAAATTTTTCAACAGATGTAAGCCTAAGAGAAGGGATTCATATTCTGCTATGTTATTGGAACACTGAAAGTTTAACTTGCAGGAAATTCTTTCTGTGTGGTTATTTTAAGTGTTGGAAATCGAGAAACCTGCACCAGCATTGGTTCTAGTGTAGGATCCATCAAAATAAATACTCCACATAGAACTGTTGTCGGTTTCATCCTGGTTAACATCCTCTTTGACTACTGCGCTTTCTATATTTTCATGATTAGCGGCACTTAATTGAATTTTTTTTTACTCCTCAGGTTTTTCGTTAAGTGGAGGCACGTTTTCTTGAGTGTCAAGGTTTAAAAGCAACGGATGCACGACTTGTAGTTGAAGACCTTTGTTTAGTTTGCTAATGTTTAATGGTTTAGCAAACTTCTTTGACAGCTCTGTGATATTTTCTTCCTCTTCCCTATTATTCATTAACTCTGTTAAAGTTACTTTTTCATCTAATGTTTCTTCATTAAAAAGGATAACTAAATAAAGGCCGGTATCTACAGAGTATAGAGGGGAGTTTTGCGGTCTGTATTGACTTGTAACCATGTATTGCATATGAGACTCCATGTAAAGTCTTCTATTTTGATTGAAAATAGGGATAGTCTTACAAGTCATGTCCATTTGCATAGTCCCCTATAACTTAGCCCCCCAAGACCTTGATAAGAACATTCCATACTTGGGGGGGACATCAACCACAACAATATCCATAACTAGGCATTTGGCTGGAATCTAGGCTAAGTTAACACAGAGGTCTTTGATCAATCCTAAACACCTTACTCTGTTGGAATCAAAGGAATACAGGTCTTTATACCGTCTGGTAATTTCCAAACCAAGGCTCTCCATCACAGCTTTAGGCATTAAATTATGAGAAGCCCTAGAATCATGCATAGCATTATGCAAAAAAATTTCATGAACATTTAAATTTACATAAAAGGGAGCAACGGGTCCCTCTTGATATTTACCTTCAATCTTAGGACCAAAAATCAGTTCTTAGAAATCTACAAATTGAAGAGAGACAAGTTTAGTGTAGAGGGTGAAGCTAAAGTGATTGACAAGAGGTGTACTACAACAAGTATCTAGATAAAAATAAGTTAATGATTTGAAATGAAGTGTAAAATTTATTTGCATTGAAGTTTGAAAGTGGTGAGGAAAACATGTCAAAATAGTAAATGTTTTACTAAATAATTTAAGTTATATTACTAATTAGAGATCTATACAGATGCTGAAGCTGCCTATGTAGAGTGCACGCACCAATAAATCTATGGAACTCTCACTAATTTCCAATTATCTTTGGGAACATAAAGGCTTCTGAAAAATGGGGAGAAATCATTTTGAAGTAAAAGTCAGAAAACAATAAGAAATGAGAACATCAAAAAGAAAGATACGGGGAACATCATTCTAAGCATAAACGAGAAAATAATAAGAAAGTACAAGGTCAAAAAGAAAGAAAGATATGGCCTCGCAACATCTAGGTTAGAGAAATGGGGAGAAACCGTACTAAAGTTGAAATATAAGAAATCACAACCTCAAAAAGAAAGATATGGCCTCAAAATGGGGAGCAAAACAGAACGCAGAATGTAATAAGAAATTACTTGTCAAAAAGAAAGATATAAGTAAAACAAAAACCAGAAAATTATAAGAAATTACAAAGACAAAAAGAAAGATATGGCCTCAAAATGGGGAGCAAATTATTCTGAAAGAGAAACCAAAAAATAATAAGAAATTACAGCATGGAAATAATAAACGATTAGAAAGTTAAAAAGTTGATGAAAGTTGGCAGTGGCATGGAAATAATGAGCAATTTTAAGAGTCTCTTCAAGTATATAGTAAGAATTGAAATTATACTTAAAAATTGAAGAAATTTTTTTATGGATTATATTAAACAAAATAAGAGATCAAGAAAGAAAATATCAAAATAATTTCAATTATATATTGAAAATAGAAACTATATCTAAAAAAAAATTGAAAATAATTCTAAACGGATTGTAACAGTCATTTAGTCAAAAAAAATTTACCACATAAAAAAAAAATTAATATAACTACTACCACCCTTTTGAACCATAATAAGGTCAATCATAAAATTAATGTATCTATGGTTTTTCTACAGCGGGAGTATTATTTCAGGTTAGCGTACGTCAGCACTGAAGTTGGTGGCATTATTCCCCACAATGATAACACTGTTTTTTTTTAAATATCCCTACGTTTTCCGGCCGTTTATAATAACATATTCATTTAATCGCTTGAATACTATGTACCTCGGAAATTAATGGTACAGGTCACAAAAATAGATTGAAATGAAATTCATATGATTTGTATGCATATGTGTCATCTCGGATCGGTAAGGTCTTTATTACTCGATTAATTTTAATGTGAATTGAACTCCCGACAATTTCACTTGGCTCCGCCATCCTACACATGGCATCCTCTCAGCCGTTGATCGAAACTCAATCTTACAGTGAATATGTCATAGGGTAGCTAATGACCTTGGGCCCTAACTGAATTCACCGCTCATTATTGTGCTCATTCGATGGTTCTGGAGACGGTGTCGTTCGTTCCAGGATTGTTGCAGTTTTCGCCAGCTCTCTGAGTCTTCGAATGGTTTCCCCGCAGCTACAGGTACACGGTCTTCACAGTATAATTTTCCTGTAGTTCCTACGTAGAGCTCAGACCCTGTGCCTACCGTGAAATGAGGGACTGTTTATTTTTTTTTTTTATTCTTTTCATTTGTCTTCCTGATTATCTGCCATGGCTATTTTGGTTAAACCGTGTTCTCATTTTATTCTTACTCTCGTTGAACATCTATGGAGTTTATTGGCAGATTTCTTGTGATTTCGGCTCCCACTACTTCTGAAGAACCTACAGGTATATTTCCTCTAGAGCCGTTGTCCATTCGCGGGCTCTAATCTCTTTACAAGTCGAGTTACTTCTATTTGTTCTGCAATTATTTATTCTCATTGGATTAACAAATTTCCGCCCTATGGATAGGTAGTGTCCATGGCTCCTTCTACCCGTTCCGAATTCTTGGTGATTCCAGGGTCTAGCTGCGAGCAAGGTCTAATATTTCGCTTATTTCCAGGTACCTTATTTTTGATGGGTTGAACCCCTAGGTTCTTCTCAAACCAAAATATCTGGTTAGTGATGGTTACTACTGGGGTTACTCAGGGTTTAATCTTGGCCCTGTTTTGCAGCCATCCGCGGTTTTCTGTTTAATGTTTTATGTATAAGAGGGAATGGTCCCGGTTGTTCTGGCCTCGTGCCGACAGTTAGTTTTCATACCCCGATATCTTCCTAAGGAAATTGATTTTCGAGGGTTTTATTTCAGAATTGATATGTAATTGTTATAGGGAATGACTAGCTAGGGTTACCACTTTCTCGTGCTTCTTTTTGTTTAAAAGAAACCATACTAAAGTAATCCTTGACAGTTTGAATTTCTCGACTGGAACTCTTGTTTTTCTATTACATAATTTTTATTGCGTAGCTTGTCTTCAAATTACATTCTCGTATGGATACACATTGAATTGTTATTTTCCTATTTCCTGCACTGAATAAGTTGGTTGGGCGTAGTTGTGGAAGTTCCTGTTGTAGATATTACAGCTATGTATTGGTTTCATTCTGTAGGTTTTCTTTGGTAGCGGCCCTTCGGGGTTTACTAAGATATTTTTCCTATGAAGTTTTATATCTATGAGGGTTTTTTCGGACATGAAATCTTTGACAATTCTACTTGTTCATAGCTGTATATTATCTCTACAGTCCTACATAATTCTTGCTAGTTAAATGCTATTTCTACCCCAGTTGTCTTTTCTTATAATTATCTTAGTTGACTTGACTGTTCCTGCATATATATATATTTTTAAAGAATATTGTAGGGTAACCGGACCACCTATTTGTCCATGTTTATCATAGTTAGGAAGACGACCAACCCAGAAGCTCTGTTCACAGGTATTATGGGTTAACAGTCCTCCTCACTTTACCGTTAACAGTATTAGTAACAATTTACTCTTACATTTTCCTCTTTTTTTTTACTAAAAAGAATACATTTCTGTGCTATCATATATACACACCTCCTCTAGACCGCTTCCTACTCGTTTCCTGCGAGGAATCTAATTTTCCCAATGCTTTACAGCTAACTGATATAGGCAGAGAGTTATCTAGCCTCCCTCTCTAAAGGTTACCAATTATAGTCAAGATATTATATACTACCACAATTGCACTTATTTTTTTCTACAGAAAGAAAGAGAGGAAATAATCTACTTATTATAAACAGCCTTAACTGTAACAAAACAATCCTTCTTTTTTTTTCTTCTGGAAATAAAATTTACTATACTGTACTCATCTGAACTCAATTCGAGTGATGATGTTTGATGCCTCCCTTCCACAAGTTGGGAAATTACGTCCCACAGCTCTCCCCCGAGCTCAAGTCTAGGTCGTTGTTAGCACAGAAATTCTGGAGGAGAAACTCGGGACAATCGAGTCCAATTCTCCAACTCCAGTGAAATAGAAATCCTGGGGAGAACTCGGGACAATCCGGTCCAATTCTCCAACCCAAAGAACAGTCTGTTCTGAAAATTCTTTTTCCAGAATAACAGAGTTCTTTTTCTTCACACAGACAGAACCCCAAATTCTCCTTTTCCTTCCTTATTTATTCCAGAGGTTTCTTTTTCTGTTCAACTAACTCCAGATCTTGATTTATTTTTTATTTTTTTACCATCAATTTTACTCATGAAACTAATTTCACAGTAAATCTTTTATTCAATACCAAAATTATTATTTTTTTTGTTCAAATATTCCAATTAAAATAAAACAGCAGTCATAATTAATCCTTAATTAATAATAACTTAACCATTTGTCAGCAGCTAAGACAGTGGTTACACGGATTACATTAAACTAAACGAAACACTGTTATGCTTCCTTAATTCCACTATCCCACTATAGTCTGAACTGGATAGTGAATTTGTAGTTTAAGGTAAAAAAATAAATTATAACAAATAAAGCCCATATATTATTCCATTTACCATGCTATTTTATGCGAGGCTTCAGGACAATTACCAATCCAAATAAGAATTCCTACTATATATTTTCTAAACAAAGAAAGTCAACCTATCCTTTGGAATCTTATAGGATATCTTGAAGGCTCCGCTCTGGAATTCTTAACCATAGTCATTAGATATTTACCTGAAAGGTTCATGGGAATAATAACAGTGTGAACGAGTTTTTCAAGTAGATGGGAAGAAAGGTTCATGGGAATAATAACATCAAAAGTATTTTTAACTTCCAAGAAGCAAAGGCAGACAATAATAATGCCATAATTCCTCTTCGCACTGTCACGAATCAGATAATAATGCAGAACATGAAGAAAATGTTACAGATGAGAGGAGAAAGAAGTCAAGAACAATGCAACTTCTAGAGAGGATTCAAAGAGTAGAACGTTACAGATTGGAGGAGAAAGAAGTCAAGAACAATGCGACTTCTAGAGAAGATTCAAAGAGTAGGAAAAAAATGTATCGGCTATCTTTCAAAGAGTACGACTACGACTATGAAAGGTGGAAATCAAAAGAACCATTCTAGGAGTTAATGCATCCAAGGGTCCAAAAACTAAAAATATTTTTGTGGGTGGTATACCCCATGTATTACTGATATTACTGAAGATGAGTTCAAGGACTACTTCACTAAATTCGGCAAAGTTGTAGAACATCGGATTATGCAGGACCCAAACACTAGCCGCTCCAGGTGTTTTGGTTTTGTCACTTGGTTGTAGAAGAAATCATATTCAGAGGAAAAATGATTGAGCATGTGGAGATCAAGAAGGCTAAAACCCTTGGAGATCAAGAAGGCTGAAACCCTTGGAGATGGGTTTTGTGGCTATGGTAGCAGGATGATCGGTGGTTATGGAGCTGGAGGTGATGGTTATGGCGGCAACTTTGACTCATCACCTGTTGGAGGTGATGGTTATGGCAGCAACTTTGACTCATCACCTGTTGGAGGTGCTTACGGCAGTGGTGGTGGTTACAGGAGTGGCAGGGGAGCGTAGGGGTAGTACCAATGGACGATATCACCCATATGCGAGGTAGAGAAATTGACATTGGAGTCTACCTAAGAAATAGCTATTACAGGCAGATACCGAAGTGAGCTTTAGAGCTCGCCATTCTAGATATTGACTCTCCAAGGAAGCGTGCTAGAATTGCAGAAAAGAAAAAGAGAATTGCTAAAGCCAAGAGTGAGGCAACTAAATTAAAGGTATGCAGGGTCAAGATATTAATATGAAAAACGTAAATCTAATAAAAATCGGAGGGGAAAAGCTTAAAATCCTATAAAAATGGTCGACAAGCAATGTTTTAATTTTTTTGAAAGAAGAGTTACATGACCATACCTGGAATTCCGAGTGATGATTTCTTTTCTTCAGCCATTTCTTCAGCCAACCTCAATGACCTGTATCATTGAAACATATCTTAGCAACATTAACAACCGGTAACTGAATAATTTACAATCAACAAAAATACAAGGCAATGAAATATTACAATCAAAGAAAATACAGGGAAATGAAATAGAACTAGCACAACCACATTAGTAAAAACTAATGTGGTTGATATACGCCGATAGGCGTATATAAAATAGATTTACAACCACATAGACAATAAAGAAGTTAATTATTTGACTTCCATTTTTCAAAATGTTTCCAAAATCTGAAATTGAAATAAGATGTCAAAGAAACACCTAAATAAATCAATCCAGCAAATTGAAAATGAACCAGAATTGGAAGGTACAGTGCTAGATGTAACTCACCCCTGCAACTCGAAACCCTTCCTTCTCAATGGTGAACCCTTATAATCTGCTTCAAAGCACAGCTCATTTGAAACCATAAATCAAAACGAAACAAAATTCGAGTGCTGGCAAATAAATTGTCATCCTGAAAACCAAATAATCACTAAGATCTTAATCTATGACCAAAATAACCTGACCTCGATATAAGAATCATCAGAATCTTTATCAGAGTCTGAATTAAAATTGGAATTGAAACAGAATAATCGAAATTTTCATCAGCAATCTGAATCGAATAGAAATCCAAACCTGGAAACCGGAATTGACTCGAAAACCTGCTAAGCCATACCAAAAAGATTTAACCTCTCCAAAACTAAGAAGCAGCTCTTACAGATAAAACTCTGCTCTCCACCAAGGAAAATCATCTATCAAGCTCCTCCACTCCAATGGATTTCATCTCTTCCCATTGTTCTTCTGTTTTTCCGTACATCCTGCAACAGAACCATATCCCCAACTAACACAATTACATTAAATCATCTATGCAACTTCCAGCCAACATTGCTTCAAAAATCCTTTTTAGTCAAATTTGTTAAACATATCTCTAAATAATTATTTTACATTTAATTAGCAAGACACATTAACTAAGTTAACCGCATCTTGGACAGGGTTAGCGGTTTTACCTACGCGAAGGTTTCTTTGACATCGCAACGTGGGGATCAGAAGTGGACGCAGAGGTTGAGCAAGGAGCAGAAGCCGAGGCGGTTGCCAGGTGTGCCAGAAATGCATGTACCGTTTCTTGGCCTTCACACCACCCTTCTGCTTCAGCCAGATGTCCCTGGTGGTTACAACTCCGTCCCCCTCCTCAACGTTCACGAGAGGCATGAGGAGACCCTTGGGAATGCCTTCACCGCCAAGTGTATACCTAGTTTCAACACTTGTAGAAGATTTAATGTTTCGGTTTCCTTTTAGTTATTAATCTTGATAGGTGGCGGTGAGCAAATGGCACAGTAAATTTTTAATCAAGATTTGTAAAAAATTAATTTAAGTACGGTTTAAACACGTGATTTAGATATGCAAGGAAGTTAGCGGGGTAGATTTCATCCATGGATTGAGTGGCGACGACCAGAATATACTGGCATCTTCCAATCCTGACCATCAGATCAAAAAAATTAATTAGTCTAATCACAAAACATGCTCCTTCCGATAGGGGGTTACGCCTATCGGCGTAATTACAGACACAGAACATAAATAAGAAAATACAGGGAAATGAAATAGAATTACAGACACAAAACATAAATAAAAATTGGATGGATATGATACATACCATATTGAAAGACGATCCAAAAATTGCAAACCCTCCTCCTCTATCCACCCATACCCGACTGACCACCCAGACCTGACTAACTAACAGACACACACAGACCGACCCATACCATACTCAAACCCCAGACTTACTGACTCGGACTAAAACCACACAGCGAAGCACACACAACAGCCAAGCACACAGGGATTGCAGATAGATGGAGGAGTATGAAAATGATGCAAAATGAACTACTAAACGGTCCACGAGATATATGTATTTTCAAGATCTTACCGCCCTTGCCTCAACTTGAACGGTCCACCAGATATATGTATTTTCAGCAACCGTTTGAATTTTTAATAACTCCAAGTTTTCATGGTTTCCATAATACCTGGCATTACCAGAGTGTTGTACGCTGCTTTCTTGTCAGAAAAATCATACCTGAAACATCGCCCACTACTTGGAATCTTTGAAATTCGTTTCTATTATATGCTGCTTTCTGTTATATGTCGTTTTCATGACCGCGCCCCAGCGCCCACTACTTCGTTTGAACGTTTGATTAACCCTACCACTACTTGGGCATGTGTTTTCAAATTCTCATGAGCACTTGAATAACTTCACGTTTATATAATAGCACTGATACAATTTCCCAGTCGGATATCAAAATATCGTCATACCAAATTTACCATATCTAAATTAAATAATAAAAAATTAATTGTAAAAACTATTTTTTATTTAATATTTGTATAAAAATCAAACATGACTAAATTTAGTTTTAATCACTATATTTTATTTTATTTAAATTTGATAATAATCACCAAGCGCAAACTTTCCATCTCCCGCCATCATAACTGCAACGTAGATATTGCTCCACTTTCTTACTCAACCCAACAACAGACGACAATATCTCTGATCAGAATAGAACCACACACCTGCCCAGAATAATTGTGTTTCATGTTCCTCGGCTATCTCGACTATTTAGAGAAATGGCAGTACCATTGGCTCTCGCCACCACCTCTAAATGCTCGTTCACTTTTAATAATAAAATAGTTTTGATTATTTCATTAATCATATATATATATATATATAATCTTAAATAAAAAGATGGATTTTACATTTATAAAAATTGATTTAATAGATTAAAAGTATATAATAATAATCATGAAATAAAAATAAAAATAAACTGAAATTGAATTTAAAATGAAGATAAATTAGATTTGAATTTAAAGGAAATATATAAAGTTTCTATGTAAACCCATTATATATAAAGTTTCTCGTGTAAACCAACTCACTTAGATTTAATTGGTAAATCTTAAAAATTGGTTGTTTAACATTGAGTGTTGAGTGTCGTGTTCAGATAAATTGATGAAAATTTAATTATATTGAATTATGTAATGATTATTTTAATACAAATTATGTTTATTCTAATTATAAAGGAAGTTTTTAAAAAGTTTATATAAGTTAAAAATTATATTTTAATTTTAACAAAATTTCAAAAATATAGTTAAATTTTATAATTTTAATATTTTTAAAATATAACAACACAACTAACAAACAAAATAGTATTACGAAAAATCATTATTACTTTAAACAAATAACAACACAACTAAGAAATAAAAATGTGCCTCGGAAGCTGCAAAAATCAGAATCAAACAATTACAGAGTGGATTCATTTCGCGAATGGGCGACCCCTAAACTAATATATTTGGTGTTAAATGTCCCACAAATGGAGTGCAGAGAAAATGAAGTTTTAAATGCTCTTTTTGCGGCAATCCATACACACCCTTAAATGTAGATTCAAATCGAGTAGGGCAACCATTGTTGAGATGGAAAAGTTTATTCTCGGCAGATTTTGTGTCAATTTCAAAGCATGCGAAAATAATATCAAATTTAAAGTATACATATTATTTTGGGTTATAAGATATACATATTTTTTGGGTTATAAAATATTAAATACTAGTGGTATAAGAGAAAATTATGTGAATTTTATACTATCAATTAAATTTACCAAATTTGTTCTTCAAATTTGTAATTGTTTTTAATTTATCTTATAACTTTTAATATGATCATTAAACATTAACAAAAATTAAGAATAATAAATAAAATTAGAAATATATAATTTTTCAACTATATCATGTAAAAAAGACTCTTAGATATTTATTTACAAGGTAGAAAAACAAATGATATTAATTTTATTAATTTTACATTTTTCAATTGTATTTGAATAATTGTCATGTAAAAAGAGTCTCATGCTCACAAATATTTACAATGTAAAGAAACAAATAATATTGACTTTATTTATTTTAATAAATTTAAAATATCTGTTATATTACAAATAGTATTGGATTTTTCTATTTTAAGAAATTTTAAATAATGTGTTAGAGTGTTATTGTACTTAAATTAGTCAAATAAACTGAAAGTTGATTATATTGAAAAATAATATAATTATTTTTTCAATGTATGATTATGCTTTATTTAAATCATAGTTGGGTGGGATTTCTAAAGTAAATTAGTGATTTTAAATTTGATAAAAAAATTAATAAAAATAAGTTGGTTATTTTAATCAAATTTGAGGTAACATTTAAAAAATTGTAATTTTTATAATAAATGTTTATATTAGAATACTTTTTTTTTTTGTTGGGTTTGTAATATTTAGTATCACTATCACTTAAAAATAAAAATAAAAAAATTACAAACACAAATTTTAACTGAACATTCAATAGTCAATTTGTGAAAAGTACTCACATTTTCACAAATATAACAGTTTAATAGACATCTTGTGAAAAGTATTTACATCTTCACAAATATTTAATATTTAGGCATGACAAAGATACAATGATATTTTTTTTGTAAGCTTGGCAGGTCATTTATCTTTCATTAATTTAACAAAGGCAACTTACATCCACATGCAAGTAGTTAGGTGACCTCAACTTTCCCAGAGGGAAACCTCAACTTGCCCATAAGGAAACCAAGTCTCTTGGGCTCCTAAGAGGGTGATAAGTCATCCAGTAACAAAAAATAATGAGTCTATCCAACCAAGCCACATATGTTTGATTGTCTTTAAACTGCCTATACTCTAGATACCTCAAAACATAACTATCAACATACTGAAATTTAAAATTTTCTTGCATACATAAAATTAAAAACTAAGGACACATCTATCGAATTATTAATCAGCATCAGTAGCCTCCACCAGAGTTGGGTCCTTAGCATTGGAACCCAGATGCTCTATCTGTGGAATACAAGGGATATTCTCTTCAATGCGACGCAGTCTGCGTTCCTACTTTTCCAGTTGGAACTCGAACTTTTGAAACTTATTTCTATAATCGGGAAATTTATGCACTACTACTGCCATACCCATGGAAATTTTCTCTAATGCTTTCATCAATGAATATTTACTCTACATGCTGGAGCTGCTCTTGCAAGTGTAGGAGAGATTTTCCTTCAAGAGGATGCATTTATTGGATAGGGATGTGAAGGGAAGAGTGGATGGTAAGGGCATTTATGTTGAAAGTTGCAATGTCGGTGGGTGCAAGTAACAACGCCAGGTTTGTGATTGTTGGGGAGTCTTCCACAAATGCATGTTGCAAACATTTAATTAAAGAAGATTTTACTATCCTAGTTGTCCCTTTTATGATGATTCTTAGTGGGGGTTTTGGTGAATGGTTTTTGAAGTGAGAAAGAACAACCGTGAAAACTATTTTTTGGGTGGGAGAGAATGTGTGATTTTGGGGGATGGTTGGAAAAGGATGATGTTGGTTTTGAATATTTGAGTGGTTGAATTAAATGAAATTTATGGCAGTCCCTTGCAAGTGGAGAGGGATAGATGTATGCGACCAATTATAGTTAACATCAAAGTAACGATGGCCAGTCATTTCAAGGTCATTGGTGAGCCCCGATATTGAACCAAGAGTGCTACAACTCCCAGAGGCTACTCTACTTTAATTTATCTATCCGAGGTTCATACAAACTTCGAGGTGGCAGTGCTATATAGATAGTAGATGCATTCTACTTGAATGTCATCCTCTTCTGAGTTCTACTAAAGGATGATATTTCTAGGGTTTTTAAATGAATTCTGTCACACTTCAGAATTAGACCTAGAACTGCAAGAGACTCAAAACCATTACTCTATCAACGGTCAAAGGACTATTCTAAAGCAAGAAGGTAAAACTATCTATTCTCCAAAGAAAACAATCTACAATGTAGGTAATGGCAGGAAATAGAAGCAAACCAATCAACATTCATGAAGTAAAGTGTTGAATTGAAATTGCAGAAAGGGGACTAATCTAATCAGACATTGATGGTACAAATGGCTAAAAACACTCTAACTTCTTCATGCTTTTAATAATGCATCTAATCATGACCTAATTATTCTTGTAAATGCATTGTTTTGTAGCAAGGAGGAGAAGGCGCTAATGTGGCTTAGGAAGGTCTTGCACTCATGGATGCGAGGCTAAAGGTGTCTTGATGGTTAAGGGAGGTCCAAATGAGGTTGATGATGGTTTTTGGGCTGAATATGAGGCTAAATGGTGCTATTATAGGGTCTTCTATAGGTTTCTTGTAGTGCTACAAGAGAATCCTAAATTGGTACAAGAAACAGGCTGAGGGAAATATGAGGCCAAAAATGGTGGAGAAAAGTGTAGGGGAGGTGGAATGAAGATGTACTTGGATGGATGGATGGTGGGCAAGCTAAAAACCTCTTGCAAAGCCTGTCTTGCACTTCTAGCGTTGCTCACATTATGAAGGTGAATACCTCGAAAATAGGGCTGAAGGCGATTTGGTTGAAAGAAGGCTAGTGAAATGTGAGAAATGAAGTTAAGGGTGCTAGTGAAGTCCTCCTATGTTGTGCTACTTGAAATTTCAAGAAAAATACCTGTTCATGCAACAAAAAATGGCAAATATATGATGAAGAAGATGGAAAAGATGAGTTGAATTTGACAAGAAAACCTAGTCAAGAATTCAAACATAAATCTAACTCAATATTCTCAACATGTTCATGACACTACAACCACCTATATATTATTTCCAACAAATCATAAACTAAAGAGAAAATTTGGGCCTATGGTGGAGATCTGTCCTCCTTAATCTCCAATGGAAGAGATGAGAGAGGGAGGCTTTAACACACAATGTTTTGAGTTTATATTCTATTGTACCAATATCTATGCAAGCATAACTACATCAAGGATAAAATAAAGAAAAATAAGAACAGTAAATTTAAATGTACAAACAAACTAGCCAGAACTCATAAATCAAACTAGCTACAATGGCAGAAAGATAAATATGAATACACAAGAGAGATACTAAGGCCAATGGATTGGGCGCTAACCCACAAGCCTAGTCATCTGAAACTAAATCAGTGAAGGACAATCTAAATACTCATCTTATTGCTGAAAATAATTTTATTACATAATCATAAAAGTCTCAAAAACCTACTACAAGAGCTAAGATTCTAATAGCTTCCTTCAAATTTCCAATCCTAATGAGCTCTTGCTCTGCCATATTTAACCTAAAGGGTAGCTACCAACATCTCCATAAAAAGTAGGTGATGTGTCCCCTTTGACTGCAAGAAAAGTGGAGATTTGTTGCACTTGATCTCCCACTTGCTTGGTTTCCTTTGATTTCGAGCTGTTGGAGGGAATATCGAGGATCCCTTTACTATCTTTAGGAGTTAAGGAGGTGGAAAACCCTCCTGTAATCTCTCCTTGCTGTGTACTCCAAGATTTAATTGCAAAATATTCAACAAAATTGGAATATCTTTGTGATTATTCTACATTTAAACCATATTATGCATTTGAAGTATGACAAGCCTTAATCACCATTTACACTAGCAACATATGACCATAATATAATTAAATGTGAGTAAGAGAGACTAATAAGGCTAAAAAAGTGACAATTAATCCCTCCAAGTACACCTAATGATGGAGCTCATCATCACCCCCCTACCAAATGGTTGTTCATCCTCTGAGAAACTTATTCCTCCTTCTCCATCTCTTTCAGTGGTTTAGTTTCCCTTGTGAAATCCTAAGGAAGAAGTGAAGGAGTTCCTTCGAGAGGGTAGAACCAACATTATTTTCTGCCTCTTCCAATTTTATTTTTTCCTCCTATCGGCCTTTCCCATCACCTAGTACTAGTAGCAAAGGTGGATTGAGTTTCAATCCATGCCAATGTATTTTCATTACTTGCATAGCCAATTTTTTATAGTGGTGCGCTTTGTAGAGCAGTCCTCAATCTCTTTGGGGTGTGGTATTACATGTTTTTGAGACTGAATGGGAGGCCATTCCATCTCCTTTGATTGACCATTGTAAATTTATCATCCAATAGCATAGAAACATCATCAAAGTGGGCAATGGCTTGTGCTTGTGTGTTGGGGTACTTGTCTGCAAGTGCAACATCCTTTTTTATCTTGAGATGGTTGTTGATGACTCCCCTAGGGCTGAATAGTTCTGCCCTAATTTTTAGAGGCTCTCTATTTTCTCTCCTCATTACACTCCTTACTTCTTGTGCTCTGTCTTCCTCGTTAACCATCCAAGAGGCTAATTCCATTAACTTCATGTCTCCCATTGTAGGGTTAGGGTCCCAAATGTTCAATTTTGTCAACATAATATTGTGCATGTAGAATTCTGCCATCTTTTCCTTGTCTGTTATGCTTGACTAGTTGAAAAATTTAATGAATTAATTGCATGTATGAAAAGGTAAGGATCCATGAGAGGCTAGTGTCCTCATTTGAAATTGGAGTCATTTTTCTATGAGGTAGACTGCATAGGAGTCTCATGGGTATCTATGTTGAATGGCCTCTATGCAGAAATCTGCCACAATGGCCATTTGTTTGTATTGTTGCTGAACTTGATCTTGCAATCTTGCATTCTCTTCCTAGGCTTCCTAAAGTTTCTCTTTCAACATGGATTCTCTAAGCCTAACATCAGACAAATCCCTTCCCATCTTAGTGACCTTCTTATCCATCATCCCTATGTCAGGCACACGTTTTTTTGTTGCAATTTTAATCCAATGATGATTGTGTGCTCTTTCTTGTTCTCACTGATAAAATAAAGGGACTACAAAATTCTGAGGAATAAATATGACCCCACCAATAAATGTATGGTATGAGCTGAGATTTGGCTGAGGGATAGCATGTGACACTATTGATATATCTTCAGGGACAGGTTTTGGGGAGGTAGGCTCCTCCTTTTCATCTTTCTCTTCCTCCCCTTTGACATCTTTCCTTTCATCTTGTGCTTTTACCTCCACATCTTGGGCCTCTTTCCCACCCCTTGGTGTCTTTTCTTCCTCATCCAAGGCTTCCTTCTTTGACTCTAGCCCTGCTAAAGTTTCCTGTAGCAAATACATAGTTTCTTGTAGCAAACTCTGTTTCTTGTAGGAAAAACAAAAAAATGGAAGACGCAGAAAATAATGTTGGTTCTACCCTCTCGAAGGAACTCCACTTCTTCCTTAGGAGTTCACAAGGGAAACTAAAGCACTGAAATAGATGGAGAAGGAGGAATAAGTTTCTCAGAGGATGAACAACCATTTGGTAGGGGGGTGATGATGAGCTCCATCATTAGGTGTAATTGGAGGGATTAATTGTCACTTTTTTAGCCTTATTAGTCTCTCTTACTCACATTTAATTATATTATGGTCATATGTTGCTAGTGTAAATGGTGATTAAGGCTTGTCATACTTCAAATGCCTAATATGGTTTAAATGTAGAATAATCACAAAGATATTCCAATTTTGTTGAAGATTTTGCAATTAAATCT